>OY751438.1:13210886-14460886 GCA_963565745.1 Phengaris arion | reverse complement strand
CACCGTTATCGCCCAAGAATGATAATTATATAAAAAATAACTCCCCCACACCGAATTAGGTGACGGTGGCCGATTTCATTGAAACCAGGCCATTTACGCAGCAGTAATTTTATAGTGCACAAGTGCACTCTCTCTTCCTATACTCTCGTAACCCGACACCCGACGGATAACCGATACGACTGCCGAGAGATCAGGCGCAGGTCCGACTTTTTTGTCAGATCGTCTTTCTTGTCAGATCGTCTTTCTTGTCAGACAATCAGGTGATCAGCCTGCATTGTCCTAACCAAACTATATATAGAATTTTTGCAAGCAATAGATATGATATTGCGCAGAAATTGGGCATCGCGATGACGGGTGAGAATCTGCCTTCCATCCTGGGGGGAAAGCGCAGGGAAATTTTGCTGGAATATTGCGCAAATATTGTAAAAATAGTGAATAAGAGAAATTGTAGTAGTGATGTAAATCTATTGTTATATTAGTTTGTAGGCCTTTATATATTGTTATGTTATGTTTTAGTATTTTGCTTTTGCGCCATCTATTTTAATGTATTGTCTTGTTATTGCTTATTTTTATCTGGAATTTTATTGCTATTGCACCATTTATTATCATTATATCTGCTATTGCACATTTTTTGTATTAGAATAGTTTAAATTATTGTATTGTAAATAGAATTTAGATTTAGCGAAATTGTAAAAGAAAATGTAATGGGAATAATGAAAAGAAAATGGTAGTATGTAAGGTAAAGAAAAGTAAAAAAAGACAAGAAAAAATGAGCAAAAAACGTATGTAGGATACCTACATACGTTTTTTGCTCATTTTTTCTTGTATGGAAATTCAAGTATGGAAAAAAAACCACTAGACCACCTTTGTTCTCACCTTTATATTAAGTAGTCAGAAGTTATAAATAGGTACCTATACTTATTATATACTTATTAATAGGTGTATTTATGTAAGTAAGTTTGTGAACATCCATTTTTGTAATTGTGTCAATGCAGGAAATTGTCACATAATTTTATATTAAATTGAAGCATTTAAGCTGGATTTATAATTTTACAAATGAATCAAAGAATGATAATACCTATTATTACATTTTACAATTTAATAATCTCTTTTCCATGACATTTAGCTTATGTGATTTTATTTTATACATTTTTATCCTTTTTGGACCTTCAAACGAAACATTCATTGTCATTTTTTTTTTAGACTGGCATATTCTACAACACGCCTGGTTACGGAAGAAATTTGTCACATTCAGTCATATTTTTCGTACTAATATTATAAGTAACTCCTTTTTCCAGGCACTGACGCAATCGATATTTTGTGTGGGCGCGTGATTCCTGTGAAACTGGGAATCATCGGTGTCGTCAACAGATCACAGCAAGATATCATAGACAACAAATCTATTGCGGTAAATTAATTTGTACTATGCCCCTCTATAAAGTGTCACAGAAATACAGATCTGCAAGCAGATGGTAAAATTAAAACAAAGTAGTTAATCGACTCTTTTACTAAACATAAACATTAGCGCCCTTCACAAGGAAAGTTCGGACCGCGGGAAACAGGACGCGCCGTTCCAACCTTCGCTCCGAAATGAACATGTAGATACGCGGGGCTGACAGTCCGATCTGGCATGTCGATGCGAGCTCATTTTCCACAGTTTTATCGCGCATCACGTGTGAACTCAAATTAAAACATGTCGGTTTGGAGCGTCGACTTACTACTGACAGGAAAACTTATAACGTTCCAGGCGCCAGTCCAAACTGCAGTCTAAACTCTCATGTCAGATCCGTCGGCAGTCCTACCCGTGTGCACATTTTTAATCGTTATTAGCACGGCAGTTTTATCTGCAGTCCAAACCGCACAACCCATTCGCGGTTTGGAACGCAGACTCAGATGCGCGGTACAAACTGCACCGAGTGGAGGGCGCTATTGTATTTTGGCGATAAAGAAGCGAGTGGTTTTAACTTTTAATCTAACGACAAGACACATTTTTAAACAATTCTAGTTTATTTTGTGTGTATGTTTATTGTGTATCTTGGTAATAGGAGCTGGTAACAAGCATAACAACTCAGTCTAGCAGTAACCGCGGCAATGTGTTGTGGTTTAGTGGTCTCAACTCACATGCTTCCTTATGTTACGTAATATACGTAGGAAAAAGTACGTAGTATTACGTAGGAAAACTTTTTATATTTATAAAATTATAGCACCCATATTTGCATTATCTTCGCTACGCTAAGTGAAGTCATGTTTTGTATTACGAACTCCATAGACCATACTACAGGGAAAAACATTAATAATGATCATTCACGTTGCATAAAACTCAAAATATCACAAGCTTATTCAGAAATCCACATTCACGATCTACTGTCCACAGACTGGCAATTCAAATTAGGAACATCTATTAAAACCTCAGTATGGGGAGATACCCCTAAAATATAAAATTATAATTATTATGTGATGCCAAAAATAAAGTTCATAATATCTAAATCTATGACTATTGACTATAAAACATTTTGTCTATTTATATTCATAATTACCGAATTTATCAAGGGACGACAGACGGACGAACGGACAGAGCGGAACTATGAGAGTTCCTTGGTAGTTGCTACGGAATTCTTAAAATGTCTCATAAACGATAGGTATTATTGCTTCTGTCGATAATCTCAAAAATTGTATCGATTTGTAAAAAAAGATTATTGATAGTGGCGTTCAACGTATCAAACATACTTCTCATAATAATCATAAGAGATAGCTATAAATCACGTTACAATGTTTGTTTTTTTTTAAGGACTCGCTAAAAGCCGAGGCGACGTACCTACAGCGACGGTACCCCACCATAGCCACACGGAACGGGACACCATATCTGGCTAAGACCCTAAATAGACTCCTCATGCACCATATACGGGACTGCTTACCGGAACTCAAGGTACCATAAAATACTTTAATAATGAAAGTTTTAATTTTAACTAAGAAATAATAAATAATGTAAATAATTATTTGGTTGCTTCAAATGGTAACAATGTAAACAACATAATATTTATTTAATATGGCCTTAAAGTTTTATTTGTTGAATCAACAAATTATGCACAAGCTCAATCAACACAAGGTGTTTTAAAATGTTGGTTTGCTGTGAGAAAATTGTATCATCCTTCCAAGATGGAGGAATATTTTCGACGTGGAGTGTCGGTTTTCTTATAAAAGTTAATAATAATTTGTATAATTGATTGTTAATTGTCGACCTCTGTGGCTCAGTGGTTGGCGCGTTAGTGCTCATGCCGGAGGTCGTTAGACCCCGCCGACGGTACAAAAAAATTTCTGTGTTCTTGGGTCATAGATCTCTATTAAATATATTGTGTTTAACATAATAAAAATCTTTAATATATGTATAGGTACTACTCCCTGTTGTCTGGTCCCTTTAACACAAGTTCTTCTGATACTTCTCATGGGGCCAGATTGACGTGGTGTGAGGCGTCCATAGATATTATTATTATTATAATTGCAGGTGCGCGTAAATGTTATGATATCACAATTCCAATCACTACTCAGCACGTATGGCGAAGATGTGTCGGATAAGTCACAAACTCTACTACAAATTATCACAAAATTCGCGAGCGCTTATTGCTCCACCATAGAGGGTACGTCAAGAAACATAGAGACGACTGAACTGTGCGGCGGTGCTCGCATTTGTTATATTTTCCACGAAACATTCGGTAGAACTCTGGACTGCATACATCCACTTGTTGGTGAGTTTTACGTTTTCTATTAAATTATATTCTTTATTATAAAGTAGTATTAATATATTATTTACGATTGTAAACTCGGCGAGCAACCTACAGTGTCTAAACTACACAGTACGTTACATACATACAGTAAGTGACTACAAACCATATAACCTAATATAATGATTTGTAGTTATTTAAAGGTTTCAAAGGCACTAGCCAAGTAATAAAACACCAATTAAATATGTCTCTTTTGTTTTAGTTAGTTATAGTTTCGTTATTCCATTGCTTATTAAACATTTTTTTAGGTTTAACGCGCATGGATATACTGACTGCCATAAGAAATGCGACCGGGCCGCGGCCCGCGTTGTTCGTGCCCGAAGTATCGTTTGAGCTGCTGGTCAAACGACAGATCAGAAGACTGGAGGATCCGTCTTTACGATGTGTTGAATTGGTAAATGGTCTATAGTAAAGTTTTATAGTATAAAGAGTAATTTTTAAGAGGACATGACAGGCAAAATACAAAACTATTAAAAACAAAAAATGTTCAAACATGTCGCGAGTCTGATTTTCGTAAAAGATATAATTGCATCGTTAAGTACAGATTAATAAATATTTAATTAGGATACCGGCAAATCAGCTAATCAGCCAGTTTAATTCTGAAAAACAAGCTTAATCAGCAATAAATGCAAAGGAAAGTTTGTATATAAAGATGACACATCATATTATGCACAAAAATTCCACGACCGAATGTCGATATCGTAAGATGTGTTATATACAATACGACGGAATTTAGCCGAGAATTGCGACGTGTTACGAGCATTGCAGGCGGAATCACGCAGAAGTTCTGTTACAGGTGCACGAAGAAATGCAGCGAATCGTGCAGCACTGCGGCACGGAGGTGCAGCAGGAAATGCTGCGCTTCCCGCGCCTGCACCAGCGCATCGTCGACGTGGTCACGCAGCTGCTGCGCACGCGCTTGCCCGCCACTAACGCCATGGTCAGATTTTTTCCGTATATTACACTGTTCAGATCCAATTAGAGGCTGCGTAGCGCAGGGCATTGTGTGGATCGCTTATTTCTTACGTCACTCACTGCTCGCGCGTGAGAGCCTACTGATTAGCCCGCTCGATTCGGCCGCCGCACGTACTTGCATTTTCGATACCTACACGGGGAGTGGGACAGGCCTGCCAGCATTCTGTATAATGCATATTATTACAGCAGTGAGAACTGGCCCTAAGAGTATTTATAATTTCGGTTCCTATTTCAGGTGGAAAACCTAGTGGCGATCGAGCTGGCGTATATAAACACGAAGCACCCGGACTTCCACCGCGAGGCGGCGCTAGTCTCGGGCTTGCTCAAGAGCTCCGAGCGGCCCGCGCACTCGCCCGCGCCGCAGCCGTCGCCGGTACACAACATGATCAAAGTAACACAATACACACTCTGATATGGACTAACATCACTAATACTCCTAACAACTTTAAAGCTTAGTGATGACTGACGAGACTAGTGAACTGAATACCTTGAGTCCCCTGACCATTAACGAAAGTGCCCCCGAAAATCGCGATTTCAAACGTTTTCAATTGTCAATTTTCCTATTACGCTAATTACGCTAATTTCATTACAAGACACTAGGTATATTACAAGTGGAATGTCTTAGCTTATCTTATACTATAAACGAGGAAATATGGTATGTATAATGTATATATAATCGGAATCTCGGGATCGGCTGCAAGTAGTTCTATGAAATTTAGTTAGTTGGGGGAGACGCTAGTTTTTAACCCTCCGGAAACTGCGCATTTTTAAATTATATATGTTTTTTCTTTAGTCGCGTAGTATGAGTGATTTCTATTTTTTTATGTCAAATCCGGTTGGCGGCTTGGTTAGCGTTGAACTTTTTGCGTTGTTGGTACATTGATGTCTCGGGTTTCGAACCCGAGACATCAATGTACCAACCATCAATGTAGCCGGTCAGACGAATATTTTTGTAATTATTTTTATTTATTTTTCTTTCATAATTTTTGATTATTTTATTGTTCTGCTAATACTTCGAGCAAAGATCGGTCTCCCAGGTTTCATAGGTACTCATCTTTTCCTAACACTATTAATTTATAAGTTTATTGTAGTGCAATTTTACATAGTAAAGAAAAGTTTTTAGTTTTTCTTATTAAATCATATATTTAATGTTGCTGCCTTTGTAATTTTTATATCACAATAAATAAATTATTTTCTAAATAAATTTTTAAATGTAGTAAACAGATTACAAATATTGTTTGTAGCTATTCCTGCGACAAATGGGCGAAAGAGGGTCCACTTTGGTATTATTAGCTAATTTATGGGAGAACTATAGTAAGGTAAATGACACATGGAACGATACTCATTTCGCCTTAGACCTCATGACAAGTCGAAGCATTATTGGTAAAAAAATATCATTATGTGGGCTCTTTTTCAACCAAACCGACACTAATGTTCAGTAGACACCATAACTAATTGCATGTGTAAATTAATATCTTTACTCCCAATTTCATCAAAGCCTGTAAGTGTTAATCGGTTGTCTAAATATCATGATTTCTCTTTCATTAATACGAAGAACGACAGGGACATGATATTTAATTAACTATTAACAGGCGTTGGTGGTATTGGCACTTAATGTATCTTTTTATTCAGGCTTTGAAAACATTAACGAATATTCAAAATATGTAGTATTTGGATGTTATTTCAGCACGTTCCCGCCATAACAGACGGTCACGACCGCTCGCCGCCGCAAGCGAACCACATCGACGGCCAGGCTGGATCGCCGCAGGTAAAAATTTCATTCTAATTTAGTCCCTTAAGTAAGTTTTACTATTAGCTTCAAAGTATAGACCTCAATTATTAGCAATTGCGATAGATACTATCTACATAAGCTTATTCAAAATCAATTACGGATATTTTGGGCATATGATCTACTGCTTATGTCAAGATGTTTAGCCAGAAAAGTAATTAAAATACATAATATTGATTTTTAATAACCTTATTAAAATAAACTGGCGGCATAATTTATTTCCAACCATAATAATAATCTAGAACTGTCTATAGACATAACGGGTTCCATAGTTTTTTATTAATACTAACTATATTATTTTCCAGATGAATGGTACTCCAGATAACAAAGTGATGACCCCGCAGAAGCCCGTCAACCTGTTGCCCGAGGTGCCCAGTCAGACGTCCCGCAAACTGTCCGAGAGGGAGCAACATGACTGTGACGTTATTGGTGAGAATATTTTCTAACTGGCATTAAAAATACTTTTTTTTTAAATTAGCTTTCATTTATAAAAAATAAATGTTAGCATTTAAGCTATCGTTCTCGCTCACCGAATCCGAAACATTAGTTTTTTTTAAACAAAGGGAAATAGATAATGGTGTCAAATATGCATTTGTATTTTTATCTACGTAATTGATTAACTCGCATTACAATCACAGACTGTTATTTAGCTAATGATAACAATTTATAGAGATATAAATCTCTATGAAGATATTTTTATAACATGTAATAAAGATATATAGTCCAATCCAGTAATTTGGTAGTTATACCAGGAAAGCTTTCCGGGACTTTATAACATTTAGTTGTTTTGTTTGTATTATCAAACAAAACAACTAAATTGTTTGTATTATCAAAATTTCCGAATCACCTTTAAATCTTTTTTTTTTTTACTTCTGTTCTTATGGGCACCAAACAACTTTAAATAATATTCTTGAAAAATTTGTCCTTCAATGCCCGGTTCTGATGTATTTTGTCGGTAGTTTATCTATTCAATAGCAATATTTATTAAATAGATGAACTATCGACAAAAATCTCATATAACAGACATAAATCAATCATAGTTTTTATTTTAACAAATTTGTATGCCGAGCTCTCAAATACTAAGAATGACACTTTCCAATATTAAGCTACATGTGGACAGCGGAGCTCGTACGCTGAAACTATTGATTTTACTTGTAGGAAATTTTCTTTAGTTTAATGTTGTAGTACATAATTATTTTAATCGTTTCGCCTAAAATGAGATATACTGATATGCTGCTCGATTTTTTCAAAGTGGCCACACTGATGGGAAAGATTTTGAAGTTGAAAATTTCAAAATTTTCCAGATTCCACTTTTTCCCGACAAATTTCTTTGCTTATAATATGAATGGCACAATAAATAATAATATAAATAAAGTATTGAGTATACAATTTCCCTTTTTGTTAGAAAGTTTTTGCAAGTTACAGAAATGTTCCTTAAAATCAAAAACCGCTAGATGAAGTCCGCTTTTACGTTAAAGGAAATTGCTTTAAAATTGTTATGATTGTCGTTATTTAGATACATTCATTTTACTAACTGTATAACACTGTACGCATCATAAACATTATCCGTTGTTCTGTGATGTTAGGTGGACGGAGCTACGTCGAGTCAAACAATATGTCTAATTCGAACGGCATCAATATGATGCAATTGAACGGAATGGGAGACTTAGTCGGTGAGGAAAAGAGATAGAAGCATAAAGCTTAATCATTGTCTCACTGTTAGGTTTCCGGCCACCTGTCATCATAATCGCTTTACAGCTTGCTGCTTTTACATACAGCCTCCTATAGCTATATAGTATATGTATTTCTATTATTATATATCGTAAGTAACTTAAAAATGTCACTAAGCCTTAATTTCACCAGCGTATTGAAACGACGCTTAACGCTTACCTACTGTTTTCAATCTGCCTGTCCCGTTCTAACATTGAATTAGAGAGAGAGATCGAATTCGAGTTTAGCGTAAAGAAGTTTGGTGTAGTCGGGACTAAATTATAAAAAGTAATGCCTATGAATAAGAAGTACCTATAAAAGGTATTAAAATTCAATGTAATTAGTAACAAACATACTATATTGTACTGTATTTTCGCTAAACTAGTAATTTGAGATTATCGATATATTGTGTCTGTATCTAACTGAAATGTTAAGAACAGATATGTTTAACATAGAAGTATATGAAGGAAATAAACTTATACTTATAACCATACTGCCGAAGAAAGGATTTTGGGAAATAGAAATATTATAATAGTTATAAAACCTCTTTATATACCATCAGACTTAAAAGTGAATAATTGTTGCATACTAAATATATTGCAGGATACGTGAATAACCTTAATGTTCTCCTATTCTTCATAGCTTGGCTCTTTACTTTGTTTTAAAATATGCACACTCTCAGTTTTGTCTCATTTCGTAGACTCATGTAAATATTAATCTTCAATCATCATCATTGTCGAGTCAATTTAGCACGCGTCGATATATAGATGTCACTAATAGGGAACATACATTTGTTTTAAATCAGTAAAATTCTTATATTTTCCGAAAGTCAACATACATAATATGGACCGCAAACTTCAAAAAGTACAGTAATCAGTTGTTAAAATAAAAAGTTACAGAACAATTTTTTTTGCTATGATTGAAAAACGAAAATTAGTGTTCAAATACTTACGTTATTTGTGACATTTTTTCTTATAACAATAATGTAAATAAACGCACTATTTAAGTAAAAAAAACAATTTTGTATTTATCTTTATACCTTTTTGTATATACCTTTTTTAATGCTCTCCAACGATTAGATCGTTGGAGAGCATTAAAATCTGTGATGACTGTATTTCGTCAACAATTGATCGTAGATATGCCATGGCAAAGACAACATTTCCTGGCTTATTATGTACTTTTCGAAATGCCAATTAAAACAATGCATAAACTATGCACGTTCCCTATTACTTTTTGTTCTCTAATATTATTGTACTCAGTGTGATATCTCGGAGCAAAAGAAATTAACTCGAATTAACATACTATATTATTACAGAGAGATTGATTAAATCATACTTCTACATCGTGAGGAAATCTATCCAAGACTCGGTGCCCAAGGCTGTGATGCATTTCTTAGTTAATTACGTGAAAGACAATCTTCAGTCGGAGCTGGTAACCCACCTGTACAAGTCCGACCAAGCGGAGAGTATGCTCAACGAGTCTGAACATATCGCCCAAAGGAGGAAGGAAGCCGCTGACATGCTTAAGGTAAGTATCTAATGATTTAGAAAAGTCTTTAAAATGTGCTTCTTAACATCTTTAAACACCCTGTATGCTTTAAGTACTTCAAATGTTTAATGACATATTTTGCTAGAAATTTTAATTAAATAATAATTATTTAATTATCTTACATTAATTGCAAAGATTGATTGCCAATAGATTATTACAATAGCCTTTAATAATACACATAAATGGTTTCTATCTTTTCAGGCTTTACAGCGAGCCGGGCAGATCATTAGTGAGATCCGTGAGACGCACATGTGGTGATGGTCTCCGGACGAGGATGCTAGTCTAACCGATAGCTGAACAAGCTCAGTTCACCTGTGCTCTAGCTAGGTCACTGGGCTTCATACTAAGTGTATGTCAAACCAAACTTATGTAAACAACAAGTAAAACAACTCATTTTGTTAATACTGCTGTAATTTTGAATTACACATTTGAAAAGCGGTTTCAGAGTGGACTGTAGTAATCAAGCATTCTAAGTCATTGACCACTATATTTTAACGAAGATGTTCAAGCTTATGTATCACAGAGAATGTGCATTTGCATTATATGAAAAGTCAAGTAGTATGCCATGCCCTTTGTGCATATTGTGAAGGGTAATATCAAATGATTTTTGTACAATGTGAGGTCAATGACTTTCCTTGCACTTTTGTTAGTAAAATATTAATTGTATGATATAGAATATTTTCATTTTTTGCTTTGTAGTTTCTCAAATTCTTGGGCGAACATGACAATTTTTACCGACTTTCAAAATAGGAAGGGAGGAAGGTACTCAATTTGAATTTTAAAGAAACTGGTAAAATTGAGATAAAAAATATAGATTTGGTGTCAACTCACTGAATGTGTATGGTGTTATTAAAATCCAATCTTAAATAATAAAGTAATACTCCTACATTTAAACTTACTATTGACTGGCGCACTTGTGTATTATCAGACGGTATCACCAAAGATTTGTAACGAATGTATTATGTAATTTGTAAAATTCGTGGTTATACATGTGGTGGTTAAAATATGATTATTATAATATTCCTATTAAAATACATTTTTAAAACCCATCTAATATGATAAAATGTTTCATAAGTATATAAATATTTGGAAAAAATTATGTGGTAAGTAGTCTTTATATAACACCAAAATGATACCCGATGTAAACCATTTTATATTTTATCTGAAATATCTTAGATAAAAGATAAAAAATTTAAGTTCATGAAAATGTAAAATAAAATCTAGGTAAAAAATATTACATAGTATCTCTTATAATTTCAAAGATAAAATGGATAAAACATGAGCTAAATATGTTATTTTACTTAAATAATATTTGATAGAAGTATGCATTGAGAAAGACAATTAGATTCGAAGTTGTACAGTCATATCAATACAAAATATACAAGATAATAATAATAGCTCTCACAACGATTTCGATAGCGGTGGCTGGTTCGCCTACGCAGGAGTTATTTTATATTGCCCAAGTGTGTGCGCAGTACACAAGTAAAATAAAGGAAGAGACTGCCTCTTGTCCTTTACTCTTATGATAAAGTGGGACGGATGACCGACACGACTGGCGAGAGATCAGGCGCAGGACTGACTTACAGACACATGGATCTCTCGTCAGACAATCGGATGGTCAGCCTGCATTGTCGTAACAACTTGACTAGAAAACAACATTTTTGTTGTTCCAACGCGGGAATCGAAGCCACGACCTCCGGAGTTGAGAGCCAAGCTTCAAACCACTGAACCACGGTTTGTAGCTAAAAGTGCAATCCATTATATATTGCAGTTGTCGCAAACTCCTTTGCCATGACATCGCGCGCTAAACTCTACTGATAGGTAAAATGAGCTATTTTACTCCCACAAACAAAATGTTATTCCTGATCAAGTTTCTTTTCTGACTGTGCAATTTCGAAGGCGCATAAACCGTGCTATATGTAAGTTACCATGTCGATTTAATCGTGGAATATTCCCATTGTAGAATGCGAATGGATTTAAAGTAGTGATATTAACCTGTTACATCCTCTTTAGTGATATTTTACTTAAATTTTGTTTAAAATTATTAATTGTTACGTGTTATAAAATTGAGTATGTTGTATAAAACAGGGCTGGTAGTTTGTAGTTTTTTAACAAGCCGCATGTATTATTGTATATTTATTTCTCGCATGCTTCAAGTCATTTTGTGTCATTACGTTGTATTTATTAAAACTATTTTTTATTCCCATTTAGTTTAGTTTTAATTCCAATGTAAAGCAATGTATTTATTGTTATAGTTGGCCCTGTGGTGTGCTCGTTAGTACGAAACCAAATGAATGTTGCAAGATTGTATTAAAGTCTGTTATTAAATATAATAGAATATTGTCATGAAGTTTTGTGTTCTTTCAATGAGTCCCTGTTTTTATTTGCCTTTATATTAATTTTATACATATTTGATGAGATATCAGAACGTAATATTGTAATATAGATCTCTCCTTACCGGTCTTGTACCCTCACTTACACGGAGAAACACAACAAGCGTAATTTCATGCCGGCTTTCTGTGAACCGGTGGTATCTCTACGCTAGAACGTAGCCCGGCTCTCCACAGCAAAATTTATATAAAAAATATAAATCAATAATAAATCCAAAATGCATACTCGCGGGCAAAAAAGGCTCATTTAGTTATTTTACTTCATTTAAATACGAACAAATTACGAAAACTTTTTTTGCTAAAGGATCAATTCCCCGATGGTACATAATGATACATGCCCTATGACACTGACACAGGCTTTTACGGCGTCTGTTTCGAAACAGTGAGTAATACAACCTTGTGGATCATTTACTAAGATCCCGCCTACGAACCAAAAAACTGCTCCGCCCACTGCAAAAACTTGAGAAAAAAACGTGCAAACGATGGCCGAACTTTTTAAGCATAATGGTTAATTCACACTAAAACAAAACGATACGCGACTTGGAGCTGCATTTTTAAGATAGCTATTCAAAATTGAACTTTCATTATACAATATACTTAGTTATTACACGTTTCATTGTACGAGTTCGAATGTCACGCGCAGTGTAAGACTGATGTCATATAAAACGTGTATCTTTTTGTCTAGCTAATAAAGTTCAATTTTCAATAGCTATCTTAAAAATTCAGTGCCGCGTATCGTCGCGGTGTGAACTGGTCCCGTTTTCACCAAAGTGGTGACCTGATGATGGTGGGATCCATGAGGAATCGAGGGAACTCCTCGAAATTTATATGGACACATCATCATACCACAGTAGTCGTCATCATCATCACCACCATCTTCAAAAGAAACACCAACATATTATTATGATGACATAGGTACTCACTACTCATCAGAGTTTTGTGCACCGATATCAATGTGTTCATATAATAATATTATAGATAATAAATATAACGAAAAAGTGAAAAAATACATATTATTTTTAAACAAAAAATTAAAACCGACTTCCAAAGTAAAAATGCACAAAAAAATATGAAATAAAACTTAATAAAAAAATAAAAAACTATTTCTCTACTCGTCTAAGTTAGAAGTCGACTTTTGAAGTCGGTACCAGCACAAACATAATATTTTATACAACTCACGTTCAAATTTGCTGGTACCGACTTCAAAATTAGGAAGATTAAGTAGAGAAATAATTAAAATTTTAGCCGAATTTAAAAGTGGAATTATTTAGAAAATAAGTTTGATTTCATACTTTTTGTGCATTTTTACTTTGGAAGTCGTTTTTAAGAAGTTACATATACACCCATGACCCAAGCTAATGTAGCGCGATGGCCCCGCATATTGACTAAGGTGTAGAGTTTGCGTAGTTAGGCTTGTAAAGTTAAGCCGTGTAGAGTTAGAAGTTTGGTAGAGTCAGAAGCTTGGTTTTACATGAGATCTGATAGCTTTTTGACAGTGCGAGTCATATGGTAGAATCCTGGCATCACTATCCTACTAATATTATAAATGTGAAAGTTTGTAAAGATGGATGGATGTTTGTTACTCTTTCACGCAAAAACTTCTGAACGGATTTTGATGAAATTTGGTTTGGTAGTAGTATGGGCTGTGGATTAAAACGTAGGCTACTTTTTATCCCGGAAAAGTACAGTATTCACGCGGTATACCCGATTGTATATTTACGCGGGCGGAGCCGCGGGCAACAGCTAGTCTATACATAATACATGAAAATGTTTTTGATAGAATAATATTATTCTGAAAGTAAAAGCAAACAGAAAGCTGTAAGATAGGTAGTTATGTTTAAAAAAACATACCATATAAGAAGCCGAAAGTCCGACGATTAAGAAATCGTTGGACTTTTGGCTTCTTCAGGTCATTATATCAAGTACGTACCTAATAAGTAAAGGTCTAGTTTTGAGGAAATCTTAAAGTTTTGATCTTTCTATCTTGTGACCGGTGTTTTAGTTCATATCGAGTTATCTAGCAGGAGTCAGGACAAAACGGCATACTTATGGCTAGTTATTTGGACACTGCTTCGTTAAGATAAGGTTAAAACGTTTGGTTCTTAAGGGCGTAAATATTTAGAAAATTATATAGCATGCATTTTATGTAGGACCATGTCCTCAAGAATAATAATTAGGGTTGACTTTATTAAACATTTTTAAAAATTAGTTATCTTATTCGCAAAACATCCTCGCATACATAACTCCAACAATCAACATTGAGAGTTAGGTTCTGAACTGCGTGAGTAACATAGGCGTGTGGCGTTGGTCATTCGACCGGTGTTATAGTACAGTCATTTGTTAGTGATTGTTGTAATGTGAGCGGCAATTGAGTTTGTCAGCAGCGCAGGATAGCGCGCCTCCCACTCGTCTGCGCGCGCGCCTCCTCACTCCACGACGAACCCGCGCCGCGCGCGCGAACCAATAGCACCAGTGAACAAGTGATTGTGCCAAGTGGAAATTCGGATTCATATCCTCTGAAAAGGTGAGTCTGGACTAATTTCAACAAAATATTTCGATGAGTATGAATTACTAAAACGGATGTAGATAATTACAAATTGAAATTTAGCGCAGCTTGAGCACTCTTATTTTTGTTTATTGCAATACATTTTTTTGTAATAACGTATTCAACAAATATGACTAACTTTATAAATGCTAATGCAAAAACAAGTGCACATAACTTAAGTTCAGGATCTTGTTAAATTATTTTAACAAAAAACAAACGAATTCGCGTCGATGTCTCTGTTGTAAAATAAACGGAATATTTATCTCAAACAAGACGATCAAAAAGAAGAGGAACATCTGCGGGTAAATATCGCACAAGGACCAAAACATGAGCCCTTGACAAAGGTCGTCGGCTGACGTCATGATATTTATGATGCTGCAGGATGCGGGCTATTGCTTAATTGCGATTAACCAAATGTTCTAGGGAACACTCAACACACCGACTAAATGATAACCAATATTTATATTAATAAAATATGTACCTAAGTGTGTGTGGAAACTGAAAGATCTAAGTAGGTATTTAAACATTTGGATTAACATAATATATACCTACCTACTTACATGACTACCTAAGCACAAAAGGAGTGGATTTATTAGGTATGCATACAATAAGATTGTTTTCATGTAAGTAGACGTTTAATGAATTAACGAAATTCTTTTGAACATTTTTGTACGAATTATTACCTAAGTGCTATAAGAAAGTAAGTTTTATTTGTGAATCCGAGAAATACTTAGGTCTTGTAACTGAAACAGGTTCTAGGTTCTAGTTCCAGTTAGATTCCAACTTATAGAGCGGCTAATCGCTAAGTCATTAAAGCAAGCCAAAAAGCCCAAGGTTCAGTGTTTTTATTTTTAACATATTATTTTGATAAAGTTCCTTTTATCTTGACACACATTTATTTTTAATTGAGAGCACTCAATCAAAAAATACTTGCAGTAATTTTTTTCACGAATTATGATGAATCGGCCTTCTGTATTATTGGGGCCATTTGAAAGGCTCAATTAATAATCTTACTATATAGACAAGTAAAATTGATATTCTTGAAATATATAATAAAACTTTCGTTATTAGATATTTAAATATTGGGGAGAATAGGGACACTTGATCCCCATTTGTTTTTAACCCTCATTTGAAAAAAACTGGCACTGGAATACGTTGAATTTATCTTTCTACAAGGATCTGTGACAACAAACCGAATACCAGTGAAAAAAATAATTTTCCTACTAAAAGTAAGGGCAGGGAATTACAGAATTATATTAAAGTGTACCCTGTTCTATTTATGATATGGTGATATGGATATGGTGTTTCATAGTCAAATCAATTGGAAATGATCTAAACTACAGCCCCATAAAGGATTTAGGTCGACTTAAAAGGCAACCCGGTATAGTCTAGTACTCGGTAATAAATCCATGCAATGATAATAAATGTTATTGAACTCTACCTAATGCGCCCAGCGCCGGTAATGTAGAGGCTGGAGGCTAGGTTAGGTACAGGTAGAAGATAGGCTATCCAATATCCATCTTAATTAGTGACAACTTTATTATGCTACAAAATAAAGGTACAGAATTTAAAACCGCAATAAAAAAATAAGTAAAAATAGAACTCTACATAAGGCGTCGGTAATGTAGGTAATCGTATGGAGACTAGGTAGGTACACCGCACATAGTTCTAACCCCTCCGCCTCCTCCTAACCTAGTAAGTACCTAGTAGTAGGTACCCCTAATAACTAGTAGGTAAATTAAATACATAAATGTGAAAAATGTGTAAGTGCAATCATTGTAAACCAACAGCACATATTATGGGTTGGAAAGTAAATATTTAACATCATAAGGTAAATACTTTATGCAATATTGCAATCGACATTTGATCTCTACACACTACACCGTGCACCGTGGCTTTTGACGAAACCGATTCGTTCGACTGGGTTCATATTATTTTGACCATAACATAAGCAGGTACTTACCTACTGTACATTAACATTTTTAATTATATCCGGCGAAACTTATGAAGTAAGTACTTTATGAATTTAAAGTCATACAATATGAATAAATTAGTAGCAATGACATCATCACTATCAAAAGAAGAATATTTACCGCCTTACAATATTTTTATTTACTTCCAAGGAAAGGGAATAGTTATAGGTATGTGTTAGTGTAACACTTATTACTAACACCACCATTACACATATACAATCACAAGGTGTACCCAACAGCTGACGTTGTTCTGTCGTACTTAACTATAAACTGGAATAAATTAATAACAACCTACAATCTAAATACACCTACAACTTACATCCTACACCTACTACCTACACCTACAAACTACATAATATTATATTACCTGTATCTATAACCAAGTACTTACACCTAGTTACATACACATATTACCTATGCCTACGGCTACTACATACAACTACACCTATTACCTACGCCTACGGCTACTACCTACAACTACACCTACTACCTACCCCTACAACCTACGGGTAATGTGTAAAAGAGTTATCGACTACTGAGGTTTGAAGATTATTAAACAATAATGATATCTATGGACGCTTTCAGACCATGAGAGAAGAAAGCGCCAATGCGCTTACCACTGAGCCACAGAGGTCGTCGCTATTAAACAATGGGGGTTGGTGTACGAGGAGTGACAATTGAGGATTATATTATGTACTTGCTTTACTGCCAAAGGAGCACAGGCCCTGTACACGAGCATACCCGTCTCTATTCTCCACAAAGCTGTGGATAAGTTTTGCAGTATATACTCTCAAACAACCGAAATTTTAACATCCTTTTTCATGGAACGAAAATAAGACGTATGTAAATAATATTACTAGTAAGTACTTGACTTATGAGTCTAGTAAACAAACAGATAAATCAATAACATTATGACTAATAAATAACAACAAATTAAGGAAACTTTAGCTGAATTTAGGCGTAAATTGTGATTTGAATTGTTTATTAAATTCGTTGTTTAAAAGACATCTAGGTTTGAAACTATTAAGTATTATATTTATGGAAAGCTATTAAATATCAAAGAGTAACAGGTAAAAATACAAAGAGTAAATTAATGTAAAATTCAAATTTCGCTAAGTATGATAGAAATCAGTGCAGTTATTAAGCAATGTGTTAGCTGCCAGGGCCCAGGTGAAACGCACCTGCGACCCGACAGCTGAGATACACCTTGCCGACCTCGATGATGAATAATAATGTTACAAGACTTATAAGGTTGTAAGTTGTAACCTTTAGCACGATTAAGCACTCACATGAAAATAAAATATTATGTCAAGTGAGCGACGAGAACATTCTACACGCACAGAGTAGAAAATATTATATAGAACGTAACTCATACTTACGTATAGAGAAACAGCTTTCATAGAACTATCGATACCGAATCGATCCAAATTTGAAAATTTTGACAACCCCTTCAACGGCCCCACATTTTTTTTCACACAATATTGGACACGCCGTAAGTAGTGCAATCAAATGAAAAGCTAACTATGTAGCTGTTTATCTGTTCGTATTTCTTTAACCTGTGCTACAAGCTACTACGTTTATTAGGTATACATATATACACTACCGTATAGTCCGTAGATGTGGAATGTAGGTACCAGTGCCGGTTTTAGCATTACCAGCGCCCTGGGCAATTACCTGGCCGCTACTGGTAGGTACTAAATATAGGTAGGTACCTAATTCTGTGTAAATAATTTACTTTACTCTGAGAAAATTGTTCAGTAACAATTTCTCTGTGAAAATTTCAACTGTCTATCACAGTTCATGCAGAGAATAGAGATACAAGCCTGACTGGTGACAGACAGACAAACGGACGGAGAGTGGAGTCTTAGTAATAGGGTCCCGTATTTAACTTTTGGGCACGGATTCCCAAAACCGAGTTCATTGCAGTACTTATTTAAGTCACCTTACTTAAGTTTAACAATATTGCATAAGATTTTTAGCATACCTACGCGTCCAAGACAATGATTTTTACATAATCCATATTTCATACTTACGACTTACCATCTTCAATCTTTTGTTGGCAAACGAGTTTGACCTTTGAGAAGAAAGTTTCTTGATTTTATCGGCGGCTTTGTTTGATGAATGCCGTGAGCAGAGTCATTGACGTGTCGTAGGTGACAAACCGAAAATATTAACGTCAAAAAGGGGATGTATTTACTTGAGGGTTTAGTAATAAGTTAAAACTTGTTTATGGAAAACGTTGCATTAAAGCTAGAACACTATAAATATTTTAATTTATAATTTTGCTCGCGGCTCCGCCCGCGTAAATACAGTATCCCACAGGAACCGTATATTTTCCCGCGATAGAAAGTAGCCTTCCTTTCTTCCTTCCCTGTGGTCTACTTTATATCTGTGCCAAATTTCATGATGATGCCTAAGTTGTTTCTACGTGAAAATGCAACAAACAAACTCAGATTCACATTTATAATATTAGTTAGTAACTAAGTAGGATAAAAGGTTTATCTATTGAAAAAAGTTGTACAGGATATCTAGAATCTACTCGTTTCGATTTAAGGCATCGACATTTGTCTTGGTCTTCATGAGTCATACTTATTATGTGTCATATGACAGGAGCAAAAATCACGGCTGCAGCAACGGTCATCGTAGTCTCCGAACGCCCACGTAGCTTAGGTAATAGATTTAAATACTAACATCTAAAGAATATTCATATTTTTTATTTATGCTCTCATCTGTCTAGGCTCTATTATACCTACATATACTTAGTGCCTATTGCTTTAGAACCACGGCTTGTGACATAATGTTAAATTTTCTAAAGTATCGTGTTTGGTATCATAATATAATATTATTATCAAAATGTGATTTTAAACCAGAATACTTTTAATACGTTTTAGTTCTGACTCCTGGCGAATTTTATATGTGACGTGAATTGGCAATTTCTCCAGTCCCCTAAGTTTCAACCTTAACACTTGAATTAACAACATGACCTGGGCGTAAGGCGTAGAGCAGTTGGTTTAATGCTCCAAGGTGTAAGGCGTACCTACTCCATGTCGTTACTGAACACTGGCTGTCTCCTGTCCGTCGTGAAATATTTACTCACGATCGCACCGGATATGGCTTGGCCAATGTCCGCTGCAACTTAATCTGTAAATTATGTGCGAGGCGTGAATGTACGCCACGACTGCAATATACAACCAAACATTAGAGTTTAGACTCTAATGTTACCGTAGACAGGAGACTCAATAACGGTCGTGTTTTCGGCTATATGGACTTAAGCTTGAAAATAAGACAATGTAAAAAAACATGAGAGCTAACTAAATTAGTTTATTTTATTTTTATTTTACAATTTATGTACACACAATATATAGGTTTAACAAACATTACTTAAAACTAAAATATTTTGTACAAATGTACATCTTATTTCAAAATGGAATGTCTTCCAGAAGACTTGTACGATGAAGGAATAGGTTGACTAATGAAAAGCAGAAATTAGCGTGTACTCTTACAACTTTAAGATAACTACTTAATATAATTCATACAATAAAAATATATAAATAAATACCTACTAAGGCGGATCAATAAGTCCGTGACTTTTTGAATTTCTGACCTCCTTACTGAAAAAGCAACACTACTCCTGTCAACAGGCATCTGTCAGTTGACTCCTATCAAAATTTGAACTTGCTGCGTCAGTTAGTTTGTGTTTTACAGCTATCTTTATCAGACTATCCAGTAACTTAAGGAAACAATGGAAAAAAGTGAAGTTCGTGTGCTTATTAAGCATTATTTTTTGCGAAAAAAAACCATTACCGAGACCAAGGCTAAGCTTGATAAATACTATGGGGACTCTGCACCATCGATTTCAATGGTAAAAAAGTGGTTTACTGAATTTCGTTGTGGCCGTACAAGCACTGAAGATGCCGAACGTCCTGGACGCCCAGTTGAGGTCTCTACACCCGAAACAATCGAAAAAATTAACGATATGGTGTTGGCCGACCGAAGATTGAAAGTGCAAGAGATTGTGGAAGCCATAGGCATCTCGCATGGCTCAGTGGTTTCAATTTTGAATGATCACTTGGGCATGAGAAAGCTTTCCGCAAGTCGACCACAAACGCAATCGTGTAACAACTTCACAGGAAGGTTTGGCGTTGTTTAATCACAATATGGAGGAGTTTTTGCGCCGTTTTGTAACCGTGGACGAAACATGGATCCATCACAACACACCAGAGACCAAACAACAGTCAAAACAGTGGGTTTCTAAGGGTGAATCGGCGCCAAAGAAGGCCAAGGTGGGTTGGTCAGCCAATAAAGTTATGGCGACTGTTTTTTGGGATGCACGTGGGATAATCCACATTGACTATCTTCAAAAGGGAAGAACTATTAATGGGGAATATTATGCCAACTTATTGGACCGCTTCAATGAGGATTTGAAAAAAAACCGACCTCATTTGGCCAAGAAAAAAGTTCTTTTTCACCAAGACAATGCAAGGGTGCACACATGTGCAGTTGCCATGGCAAAAATCCATGAATTGGGCTATGAATTGCTCCCATATCCACCCTATTCTCCAGATTTGGCTCCGAGTGACTACTTTTTGTTCCCAAACCTGAAAAAATGGCTCGGTGGAAAAAGATTTGACTCCAATGATGAAGTCATCTCGCAAACAAAGGCCTATTTTGAGGACCTCGACAAATCATATTTTTTGGAAGGGATAAAAAAATTGGAGAAGCGTTGGACAAAGTGTATAGAGCTCAAGGGGGACTACGTTGAAAAATAAAATTATTTATTTATCAAAAAATCTGTGTTTTATTCCTAAAGTCACGGACTTATTGACCCGCCCTCGTATTAATAATATTAGGTCATTACATAAGAAATTGGCGTTTTGTAAAGGAGGAATATAAAGTCGATTTTTTTAAACATAATATATTTATTTAATCAAAGTATACACCATTGCTATCTATGCACTTTTGCCATCTCATAGGTAGTTCATTGATTCTTTTACTAAAAAAACAATTCGGACAGGAATCGATAAAATCTTTGAAGGCGCTTTGGACTGCCCCATCGGAGTTGAATTTTTTCCCTTGAAAGAAGTTATCAAAATTTCGAAAAAATATAGATCATACTTCCAAATACTTATAAATCGAATGCAAAGATTCTGTAAGCGTTCCAGTTTATTTAAATTCTCTTCAGTAGCATCTAAACAGCAGACATCGCCGTAGTCAATAATAGGCATTATAATGCTCTTTAAATCCTACTAATATTATAAATGTGAAAGTTTGTAAAGATGGATGGATGTTTGTTACTCTTTCACGCAAAAACTACTAAACGGATTTTGATGAAATTTCGTATGGTAGTAGTGTAGGCTCTGGATTAAAACATAGGCTACTTTTTATTCCGGAAAACGGATTTTTTTATTTAAAATTATATTTACGCGGGCGGAGCCACGGGCAACAGCTAGTAAATAATAAAATACTTAGTTTAAAATAATAATAAAATCATAAAGTTGTGACTCATATCTCAATTCTACACTTTTTTGACTATCACACGTGATCAATATCTAAATCCTTCTAAGCTACTTTTGTAGCGAAAGTGGTAATTAAGTACCGAGCGTATTTTCTAAAAAACTGGATTACCATCAAAATATTAGGAAAGTGTAATTAAAGTTTCTAAGGTATAATTAACTGAAATATATTAGGCACTTAAACTTAGCAGATCCAAGATAAAATCCAAGGTAGAACCAAGTAGGTACTAGGTATGTAGGTAAGTTATAGGTATGTGGCGTGGGGTTCCTATAACTCCATTCCTAACGGCTTCACTTACCACTTAACTATTGAAGACCTTCATCCAAATCCCAACCTATTATACAGGCTAGGGCTTCACTATGAAGGAGAACCAGCCTTCGCCACTGATAGGTATGTAGGCTATACTGTATCATGAAAATTGAAATGTAAACCAATGTCGGTAAAATAACATTCTGTATAGTGCATAATATTATTTTCTGTAATTGATACTCATTTACGGCTGCTCAGTAGGTATACTACCTACATACTTAAGTACCAACCTTGAATCTACCTAGGTAGAAGGTAGGTAGGTAGAAGGTATGTATATACCTACCTATTATCTACCTAATTCTTATATTTGCCTACTCAATTGTGTCACCTGTAAATGTTCGTCTAAGAGGGCGTGTAGGTAAATAGTAAATAGATACCTACTTAATACGAACATCTTAATACTTTCAGTAAAAAGTTTAGGGTCATCGGTCAGCCTTTTTTAGAATAGACGCGGCCTAATGGATTGCTCGAAGATTAAAAGCTAATTGTAATATATTTGCTATGACCCGACAAAAATGCTCGTAAGATGTTTCTATTTATCATCTAAGGATGAATATTTCACAGGAATAAAATTGAATTTCCATAATATTCCGTATTTCATAGTTATAATTATTTTATGAAACGTTATGTAGACTTTTGCGTTTTGCAAAATCAATTAGGTACTTACAGAGAAATTTTAGGCACATTATTTCCTGTTTAGACAGAAAAATAACTATAAAACGGGAATAAAAATGATAATCTCACAAAATAAAATTACAATGCACTCTTTGCGACACTGAGGTCATTGCCCTCACAGCTAATTTCAAAATATTGTAATAATATTAGTTCGATCAATTGAAATCAGCTGTGTGAGGTCAATAACCTTCTCAGCGCAGCTCATTCAGACTGAGTAGATATTTCCTTTCTAAATATTTTTTCTGACGAAACTTCTATTCATTAGCACTTAACAGTAAATCATTTTCCCAAAGATTCTACAATTGATTTTAAAAAACGTTTTATTATGATATATTCATTAAATTGAAAAAAATCCAAACGAGCAATAAACTTTATTCTACATTGCATAATAACACAAATACTTGTGCTTTAATTAATTAAATTTTTTATACTTATATCATTGTTAAAAATAATAATAACATTGTAACAAAATTTCTATAACCACTATGCAATTTATGCGAAGTACAGAATGCATAATTAGATTGTGAATAGTTGAATACATTAAGCAGTTCCGTTACAATAACCAATAAATCTGTAACCCATTTAGTGCCAAAACCGGCAGTGGACAGTGGTCCACTTAACAAAGGACTACCGAGAGCCGATATGGTATGGAAGTATTTGGATGTGTCAATTGCTTTGGCATTACAGGGGACTGGTGACTCTTGTTTATTTAAATCATTCTTAGAACAACTCGATCATTTTCCGAATGGCAGATAGGTAGGTTTCTTACATATACAATTTATACATGCTTAAACTATTTTTCGGTTTTTTCGTAGTCTTAAAATATTTGTTAGTAGGTATGTACCTATCTAGTATGTACTTTCATGATTGTGTAGAGACTAGTATACACTTTACAAGTACTGGCAAAATGGTTAATATATGCTTGACAGTGATATTCTGGGGTCTGGCCGTTGGAAGTGAGGTAAAGAAGAAAGTGGGCATGTAACATTAACCACAGCAGCTTATAGCGTATCCAAATGTTACGTAAACGACAAAAACTCATCTCAATCAGTCCGAGAAGCGGTATTCCGTTAACAGAGGAACAATACAAAACGAAAACACACCGAGCTAAATTTTGCTCTCCCTGGACCGTAACAACTGGAAATGCGATTGAATTGGCGCTGAGTTAAGTCATTGATCATGCTGATACCACGCAGCCTTAGCCAGAAATAGATCCACACACACTTTACGACGGTAAATGATCCGCCATTTTACATGAGTTTTATGGGCTATTAAGCACTTTGATACGAGAGTTGGACGAAATCGATGGCATTTACCAGTGGTGTAGCGCCCGCTGCCAATATAAACAGACCTGACATGCGGACGGTAAAAATATTAATCCATTAATTTAGTGATTAGTAGTATGCTATAATTTGATATCTCTTTATTTAGGCTGGAACTATATGATCCAAAATCTGGCGGGCCCGGGAAAATTCAAAACACTGAAAATATAATTCTGCGCTAATACAATAGAGTTGAAAATCGAAGTGTCGAGTGTCGAGTTATCATAGGTAGGTATATAACATAGGTATTTGACTCTACACTTATGTGTTCGACTTTCAGCTCTATTGTTTTAGCGCAGAGTTCTATTTTGAATGCTCTGAATTTTCCCCGGCCTTAAGGATTCCGGATCATTATGTCCTAGCCTTATGTCCAGCTTTAACAGTTGTAACAGTTTTTGCGTCTCATAGGTACTCGAATGTGTTACTCAGTTTGTTGCATAAACAGCTCAGGAAATTGCCTAATAGGCACAATGTTGACAAAACAGCCGAACTTCGAAACAAATTCAAATGTATGCAAACGGAAAGCTCTCTTTACGTTAGCTGGTTGTGCGTTGGTAATGTTGTACCTAATTACATGACATTTTAAACAGAAATACAAAGAAGCACTTACCCGTTCAATATTATGATCATAAGCTTGTATACCATTCCTCCTAATTATTATTGAATATAAAGTTGTATACAAAAAAAATGTTTTGAGTCAAATTAAATTATTAAATTAATGCGAAATACTTATCACATTCCTTAGTATTTCTTTTACCTACCTGCCTACTATATACCTTATAAAAATAAACTAGGTAATAATAAAACATTAATAATGAACAGTCGCTTTTTTCAAGTAGGTACCTATGTGACGACTGGCGAATAATGATTCTAAATCTTTTCCGAACTGTACGGAGTTCTATCACTACGGTCGCCCTAGAATTTTTCATGGTTTAAGTGAGATTTTTAATGTAGAGTTCGGTAGGTTAAACTCGATAAACAACAATCTATCGAAAGTCGTGTTTTGCAACAAAATCAAAACAATTATTTAACGTGTACGATTATTATAAGTGTTACGGTACTTCCGTAACAACTAACACGCTGAGCTTTCTCCGCTTCTCTGTGTTATCTTCCGGTGTAGCCTGTAGGTACCAACAGACCAGCAATTTTTATCATTGAAATAAATTATCTAATTTGTTAGCGTGATATAGAATATTTACCTATAATGTTATTACACAGAAGTGTACCAAAGAGATATAAAATGAAAACCTACGGACGCAGACGGAGATAATGGATTTCGAATTTTACTAACATTGACTTTCTTTGCAATTATTGCTTCCAATATTATATTTTTCTCTGAAATTGAATATGGTGCACAGGCACAGGTAATTTTAAGGCAATAGAAGGTAAAATGCTTACTCAGTATAAGTCCACCGCGGAATTAAATAACATTTTAGTTCCCGACTTCCAGAGCAACAATCAACAGCGGATACAAAATGTATTGTTCGCGGGAACACGTGTTTCGTGTTACTCTAACGTTGGAAATGAGCGCGTATTTAGAATACGACCATCGATATCACATAACACATAGATACATACACTTTATAAAATGTCTTCTTAATAATATCACACCATTCTGCTTAATATTTAGTCGCATACCTACTGTTAATAACATTTTCAATATTTATGGACCAAAAAACGAGCAGACGGATCGCCTGATGGTAACGATTAGGTACCGCCGCCCACAGAGTGTAACTCCTCTGGTGTTGCCCACTTGCGTTCGGTCCTCGAAATCCCCTTGGGTAATCTCAATCACTCGGTGAACCACAACGAAAGCGTTATTTCACGCCAGTTTTCTCTGAGGCCGTTGTATTTACACGTTGGAGCCGGCCCATTTGTGCCGAAGCATGAACGTAAAGCAAAACAAAAAGGACGTAACTGTATAGATATACCTACGTAGGTTTATTTATACAGTTACGTCCTTTGGAGCCAGCTGAATTCTGATTAAAAGATTTTATTTACTTATTTATTGGCGGATGGCAACATCTACAGTATACACAATAAAAATATATATATGTTTGTCTCAGTGGAAATATTTTGTCGTGACTATTTTAATATTTATGTTGACAAATTATTATTATTTACAGGCGACAGGTATTTTATCGAAGGTGTTTTAATAAAATAATTGTGATATAGTGACCTGTGAATATTTTTGTCGATTTGTCAAACTTTTTCACCATAGTGTGTCAAGGGAACGCGCATTTACCTACTACATAGAATATAGATAATCAATACGTAAATAAAGCCAAAAATTAATAATTTGTAGCCTACAAACATAATATTAAAATTATTTGTAGTTTATGGTCAATTTTCATATTTCTAAGCGCTATATGAAAAATGGACTAAGAATTTTACATTGGGTAGGGTAACGGCACCAGTAATAAGCCAACCACCAGTAACCAGTAGTCAGCGTTTTCTGACTTTTAAGTCGAATAAATAACGGTCTTCTACATGTTGACCTATAACATGAAGTTAATTCGGTTCCTCGATCTATTATTATTGGCCAACAACACTTTTACTTGTGTCTGTATTAAACTTACATTATCAGCGATTCGCGTCTAGTAAGACATGCTCGAACATCAAGTGTGAAAAAGTAATAACAGCCATTTTTTTCTTAGCTTATAGTGCTTGCGAAAAAGGTGCAGTTATTTTAGTTGTCATATCGAAATCTTTGATTTAACCTTACTGCCTTACTCCTTACCTTACTCCTTCATAACAATCATAACTCTATGTAAGATACTATTTCCACAGAGCACTCATGGCTCTCCTAAGTCTGTGATATCCGGCGGTGGCCGGTTTCATTAAAACCAGGCCAGCTACGCAGGAGTTATTTTATAGTAGCCAAGTGTGTGCGCAGTACACAAGAGCACTCTGTGTGTGTTTTCACCGGAGCTGAGTTAAGCTGCGTTGCGAGGAATGTGTTTTTAAGAACCAATAGAAACGCTTCATTTGCCTGACCACGTTCAGCGCAACGTCTCTATTGGTTCTTGTAAAACACACTCCTAGCAACGCAGCTTAGCTCATCTCCGGTGGAAACGCAGCCTTACTCTCGAAACCCAGTGGGCCGGACAGACCGACACGACTGGCGAGGGTCCGACTTTTTACATGTCCATCCAAAGCGTCATCATCTTCCTTAGAAGTCAGACAGTCAGACAATCTTTCTTAGAAATCAGACAATCAGGTGATAAGCCTGCATTGTCCTGACCAAACTTGGAAACAACATTTTATGTTGTTACAATACGGGAATCGAACCCACGACCTCCGTATCACGAGCCAAGCTCTAAACGTCGACTTACGGAATATGCGTTACTAATCCTGCCCGTTTATGTAAGTAGTAGGTACTTTAGGTACATGTAGACACAATGCGGTCATGAACAAACATTTACGATAACCAAAGCAAATTGATTCAATTCGTAGCAGGCTCTCAAAACTTTAAATCTTATGATTAACGCTGGAATTCAATGAGTACTTACTTACCTAAGTAAATAAACGATTAAGAAATTGAGCAAAGAATATCTAATTTCTTTCCTAGCCTATACCTATGTATTTAATTGTAATTTGTACATTATCCCCCTTCCTAATAAAAACATTTAGGTACACAACGGATAAGCTTTACAATGTTTTGTCCTTGTCTGTCAAGCGACTTTTCCAACGTATAAGGACAAAAGTCAAAACATTGTATAGCTTAACCATTGTGTAAATATTTGTATTAGTATGGGGGCTAATGATTATAATATAAGTACATTATACGGTATAGTATACCTATCATTAGACAAAATCTTGAAAAGCTAACAACTTCTAGTAGTAATTAAACAGGTAAATAATGATTAGAAAATAACAATGAGATTTTTTCACTTCATATTGCCTCTGTGAGCTTTAACGAACGCGGCAAGTTATCAAAGGCTCACTAATAACAATTAACTGCAATAAAGTCCTATTGAAATTGGAAAAATAGTATACGTGAAAGATGATGTTTTAATAACTAGGTCTATAGCTGTAAGGTTGGTTCTTGCTTGTAGAAAGTGGGCAATAAAAAGCCTAATTTCTGTATTTTCTCATTCAAATTGTGAATGAAAATCGGAGCAATTACGTGATGGTAGCAAAGGGCACGTGATGCTCTATGTCGATAACTGTCCGTGCTGAGAAGTGAGCACATCAATTACGTTCAGAAAGTTGTAAGTCATCTTGAAAATTCAAGGATATTGTTATAAGTAAAAATGTTACAAGATAAACAAGAGGTGACCTAAAGGCCGAGTAGACTGACCAAATAAGTGGTTAAGCTGAACGGTTCATTATCATCTAATTAGTAACTAAGTTACTTTATACTTAGATACTTACTGCAGAGATTAACGTTTAGCTAACGGTTTACCAGGCCCTACTACATATCCAACGATTTCTCACGAGTATTTACACTTCTATTTAGCGTTGTTAATCTATTTACTCAAGTGTTGACCATGTATGTGTTTGACCAAATAATTTTAGTTTCTTAATTGAATCTAATTAGAAAATTGATGTATTTCCTATAGTTTATTATTAACAGTTCTTAATGAAATAAACGGTCAAAAAATGTGAACCTCAATTCTAAACATTTACGTTTTTGTTTCAGATCACATCTGGCATGAACAAAGGAAAGTAACGAAATGAATAACAACCGCTTATCACGTGGCGGTTCTCTGTTCGGCACTGATCCTCAAGTGCAGCTCAGATCGGCGCTTCGCACAAATGATTTTGCTACATTCAAAAAGCTACTGGGCTACGGCGCCGTGGACCTAGAACATGTGTATCAGTATCCAGACTACAAAACGTGCCTCGAGCTGGCAGTATCGGAGCCGCACAAAAAGGAATTCGTCAAACTATTGCTGCAGCATGAGGCTCAAGTGAACAACATAAACGAAACTTACGGAGCCGCCCCGATACATTTAGCAGTGGAAAGTGGCAACAAAGAGGCGCTAGCTGCCCTGCTAGAAGATGATCGCATTGACGTTAACATCAAGTGCAAGGGCAACACCGCTTTGCTAATGGCCATAAAACAGATTCAAGACTTAGATGATGATCGTGAACACGAGCTAGAAGTGTATGAAAACATGATTGAAATGCTTCTGAAAGCTGGGTGTGATGCCAATTCTCCAGATCTTAAAGGCGTAACACCAATATACTCAGCAGCCAAACAAGGTCTCGAAAGAGTGATTACCTATATTTTAGATTATTCTAAGGAACCGCTTGATTTAGATGCGTACACAGATATTCGCGGTAGATCGGCTCGTTACTTTTTGCAGGAAGCTTTTCCACATCTCGTTGGTAGATTTAAGACAATGACAGACGAAGCCAAGGAAGCTATCGGTGTAGACAAATTGTTTTCTTATTTATCAAGACACGAAGAAGACAAGTTTGTACGTGATTTTAGCAAACTTGTCCAGAAAAACGAACACAGGCCGATATTGGCTAGCAATAACGGTATGAATACGATGCTTCAATTGGCGACAGATAGGGGGTTTGAAAAAGTTGTCAGCGCATTGCTTAATTCTGGTGCAGATCCGAATGCGACATGTAGTGGGAATAACAACCGACCTGTAGCCATCGCTTGCTCCAACGGATACCACAAAATTCTCAGAATGTACATCGACAATGAATCTTCTTTATTTGAGCCTTACAACGAAGAATCGCTACTACAAATTACAGTAAAGAATATGCGCTCGGCTAAAGATGGTCCTAAGGTTAATTTTAAGGAGTGCCTTGATTTACTATTCAACGTAGAGAGTATCAGAAAGAACGTTAATTATTCAGATATTAAAGACAACACGGCATTACATTATGCAGCTAGAAATGGAGATAATGAAATAGTCCTATACTTGCTGAGAAAAGGAGCGTGTATAGGTTTAAGAAATAAATTTGAGGAACCACCACTTGCGGACATTAACGCAAAAACTCTCGAATCATATTTGGACGAATGTATACAGACTAATGGGGAAAGGCCGAGCGACGATGGTTACGAAATTCATATGAAATATAGTTTTCTTGTGTATCCAAATAATTCGATGGAAAACGAACTATGGGAAGTGCCACTCATGGACAAATCGAATAATAATAACGACCTTAAAGAGTATGACGCCATACTAGCGCCCGAGACAGAAGCTCTACTATATATGACTAAAAATGAGGAACTAAGACCACTCTTAGCTCATCCGGTCATAACAAGTTTCTTATATTTAAAATGGCAACGAATAAGTTGCCTCTTCTACGCCAACATTACATTTTATTTTCTGTTTTGGCTATGTTTAAATCTTTATATCATATCTGGATATGGTGTGGAATATAAACAAGCTAAGTCAGTGGAGGCACTAAACGTTATAACCCATGTGATAGCCTCAATAGGCTTGATAGTTTTATTGTTTCGAGAGCTATTTCAATTGTTAGTTTCGCCAACTAGATATTTGCAAAGCATCGAAAATTGGATGGAAATTGCATTGATAATTGTATCTGCTTGGATCGTTTGCTACGATTCAGCGCAGGAGTCTACAAAACAACAATTATCTGCTATTGCTATTTTGTTATCCTCAGCGGAATTGGTACTACTCATCGGTCAATTTCCTACACTTTCCACCAACATCGTAATGCTGAAAACCGTCTCCTGGAACTTCTTCAAGTTTTTGCTTTGGTATTGTATCCTTATAATAGCGTTTGCGCTCAGCTTTTACACTCTGTTCAGAAAAGATGTCGAGGAAGACCAACAACCACCCAATCCAAATACCGCCGCCCAAAATGAGGACGAAGATGAAGACTTTTTTGAGGATCCAGGGAGATCCCTGTTCAAGACTATAGTGATGTTAACTGGCGAATTTGATGCTGGATCTATTAAGTTCAGCACTTTTCCTATCACGAGCCATATCATTTTTATTGTATTCGTTTTTATGATACCAATCGTACTGTTCAATTTGCTAAATGGCCTAGCAGTTAGTGACACTCAAGAGATTAGGGCCGACGCGGAACTAGTGGGGCACGTATCGCGCGTCAAACTAATATCATACTTCGAAAGTGTTCTCATAGGGAAAATGTATACGAAAGAAATGAATTGTTGGTCGTGGCTGCCGTCGTACATTCGTAATATCAATGTGATTAAGCCTCAGATGCTATGTATTAAGCCGTTTGCGAGACGAATAAGCCTGTTCCCATTCTTTTTGCCGAAATATCGTATCATCGTAAAACCTAACCAGGACAACAGAATCGAAATACCACAACTCGAGCGGGTCGGGAAATACGGGGACGACGAAGATATTGAAGGTGGCAAATGTTGTTTCGAGCGATGTCAAGCGTATAGATTGGACAGAAAAATTGTGAAAAATGCAAAAGTAATAATCAGCAAAAAGGCTCACGTATCAGAATTTGACGAAATAAAAAATAAACTCGAAAGTTTAGAGAATACTCTGAAAAGTGTGCTGCAAGCTAAAGAATTTATGAAGTCCTAAGGAGACTGAGAGTGAGTGAGTGAGATTGAGGGAGAGAGCGAGAAATCAGAAGATATAAAGATTCCAAGTATATATAAAATGTAACGCGTAATTTAACAAATGTGATGCCATTAAAATAAGAAACAATATGATCATAATGAGTAATGTATTACTAGCGAATGCTGACTTAAAGCCAAGTAGGGAAACACTGAAGTTTGAATTCATTAGAAAACATTGATGTTTTCATACGAGGATATAGTGTCAAGCAGGTGGTAATAGTATTTTTTTTACAAATTGTTGTTAAAACTATTAACAAATATTTAATTAAATTATAACAAATAACGTGTTTTAAACGAAGTACCTAATATATATACATTTAAGCTGTAAACACATATATTTTAAATCATTTACAAAATTCTAAGTTAAAAAGCTCATTAATCATTATTTTTAAATATAACGTCGCCTTTACTAACAAACACATTATTTAGGACATGGTTTTAAATAAAACACATTTACTGTATGTCAGTACTTAAGAGTTTATTGGAAATTAAAATTTGTGTACAGTGTGGTAAAATAAATATAATGTGCATTTTATAATATAATCATTAAATTAGTATTTTATGAAATCGTGATTATTTTAAAAATTGGTTAGGTACTAAGACCATACTTATAACAATCACAAAGCTAACATCTAAATTATACGATAGGAATTTATGTGAAATACTCGCAATGATATGGCAACAACAGATTTAATTGAAATGTGTAAATTTAAAATAGGTACAAAGCTAAATCCTATTACTATACTATATAACATGTGAATACTTTATAAAGTTAGTATTCACTAATCACTGAACAACAATTTACAAGCGACACAATCCGTAACAAAACTGCGGATCACACACAATAATATCTAATGGAATTTCAGAGATTTCTTATAAAATGTTCAATTGTTCAAAGGTCTGATTGACGATTGTTGTATATAATCTTACACCAAATACACTAGACATTTCACAAAGGAACAACAAAGGTCAGTAGTACAGTTGGTGAACAACCCAATTTCTATTGAAATTCTGATGTTGACTGTACTATTACTTGTTTATGTTTGGAATATAATAAACAAACATCACCATAAACAATACTAGGCGTTTCCCGCAACTATGTGCGCGCAAAAGAAAATCCCGTGGAACTTTTTATTATATTATTATTATTTTATTTTTATTATTATTTATTATAAAAAGTATACTATGTCCCATCCCCGTGGTCTAGTCTATATCTGTGCCAAATTTGAACAAAATCTTTCTTCTTCATAATATTAAATCAAAAAAACTTCATGATATTAATATAGAAGTATAGATAACAATAATACTAATAACGTCCCGGCAAAGGCACCTGCCAAGCTTTTAGGATTATATTTACGCTTCTGTATTCAAAACGGACTTATCAAACGGTATGGAAGATAATTTGAGATTTCTAAAAGATTTTATTTTTTACAGCAAGCAATTTCTAAGAATAATAATATTTATTTTAGTGCTACGTTATAATATATTGTATTATTAAGTTCGTGTATCCCTATTTCTATTTTTAAATAATATCGAAGTTACATAAAAATACGATTAATAAAAATTATTACAGACGAACGACAAAAAGTTGTTCTATTTTGTTTGGTGTATGGAAATTTACTTTCGTATAATGTTAATATAAAAATATGATGCTATCTAGTATTTTAATTATGGAAGAATGAGATTCAGATTGCCCAGATTTATTTTCTTATCATTTGTACTTAATTGTCTTTACATTATTATGTTTAATTATCGCCAATATTTCTAATCATATTTTTAAATCTAGTTTTATTGCTATATTACAGAAGCGTACCGACATGTTTCTTATTCTATAATAGGTTCCTACATTTTTATAACTAGACATTGGGGCATTTTTGTAAAGAATACGCATGATATCAGACAGCGGTTTGGGGCATTATTGGCATTTTTCAGTATAGATTTAATGTATTATAATTCGGTGAAAATAAATTGAGAAAACCTACTCACAAACTCACAGCTACTACAGATTTAATACTTAATAAAAAGTACAAACTTGGAGCCTGTACAATATAATTTTCGCTTAAACCCCTTAACAATTAATAAAATATTTATCCACGGATACGATGCTGTCTTTGTCTGTCAAGTGGCTTTTCCAACGACAGCATGGATTAGCGTATCCGTGGTGTAAATATTATTATTAATAATGGGGAAAGGGATTTCAAGTTATTTGCGATTGCATGTACTCTAAAAATTGGATTAACGATACTTCTAATTTTTGATGATGATGAACATTGATGTTTTCATACGAGGATATAGTGTCAAGCAGGTGGTAATAGTATTTTTTTTACAAATTGTTGTTAAAACTATTAACAAATATTTAATTAAATTATAACAAATAACAACGTGTTTTAAACGAAGTACCTAATATATATACATTTAAGCTGTAAACACATATATTTTAAATCATTTACAAAATTCTAAGTTAAAAAGCTCATTAATCATTATTTTTAAATATAACGTCGCCTTTACTAACAAACACATTATTTAGGACATGGTTTTAAATAAAACACATTTACTGTATGTCAGTACTTAATAGTTTATTGGAAATTAAAATTTGTGTACAGTGTGGTAAAATAAATATAATGCGCATTTTATAATATAATCATTAAATTTGTATTTTATGAAATCGTGATTATTTTAAAAATTGGTTAGGTACTAAGACCATACTTATAACAATCACAAAGCTAACATCTAAATTATACGATAGGAATTTATGTGAAATACTCGTAATGATATGGCAACAACAGATTTAATTGAAATGTGTAAATTTAAAATAGGTACAAAGCTAAATCCTATTACTATACTATATAACATGTGAATACTTTATAAAGTTAGTATTCACTAATCACTGAACAACAATTTACAAGCGACACAATCCGTAACAAAACTGCGGATCACACACAATAATATCTAATGGAATTTCAGAGATTTATTATAAAATGTTCAATTGTTCAAAGGTCTGATTGACGATTGTTGTATATAATCTTACACCAAATACACTAGACATTTCACAAAGGAACAACAAAGGTCAGTAGTACAGTTGGTGAACAACCCAATTTCTATTGAAATTCTGATGTTGACTGTACTATTACTTGTTTATGTTTGGAATATAATAAACAAACATCACCATAAACAATACTAGGCGTTTCCCGCAACTCTGTGCGCGCAATAGAAAATCCCGTGGAACTTTTTATTATATTATTATTATTTTATTTTTATTATTATTTATTATAAAAAGTATACTATGTCCCATCCCCGTGGTCTAGTCTATATCTGTGCTAAATTTGAACAAAATCTTTCTTCTTCATAATATTAAATCAAAAAAACTTCATGATATTAATATAGAAGTATAGATAACAATAATACTAATAACGTCCCGGCAATGGCACCTGCCAAGCTTTTAGGATTATATTTACGCTTCTGTATTCAAAACGGACTTATCAAACGGTATGGAAGATAATTTGAGATTTCTAAAAGATTTTATTTTTTACAGCAAGCAATTTCTAAGAATAATAATATTTATTTTAGTGCTACGTTATAATATATTGTATTATTAAGTTCGTGTATCCCTATTTCTATTTTTAAATAATATCGAAGTTACATAAAAATACGATTAATAAAAATTATTACAGACGAACGACAAAAAGTTGTTCTATTTTGTTTGGTGTATGGCAATTTACTTTCGTATAATGTTAATATAAAAATATGATGCTATCTAGTATTTTAATTATGGAAGAATGAGATTCAGATTGCCCAGATTTATTTTCTTTTAATATAAAAATATGATGCTATCTAGTATTTTAATTATGGAAGAATGAGATTCAGATTGCCCAGATTTATTTTCTTTTAATATAAAAATATGATGCTATCTAGTATTTTAATTATGGAAGAATGAGATTCAGATTGCCCAGATTTATTTTCTTTTAATATAAAAATATGATGCTATCTAGTATTTTAATTATGGATGAATGAGATTCAGATTGCCCAGATTTATTTTCTTTTAATATAAAAATATGATGCTATCTAGTATTTTAATTATGGAAGAATGAGATTCAGATTGCCCAGATTTATTTTCTTATCATTTGTACTTAATTGTCTTTACATTATTATGTTTATTTATCGCCAATATTTCTAATCATATTTTTAAATCTAGTTTTATTGCTATATTACAGAAGCGTACCGACATGTTTCTTATTCTATAATAGGTTCCTACATTTATATAACTAGACATTGGGGCATTTTTGTAAAGAATACGCATGATATCAGACAGCGGTTTGGGGCATTATTGGCATTTTTCAGTATAAATTTAATGTATTATAATTCGGTGAAAATAAATTGAGACAACCTACTCACAAACTCACAGCTACTACAGATTTAATACTTAATAAAAAGTACAAACTTGGTGCCTGTACAATATAATTTTCGCTTAAACCCCCTTAACAATTAATAAAATATTTACCCACGGATACGATGCTGTCTTTGTCTGTCAAGTGGCTTTTCCAACGACAGCATGGATTAGCGTATCCGTGGTGTAAATATTATTATTAATAATGGGGAAAGGGATTTCAAGTTATTTGCGACTGCATGTACTCTAAAAATTGGATTAACGATACTTCTAATTTAACTCTACCCTCTTTCATTTATTCTGATAACTTTTACGACTTTTTTTCTTAAACCTACAATTTATTGCTTCAGTAATACTTTTTAGGGATGCCATTGCAAAAATATATAAGTTCTTATAGTGTGCAACTATATGTATCTCTTTATATAACACTAAAATCACACATAGTTGAATGCAGTGATTACTAAATATTATGATGTCAATAATTAAATATGGCGTAGAATGCAATTAGTTACATTAATTGAACTACTCTTTTGTGATGCTCATTAATTTAAATGCGAGTGCGTGGGATTACGAGCTTCAATTTCTTAGTATACGGTTCAATTTGGTTTAATTCATGTTCAGAGTTGCACTTGACCGTCACAACTATAGCCGGCGTGTGTTCACACACTGGTTACGAGCGGCATGCGCCTGCGTCGTCTGTGCTAGGAAGATGCCGCCTTTTTGTCCGCCTCCAATAGTTTGTCGTCGGAGCAAAACTTTTCCAACTGCTTCACGTAGTATGTGTTGAAATTCAACCTGAAATTGTTAATTGAATAACGTAAATCTATAAAATATATACAACAAAATAAAAATTCATCGACGTTTTATATTACAATTTTAGCCGTTTCAATAAAGAAACGAATGATAGTAGCTGGCTCAAGATTATTGGTTTCTATGTGGGATAACGGTTTTGTTGGTTTGGATGAAACGGAGAATGTTAATATATAAAAATAAATAATTCTAAATGTAAGCTTTCTGTATTCTCCGTGGAAAATGAAAATACGTGTGGCACTCGGGGACTGCCGCGGTAAAGCGTAAGTCTACACGCATACGTCTAGTCGCACGCACACAAACACCGTGCCGAAGTCTGCCGAACTGAAACGACGTTAGACGATGCACGGCTTTCAACGCCGCACCGCTGTGCCGGGCGGAGTGGGGAGTGTTAGGTTTATTTTCGTTACGGAATTTCTTGATTCGGTCGCCGCGCTCAAAGCCCGCGATAAAAGCTATACAATAGCTTAAAAAGTAAACGTAAAATAATTATTTCGATACATCAATTAGTTTCCAAGGTATTTATTTAACTTTAAAGTGGCCCTTGCGACACGCTACTGCTAGCTGGATTCGAAAATTTTCGGAAGATTGAAGGCGTGTAAAATCATACCTAAGTACTTAATATTTTTGAATAAAACAAAGACTGGTGTATCTGTATACATAATAGCTTGACTGTAACAAAATTTCAAGTGATTGTATATACCTATATATATTGTAAAATTCTCCATTGTCGAACTGATTTGAATCAAATTTGGCACTGACACTTAATTAAGAAAAAAAATAAGCGTGTAAAATGCTTGTGCTGATAACATAACGATGCTAAAATATAAATAGAATTGATAAAGTTACCTGGCCGATATGTTGAGTAGTTTGTTAGTGTTGTTGTCGCGGGCCATCCTGTCTATGATGGCGAGGACGGACAGCAGCGCCGCGGTGAAGCGCAGCCCGTACCGCGACACCGAGCGGGAGAACGAGTCCGCCGAGCCGCTGCTTACCGAGTTGCCCGCGCCCTGGAATAACGCGTGTTAGGTGTTTAGATACACAACGTACCGACAGTTAAATATGAAAATTATATTTTGATTTTTAGTCCGTGAAAATAATTTTCTCTATTAATTGACACCGAAGGAAAAAGAGGTAAGTCAAAGTATAAATATCAAAGTAAGTGAACTTAATAAACACATGTATTTAAATAATTTTTTTTTCAGATAATTTTTACTTAAATAATGCTATTTTAACGATAATAATTCTGATTTTAAAGCAAATTTCTTTAGGGATAATATGTGAACACCGAAAGCCATTTTACACTGTGTAACTAATAGATACACAAAATAATAACATAAAGAAGTAGGGATCACTCAAAGAGATAAGAAAAGCAAAAGTTAGAAAGAAAACACTTACCGTAGATTGCTGAAATAGATAAGTCATGAAAGAAAGTAACGATTTAGATTTTTTAAATGACAAATACTACATGGAAGCATTATTATTAATTTTTCATTTATTATAACTCTACAGAGCGATTTTATTAGTTTACTGTACCGTAATTCAAAGCCAAATAATGAGAGTGGCAACACTATTTTTCGTATGTGTGGCGGAAACGGTACCTAAACGACATCAACATCCTCCTACGTCAGCTGGTTTCTGTCCCCCTATTGGCTACCGTTTAGTTCTAAGTTTCTCCATCAGGTGGCAGAGTTGAGCCCTTTAGAGCGCAACTAATTTGGAACCATTGGCGGTTTATTTTTCGTGCTGTGCGTCAAAATATTAATTTACGTGTAATTTTATATCTTCAAATTTATAAGCTACAGTTTTTAATATTGCACATGATAATTTAATAGTTTACGGTAATAATAATAATAATAATCGTTTATTTGCATAGAATGTAGGTTACAAATGTTCGTATATTTAAATATAGTGTCACAACATTCTACTTTAAGAAACGTGCAAATGTCCTTTTAACAGTAATTTAAAAGAAATACAAACTCAAATAAGTAATCCATTATTCTACCGATAACATACAATTTTAAACCATTTCATCGCATAGGTACCTACTTAAATCCATCATAATCAATTTTGTCAGTCACTTATCCATTATTTAATATGTCAAACTTAATTTCACAATTACACTACATTGAGGTACAAAAAAAAAAAAAAAAAGAAATCTTCAGGTTTCATCAAACCATCATGCATTATGCACCTCATAAACATTTAAATTCTTAGGACTTTACGCTACATTACCCTTAATTGATTCTTATTTATACTAACCTATCAGGAATAAAATTTAATTAGATTGAATAAATAGAAATAATAATATTCATAATACAATTCATAAAATAAAATTGAATTAAAATATATAATAAAGATCAATATATAATTTATATGGATGTCTATCATTAGATCCAGTACCAATAACTATAATGTCATCCTCTAATATATTTTTACATTTCCTGTTACAATAATTGTCACGTATGTCATGTGACAAGGCGAACGATTTAATGTTACCATTTATTTTATAAATATTATGTCATTCCACTTATTTAGTCTAGTTTGGTACATATGTACAGATAGATTGCGTAGCTGTTGATCCCCAAAGATAAAGATATTATTTTTTCTCAAAATTTTGTGTTCTTACCATGTTTCTGTACTTGTATCGCCCTTTATTGATTTTGATGATAATTTTTTGCTATTTTTTTCCCGCTGTCAATCTTTTTTTATCTTCAACTTTCATTACAGGAGTTTTAATATATTTCTTTGATATTTTAGGTAGTAATTTTTGTGGTGTTTTGTTATTCTTCTAGATGGGGTGAGCGTATATTATTTTTGGTCTCTGGCTATCTTCAATAATAATTCTATTTTTTTATCCTTTTCAAGTATTGTTTTATTTAATGACGTAATTCCTGAATTAACATTACATATTTCCTGGTTCGCTATGTCCAGTTCGTCTTTCAATTCGCTAATTTGTATTTTCAAATCATTTATAAGTGAACTGTCCAGGTCAATATTATGCGTAATTGGCAAACTATTTGTTGACATGTCAATGATTGTTGAGGAAGATATAATAGTGTCATTCGATAATAATTTACTTAAATCACAATCTGATTTTGCCTTTTTCAATAATTTACTTCTTCTAAATGTTATGTTTTCTATGGTTCTGACTTATATCTTATTTATATTAACGTTTTTTATTGTTTATAACTTGTAAGGTGTTATTACGAAACAACTATCTATGCTGTTCTGTTTTGTTTAAGTAAAAAAAAATCTATTGTCTCTGGACTATGATTGAAGATACGTCAAATGTCCGTTGTCAGTTGTCACTTTGAAATGTTTCTGTTGCGCTTGCGCACGATGTCCAAACTTAAATTAAAATATCGTTTCTATTTCAAAATAGTTTGAATTTTAGGCCTGCAACGGTTTAATCAACCGATATTGGTAGTAATGTTCATACCGGCTATCATTAAGTCTTCATAAGAGAAGTGATCGGTGTAATATGGAATGTTAAATGTTATGGTTGGTATATTTTTTCAAATAGATGGAATAAATTTTCTTCTGGGCCTATATATTTTCTGTTTTTTTTTGATATAGAAAACTTATCAGTTTGTCCTTGTTTTGTTTAAAAATCTTGTACTCACAGTTTTTTTAGTGTTCCTCTGCTAATTTCTTGTTACAAACATTAGATGTTAATTATTCAGTTATTGACACTATTTCTATACAAAAATTAATGTTCAAATTACTAATTTACTATTTTTAAGCAATTTTAATTACGGAGTATATGTTGTTTGCTTGTTTGACATATGTCATCCAAATTTACCGTGTTTGGTTTACCGTGCGACTTCTAATTGTAGTAAGCATAATGGGTTCGGAACAAAATAATAGTAGTTTGAGCTCTTCCTCAAGTTCCAAATCCGATCCTGGTGCTGTAAGGGCGTGAAACAAAAGGAAGGATGAGACTTCGAGGCTCAGAAATCAGCGTAAACGTCGTTAAGACATCTAATAATGAGGTAAGTAAACTCACGGAACAGGCCAGTAATATTCAACTTTTTGGCTCAATCAACTTTTCAACCTTATCATAACTGCCCCATTGGGCAACCGCTTCATGTGCCCTTACATAATAATGGTGATGATAACTTGAGTTTAAATGTTAGTGGTGAATTGTTTTCCGAAAATGAAAATGACGATTTATCCGCGGGCTCTAAACCGGTTGACAGCTGTGCAAATTTTTCCATTAATACTATATTAAAAAGAACCCTCGTTACCAAGGCCATCTCAAGATCATTTAGATTTACTAAAATCGGCACATTTCGATGCCCCCGAGTGAGGTGACGTACGTTATTAGGTTGGTTTTCTGAGAATTCTTGTGATTTAACTGTGTCATCTATTAAAGACAAAATTAATGAAGTTTTTGTGGAGGGTACGTACAATAAATTTTCTAGTGATAAGTTCCAACTTGTGGGCACAGGGTAGGCATAATAGAACAACGACGAGATCCGATTTTAAGATCTGTAAAAAGAGTTTTTTCGAGAAACCTTATGTAAAATACCACCTAGTAGCCATAACTTATTTAACAAGGAACAGTTTTCGTCATCTATTGAAAAAGCGGGGGGGTAGCAGTGGCGTGCACAGGATTATGACACTGAGTATGCGGCGAAGTACTCGGTCACAAAAACTTTTTCGTTTATAGATTTTTAGCATAGCTACAGCCAAGCGACGGATCTCGATATCGACGATAATACGATTTACCAAAAGTGTTTAATTTTAAGCAGGCCTCCAGATGTTTTTCTGTATGGTCATGCTTCTTGGCCGCGGAATAGAAATTATTTAATTCTGAATATTCCGAATCAGTCCAAACTGTACTAGAATTACTAAATAATATGCAAGGAAAACAATATAATTTAATCGTTTGTACACAACCACACAGCCAGTTATACGTTTCATAACTTTTAACATTAAATTTTCGAGTTACCTAATTTTTTTTGTTGGTTTAATTGTTGTAACTCGGATAACACACCTACCTTTAGACAGAATTTGAATCTTTTCACTGAATGACAATTGTGAGAACTTGTTATTTTTAATTTTTAATAAACACACATTTTCAAGACAAACCTCACAATCAAATAACATTTTAAAAAAATCAACAAACGCACTAGTAAAAGCAAATCACTACAATTATTATAGACACTCAGTAATAAACTGTTAAATGTACCTTTAAACTTTCAAATGTTAAAATGAAAAATCTTTTAAGAAAACTATAAATAAACTGGAGCGATTAAATTGTAAACAATGCTTATCACATGAAATATGCAATATGGCCCCCGCGAAACACAAAACGTTTCTTTTATTTAAACAAATAAAACCTTACTAAACAAAAGTGCATAATTTGCATACGTGATTTATTAGATTTCCGTCTATTATTTTTACTCGGATTATAGGCAACGAATAATTTCCGACAAGCCAGTTCGGCGGTTTTCGGAAGCGATCGGATAGCCGAGAGCCATCGCCTGCCGCGGGAGTTGCCGCAATATAATCATGTCGATATTCATGGGTGTGTGCGTTTTCGAAGTATGAAAATTACACATACATGCGATGATATGTTCTGCAGAACGCAACGGCATGAGATGAGTTGCTATTTATAAAATATTAGGCGTTTTTAAGTTATTATATTTTTTTAATTAATTTATTTACTATTAATTAAAGTCATCTAAAACGTACGAACGTTTTATTAAAATATCTGTGAATGACAAGTAAAGCACTGCATTTCTGCCTACAAGGTGCGCACGCCCCTGGGGGGTAGTAGTAGAATATTTTGGCCGGTACGGCCTTCAATGCAAAGAAACGCTACGCAGGCTAGTTCAAGTACTAATTATAAAACACCCACGCAGGGTGCCCGATTCCCACAACAGAGAGGTTCATTTAACAGGTATACACCTACTTTTGCACAAAATGTATATCCTTATCAACCGACTCTAGCGCCACCTTTGGGGCCTAATTTTCCTAATTTCCCATATTCTAACTACCCACTGCAAATATATACACAAAACAAACGGTTCGCGCAGAACCAGGACAAGTCAAGGTTCGACACAAATAGATCTCGCCAGAGGTCTCATTTTGACAATATTAAAGGTCAGTCTAAGACCACACAGAACAAAATTTTTCATTCAAAACGTAGGTTTTGACTCGGAAGATCGAGTTGCCTGTCGCTTGGCGAATTTTGTTCATGTTTGGGAAAATCTTCATGCTCCATAAACTGTAATCATTCAGGGATACAAAATCCCTTTAAAGCTAAAACCACCGCTGTTACCCACAGCGGTGGTTTTTAAGTTGCCAAAAATTTCACACTCTAAACTCACCTCAGATTGATATTGATTATTGATCAGTTGCTGTAGATACTTTAATAAATACCGGTACTTTGGAAAAAGTGCCCAGTTCCCCGAGTTTTATCTCGCCAATGTTTTTGACATCCAAAAGCGACGGAAGCTTAATACCAATATTCAAACTTCGGACGCCGTATGTATTCGCAATGCTAAGCAATTGGGTCGCGCAGACTTTGCGAGACAAAGGCATAAGGATTATTTCTTATTTTACGATTACCTAATTGCCAATCAAGACAAGACTGTACACTCGAGTCAAATCCAGTATACAATCAACTTACTGAAAAACTTAGGTTGGGAAATCAACTTCAAAAAATCTATTTTAAGTCCTCAAAGAGGACTGGAATTTCTCAGAATCTGTTGGGATCCATGGCTTGGCCTCAAATGGCTTCCTCTTGAAAAGACTCGGTTTTTTCCGAATCTATTCTCGAAAAAACTCGACTTATACTGCAGAGAAAAACTGCACATCTACAAGAAATCCAGAGCCTTGTTGGACTAGTAAATTTTGCCAGCTTTGTGGTCCCTCGAGGCCGTTTGAACCTCCGAGAATTGCTTCGATTTTGCAATTTTCTTATAAAAAACCGTTCCTGTCGTCGCTACGCAGTCCCAAACGTAGTACTTCGCGACCTAAAATGGTGGATAAAGAATTGCAAGGCTCGGTCTTACCTACATCATCCCCCAGCCAAACATTTTCTCTCTACGGACGCTTCTGGAATTGCATGGGGCGCCCGAATAGACGATCACGAAGCTTACGGTCCCTGGACACCACACGAGCTGATCTTGCATTCCAACCAGAAGGAGATTCTAGCAGTGCTTTATGCTTTAAAAGATCAATGTCATTACCTAGCCAACTCTTCAATTATGCTTCAGAGCGACAACAGAACTGTTTTATTTCTATTTGAAAAAAGAAGGAGGCTCAAAGTCCCCCGCTCTTATGTATCTCGTTCGCAAGGTTTTCACCCTTCTCGACACTTTGAATATAAACCTCATAGTCCACCATCTACCAGGCAAAATGAACTGCGAAGCAGATCATCTTTCTCGCTACCAAGCAGCTCCGGACTGGCACTTGTTACCAGAGATAACTCAAATCATTTTCAACAAATGGGGAACCCCCGAAATCGATTTGATGGCATAAAGTTCAGCTCACTTCGTGCCATCTTACCTGAGCCTCGATATAAACGACGAACACGCAGTGTTCCACGATTCTTTCAGCCAACAATGGAGTTTTCATCTGGCGTGGGTGTTCCCACCCCCTTTTCTCATCCCCAGATTGCTGACCCACTTGAACTCGGCCCAAGGAATCTATTTAATCGTGGCTCCTCTTTGGGAAAAAGTGTTCTGGAGGCCCGACATTAAACGACGAGCCCTGTCTCCACCCTTCACAATTCATCGTCTCCATCGAGTACAGGTCGACACAGCGTCCGGCTAGGCCCCTCCGAAAGTCAACGAAATACCGACCGACACCTACAAGTCTGGAGATGTGGGGGGACAACATTAAAGGATTGGACATCTGATCAAAAGGATCTATTAAAATCAGGTTGGCGGCCTTCTTTTCTTAAAACTTATGAAAATGCATGGAAAAAATGGTTAGAATGGTGTAAAGTCAGCGTCACGCGCTGTGATCGGTGGATGGGTGCGCCGGGTGCTACAAGAGGCTGGAATCAAGGCAAGTGCTGGCAGTGTTAGACCCGCAGTGGCATCAAAAGACTGGATATTAAACTGTCCTTAGACGAAATACTAGCTAGAGGCAATTGGCGTATCAAATGTGGTATCTGCTATATTTTCGCCCATAACAAGTTGAATACTTGTTTGCTTAATTTGGATATGTTTATTTTAAATAATTTTCTTTTCTGTCTTTTATTTTTATTGTAAAACTGAATATTATGAAATTCCTTATTATAGCCAACAGTTTAAATATCTTTTTAGTTAGGATTATATAACATCCATGATTATTCTATTTTTATATACATAATATTATATAGTATATATTTTATAATGTTTATGTTTTAATTTTCGGTGAGAATAATTAATCTTACATTAAAAAAACAGTTTTTACAAGCGTTGTGTATAATCTATTTTAATTTATCATAATGTATTTGCATAATGTAATTATTATTATGCCATACGTCTTACTTGGAAATAAATGGTATGTTTTTGATTGTACATATTTCTTTTCATGTCCTATTTTATTTAGTTCTCTAATAACGAATAGAATCCAGAATACCATAAGTTAATGTCATAAATTAAATAAATAATTGATATTGTACAAGCTTATGTATGCCAGGTCCTTATTGGTTTCAAATAGTTTGAACATACATAAGTCTTAATATTTCTTTTCCACCAAGCGATATCAGACAGCTGTCATTATTTGGCTTTGAATTACGGTACAGTAAGTTAATAACAGCGTTTTACTCTGCAATAAAACGCTTATTAACTACTTATCTAATTCAAAGCCAACTTCATATTCTGCCTGGAATTTTAACGCAATGGTTCCAAATTAGTTGCGCTCTAAAGAGCTCAACTCTGCCACCTGGTGGAGAAACTTGGAACTAAACGGTAGCCAATAGGGGGACAGAAACCAGCTGACGTAGGAGGATGTTGAAGTCGTTTAGGTACCGTTACCGCCACACATACGTAAAATAGGGTTGCCACTCTCATTATTTGGCATTGAATTAGGTAAGTAGTTATTAAGCGTTTTATTGCAGTAAAACGCTAAATATATTTATATCTATATCAATTCAATATCAATATCCCGCGAAAAAATAACCATGTAAAGGGTATTTTTGCGTATTTAAGTTTAAGGGTATATAATATTAATTAAATTATATGCTTTGGGTATCCGCAAAGTCACGCCTGATTCTATTAGGTTTTAATTTAAATTAATGTAGTAAGGGTTTTGTGAACGATCATAATTAATTTATGAGTTTATGGTGAATTGTCGATTCTATTTGACGTGAAACTAAACTTAAGAATGACTGAATATGCTTAAGCCGAATGGGAATGCTTCTATAGATGGGAATTAATGAAGAATTTTTTTTCGTCATTATTAGACTATGGTGCAAGAATTATATAATTCAATCTAAATTTCATAAATGAATATATACAATTTGAAAGCTTGCTGCTTGTCGCCGAAAGAATTTCCAAATATTTTGCAATAGTAATATTTTTGTTCCAAACACAAGGCAAGATATGTAGATTTCGTTTAAAATATAAATATAGATAATAATGAATGTGTTCACAGAAGCGATGCGACTATCTGTGCTATGACATTACGTGCGTTATATGTTCAGTAGTAACTAGTACCTCACTGTAATCTGTACAGTCATACGTCGGCCCGAGCATACAGTTTAGCTCTGCGTCCACGAAGTACTTGTGCATTTCCTTTTGCCAATTATGGTAGCGTTGAACAACAAAAAATAATACGTTAAAGAAAATATGCAATATAAGTAAGTATTCGGAAGCGTGTTAAAGTAAAATAATTGTACAATGGACAATAAAATATCTAATTACGTTAATTTACGTACTAAGGTATCGTTACGATGAATAAACAGCACAAAACTTTTGAGTTCGATATTAAAAAACTCTTAAATTAATATCCGTCTCTTACATGTTGCATAAAAATAAAGAAGATAAAAAAATGCCGAGCATACGTAACATACCTTAGTATTTATATAAATGTATAAAAAGTTGTGCAATGAGATAAAAATTGTGCATTTTAAAATTTTATTAATCCATCTATAACCATCGATATAGGTATCTATTGATGGCTATACTTATTACCTATAGGCTATAGTCGTTTTGTTTAACATATGACATAATTTTTTGATGTAAAAGCTGATAGATAAGTTGTACCCATTAAATACATAAATACATAATAATTCATCATACACATTTATTTTCAGATTTATACACATATTTTCGTAAAATATTTGTATCTATTCACCCATGCACCCAAAACATTACAATCATATAAATACTCACCTGTATGAACGTGCAAAATTGCACACACACTAGACACAGTGTAGTGACGGCTTTGAGTAGCTGCGGGCTGGTCAACATACAGTCTCCAAGGCAGGACTCCAGGAAATCGTTGTGGCGTTCTAACACTTCGTCCACGTTATTCACCTGAAATTTTTGCGTCAATTATTTAAAAATTTATTTCATAGTGAAAGGGGTATTCCATATTGAATGATAAAATTGAAGAATACAGTTTTGGGGCCGCAGCTATATAATATCTATTATCACCATGTACCATTCAATTACATCCCTAATGGTATAATAATTCATTAAGTTGGAACTGTAATATAGCGCGCGCGCCTTTTTAAAGTTTTTCTTTTTGGTGCGCAATGAGATATCCATTTTCGTTTAGTATTAAAACGATTACGATAGCTAAAAGGTACACAAGGTAATCCGTTACAAAAATAATTACGTAACGAGTAAAATAACTAAAAACAAACGTACAAATAACTAACAATCGCCATGGATTTTTGTGAACAAGTCTTTTAGCAGGTAAATGAGAATAAACACAAGACTACCTTCTCTAAGCTCTGTATGAGCTGGCACCAGGAGGGCTCGATGACCTCAACGCACATGTAGTACTGCAGGTGCTGCACGCACGACAGCATGCGCGTACGCAGCGCGAACGCCTCCGCGTACAGCCGCGCCGCAGAGAACCGCTTTACCACTTTGTTGTACAGCCACACCCTGTGTACACTAGTTGTTCAATACACAATATGCCCTACTATTTACAGGCTGTCGCTGTCTCTGCTAGCCGAAATGACAAGGACAGCATGCGACTTGAGCGTCACTTAATTAACCTATCGTTCCAGTATTCGGCCGTTAGTCATTTAAAAATGTAAGCAACAATCCTTTAAGTAACAAGGTTAATAAATAATTTTAGATGCAAAAAAGCTTTCCACACATCGAAGTAAGAGATGAATAAAATAATTGTACCGTGAATTAAAAACAAAAAACCAGACTGCGTCAAATAATTTTGATGTAGGTACCCAGTGTTACACTCACGACTAAGGCGAATCTAATGATCATCTCAAGCTCAAATGCGACAAGCCGTTTAGGCTCTAAAGCTTGCTATAAAAGTATACTTATACATACACTCTAAAAACATAACCCTCAAGCATGTACTAGTAATGTTACACATAAAGTGCATGTCTGCATATTGAATATTGATAGATACTGAATCTTGAAAAAAATAACATTGCAAAGGAACCAAAATTTTATACTTTTTGTCTGTATGTTACCTCGTATGCGAGTTTCTATTGACATAAAATCAATTAAATATATTATAACCTGCACAGCATCCGCTCAACGTGTTTGCAGTAGAACAGGTGTCGGAATATCATCTGGTAGCAGGCAATCGCCTTGTGGTTGAGCACGAGGGACACCGGCCACTTCACCTCCATGCCAAATGAGAATGTCTCGATACCCGTCAGTGGGGGAATGTCCTTGTTCTGTTTATATTCTGAAAATAATACACATTATATCACAGTTTACTTGACGTTTCTAGATTCCTGGCGTTAAAATAAAAACCTAATCCATATACATATTAGTTTTGTATAGCAGAGACGGTATATAAATCATATTATTGCTGGAAGTTGTAAAAAAAAAAACGAGTGTGCTTTAGACCACACAACTGAAGTAAAACTTCTTTAGCTCCATCTATATGTATGTATGTTTATATATGTATAATATATACAAATATTAATTTTCTACAAATTTTTAAGTGTCTTAGATAAACGAAACTTAACTGGCTGTAAGAGAAAGAGAGAAAGAAAATGTGTGATCGCATCTCTCTCTCTTGCCCCTACAGTAGTATACGAAACGTAACGTAACTCTCTCTTTCTATCTCCACTAACTTATATCTCCCTCTCAACTTCCGTTCGCTTTGCCCGATCACACTTTTCGTAATGCTCTCGGCACGCATTCACCAGCTTACTCCCCAAGTCGAGCGTGCGTAAAGAACTTTTACTTCAGAAAGCTCTTTTGACTGCTGTGATAATATAAAAATCAACCATAATGAGCTTGTTGACACCTATCTGTTTAATTTTTATTCTACGTGAACTACATGCTAGCGTGAACAAGTCGCAACTCGCCCGGAGGCGAGACTGCAAGCATGGGTGCAAGGATGTCGCCCAATCTGAAATATTATACCTTTTTCATCCTCCGTTTCAATGGATAATATTTTGAACATCTGAAATTGTAGATCATACGGTAGCAATTCCACTCTCATGTCTTCATTATATGGGTCATGGCTTGCAGCTGACAATCTGGAAATTAGAAATTTAATATTATTATGGTCTATAATAGTCTATACTCCATGTATATGGCTGCTCAAATCTATAGAAAAAATAGAATTAACTATTAACAAAAATATACTTTCAGTAATATTCAGGATACATTACCTCAAACAAAGCCCCAATAAAGATTCCAATTTCGAGGGAATGATGTCGTCAATTTTCTTCGATAGCTCCTGTTCTGTAGCATCCATAAATTGAACAATGAAATCTCCTTGACTCATCAAAAAGTAGTTTTTGACTGATTTCAGTCTTCTCATTAGGTCGTATTCCTTCATCAATAACTCCAGAAGAGATTTGCTGGCAAAAGCGTAAGCCTTCTGTATCGTAGCACCATAGTTTTGTTCTCGGAGAGAGTATTTTATTTCTTCAGTATTCGTTTTGATTAACGCATTTCCTGTAAATAAATATGTTTAGAAACACAAGTTGATTAAACCTCAAATAAGAGTAAATAAACTTAAACTTACCGCACTGGCTTATAACATTCAAATATTTTCCTGTTCTTAATATAATGTCTGTGAACTTGTCCAAGAATTTAGGCACCCTATCCCTTTGAACACTGTATCTCTTTTCCCAGTAGTCTGCAGAGTAATCTACTGGTAGTTCTTCCTTATTTATCAATTCATTATCCTCTATCATAAACTCCTAAAACAGTAGCAGCATTTATATACTATTCACTTCTCAAAAGCAGTCTTGTAAGTTGATGACTATGTAGAAATAGATTTAAAACGAACTGTTGCATATACTTTTAATACCTGAAAAGGATCCACAATGGTGCCTTTATGTATCCACTCGTCCAAAATGTCGAGGTATGGTCGGCATGCTCGCTCTGTTAAGAACAGCGATATCTCTTGTGCTCGCACATCACCCAACAGAGTATTTGTCTTCTCGTGAAGAACTGTTAGTACTGCCCCACCTCTGAGTTCACTCTGAAATATTATAAAAGGCAGTTGCACTGTTTTTTATTTTATTTTATTTTTACTTTTAGCATCTAATGGGTTATATTTTTGGTTTCAAAATGATTTTAATTACTAAAACAGATTTACCTTTCCTATACTAGTTACGATTGCTGCTAGCACCTGCATCGTGTGCATTGTTGGCAAGATAAAATACCACAATTTTTGTAGTGTGAGATTACCAGTCATTTGTTCTGTCTCCAACTGGGCAATCATTGTCTGAAAAATACACATTTTTTTTAGTTTTTTCACAGTTAGTGAATAACATACCAATTATAGTACTGTTTCTTTTTACTACTGTCGAAGGCAGATCAAAATCGAGCTCTGACGTCACTGCGACCCAAGTGGATCTATTGTGACTTTAATTAAGTACCGTAAAAAGTTTTTAAACATGATTGTGCAGTAAACTATCCAACTCTCCACTCAATTAAACACAATACATTTTATTTCTTACTCAATGTATAAATATGATTGAGTCATATAATATTATAGCAGTTATTACAATAAAAGGTTAAATTAGTTCATCATACATAGTAGTCCTTCAGCAGAACTTCAATAGCAGCCACTAAGGCATGTAAAACTTGGCCCGACCACATGTCACAATTTTCAATGAACCTCCTGACTATTGAATAATTGGAGGCAAGGGGCAACATCTGTTGGACAATCTGTTTTAATGCATCATCTAGGTCATCAGTGATTTGGAATGTGCGAGCATCATAAGTATCCTTCACTGGCAGATGAACAATAAAATTCCCTGGCACTCCCGAAAACAAATATAATAGTTCATCAATAATAATATTTTCTTGTGATAACACAGGGATTCCAGCTGGAATGAAAAAAATTAAAAACTTAATAAATAAAGATTTTTACCTCCAAATCTATTCAACAATAAATTTTGTTGTTTAAACTGTAACACTGTTATTCAAAAATACTATATTCATTATTAATTAAATTATTTATTTGTTTGTACATCATAAATACCATTTGAATATACAAATCTAACAAAGCTCTTTAACTTCGATTTAACTTTTTAACAGTGGCGTAGCCCATATCACATATTTTTTAGTAAAATGTTGTATCTGGGAACACGTCACTTTGAAAAAAAACTAGTCAAAAAATTGGATCGGAATTAACTCTAGTAAATTTGAGATTATGTTCCTATTCAAGAGTATGCACATGTCGCAAATGTTTATTTTTTAGTAAAATTTTTGTATCTGAGAACTTGTCACTTTCAAAGAAACTGGTAAAAAAATAGGAGGGAGTTAACTCTAGTAAATTTTAGATTATGTTCCTATTCAAGAGTAAACGCATGTAGCAAAAATTTGTACTAAAATCATCAGCAGATCGGAGCGGGCTTGAAATGGCTGGCCATAAAATGAGCAGCAGTTTTCATATGAAGTATATTTTAGATGCTAACTAGTGCTTTCAAATGTTGAAAATCATAAGCTGATTCTAATCTTTGTATTAAAATCATGCAGCAGAGAAATGCATGAAATGCAACAGCAGAGAAACATGTGAGAGAAAGAAAATTTAAAATAAAAGATATAATTTAAGATTCTGTCCGTAACTAAAAAACTTAGTTCCTTAGAAATCATAACTTGCACGTTAAAAACACCAAGTGGGAAAAAATTTACATAGGACATGTGATAGGAATGTAGTGGGCCTGATAATTTTCAACCTACGACACATAATATGATGATCCTTTAGTTTTTCACAGGTTTCTCAAGCTTCTGTGTTCATGGGCTTAATAATGATATTATGATACTTTGATCGGTAAGTACGGGCTAAGAGTGAGACTGTGTAATGTTTAGATAATGTTTTACGATATTTTTTCTGACACACACTGTAGCCCGATGGCCCCACATAATTGATACGGCTGATAAAGCGGTAGCTATGACCCTTTTTTTAACCACCGATGAAAACCAAGTGGCGTATGTAAGTATTTTTAGCTATAATTCATCATCATCAGCTTGCTCACTCCTTGACAATTTGGGGGTACTAAATTTTTTAATTTTGTATACAACTGCTTTACCTACATAACAAACAAAAACTTTGTTTACCTAAAGGAGACACTAAGGGCAATTGCTCTTTAGGGAAATCCCATGACATAGCCGGATGGTCTTTGTGCCAGTTTGGCAAATCTAGTGTGATGTACCAGTTGGGTCTTAACTTTGCCTCCTTCTCCTCAAATGACTTCATGACTAGTTTTTTGCTTTCATCAACTGCTTTTAACAATTTGTCTTTTATCTGAAATAATGGATATTAACAAGTTTTTATTGGTCCCAATTTGCATAAGATCATTAGGCATTGTTATTCAGCTAAATAGAAATGTTTTTAAAGCAAAGGTGGATCTTACTTGTGGAACATCTTCTTTAGTTATTTGGTGCTTGTTATCATTCATAACAGGCTTTGGGGCTACTTTTGGCTTGGATATCTTAGACTTCTTTTCCTCATAGACCAATTTATAAAACAAACATACAATATCTGCCAAGTTTTCAGTACTGAAATAAAAATTAATTGTTTGATAAACCATGATGTAGTATAATCAGTTTTTGGATATGAAAAACTGATTATACTGCATAAAATGATGAAAATAATAAAGATACAAGGGTTTAATGTAGTAGACTAGATATTAGAATAGATCCAATGTGTGTAATGTGATGTCACATTACACGACTTGCATAAAAAGTTTATATTACTAAATTTTGCTAGGAGATAGATTAAAAACTTTGACCACTCATAATTTGCTCATTTTTCTACATATTATATTGACGTTTTTCGCCATTTCCTTTATTCTTCAGTCTAGTATCATCAATGTATTAAGTAAATATTCTGTGCCCATATATTCCGCATATTAAAAACTATTTTTACTTTCGGTGTTTGAGGTCCTCATATTTTTTTAGAAATGCTTTTGAATTTGATGCCTTTACTGCTAACCGTTGAGCGTATTCATTAACTTGTTTGGAAGACAGATTACTATTGCCATAATTCGGATCATTTTGAATATACTCAAGAACAGTGTCAGCTTCTAAATTACATCTGTAAATAAATTTAAATTATAATCGCGTGAGATTGTAAAATAAATGTTAAATGACTGTACCTGTGTATAATTTAATGTAAAGATAACATACCCCAGTACATCTAATAGCTCCTTTATAGTGCTTTGCATTTTACTACCCGACAAAATCCAGTTTTGATACATTTATTTGTGATTTATGAAATAATTTAAAAATTCTGAACATTTGTTTGTATTTTTGACATTTGACACTTGACGTTTGAACCATAGCATTGACAGAACATAGAAATCGAAAGCTTTGATAATTAATTGAGAACTGTGTTTTTTTTTTAATTATATGGCATTGTGGCTCACAACCATTAGCTAGTGTCAAGTTAAAAAGGTGTTAATGTTTTCAACACCGTATTTCTAAATCGTCAAGTCCAAAGTCTAGTCAAAGTCCAAATAAATAGTCAGTGCAGTCAATGAGTCAAGTCAGTTGATTCAGTAAAATGCTTTACTGTAACTTACAAGGGAGTTTTGGAGGGAAACTCAAAATAGCACGCATTTTGTACTTGTATCACTTGCCCTCACTTGTGCATGTCAACGAATATAAAATGGTTAATATTCTACCAATATTACACAATAAAAACCGAAATAACACAAATTTTGAAGGACATACAAATACAACAACGTCGCTGATTGGCATTCCCGACAAAACTCAACTGTTAAATTAGTAGTAGTAGTAGGTCCTATTCTTGTACTTGTACAAGCTGTTTTTGTATTTAAATTTTATGTTTAATGTATCCACCTACGTAAATATAGCAAATTTCAATATATAGAAACATAAATGTGGCTTTAGTTGAGGTTTGAAGTAAAGAAGTATGAAAATACACGTATGTGTTGTGTTTGAATCAAGATTCCTTTTATTATATGATTATTTTTCTAAATTCCAATTAAAGCGCCATACTCACGCCCCATCTAGTAAATCCACACCGGTACTAATAGCTGTCATAAGTTTCTATAATTTATAATTTTTGCCTACAAGTCCGCGGCCTTGGGCATTTCTTTCATAAAGTTGTGGTATTTCAGTTCTTAATGTGTAATATTGGTAGAATATTATAAATAAACATTAAATATTCGTTAACGTGCACAAGTGTGGGCAAGAGGTACAACTTCTAAAAACGTGCTATTTTGTGTTTTCTCCAAAACTCCCTAGGAACTTTCAGTAAAGCTTCTACCACTTTACTAAATCGATTGACATGACTCATTGACTGCACTGACTATTTATTTGGACTTTGATTATACTTTAGACTTGACGATTTAGGAATACGGTGATGAAAATTGAAACGAAAGTTCTATTTCCCGGTTTTTTAACTTGACACTGGCAAATGGTTATAAGCGGATGCCATATATTGAAAAAAAAGTCTGCCACTTTCACGAAGACCATATTTACGGGTTACCCCGTTCTCGTCGATAGCGTGAAGATTAAAAAACGTTATTTGTAGATGGACTGTATATTAAAGATCTAAATATGTGGTTACATTATGTTTTCTAGGCCCATATATAGCGTATCGACTTGTCGTAAGATAGTTTAAAAGTGTTCAGTCACAGCGCGAGCGACCCGACGATACCCGACGGAGGGCGATGGCACCCGCCGCTGTTTTCTTCTTCTACGGTGGCGCGCGATGCGCGAGTTATTGCCATTAACATACTCCTCCCGTTGAAGTCTCTTCAACATTAGAATTCGAGAGAGGATTCATAATATGGTAGTGAATGCGCGTCAAACAACGCCCTTTCTAGTGCGTATGTCAACAACCCTGGATACGCCGTCTCCTCCACACCGGCACCCGTAGAACTCGCCCCAGCAGCCACATCAAAGGCGGGCTCGCCTTGTCCTTAAGGACGACAAGGTCCCCTTGTTTAAGGGTTCCTTGCGACTGGAACCATTTCGTTTTCTGTTGAAGCAGAGACACGTATTCATTAGAAAGTCTTGTCCAGAAATGCTGCTTCAATAGCTAGATGCGGCGAAATCTTGGCAAAGATGACGCCCTGCTGCATGTTATTTGAGTATCGGGAATCGCAACCAGTGATAAGGGGAGGGGCAAAGATCAGAAGGAGTAAGAGGACGTGAGTTAAGGATAACAACATTGATTTTATACAAATAATTCATAAGAAATTAAAATATTATATAAGTCTCATTCCCTTGACAGACATTCCTTTGACATTCATTGTCAAGTCTAAAAAACAATGAGGTTACATCTCTCCCTCCAGATCAGACTCCGACCGCTGCAGCTGTAGGAGCTGGAACCATCTTCGTAATGTAATAGAAATTTGATTCACACTTCTTGTGACCAGTGTCTACTCTGTATATAGAGTCAGATATCTTTTCCAAAACCTCAAAAGGCACAATCTTTAATTCATCTTACTTTCTTCTAATAAGTTTATTTCCATTTTCAATATATACGAAATCACTAACTTTCAAATCTAGATCTCTCCTCTTTCTATCAAATTTTTGCTTATTGTATAAATGTGACTTCATAGAATTTTCAAATGCCAATTTTCTGTCCCTTTTTCAATCTTCAACTGTAGAATTTTCTTTTAATTCAGCTGGTAGAAGGGTGTAATTTTTGCCTTCCAGAAGATATTGAGGTGTAAACTTTGTAACAGTATGTTCTGTCTCATTATATCTTTTGATACATTCATGAGCATTGAGCATTGTCCAGGCTAAGTTATTGTTATTTTCATTTATCTTACATCTTATTTTATTTACAATAGTTTGGTTTAATCTTTCTACTAAACTATTTGAAAACGGCGCATTCACGGCAGTAAAAACTATAGTTATATTTTCTGTATCTAAAAATGATTTAAATTTTTTTGAATTTATACCTGGATATTGATCAGATAAAATAATGCCAATCTTATATTCCTGTGACACTTTCTGCAATAACTTTATAAAATCATTTGAATTCTTTGTTTTCGAGGTCAAAATGTAAGCATATCTTGTAAAGTAATCCACTAAAATGTGTAAATATTTTTTTGTAGATCGAGATCCACCAAATCCTCCAATAGTGTATATTGACATTATTTCATAAGGACATGAAGCTGGTCCCAACTGAGTCAATAACCTATAATTATATTTACCTCTGGACTTATTTCTTATGCACACTTCACATGTGTCACACATATTCTTTATATTTCTCATCAACTTATTTGCAGTATAAAATGAGCTTATTTTATTCCTTATCTGTTCTGCTCCTATGTGACAGTAGAGGTAATTAATATCTTTTATTAGCTTTTTACTAAATTCTTCCGTTAGTATGATTTTTTCTTTTTTCTTTGACTTTTTATAGTATATTAAATTTTCAAATTTTAATTTATTTTTATTTTGTCTTATGTATTCATTTCTTTGCTGATCACATTGAATATCTTCTATTTTAACAAAATTTACAATTTTTAAATTATCATCATGATTACAATCTGGTTCCAATACTAGATTTCTACTAAGACTATCCAAGTTATATTTACCCGGCGAATATATAACTTCAAAATTGTATTGAGATAAATAATATTATGTAAGATCTCCTAGTTCTTCACCTGGTCGAGATTTAATATTCATTTTTTCTAAAGGCTTATGATCTGTAAAAACTATAAACTTTTTCCCTAATAACCAATGTTGCCAATACTTAACAGCCTACAATTAAATTGTCTTTCAAAGGAGCAATCGTGTTGTTCTTAATTATATGACCAAGGTACTTTACTAAATCTTGTGCGAAGTTAAATTTTGAAAATTTTAATCTGAATCCATCTTTTGATATTGCTTCCAGTAGTAATGATAAATGTGTAATATGTTCTTGAAACGTCTTAGAAAAAATCAAAATGTCATCAATATAATTTACGGTAAAGTTCGATAGTTTGTGCTTCCTTATTATATTGCTTAATACTCTGAAAAATTGCTGGTGATTTTTTTAATCCAAAGGGTAGGCAGGTCCATTGAAAATGTCCATCTTGAGTTACAAAGGCTGTTTTATGTCTGTCTTCAATTTTGAGCGGGATTGACCAAAATGCCGAATTAACATCAAGTGTTTACAATTTCGAGTTTTCACCACTAAATCTTCTATTAAGGGAAACGGTTATGATTGTGGTATTACAATTTTATTTAAATCTCGGAAATCAATGCATAATCTGGATTTCCGTCCGCCTTCTTTTTTATACGCCAGAGTAACAGGTGCTGCAAAAGGACTATACGATTCTTCAATCAAATTTTCTTCCAATAATTTAGCCACCTACATTTCTATCTCTTTTTTATCTTCTATACAACATCTATATGGTCTTTTAACACAGTACTTATCGACCAATAAATCAATATGAGCTTCGTAATCTTTTACTCTACCAACATCGTACTTGCCTGTTGCGAAAAGTTATTTATATTTTGACATAAGGTTATCAATATCATTCCGTTGATACACATTAAGGTGATTCACCATAATAGTAAAGTCTTTTTCCTCTAGATGTTCGTTAAAATTAATTACATATTCCTTGTTTGCTTTGTCAAAGTTTTTTGTTCTATAAAATGTCTTTGTTTTATAATATGTCTTATTCTCCATAAACGGAATACTTTGTTTTATTTCTATGTGTTCATCTTGAACAAGATGAAATTTTTTTATTATGTCTAATCCAATCAAAAAAATCGTAATCGAAGTTTTCTTCGTCTACGACAAATACATTGACATTTCTCTCTATATCGAAAATCCTTATTTTTACCAAAAAATTTTTTAACGCATTAATCGTCTTGAGTTTCGCATTTATACCGTTCTTATTATTTTGACTACCTTTTAATGATAAAATTTTGTAATTTATTAAGGACACATTCGAGCCTGAATCATAGATCCCTTTTATTTTTAAGGAGTCATTTATTTCAACTTCAATTTTGATTAATGGCGGGATATCAAGTTTTTTGGATCAATTTCATTTAACGTTAATTAACGTTTCTTATGGGGTATCTGTTTCTCCTACTCCTCGTGGGTTTTTTGTATTTTTATTTTGTTTTTCTGATGAATGATGAATATTCTAGACCTCTTATTTGGTTAAATAAATCTTCTGTTGTTCTTAAAATATTTCTGTCGATTTTATTTAAAACAAACGTAGGTAGTCCCGTTGCAATCAAATCAATCAATGTACAAACATCAATGTTTTTGTTCACTTATAATAAACGTCTCTCCTTTTTCAAGGCATAATCTAATAAATAACCTTGTCTGTATTGAAATAAAATTGCATACTTGACTGGTGACCAACCTTTTTTCAGCATAAGTTTCACAGAAACATTCCTTCCATGTTTTCCATTCCAAATTAATTGTATATTTAATCATCATGGAGGTATACCAGTCTAGGTGCTCTAAAAATGCTCTTATAATCTCAATTTTCTTTGCATCTTCAACAATTGATAATCGTGAACATTCCTCTTCAAATCTATTCATCCATTGAGATGAATATTAATAATAATATATTTCTCGAAATTTGTGGTTTATTTGATTCCATGTATTTATGCAATAATTCTGTCAAATATTCTTCCGAAATTCCTATATGCTGTGATGCTCTTTCAATTTTTGAAGTTATTTCCTCTAAAAAATATCCGTTAAATTGAATGTTTCCATCGTCATCTATATAGGTATCATGTATTTCTTGTGTCATTGTAATCCATACTTGTCTTCTCTCATGCCTTTTCATCAATGTTTTTTTTTTTATATTATCATATACTTGCGTCTTAAGAATAAAATCATGTAATTTAGCCGGCTGAAGTTCTTGCGGAATCAAGTATATTATTTTATCAGTATCAGTAATCGAAGTTAAGCAGATAATATTAGATTTTGGATCATCACTTGCCTTTACTACAAATTCAAATCTCAGTTTTTCCATTGTTCATAAGTTATAGCGAAAATGTTGTTTTATAATAAGATTATTTAACAATATGGAAATAAAAGATAATGTGTTGCTTTACAACTAAAGAAACAACATTTAATGCTAATATTTCACAATTTAAATAATATTTTATACAAATAATTCATAAGAAATTAAATATAAGTCTCATTCCCTTGACAGTTGACATTCATTGTCAAGTTTAAAAAACAATGAGGTTACATATATACTGAGCGGACCCGACAGACGTTGTCCTGCCGGGCTGATTTGTGAATCTAAACCATCCAGGGTGCCACCCAAACGCATATAATAAAATTCATTCAAATCGGTCCAGCCGTTTAGGAGGAGTTCAGTGACATACACACGTACAGTAGAACACACCGGCATATTTAGCGGAACATAAAATAAAGGTTTGATATCAGTATCATATACGGTTGCTGGCTGGTTTATACGTCATTTAATTTAAAAAGAAATATTTTCAAATTAAGAAAACAACTGAACATCACATTTTATGCAATTGTTTTAATTTTATTCAAATACACCTTATCTGGAGCGAACTTCGAGTTTTTCTTCCTTCTGAGTTTTTTAATCGCGTATCTTTTTGGAGTTGAGGGCTGAATTATGCCTGACTTAGCCCCAACAGAGATTGCCAGGGCACTCGAAATGCGAAGAAATGGTCAAACCTACAGAGTGATATCCAGAGATCTTCGTCGACCAGTTTCAACGATCCATCGCAGTATCCAACGCTTCAGGGAGACCGGTACTTATGTGAGAAGAGCAGGACAAGGCAGAAAAAGACGCACTTCGAGTAGGGATGATCGTTTCATTCGGCTTCGTGTACGTAGGAACCCCCGTTTGACGGCCGTCTAAGCCCGACATGAGTTAGAAGCAGTGCGGGGGTGTAACCGTAAGTGAGCGTACGGTACGAAGAAGGTTCGAAGAAGCTGGTTTGGGTTCATTTGAGCCCGCCAAGGCTCCAAGGCTCGAGGTAAATCATCGTAGAAACATGTTAACTTTTGCTCAGGAACATCGACTTTGGAACGCGGACCAATGGAGTAAGGTATTGTTTAGTGATGAGTGCAGAATTCTCTTAAATCAAATTGTCGGCAGGCAAAAAATATACAGACGCAAAGGAGAACGATACATTCAGACAAATTTTGAAACTACAGTTGCATACGGTGGTGGATCAATAATGGTTTGGGCGGGCATTTGTTTGGGAGCTCGCACAGACTTGGTAGTGATTGACAGAGGGAGTCAGACTGCATACCGCTATATCAGAGAAGTTTTAGAAGAAAATGTCGTACCGTTTGCCCCATATATCGGTGACGATTTTGTTTTTATGCAGGATAATGCTCGGCCGCATACCGCTCGGGTAACTCAACCTTATCTTAATGATATGAATATCACTGTTATAGAGTGGCCGGTGAGATCACCGGATATGAACCCAATAGAGCACGTTTGGGACATGCTGAAAAGAAAAGTTAAGTCCAGAATTCCAGCTCCTGCCAACGTGGGTGAACTGCGAATCGCCGTAGTTGAGGAATGGCGGAGACTATCCCAGGAGAACATCGATAACATCATTCTCAGTATGCCTAGACGGGTAGAAACTTTAATAAGAGCACGTGGAGGAAATACGCGAATTAATCACCATTTTTTAATTGAATTAATTGTTATTTTAATATTAATTTTCACTTTTCCCGGTTACATGAAAAGTTCAAAAATGAACAATATTTTCACAAATAGCCTCGCAAAATCTGTTCTTAATGTGATCTCATTTTAAGTAAAACAAATGAAACTTTAAATAACAAAAGAAGTGTAGTAAGTAGATTTTAAAATAAAACCATATTTTTTAATTATGGACCTTTTTTTTGTGTTCCGCTAAATATGCCGGTGTGTTTATATCTGTTTGTACATGAAGCTTTAAAATGCTGTGAGCAAATTGTTCTCGTACGTTTAGTACACGAAACATAATTTGCATAACCTCGAATCCAAACATCCCGAATCATTGCATTCTTAGGAAATCTGAAACAATTATAGACAGAATAACATACTGATAAAGTCGATATCAATATTTTTTGTGCTGTCACAGTCCTCATTTTTTATTTATTTATTTATTGTAACTTAATGCACAAACATGTACAAAGGCAGACTTAATGCCTTATGGCATTATATACCAGTCAACCTTTGGGCGTTACAGGAGCAAAATTAGATAGGTGCCGGTAAAGTGCTAAAAAAAAGAAGCTCAGAAGAATCAAAAAATCCTAGAGGAAATACATACAATGGAATATAAAATTATATATATAAATAAAAAAATACGTGAGGCACTCGGGGACTGCCGCGGTAAAGCTATTGCATAGTAAGTCTACACGCATACGTCTAGTCGCACGCAACAAACACCATGCCGAAGTCTGCCGAACTGAAACGACGTTATACGATGCACGGCTTTCAACGCCGATAATGGACGATATTAGACTTATAGGGAGGGCAAAGTAAAAGCTCGTTGTAAGTCGATCGGATGTTCTTGTCGTGCCCGCTGCAGATATATTCAAAATGAGAAGAGAGATACTCGGGAGCGTGTGGATGGTGCAGCAGTGAGTAGAGCATGGCACTGGCAACCAGTACAAATTGGAGCGATAGGAAGAAACATGATCTAATTTTCGTAGGTTGAAGATAAATCTTATACAGTTATAGAAAAGACGATCAAGTTTATTTAGTTTATTAATATTAATTTTTATTTATTTATTAATATTAATTATTAATTGTGAAAAAAGGGTCTGGACCAGCAAAGTCTTGACCGGGATAGGAAGAAAATTGTCAAGCCAATAAAGGGATTCGGAAATTTGGAAGGGGACGAGTCAATATGTAGACCAAGATATTTTACGCTGGAACTAAAAAAAATGATGATGTAATTTGCATACTCTGAACCCAACGCTTCCAAAACAGGTTCTAAATCAGAAGCAGAACAGGCAGCAGCAGAACTATCGGATGGAGAGGAAGCTATTATTTTATGAGGGAGATTACTAGGGGTCATGTAACCTGAAACAAACTAAAATCAACGAAAGCTAAACTAACAGAACACTTCTTTTAAAATAATAATTCAAAAACAAATAAGTACTTACCTATAAACAAATACAAACAAATACAAACAACAAATAACAAAAATCTACCATAAATCAACATTTTAAACAAGTTAGGAACTTTTAAGCTATTGCATAGCTTCTATCGCGGGCCTTGAGCGCGGGGACCGAATCCAGAAATTCCGTAACGAAAAAACCTCACGCTCCGTGCATCGTCTAACGTCGTTTCAGTTCAGCAGTCTTCGACACGGCGTTGTGTGCGTGCGATGCGACGTATTGTACGACTCTACGAAACTAGCACGAATCGAGACAAGCTGCTCCAAAATCGGACGAATACATAAGCAGCTGTTTATGAGAAAGTATATAGGTATTTATGTACAACAGTGAATAGCTGTACTTGTAAAATTTGTGTATAAAGTGTTTTGAATATGAATGAACAAAGTGCATTTATTATTAATGAAGAAAGTCACGAAAAAATAGTGAAAGAAAATGAGTGAGTACTCTATATACATACATTTTATTATTATCACAAATGCTTGCTATGCAATAGCTTTACCGCGGCAGTCCCCGAGTGCCACACGTCTTTTTTCTTTCTTTTCAGACTTTATTCTCATCTTTTTTCTTCTCAAGACTTTTATTCTTCTTCTAATATCTTTAAAATATCTTCAAATTTATTAAAATAGTTCTTTTTATTAGAAGACTTCGGCTTTTTATTCTTCGGCAAAGGCAATGGCAGCGGCAATTGTACATTACTTATTAGTTTGAATTTTGGCGATTTTACGACGTTTTCATTTGCAGTCTCAATAATAACTTCATTGCAGTCTTAGTCACCTTCGAAAACTACAGGTAATGTTGCAATATTTAGCTTCTCAAAATTGCTGCAGGTAGCAACACAAAATTTGTTATCAGTTAATGATGACAAATTTTGCGTTGCTTTTTTTCCTATTATTTTTCCTGATGTATTGGAGCATTCTTGTAAATCTGTATTAAATTTCTTTTTTTTTCAGTGCAGGACCTATCTCAGCCTTTTCTACACTTACGTTTTTCCCAGCTACTATCTCTAGCTCTTTTTGTTCTTCTATTATTATTTCTTCATTTTTCGTTTCAGCTTCTTCCGAATTTACATTTTTTCTTTCTAATTTTGCTTCTGTAATATTTAATTTTGATATCATATTTTGCTTTGTCTTTTTTCCTGTTTCTTTACCTTTTCCTGAAGAGCATTCTTGTAAATCTGTATTTAATTTCTTTACTTTTTTTGCGGGACCTTTCTCAGCTTCCTCTCCACTTACGCTTCTTCCAGCTACGACCTCCAGTTTATTTTTGTTTTTTGGTTCCTTGATGTTCATAGTCCCGAACCGCATCTCTTTTAAAATATTTATAAAAGAATTTTCAATAGCATCCTTGTTGTCTTCGTCGTTGGCTGTATCATCTTTGGGCAGTCTCTCCAAAAGTATTTTGACGTCTAGAGGAGCAATACCAGTTTTCCTAAATCCGGCTTTTACATTTTTTTCTGAATTTTCAGTGAGTTCGTCTACCAATAGTTTTAACAAACGTGGAAAACAGCCCTTCGGGATTGTTGATAAGGTCCTTCCATCGGTCATCTTCCATTTATTGAGTGTATGTCTCCAAGCTGTTTTCATGGGCCTAAAGAACGCTACGTCTATAGGCTGTGTTAAATGTGTGGAGTTGGCCGATAGGAACACAAAATGTATATCCTTCTCTTTACATAGGCTGATGAGCTCTGCTGAAAGGTGTGATGATAAATTGTCTCCAATCAGAACTTTCTTGCCCGGTTTCTTTTCCAACATTGGTATAACCATCGTCTTTATTCAATTGGCGCAAATTTCACCGTCGAACCAACCGGATTTAGAGCGGTTAAACCTCGCATTTTTTGGTCCATTTGAAACCCAAGTATTATAAAGATAGGTGGCTTTGTACACTACGTATGGAGGCAATACTTCTCCAACTGCCGTTGCAGCCATCATCAATGACACCGACCCTTTAGTATGGTTCATAACTCTTTCAGGATATTCACAGCCTCGTTTTACAATAACTTGCTTACGTCCAGGGTCATTGGTTAAGTTTGTCTCATCATAGTTCATAATATTTGACAGAGGTATGTTCGCAATGGACTTTTCTAGTTCCGAATGGTACTCTTTTATTGTTTGCGGAGAAACTTTTGCTCTTGCTCTCTTGATATTTTGACAAATCCTTTTGGAAATATCGTTTTTGTGTCGCTTGAGAAAATTTTGGGCGAAATCTGGACCAGGAAAGTTATTTTTAAATCTTCTACATTGGATTCCATAAGATTCAAGATACATCTTCACCACATAGCGTAAGTTAATGGATATCCCCATTCCTCCAAAGTGTTCAAATTTTGAACTAAATATTGTTCAGCACTACTTGACAGTGCAGTTTGGCCGCCACTTGGTTTCATTTCCCGTAATTTGTGACGACCAAGCACTGACTTAGAAGTTCCATATTTTAGTGGATTGTATATTTTTATTGTGGATTGTATATGTTTATTGATTGTATATGGATTGTCTGATTTTGAAAGTTCCTCTAGTGCTTAATTTATGCTATTTAAATCATATTTTTTTCGTGTTTTTGCTCCCGGTTTGCTGCATACACCTTCGGCATCCTGTAAATAAAACAAACATAGGTACCTACTAAATAAAAAAACGAAAAAAATAACAAACAATAAAATAAAAAAAATAATAATAAACGTATCTTCGTGACTAAAACAGCCTACGGCGCATCTACCTTCTAGCTTAATTAAATAGGTATCAATTTTATATGTTTGATTCCTTATTTTACATTTTCATTGAAAATTGCCAACCCTAGAAGAATTAGCCCAACACACCCCTCTAGTGTCCCTAGAAGCCTTATTCTCATATCAACTAACCCCACTCATGTCCCAACTCACGTTGTTTCAGCTCCGACTCACACACTTAGACAACCCTACTCACCCCAAAAATATTCAAAATTAGGTTAATATTTGAAAATGTGTATTTTCGATGTAATTGTGCAAATATAACTTACCTTTTTCGATGTTTGAACGTAGTTTTAAAACAAAATTTCAATTCAAAAAATTCTTCGAGTCCAAAACACATTAATTTTGTTTAAAAATCAAAGTAATAAAACAAATACAACCGCCACATTTTACGTTCGACCTTGATAGTATTTTTTTTATATTCCTGTGGCTTGAATACTTGAGTGTTGCCAGGGTATATAGAAAAAATACTTCCAAAATTAAAATAATATATTCGTACTACGAATCCACAGCCATACATTTCTACCACAAAGGCTTAGACAAAATCAGACTTCACGTCTCTTGCCACCCCGCCATCCCTTGTCACCCCGTTTTACGGTAGCAAAACTTTCAAAATTCAAGATAGGCTATGACATACATTTGCCTCAACATGCCTCGGCTATAATATATACGTCTATGTAACACAAATTACAATGCGATTAAAATGAGAATAGGATCGACTGAACGCCATATTGTTACGAATTATGACCAATAAAGTACCTAACTAAATTGATGTTTCGATAATTTACTACTATTTAACGTTATATTTAATTTCGATGCAAGATTAATAATATTTCTCTTCTCGTTGGGGTCAAGCTAGCGAGACCAATCAAATATCTTTTTTTATAATATATATATACATATATATTAAGTTTTTTTGCAAAGTCTGTGTGCAAACCGCACTTTTCAAGTAATATTTTACAGAAAAAGGTTAAGCGATTCAAATGAGAATAGTATTTAGTATATACTTAGCGCCATATTGTTACGAATTATGACTATTTATGTTTATGTTTCGATAATTTACTACTATTTAACGTTTTTATTTAAATTCGATGCAAGACTATTATTATGCTAATAAGTTTTTTCAAACCGCACTTTTCAAGTGACATTTGACAGAAAAAGGCAAAGATTTAAAACCTGAAAGTTTATTGACATTCCTATTCTTATTTTAAACGTATTGTATACGTTCTATTAGGTCCTTACATATGAAATTGGCGTTTCGTCGTACTGGCCACTTTAATCTCTAAAAACTACTGAACGGATTGTGATGAATTTTGGTATGGTAGTAGCTCTGGATTAAAACATAGACTACTTTTTATCCCGGAAAATATCTGATATCTGATAGTATAAATCAGTAATTCCCAAAGTGGTCCAGGTGGACCCCCAGGGGTTCACGGAGACTCGACTGGGGTCTACGTTAGACGTGAAAAAAATGGTGGTATACAATCGTAAGCTGGGGTGCATGAAAATTAATTTGGTTTCGATAGTGAAGAACTAAAATGTTGGCTTGTTATTTTAAATTTAATTGATACCTAAGTTAAACCTTCTCAATAATACAATTTATAAATACATTGATCAAAAATGGACAGTTTCGAACTGGGAGTCGAACCCAGACTATGTCGGTATCGCGCCGAGTGCTCTACCAGGTGAGCTATCCGACCCTATGCCACAAGTTATTGAGCCGGGACGTTTTCTAAATAAAATTTGTGAGAATTTATTGTGCTGAGTCACTGTAGATTTCAAAAAAGTAAAGTTGGATGGAGTCACTTTTTCGATTGGCCAACTTTGCTTTTTTGACATCCACTCACAACACAATGAATTAAAATTTAATTGAAAATTTGTTTACTCTACCTACTTTATCATCAAATAATTATTAACCCTATCAATCAATCAATTCTAACCTTTTTTTTCGAAAACTCTTAATTCGTCGTTGAAACTCAGCCACAACGCAAGTTGCCATAAATAGATAGATCTAATCTTCACTTTTTTTTCGAGATTTAGAAATTGGTAGTAATGTAGAATGTAGATGCAGGGGATCCACCGGATCCAGCAAAATTTTGAAAGTGGTCTATTAAGCAAAAGAGTCAGGGAACCACTGGTATAAATTTGATTACTATTACAATATTCGCATGCAGTGTTTTAGCATTAATTTTACAATAAACATTTTTACTTCCCTTTTTTGGTTAAGTAATTTTTAATACTAATAAAAAAAACGAATTGATACCTTAGGACTATGGTAATATTGAATAAATTATCAATAAGTAAAAATATTTTAAAAGGAGCTTGATCCAGCAGGGAACAAATCTCGCCGAATAAGAGCTTGCCAAAATACGTGCGTAAAACTACGCACATAGAGCTTAATATCTTATCAAAACAAAATATCTGGCGGTCTAACTGTGATGCCAACTTGGGACTTTTTCCCTAAATTTAGGGAGAAAAAGTATCTTAAGGGGTTTTAGGGGTTTTATATGCTTGTTTTATTTAAATATGCAATTAATCTGCTTGTTGACAAGTAATAATTAGAAAAATGAGAACCTGAAGAAAAATAAGTTGTTTATGTAAATAGATAATACAGAACAGTAATTTTTATTATTTACCTACCTATTATTATTAAATTACGTTCTGCCATTAAATTACCTATCACTCATTAGTATAAAAATAGTATACACACAAACATCGTAGTTTTTATATCTTCCTTTTGTGGGAAAAAGCCGGCCAAGTGCTAGTCGGATTCTTATATTTTTAGTAGGTACTAATATCGAGCAATAAAGGGCATAAAATCACGTTTCTTGTATGACAGCCCTCCATAAATATTACTTTTATTTTATTTATTATTTTATAAACAGAATATATTATACAACCAAATATTGTTATTTTAAGCTTCGACCTGTTGCCATTAATATCACGCAAAAAACAGCAAAAAAATTCATGTTTGTTGTATGGGTTAAATAAAAAAAATCAGTTTTTTTACTTTGTTGATATATCAGCAACAGAAATATCATCTGTAAAAATTTTAACTGTCTACCTATCAAGGATCATATCTGGTCACTAGGGATGCCAGACGTCCCGTATTTCCCGGGAGGTCCCGTATTTTAATTATTTAAAACGTCAGCGGGACGCTGCGCTGGCCCGTAAATCGAGCAATCTAGGATTAAAAACTAAAAAGTATCCCATATAAATAAATGTGAGCTCAGGCACCCTAAAACTATCATCAAAAATGCAAAAACTAGCTCGATCCTCAGAAAAATATTAAAAATTTTGTTCTTTTTTTTGTCCCGGGTAAAAACTGAAATCCCGTATTTTTTGGTTTATATTGTAAGCCCCTAATTTGTCTCTTATAGGCTGAAAAAAATCTGGCAGCCCTACTGGTCACTGACAGACATACAGTTTTTACTCTTTGGGTTCCGAACAACTTATAGTCTCCTAGCGTTAAGAAAGCAGTGAATCAGGCGTACAAATGTCATAATTGACCTGGACTTGAACGCATTAGCTGTATTTACATTAATTTACCAATTAAAGTAAGTCATTTTGACATAGTATGTATATTGTTGGCATGATTCGATGCCTTCTTAACGCATAAATTAGACGCGACCGTGTCGTTCAGCGTACTGTGTACCAGTGGCGTAGGGTTCCTGTAACTCCATTCCTATCAGCTTCACTTACCACTTACCTTTTGAAGACCCTCATCTAAATCCCTACCTATTATATAGGCTAGGGCTTCCCTATGAAGGAGAACCAACCAGATATTAAATAAGTGTTTGAAGGTTTTCATATTAGGTCGAATTAGGTACATTACATATGAAATTGGCATTTTGGAAAGGAACATAAAGTCGATTTTTTTAAATCATAAAAAGTATATTACTTTAATTAAAGTATTTTTGCTATCCATGCACTTCATCGCCATTGCTATCTATGCACTTTTGCCATCTCATAGGTAGTTCATTGATTCCTTTACTAAAAAAACCATTCGGACAGGAATCAATAAAATCTTTGAAGGCGCTTTGGAGTTGAATTTTTTCCCTTGCAAGAAGTTATCGAAATTTCGAAAAAAAATGATAATCTGTTGGAGCAAAGTCCGGGGAGTACGGTGGATGTCTTAGACATTCCAATTAAAACCCCTCTTATTTGGTAGCCGTCTGTTGTGCACCGTGTGGTCTAGCTTTGTCCTGAAGTAGCAGTGGCCTAGAGCGAATGACCAACCTCGGTTGTTTAGCAGCTAGCTTTTCCATCATGATTTGCAGTTGCTGGCAATAGACATCTGCTGTAATCGTCTGGCCAGATTTAAGAAAACTGTAGTAAACGACAACGGCACTAGTCCACCAAACGTCCACAAGTAACTTTTTTTGAATCAATTTTCGCTTGGGACAGGCTTTGGCTGGTTTGCCAGGGTTCAGCCATTGCGATGAGCGGTTCCAATTATTGTACATGATCCACTTTTCATCACAGGCAATGATTCGATTTAAAATCCCTTTATTATTGTGCCGGTTGAGTAATGTAACGCAGCATTCGACGCGACCTTTCGACCATTCAAGCTTTTTCACCTTCCCAATTGACTTCAAATGGATAAAACAGTTTTATCACTAACACCGTAGCCTGCAGCTAACTCGGACGTGGTTTTCGATGGATCCGCTTCCACAATAGCCTTCAATTCTTCATTATCAACTTTGGTCTGTGGCCGTCCACGGGGCTTGTTCTGGGTCGAAATTGCCTGAACGAAAACGTTGGAACCAAAAACGCACTGTGTTCTACTTTGCAACACCACCGCCATACACATCATTAATCCTTCGAGCCGTTTCTGCAGCACTGGTGCCACGATGGAAATCGTACTCGAAAATAATACGATATTTCAAGTTTTCCATTTTGTAAACAGCGTGACGCAAAGAAAAATCCAAAAGATGAAAAAACAAATGAATTACGGTTTTCGAAACAAAAATGCTTGAGTAAATAGCGATACCGCTATTTATTATATAGTATTTGAAATTGGAATTCCTAAGCAAAGAAGATATATTTGCGATCAAAGTGGCCAGTACGACAAAACGCCAATTGTATATGTAAGGACCTAGTATAAAATGTCTTCTGAAAAAATTGGTTTTGACAAAACATTGACAGTACAAAATTTGTAACGCTCTGTAAAGTAAAATTGCACTAGTGTTAGTACTGTGAAAATGCCAAAATTACCAGTTGCCAACAATGCCAACTGATCTGAATGCTGTGTAACGAATGAACTGAATACGAAGTCTCTCTCTGAATCATGCAATCGGAGCGAGAGAATTCTATTTCTCTCGCTCCGTATCTCGCGCGAGTCGAGGTTGCGGCGTCATGCATGCGGATTGCCGCGCGGATTTGAGTCAGGAGCGGATCACCTATATGTGTATTATGGATATGCCCACAACCGTAACAACCTTGTGACACACAACAACCTTGTGCACACTTTCACGGTCTATTAATTTATAGCCAAAATAGGTATAGTAGGTAGTTGTATTAATATTGTTAGCCTTATTGAGTCTTATCTGGTACTTCTTACTTGCTGGTCATTCTTATATCAGGGTTAACATACTTATTTATAGTAGTGGATTTAGTGTAATGCGGACCTTTAGTCTGGCAGATTTAAGAGAGCGCCAAATTTGCCATTTGTCCGTTAAATTACAAATTTTAAATTTTCAGACCTTTTTTAATTATTAACCAACAGATTTATGGAAAAATGTGATTCTGTTTCAACCCACAGGAATTACTCCTTTCGATGTAATATAATATATTTTTTGTGTATGTTTTTTGTACTTGTTATGCATGTATATTTTTATTTAATTAATTTATAATCTTAGTTGATGTTATTTTGTTACAGATATATTGAAAGCTTAAATTTTTTTACACAGCATAAAATCAATGTTGAATTGCTAAATAAGCGAAAAACTTTCTCGCTCACTTCGCACGCTCGCTTTTAATTAACATATTATAAAAAAAAATCGTTTTTTTTATTCTAACTCTCTCGGACTCTAAAAACTCAGACCACATTCTCGTTTGAGAGCTGGATCCGCGCCTGATTCCACCAAGTCGGTTCAATATGGTAATGTAGTACGATACGCGCGTTAGCCAAAAAATTCGCGCGTAGCTTCTGGACCCAATGTATGGGGGCCTCGTACCTCGACTCGCGCGTCGGCCTTACGTGCGTATGATTATGCGGTAAATACGCGCTTTTCTGGACATAGTCTTAGGCTACGTCAGATCAGATAAAACTGCACTGTAAATAGAACTGTGCGGTTTTATAATAGAGCTGAAAATTGAGTGGAATTGGCAAATCCGCCATTGGAGATTTCGATTTTCAGCTTTATAGTTTTTTCTGTCGCGACCACAAAAAATCTCTCGGGATACGGGAACAATATACCCGGGAGTAAGTAGTTTTATGCTTTATACCAATTAATCATCAAAGTCGATTCAGATTAAAACTTAGGTCATCCGTTATTGGATGATTTATACAGTATTCTCCGAGCGAAGTAACCACTCTTAAAATACTGTAGTGCCTGGCACAGTCGGTTTTAAGACGTTATCACGTAACGTCTTATAATTCGATGGAGCCGGCTGCACGCACGAAAAAACATGACTCATGCGTTACCGGCGTTACCGGCGTTACCTCGCTAAACATGACTCATTTTTTATGACGTTGTCACGTTCAACTATTGTCAGTAAACCGACTTTACAGACGACCGATTTTTTAAATGCCGTATGGTTGCCCAAGAACATACGGCATTCTCACAACACAGTCAGCCTAGTCCAGAGGAATGACTGGTTAATACGTCTGGGGCCAACCGTGTGCAGGTTTCCTCACGATGTTTTCCTTCACCGTTAGCGCGTCCGTATAATGTACTTGAGATATGAAAATGTCTCATTGGTGCACGCCACAACCTGGGAATCGAACCTGCACTCTCTCGAGTGCGAATCAAATGGTCTACCCACTAGGCTACGGAGCTCTTAATATTTTTGTTGTAGCATTTATACACATCTAAAATACATTTAGCTCCTAAATAATTGGTCAATCAGAATACAACAACTTACAGAAAAATAACTGCAATGAAAAAATTTTTTCGTCCACCATTCAAAGTGCCATTACTAATGATTTTTGATTACTACTCTATTGGAAAAGTTTGCTGGTATCGTTGACTACCGTACACATAGCCGCTATAAAAGTAGGTATTGTTCATACAGGCTCTATAAATTGAGTGTACCTAGTTTCATATTATAAGGGTAAAGTGTCCCACTTCTCCCGTATTATTTTTGTTAAGTGTCAAAAACAACTTCCTTTTTTATTGCTACTAAACATTTACATTCTACAGATACTTGTAAAAGGTAGGTACGGTGTAATAATCTCAGGTTACAATATTAAAAATGTGTAAACTTACTACAAAGCGGTTCCTTTAATAATGTTGTGTCAAGGTACCTGCAACAATCGTATCTTTTATGTTTGACGGCATTTGGCGGTGCGGCGGCATGTCTTCCAAAGGCACCGTCACAATTTCGGCGGGCATTTTACCAACCGTAAAAGGAACTCGGATTCTGTTTTGATTGTTTGATATGAAAACCAAAGAATTGGCACTTGAGACACAATGTTAAGACATGGCAGGCATCTGATCAAAGGCAACAAATCTATAAAAACCCATGCATAATAGGCAATGATTTGTAAAAAGTTTTAATCCATTGCTATTTGCTACCTTTTGGAAGCACAACAAATAAATTGTCGTACTTTTTTGGCCTGCAAAAAATTGGGTCGGTAACTCGTATGATGTTGGAAGTACGGTAACATTCTGACAAAATATTATAATCTTTTCATTCCATTACAATCATAAACATTATATCTAGTCGGATAAACCAACAATTTCTGTCCGGCCGTCTGTAGACTGTACTTACTTCATAAGTATTATACTTAGTAAGTATCTAGTTATTTCTGAAATTTTCATAAAACGTTACCTAGTTATTTCATAACATGGTCATAATTGACATGAGTAAGTAAGGTAAGAGCCCCTTATTTCGTGTTAGAAGATACTTCGTGAGTTTTGCATGTGATGCAAAAAATAAGAAAAATAAATATTATCTATTTATTTAAAAACTATGTAAAAATAAAATCTTTATTAATTAAACTATCAAAAAATCATGTACCAACAGTTTTAAGTGTAAAATAACAGAAATACGAGGCTCAAAACTCTCAGTGGACGCAAAAAGCTGTGCGGTGAGCGTAATATCTTTCACCGTAAGGTTAGCGCTTATGCTTCTTAAGCTCACAGAAAGTAAATGAAGAGTTAATTTGAATTAAACTTTTAATGGTGCATTTATGTGTCCCTCAGCAATCGATTTGATTTATAAAACAGTCTTCTACAAGCATTGAATTCCATTAAAATAGCAATTGAATCAACTCACGAAATAGCGTTCAATTTATTTTTAGGTGGTCCCTTAGTTCGTGTCACTACCAAATTAAGGATATTCTAGACATATTTTTGTTGCTTGTGTATTTGTATATTAATAAAAAATATTTAAATGTGAAATAAATAATACAAAAGTATTAACATTAACATTAAGTTTCATATGATCTAAATTCGGGACATGTTTTGTTCAACCTTTATCTTATAATAAGAGCTTGAAGGAAGGCAACCAGCATACCTAGTTTACTTTTTGTATTCAATTTAGGTGTTTTGTTTGATTTGAATATATGATATAGAGTATACCAATACATATTATGGTATAGGGTAGTTATATCTTATATATATATCGTTTAGTTATTTAATTAAAATAAGTTATTTAATTAATGTTATTTTGTGTTCCCTCCAAAACTCCCTAGGAACTTTCAGTAAAGCTTCTATAACTGAATCGTCTGACTTGACTCATTCACTGCACTGACTATTTATTTGGACTTTGACTAGACGATTTAGGAATACGGTGTTGAAAATTTAAACGAAAATTCTATTTCCCGCATTTTTATCTTGACACTGGCAAATGGTTTTTAAGCTGACGCCATATATTTAAATATATAAAAAAATAAAAAAATATATTATCCACCTTATTAAGTCAAAGTCAAAGTCAACAATTTTATTCACAATTGGTATTTTTATACACTTTCTGAACGTCGGTCTACCTGTTCGGAAACTAGACTGGCGATATGAACCGGCGTAAGAAACTCGCGCGGAGCCATCTTTTATCATTTATTGATTACAAAAGCTAATTTATGCTTGATAACTTAAGTTTGTACTGAAAACTGTGAGTTTGTAATTTCATAAGTGAACGTTATAATATATACCTATATAGAATAACACATCACTATTCACCACCTTATTCAGAAGTTACATCTACTTAGGTAGCTACCTAAGTTTAATAAATCCAGAACGCTCCTGAAATCAAAATGTTATAGGTGGAAAACAAAACATATTTCCTTTGAAATCAATTCTTCTAAAGTTCGGGTTCATGCGACGCCATTCTTCTTCATGTAATTTATGACTATTATACGGCATGTCTATAAATGCCGTACTTTTACTAGCCGCGAGACATTTACTGATTAATAAAGTGGGCCGAGATGCGGAAGGAGTTAACGACAGTCGACATCGCTTCCTAGAATGCTATAATTAGCGTTACAATATTATTATGGAAGACTCAAATAGATCTAACGTTTGAACTGTCCTCTACAGTCGCGGTTATTATGGACGAAACATGCTGGATACGTTTACGACTTTATAATAACCAAGTACATTAAACCTCCTGTGTTGACTGAGGCATCCGCATAGCTGCATACCGACTCGTGCGTTTCGACATCCCATCTGAATTACAATGTTCCTACGGAATTTCCAACATCAACCGGTCCCTCTGTGTCCGTATCCGAGCGGAATAAGAAGCAGCCTTACTGTTAACTCCATTGTTAGGGGACATAATACTTAAACAATGTATTTTGCCCAATATGGAGGCGAGATTATGTCAACGTGATGTGATATGTTTTTCAATAACGACCGATGTGAGTATCGGGAATCGTAGAGGGCAAATATGCTATCTGCATATAAAGTACCTCGTTAAACGATTAACTTTGCATATTATGGTGCCTTGCATACTTTTGATATAAATAAAAGACGTTTTAGGTATTTTATTGTTAATTTGATTTTGTATATGAACATAGTTATTAGTTAATTAATGTATTTGGGGTCACCTGTTTTAATTAACATTGAAATAAATAAATAAATAAATAACTTTATAGAGTATTCAATCACAGTTTCACCAACGCCTGTTAATGTTAATCGTTTGTCTAAATATCATACCTTCTCTTTCATTAATACGAAGAACCAGAGAGATAACACGATATTTAATCAACGATTAACTTTTACAGGCATTGGTGAAATTGGCAGTAAACCTATTACTACTAGACAGAGATAGCGTTTAGTGGGCCTAGCAGGAATTTTTGACAGCTGCGTAAACGTAACATTTTCGAATGAGAATTGTATGAAAATCAGTCAAAATCATGACAGTGTCCATACAAATTTCATTCGCTAACGTTACGTTTACGCCGCTGTCAAATGTTCCTGCTAGGCAGCCTGACTGTATTATAATATGTATGTATAGAGCTTATAAAGGTGCCTAAATCAATATAGAACTATAGTATACATGACTCTACCTCTGACACTCGGTCAACGGTTTATCCTTATTAAACTTTTCAACTATATAATAAATCAACCTTTTACGTGTGTGGATCAGTGGGGTAAAGTGGGGTATTCGTAACGTTATCGAATGATAATTGTATGAAATTCTGTATAATATATTTATTTCAATTGTTCGTGCTTACCCATAACACAAGTAATGTGGACTCAAAACAACTTCACAAAACTTGTCTGCGCGATGATGCAATTGTCTAATTATTATTTCCGCGTTGGTAATACTGACACTATTTAATACGTTACTCTGTAGGACCAGCTGGATGTCAGGGTTGCCACATTGGTCAACAGTAAATTGTTTCTTTTAGAGGAAAAAGTTTCCTTGACGTATGAATCTTCAATCTACAGTCTGCAATATTTTTATAGAGATGTAGCTATTCTAACCTAAAATCTATATATATTGTGTGTGGTAGCTATCTATAAATTTGTTTCTTTAATAAACGTTGTTGTATGTCAAATAATGAAATGCTGTGCCTTTTTAAATTGTCTGGTTGTCCTGAATCAGCGACTTGGCAGCCCTGGTGGGTCGTTGCGTCAGCGGAAAGGTTGCAGCACACTTGGTTACATCGAGCGTTGCTCGCCTCCTTCGTTACTCAATACGGATGGAGATAAGCTTGCGGCAATCCTAAATCCCGCGCCGAGATGTTAGATACAGGAAAACACGGGTCGCCGTTTGCTTCCGATATTTTACGTGCAAAGTCCAACTACAATAAGGTTCGTATCAAATAAGCAGTAGGTAAATGAGTGTAATTCATTAAACGCGATAGAATACGTCTTATTTTATCGCGTTTAATCCTATACTTATAAGTAATATTTCAAATGTTTCATGTTAGTTGTTAAGCATAATAAAAATAACAATTAGTATAAAATATATGACAAATGCCGTAATTATTTTGTCTTCGTTACTTTGTAGCAGGTACACCGTATAACCTACGGGGTACAATACCAAATAATATACTTAATTAGGTAACATTACTAGGCTAGTGCCTAGTAGCCTAGCCTAGTGCCAGCTAGTGCTGACTCGACAGACCGACAGACGTTGCGCGTTGTTCCGTTGTCTTTTCTATGAAGTATGAACTGGAATAAATAAATAACTATCTACCTATATACACCTACAGTTTCAAGTTTCAACGCTGCTACCTACTACCTACACCTACCCTACTTACTTACATTTACAACCTACAGGCGTTGTATGAAAGAGTACACACAGGGGTCGAGTTATCGACCACTGAGGGTTGTAGATTATATTACTGTGCTAATATCGCTATAGAAAAATGTGGTGTAGTATAAGAAGGATGATAATTGAGAGTTATATTATGTATTTTTAATGCTAAATCATAAAAAGAAAAAAAATGGTAATTGGTAGGTACGAGAATGTTTGTAAGCAATTTTTGGAGTGGGCCACCCCTTAACCTAATAATTACCAAATACACCTGCAAAATTTCATAAAAATCGGTCAAGCCGATTCGGAGGTGCTCTCATACAAACATTGTAACACGATAATTTTATAAACAAGAAAACAGCAATTCTGCTCGCCTTTTAACACTAATTGTCAACAAATGATTGACATTCATGTCAGTCATGTCACAATATTCTATAGCAGTACAAACTTAAGTAGTCATTGGTAAATTTTATGAGACATTTTCACGTGTACAATTTCCGGTGTGTTCGTGGAATTTGGAAATGTCAGTTTTCGCGGTAAACACTATATAGTATACAGGGACAATGAACGAACGAACGAAGAACAATGCTCTACCACCCAGGCCAGATCTACCATATAGCTTTTTGGGCTTCAGCCCAGGGCCTCGTGTATTCAAGGGGCTAATGCTCAGCTATGTCAATTTAAACAGATCGTAAGTATTTTATTGTCTTACTTTTTTCCTATACTTTGAGTAATTAGGTGGGTCCCTAAGTATTATTAGCATAGGGGGTCTAAAAAGGCCACTTTAGGTGTTTCATATTATGTTTCATATATTTTTTTTCATACAAAATTATGAAATTGTAAAATGGTTACATGATTCGGCTGATTTCATCATATAAAAAAACTAAATTTTGACAGTTTTCAATATAAATGCGTAAAAAGGCGCCATAATATGAGTTGAAAAAAATAGATGAATCATCATAATATGAATCACCTAAAGTGGCCTTTTTAGACCTCCAGGGCCCCCTGAACTTACGGTCCGGCCCTGCTACCATCTACTGCACAGTTCACGTGGTAGCGGCGAAAGGGGCCGACTACCGAGGTTTCGGAGTCGGTGACCGAATGTGTTTGACTTGCATAAGGATTAAGGACTATCCATCAGCCTTTGTATTCAAGTGATGTAGTCGCTGTCCAACTAGCTAGAAGGGAGTGTAACTACGCCGACTGTTACTTGTATTATTTTTATCTATTGCCCGTGTTGTCATTTAGTAATAATAATAGCTCCCACGCCTTTCAGTGGCGGTGGTTGGTTTCGTTAAACATTTGAAATCAGTCCGGCTACGCAGGAGTTATTTTGAACCGACTTCATAGATGGAGAGATGTATGCGGCTCTCCATAGATGTGAAGTGTGGATGAAAAATATTTTTTTATTCTACCACATCGTGTGGGGTATTGTTGAATAGGTATTTTAAAAAAAGGCAAGGTTTTATACATTACTTTTTTACAAAGTCAACCATTTTCGAGTAATCGACCTCCAAAGTGGTTTATATGTTGGTCCACCCCCCCAGGCATTTCTATAGGAGAGGCGTTACTATAGGAGATAGAAACTTGTGAGTTTTCATACTGATAGATCGTGCTAAAATCTCTTTAGGAAAATTATTTTGAGCGAAATCGGACACTAACTTTTGAACTAATTCAAAGAAAACCGATTGCGCGTTAATAGTTACGAAACCCTCATTATACATGTCGTGTCATGCTCTTGTTTAGGTTTTTATAATGTAGAAGGGATTTTGAAAAATTACACCCTTAAAGCGGTGAAATAGGGGTTGAAAGTTAGTATAAAGACTTTAAAACTGTGCCGATTTCGATGAAAATTAAGATTTATATATATATATATTTATATCGTATTACATACGTCTTTCAAGGTTTTTTAGAATTCACCCTCCGATGGTGTAAACTAAAGGTTCAATGTTTGTATGAAAAATATTTAAAATCAGCTGTGATTTTATATAATTTAATAATCGAGCTAATAAATAAAATATATTGAGTACGTAATATATATTTTATAGTTTTTTGAAATTTGTCCTCTAAAGGGGTGAAATGGGGCCCAAAGTTTGTAAGGTGAAATATCAACAACTCGTCGGACTGCGTTGAATTTTTGCACGCAGATAGTTATCATGACGTAGAGATCCGTTAAAAAAGGGTTTTCCAAAATACATAGCCCACGGGGGGTATGCAATGGTGATAGACGTGGACGAAGTTGCGCACTAAAGCTAGTAAATATCTTAATTAGTGGTATGCTGAATAATATTAAAGACTGACTGAAAGATTATTTGTATATTTGTTATTGCTGAAGTCTTTATGGCTATATGACAATAACGGATAGTGGAGTGCCGAGTGCCGACTGCCGACTGCCGGAAACTTTGCACCTCGGAATCCAGCACCAATGCAAATGTATATAAATAGTTTTTTTAAGTATATATTTTTTTATTACAATTCAACATGATAAAAAAGGGTTTTTGGTTTTATTTAATATTTTATAACTATTAATGTTTAAGAACTATGAAAAAATCTAAAAAAAATGTTTAGTACTTTGTTTAAAATATTTTTAGTTGACTAAAAAAAACATATTTTCAATATTATATTATGTAACAAACTAAATTAAAAAAAAACTAAAACTTTTTCGACGTGATCTTGTATACAAATTTTGTGTGGTAACTGGTATATTTTGTTAAAAGAAAAGCTTTACGTAGCGAAACAATTTCAAGTCAATAATATTGTATTAAAATATATTTTTTTAGTTTACAATAAATACAAATTTTCAAGACACTTTTCTTAATTATAACCGTCGTAACTTATTGAAGAATTTTACATTAATTTTCGCTAACTGTCGCGTGTTCCCACCGAAAGATTTTAAAAGATTTTCTGTGTTGCTGGGTCATGGATGTGTATTAAATATCTGTATAATATAATAATAATCTTAGATATGCATAATATAAGTAAAAACTTAATAAATGTACTTCTCGATGTCTTGTCCCCGTAACACAATTTCTTCGAGTACCTAGCACGGAGCCAGATTGACGTGGTGTGAAGCGTCCATACTCCATAGATATTATAATATATTATTTCACGAGTATTTTGTATTTTCCACGGAGAATACAGAAAACCTACGTTAAAAATTAGTGAACATTTTTCTGTCTCCATTGTTAATAATAAGCTTAGCTTTACTGGCATTCATAACATTAAAAAGTATTTAGTGTAGTCAATATATCTTAATCCCACAAAAACATTACCTAAATAAAAAAGCCAAGCAATTCTCTTGCAAAAAGTTATGAGATGTCGTAGAGACCAAGTGAAATTCAAAATAGTCCATTTAATTAGTTAGTTACTCATAATAATTGTAATCGTATGTGGAAAATATTATTTTTATAATTTATTATATTATTAAATAGTGACTTGGCAAATAGTACTTTAATAAATCAATATAATAATATAGTGCTAACATCTTATTACCTGTAGTGATTCTATTATTTGTGATCTAGATTGTGTTGACGATTTTTAAATAAGAAAACTTAACCATACCTATGAAAAGTTTTCAAAATGGTCAACAATCTTCGGAATTAACGTACGGATAACCCGCATTGTACCACTATTGAATCCTTATTAGCATAGTGATAACATCGAAATGCGTTTCCAGGTTTGTCAGTGACTTGCATGTCTCATCTAATCTATATTTATAATCTATCTTATGTATATTAACATAACTTTTTGCATAGGAAGTACTTGGCTTTTTTTATTTAGTTAATGTTTTTGTGGGATCACATTTATTTTTGTAGGTTACACGAAGACCAAGGAAATTGGGGTTGTAAAGACCGTGAACGCACTTATAATTTCTCCGGTGTTGCGAATGTCTTAATGCGTAAGTAATTGCTTACTCTCAGGTGGTCCATTTGCTTGTTCCATAACCAGAAGAGTTACGTTAAGTTACGTTACGAGTTAAGTACGTTCCCGATCTTTAAACCACCAACCTCTGATGGTTAGAAATTATAACAATTCCTAACCACCAGGTCATTGCTCGTTTTCAAATTAATTAGTAAGAACTTATTACAATTTCATACTAACGGGCGTTAAAACGAAACACTGCCGCTCATGTACATCCGCAACACCAAAAGAGTTCTAGTGCGTTTGCAGGCTTTGCATGAGGAAGATACCGGTGTCCCACAGTGGGACGCTGATGTATGACACACAGTGATGTAGTGAGACACAACACAAGCATAGCCGGGCACCGTTAATCAAATAGTTAACTTCGTTAATCGTTAATCCGCTACAAAAAAAGTTAGCTTAGTTAAACGTTACATTTCGGAATAATTAACGCAAGTTAACGTTAATCGTTAATCCGTTAATATGTGTAAAATTGCATCTTTATATCGTTGCGTTAGTGAACTTATAAAACCTGTTGGTTTAGGTTCTAATTCATTCATCAATTATCAACACGCAAATTATCACTGACAGTAATTTATAATAACAACAAACAAACAAACAAAACACTCGTCACTCTAAGCACCAGCGCTAAGTAATGAAATGATCAAACGAAAGAAATCTCTTCGCAGTTTTCTTTCTCACTCGCACGCGCCGGCAAAATATATCTAGTTTTTTTTTGTTTCACTCGCTGCCACGCGCCGCCCGGCACTTGTAGGTGCCGTGCGGTAACTATTAGGCATTGGATTAACGATTAACGGACTTCTGCATATTAACGGAAGTTAACGTGTCCGTTAACATTTTTAAAAGTTAATCCGTTAATCAAAATGTTAACTTCGTTAATTAACGATTACCGAATTAACGAGTTAATGCCCAGCTATGAACACAAGTGCTATTTCCCATCGGTTTTCTGTAAGGCCGTCTTATTTATCTCGTCTATAGGGTTAATTCGTTCCGAAGCATCTACTGTAACCTAAAATAACCTACCACTTCTCAATTTATGAGATTGGTTATATAAATAACGATTACAAAGTTATCAGTTAACTTGTATTCATACATTTTGTTCCTGTGAATTCCTTTTTCCTGTGAATTAAAAGTTCTAAAAACATTTTTTTTCAGAATTTTCACTTTTTCTATATATTCCCTTTATATGTAACTAATAACCTAGCCTGACATCAAATTTGAAATTTCAAAGTCTGCTAGTATACAGGGATAGTACTAGGGAGAATAAGCATAATTAGCTAGTAGCTAATTATGCTTATTCTCCCTGTCTCCATACCTTTATCTATCTTTTAAAATCGCGTTTTTTGCCGCTTAATATCTTCTAAACTATGAATTCGATTTTTATGAAATTTAAAACAAAAGCTTGTGCCGGTAACGACTTCTCTACGACAAAAATTTAGACCGCTAGCTTTGTTACAAACGAAAATATGGGGGCACGAAAAAGCCGCGAAATGTTTCGAGAAAATATAGTTACGGCCGCGTAATATTTGGCGATAGCGCGGCCGTGCTATCATATCTTTACTGGGTTATTTTTTCATACGTACTTAAGGATTTCCCAAGAGCGTTATTTAGTTGGCCCTACCACGGTCCACGAGGGCGATGACACCAAACGATGTGCCAAATGTGAATAATAACTATGTAGGGGACGACACAGGCGTGTCACTATCAACTCAGATCCTTGTTTGACGATAGAATTTAAAGTATCCGTACATCCAAGCCACGTATGTCGTACACATGAGGCGCGGCGGTATAAATATGTGAATTCGTAAACAATATTTTTAGAATAGATTAAAATTTAGTTAATCTACCTTAGACTTAACGTTATGTAAAATCATTTACAAAGGGCACATGATCTGCTTATGTAAAGACGTTTAGGCGGTTTTTTTTTAATCGAAAATAAATAAATATATTTACTTATTACTTATTTAGTAACACAGATTATAGAGGAACAAATGAACAGCTACATAGTAAGCTCCCGATTTGGTTGCACTAGGTACTACAAGCATACGGTGAATGTATGCGTGTCCACTAACCTCCTATCGCGTACGCGGTAAAAGTGGAAAAAATCCGGTAAAGGTAAATTTGTGTACGGCTGAGTTCTAGATTTTTAGACCGAGCAATGGGGTTTTATTTGTAATAGCTTTTATTTTCTTTTTAAAAGGGAAATTTAAACAATGTTGATTTTATAAGAAACTTTAATATATGACTGATTTACTAACCACATTATATTACTTTATACTCATATTAGCGAAAAAATACAAGCGATTATATTTTTGGTAATCACTAAAAGAATGGCCGTTGACCTCATACTATCAGCTATTTCACCTCACAGCTGATTTCAAACCTCTTTTTAACCCCCGACGTCAACAAAGGGGTGTTATAAGTTTGACGTGTCTGTGTGAAATAAATCATGGCAGTCATAGGCATGCTACACTATAGGCATATACCAGACTCATAATAATTCCATCAGAAGTAAAAATGTTTAAGGCCCAACGATGTGGTCACGGAACAGTTAGTATGTAAATCAAATAACAATGCTTTTAAGAGTGCTATTTACTTTCCACTTATACCTTGAAACTGTTTTTAAACTGACTTCATAAAAAGAAGGTTCTCAGTATGACCTGTATGTTTTGTATAATATCTGAACCCCTAATTATCTTATTTAACTTATAAATGCATAACGAATGAATAGTCTTGGTATCATAAACTGATTTTGGGTCAACCAAAATTTTACGAGACGCGTGACATGTCCTTATATGTAGATTATAACAGGTACTAGCTACTAGCCTAAATTATTATATACATATTTTTAATAACATTAAATACGGTATTTTCCTGATTTTTTTTACATAAATGAATAGTTATCTGTACAATATTTACAAAAGGAATAGAAAGTATACTAAAAATCAATATTTTCAAAGATATTGCGGATTGTTTGAAGTACTTTTGTGAGTGTTGTGATAACGCTCCAATAAATAAATAAATAATAAAGTCGTACAAGTAGGTGACGTCACACGCTACTAATGTTGCTTCGAAATGGCCATACCATATGCACAAAATTTTTGATATCTCCAAAGTTTGCGCGTTTATGTTCATACATACCCTTGTTCATCTTTTTGTATTTAATAATTGATGTAAGTAAACTAATTATGTAGGATTTTTATACTAATGTTGTAAAAAAATATTTCAACTATTTTGTGACTTCGAAATACATATAATTACATACTAAGCTACAAAAAACTTAAAAACACATAAAATTCTAATTCATTTTACTTTTATCAAGTCGTTATACCTACCTAATTATTTCTAAATATATTTAAAAAACAGTTAATTTTTACATGTAGGAAAATACCCAATTGGAAGCACTGAGGAACTATTTATTCAATGATTGGAAGGCATACTTCCACTCTTTCGTATTATTTGGGTGCAACGAAGTAAACACAAGTTGATACTAGCTACTTTGTAGTTACTTGGCAGATGCTTGGTAGTAGCTCGTAGTTTATGCCCAATCAGGATTAAGGGCTTATGAATATATTAATACAAATGATAGTATTTGTCGGTTGTGACTTGTGGTTGGAATGGAGACAATTTATTGGACATGTCAACAGACTCAACACGAGCGTCATCGACATAGCCTGCCGTCACGTACGCATGAGAAAATCAGTTTGGAAGAATTGCTACCAGGAATGTTACGACTATTTCCGGTCACACAATTTCGATGAACACTTGAGTACTGACTAAAATACATTCACACTTTGTTTGCTGATTTGACTTGATAAAATTTTCCTGATAAAAACACCTGTGCTACCACATAAATAATACCTAAGGGAATAATATACCTACCTACCTATTTAATTATAGTATGTTCGCGTTAAGAAGTCAGGGAATAATGCATACGAATGTCAAAATTGACGAATGACGCATATGCCGTGTCCACATTGACAAAATAAAGTAAGCCATTTTGACATAACATACCTACGCATGATTCACTGACTTCTTAACGCGAATAGACTATAGCTGGTATGTTCTGTGGGTCCTCAACTGCCTCATTAACTAATACGAGTATAACAGAAAAGACTCCGCTGTCCGTCCCCAGGTTATATGTATATTTTGTTTTAAGATGAGTTGGAAGTTAATAAAGATTATATGCTGATTTAATATTACATAATAATTAAGTATGTAAGTTTTATTACTCATATCCATTTAACAAAAAAAAAACGGACAAATTCAAAAGCCGCGCAAAGTCCAGACCAAAGTCTGTAAGTCCTTACATGTCCGGAATAATCCGGACAGATGACAGACAAAGTAACCCTATACACGTGAAGTGGGGATGAATACTCGTGAGGAATATTATTTTCAGCGAAATCGAACTGTATGTTGAAGCGATTAAAAAACCCTTTTACGCATTGATACGTGCGGAACCCTTCTATAAGCCATGTCCAACAGGCTGTTGGTTAGGTTTTATATGTTTTTATTTAGGTATATTTCCAAAGGTTGCGACTTGCGTATCCATACTTTCGTGATAACTAATGATGTTTGCATGGTAGAGCTTGCAAACGTCATTAGTTATCCTCTATTTACTATAATTATGATATCTATTTTTTTTTAATGATTACTATTTACTATAAATTATTAAATCTACGTTAGTTGCTTATTGCTCCGACCTTTCCAATAAATTAATAATTTTCGGAAGGAAAAAGCTAAATTAAGATTAGAGTTCCTTTTTTTTTCACGCTGGGAAAAATCCTCATGGATACTCACAAGGCGTTTTGCACTACGTGAGTGATGCCGGACTCTTAGCGGCTAAAAAACCCAACGGTGTTCTCACATTGGGAAACCAGCAGGGTACGCTTTAGCATTCAAGATGATAGTTCCTACGACAACCAATAGTTTAAAAATAAATTGTCTAGTTTATCAACTACCAAGTAGTAAGTACCTAGTGTACCAACTACTTAATAGTTAATACCAATGTTAGAAATAATTAGTTACAATATAGCGGTCCGTAAATCAAAGGTTATTCTTATTTCGTAGACCTTATATCCTACCAAATAATTTTAATGAAAATGTTGCCAAGACGAAGCCATATGGCTCGCACTGTCAAAAAGTTGTCCGATCTAATGAGGCGAAGCAACACCTACTATTAATATACGCGAAGGCTAAGCTTTTAACTTTCTACTCTCCCTACAGGTACGGACGCTGACGGTCCTTGTCGCTACAGTGTAAGGTGTTAATTGTTATAGGTGGAGTTAATGAAGATTTAAGTACAGGAAGCCTTTTTAAGGAAAGGTCTCATTTTATTTTTTTCAGTTTTATAATAAAAGAGGATACGTCATTGTCTCACAGCACACCGCTTGGTTGAAGTGGGCAATGCCTGCGGGCACATTGTGGGCAATAGCGCTTTGAGCCCAGACGTCTTATCGACTCTTTTATTTTGTCATTAACACGTTATTGCGCAGATGATCTTGTACTTGTATGCCATACAGCACCTGCATCGCAGTCTGAGGTAGATGTTTTTTTTATTAGAAAAAAGTGAACAAAAATAGTAAATCAAAAATACATGTAATGAAATGTACATACTCTTTTAGGGTTCGGTACTATTACTGAGACTCCGTCTGTCTGTTCGTCCGTCCGTTTGTCTGTCTGTTTGATACCAGGCTGTACCTATCTTATGAACCTTAATAGCTAGACAGTTGAAATTTTCACAGATGATATTGTATTTACAATTTCAACTGTCAACGGCAACGGAAATCCGTTGCCGCTATAACAACAAAATATATAATATGTGGGGTTCACACTTCACATACAGCAAACGTGTTTTTTTACGGAACTCTTCGTGGCTTGTGCGCGAGTCCAACACGCACTTGGCCGGTTTTTTAAATAAATATTTATAGCGTTGACTTAATTCAAAATAAGAAGAGTTTCGACTCTACGTCTACTTAAATCTAGTTATAATATTATATAAGGTTTGGTAAAATCAATTACGGATATTTTGAACATAATATGATCTACTGCTTATGTAAAGACATTTAGGCAGAAAATAATTAAAAAAACTTCGAAGAAATTATATTATACGATTGAAAATTTCACTGCGCTCTCTAAGGTGCTGAGGTCATTAACCTAACAGAAACAGCTGACTTTAAACCGAAAGCAAAGTCTTTGCCTAATTAATAACAATGCAGTCAGCTGTGTCAGGTCAAAGGTCTCCGTAGCGCAGCAACAAACGTAACATAACTATAATTAGTATTTTCTTTTTCGAATATTTTAAATTATTTTTCTGGCTAAACGTCTTTAGATAAGCAGTAGATCATATGTCCAAAATATCGGTACCTAATTGATTTTACCGCACCTACAGGTACCTATTACCTACCGACTAACTGTAATTCGTTCGTCGTCATTATATTCGTCGGAAAACTATTGTGGGCTTTTACTAGATTCTACTCTAGTACATTAATTTGAACTTAATTTACAATTATTATTAATGTCTTAAAACTCATAGATAGGTAGGTTACTAGGTACAATAAACATATTTGTAGAAAATATTAAAAGCAACAAGGAAAAACATTTATTTTTCCGGTCTGAAAATCAAAATAAAAAAACTGCTAAGTGCGAGGCGGACGCGCGCACGAAGGGTTCCGTACAACAGTGCAAAAAATTCACGTTTGTTGCATGGGAGCCCAACTCAACTATTTATTTGATTCTCTTTTTTTAATTTATAATAATATGTATTTGTTATATATGTATTTGTTGTTATAGCGGAAACCGAAACATATAGGTACCTTCTTTGAAAATTACAACTCTCTAGCAGTCTAGCTATCACGGTTAAGTTAAGGAGATATATATAGCCTGGTGACAGACATACGAACAGACATCGAAGTCTCAGTAATAGGTCTCGTTTTTCCTTTTGAGTACGGGAAGCCTTAAAACTAATTCAAATCTTATATATTACTGTGTCACTACACTATATGCAATGCTGTGTCCAACCCACAAAATTACTAAAATCAAGATGTTGATACTAATCTCTTTATCAGGCGATAAACTATAATTTTCGAAATAGTGTTAAGTGCATCATTTTGGTACAGAAAAATTGATAAAAACTTTCGACACATAGTTGAAATTTTCTTTATAAATTTAATTAAACACGATTTACTCAAAATGGCGATCTAGAGGGTTGACACAGTGTTGCATATAATCGTCCATGTAAAACATATATTAAGGTATTTAAATTTACATAATTTGTGTTATTTAATTTAAATTTATTTCTTTAATTTCCCATAGGCGACACTTGTTTCGGACTTAGGTATTGACCTCCTATCTCGATTGTCGACCACACAGCCAAAGGACCTTCATTGCAGCGGGCTTAGCAGGGCGATCCGAAGAAATAAATTTAAAGAAGAAATATTCTATCCAAATACTTCAAATACTTCTTAATCCATGGTAATTAGGTCGTCAATAGAAGTCAACATTTCAAAACAGCCATATTTTTAAAATGGCTGCCGGGAAATCTTCTGTCAAAAACGAAAAAATATTCAAGTAAATGACTGAACGTAAAGAAACTGTTTGTCTAGGAGCGCCATGATGTGGAGTAGTTAACATTATTGTAAGACTATTTGACATTTGACATTATGAAAACTTTTCTACTTTAGCTGTCAAAAGAGGCCATTTTGTGAGCTCATGCTCGGGAAGAAAAGAAATGTTGTTTCTCATAACGACGATGCGTCGACCTTGCTGCCTTACAATAAGCTAAAACATATTTTGCTCCGGATGGTATTAATGTTTCTGTCATTTTGTCGATTCTTCGGTGTATCTAAATTCTAGGGTGCGCATGCTAAGCCTGCTGGACCTATGGTCTGTCTTCCTCATAGTTTTCAAGTAATGATGATCGGTTTTTCGCACCGTGCTTTAACTGGCTTCCTGCTATCTTTTTCAGGTATTTTTTTAGGTTCCGTAGTATTCAAGGAACCCTTATAGTTTTGCTTTGTTCGTCCGTCTGTCTGTCCGCCCTTTTAACTACTACAATTATGAATATATAGGTGAACTTTGGTATATAATTATATATTGTTGATATACCTATAGATATCAGTTTAATAACATTTTTTATTTTAGCCACCAGCAACAGCCATCTTGTCCACACTCCATAAGTCTATACACATGATGGCGGGGATGAAAAAAGTTTTTTTTATTTTTTAGCATGTATCTTTTTGTGTTTTGAATATAAAGTTAAATTTAGAATAGCTATAGATGCGGCGCCGCGTTGCGTCGCGTTTCGTCGCTGTGTGAACTGACCCTAATGCGCGTTGATAGTTACGGAACCCTACTTATACATTGTCCTGATATGTTCTTGGTTACGTTATTTTCACCTAATGGAAGACCGCGACGTCCCATTCTATTCCTGCAGCAATATATTTTGTAGACATTGAATAGACATGTGAATCAGCTCCTGTTTACATAGTTACATAAAAACATACCGGAATAGTTACCATCTAGATCTCTTGGTTATCATCATCACGCTCATGCGTCAATATCTTCTTTTTTATAAAAATGGATTGCAATTCCAATGTCTCGCTAAAACTCGAGAACGGCAAGACCGATTTGAATTTTGGTCTTGAAATAATTGTGGAAGTTCAGGGAAGGTTTAAACGGTGAGAAATATTGGAAAAATTGCGGTTAATAGTTAAGACAGAACAGCGTGTGTCGGGACATCTAGTGAGTTATAAATCAAATAAAAAGAGAGGAAAAAACCTTATTAGCATACAGTAGGTATCGAAAACACAATGATATATCTCATGATACCCACGCGTAAATCGAATGGAGGAAGGTGTCGCCTCCTACTTCCTAGTAGCACTATGTTGCGTGGCGGAAATGTCAAGGTCATACATTCATTTCCCCCGCCGCGTGCCGCGCGCCCCAGCCAACGTCTGATGATGTATACAATATACATCATAAAGTATTGACAACAGGGAAATACCAGTAGCGTACATAATTGTAGGTAATAATGTAATTGTAATAATGATCAGCCATTCCTTGTCCCTAAGCCCTAGTTCCCACGAGCGTTTTTAGTGATCGAAATTAAGTTAAAACGAAAAGTCAAGTGTCAGATTTGACAACTCTAAACGATTTACAGCTCTGTTGTACTAGCGCAGAGTTCTAATTACAGTGCTGTTTTTTCTGTCCCGAAGCCCCGACAACTAAAAAACGCTCGTGGGAACATAGCCTAACACCGTTTAAAATCTTTAAATCTACTCTTTTAGCACTTTGCCTCAAATATATATATTTTATATGATGGAAAAAACATAATTGTGTCATTAAAAATTCAAAGCGTGTATAGTATAAATAGAGATGATGACTACATCTGAACTATTTAGTTTCATTAATATACTCAAATATATTGAGGCATTACTACTTGGTGAATGTAAAAAAATATAATATTTGATATGTAGTGTGTAGTAATTAGATAGAATTTTGTGTATGTAGTAATTAGAGACATAAAAAGTACAAAAAAGTTTAAAATATTTTTTGTTAAATTAGTAAACAAAACCTACATCATTAGTTTACTTACATCATATACAAAAATATTCATTATGATAAATATGAACTTAATCACACAAATATCGGAGTTATTTACAAATATGTTCCTGCGCCCGTATACTTCATACACTTTATCCTAGGCGTCACGTCACAGCTAGGTACGACTTTAGTACGGAGCGTTTTCACGAGACTTGCGAAATTTTGTATACAAATCGCTGTCTGTACCTTTGAAAATATTGACTTTTGTTGTACTGTTTCTTCTGAGAAGTTACTCATATTTAAGAGTACTATTTATTCATTTATGCAATAAAAAAAATGTAGTCATCTAGCCTATTATGTTTATTTATAATTTTTTTTTTCTTGTTTCCCCAACCGTTAGCCGGTACAATTGTTTTCTTTATTTATTTGATTACAACTTGTAGGTATATTTATTTACTAATTACAGTTTCTTATTTCTACTAATCGATTTTACATTTTATAGCTTATCTTAATTTTATTTTACAATTTCTATCTCCCTTACGGAACATTTTCGTCTAATTGTATTTCCACTTTTTGCTTATGCTTGCTCTTTTTACTATATAAATTTTTACATTTTGTTTCTTTTTACCTTGCTCTTATTTGCTACATCTATTCGAATTCCACATTTTAAGTTCTTATTTACATATTTACTATTTCAGTTTAACTCTACTATCCTATTTACTATATCGGATTTACACTTTGTTTCTTTACCTTGCTTTTATTTGTTTACAGTTACGGATTGTGTCGCGGTGCACTTTTCTTTTTCCCGACATTTCGGCTACTTTCCAGCAGCCGTGGTCACGGGAGGACTGAGGTGTCAATTGTCCTATTTGTTGAAGTTATTCAAACTACCCGAAGATTTTTCAATTATTATTTGTGTTCCGATCCACGCAAAACATACTAACAGTATCTTGAAGCCGCGGTGATTTTATTTTGTTAATTATTGGATCCCAACTAGATGGCAGCACCCAGCCATCTTCTCGGTTAAAATTAGGGTACTTTTTAATTTCTATAGCCTCGCGTATCATTCTTGGGCGATAACGGTGTTCCTTTGTCAGTACTTGTGGCTTATCAAATCTTATGTAATGGCGAGGTTGATCCAGTGTGTGTTCGCAAATTGCAGATTTATTGTTGCGACGGTGTTTAACATCTGCGATGTGTTTCTTTACGCGGGTGTTGATGGATCTTTTAGTTTGCCCTATATAGGAGAGACCGCAGTCACAGTTGAGCTTGTAGACTCCTGCATCTTGAAGGGGAATGTTACATTTCACTGGTGTTAAAAATTGACTTATCTTTTTAGGTGGCTTGAAATATGTTTTTATAGAAGCTTTCCTTAGAATATAGCCAACTTTATCAGTGACTCCTTTCGAATTGCTTTTATTTGCTATATATATTCTAATTAATTTAAAAGCCTATTATGTTAAATAGACATTGAACTTACTATTTTTTCGTAGCGAATAGCGATAGGCTGTTTTTCCACGGCCCGGCCGGGGCAATGGCAAGCCAACGACAATTATTGTAAGACCTGGTTATTATACATCGGCAATTGTAAGGCCTACCTACTGGGTGATTTTTTACTGTTTTGAAAAAGATGTGGCATGTAAAAAGTAAATATATCAACGACTGAATCTATACACAAAAGTATTTCCGTTAAAGCTCAAATATTTGTAAAAAGGTCAATCTTATAAAATCATTAATTAATTTCAATAATATAGAATTAAGTTTTTTTTAGTTTATTTTGTCATTCAATAAAATAATACGCTATTCAAGTTAGTACAACCACATTAGTACACCAACAAATATATCAATGAAAGGGTTCATTTGATATATTTGTTGTTGTACTAAGGTGGTGGGGACGGGCTCCGTACAAAAATGTCCCTTGTTCTTTATTTCAATTATTGTTCTCAATTTGTAATTATCGTTAGCGCCGCTGCGTGTGTCGTTTTCCGCAATTTCAATTTCGACTCTACATCCTGTTTTGTGTATGTAGATAGTAGGTAACTAAACAATGAAGATACGACTTATGAGAAACAAAAAACGAGTGATTTGAACCCCGCGTGGGTTACCTAAACATTATTATGAACAAACATATTTTTATTTTAAGATAAATAATTGTTTTCAGTATGATTTAAACCGACTATGTTCAACGATTACTCCGCCGTCTGTGGACGGATTTTCAAAATTATTTTTTTGCTGTATAGGGTACACATATAGTGATTTCTTTTTTTGAAGTAACCCAAGCATATGCTACCAAAAAGTAAGATTTTGCACCAAGTTGTGCCCTGGATCCAAAAGCACTGAACAGAACTCCTCAGTGTTTAAAGATACGCGTTTGGAAATTTCGACTTCGATTTTGTTTAAAGAACTGCAAGCATATGCCATTATGTAACTTACAGTCATCATCATCGTCATCTTATATACAATACCTAATGGAAGCTTGGCGCGTATTCAATTATACATTCGATCGAATGTGTTATAATACTTTAACAAATATCATTGAAAAGGGAAAAAATATTTTTATTTTTAAACAAAAAAATTTGAAGTCGGTACCAGCCAACTTGAATGTGTGTTCTATTTATTGTTTTATCAGAATTTTGTTCGGGCTGGTACCGACTTCAAAATTATGACGATTGAGTAGAGAAATAGTTAAAATTTCAGCCAAATTTAAAGGGAGAATTGTTTAGAAAATAAGCTATATTTCATACTTTTGGTGCATTTTTACTTTGGATGTCGGTTTATGTGTCGTAGTCTTCAATCCAAAATTCTAGATAGATGATTATTATTATTGAAACTATTCTTAATAATTAGAGTATCTGATAGGTCGTGGCTTATATTTTTGTAAAGTTGTTAAAACTTGTGAGTGATGTGACCCATCTAGGTTTATTCTATTACTATGTTCCTAACTTACTACGCTAAACTAGAGAAACAAAAGATTGTCTTACTAGTTCTTTTTTAAATCTTACTTGTCCATAAATCTCACCTACAAACCTAGAGCATCTTCTTATTATTGTTATTATTCGAGCGGTAATTACGTCATTAAAACAAGCACAAAATCCGTAACTGTAAGTATCGGGTGATTTCCGTAGCGTTTCCCTAAACGATAAGAGATTGTCAAGGTCTAAGATTAATTACCCAGCGTAGAGTCAGCGTTCAGCACGGAAATTGTTTTCTAACAGTGTATTATATTATACGTAATGGTTAGATCATACTTTTGAAATTGCTACAAGTAATGTCCGCTTCCGAAATGTGCACATTTAATAACCTAACCACCTAACCAAGAGCATGTCTAAGGAGGGTACCGAATTACTTAAAAAGTTACTGTCCGATTTCGTTCAAAATAAATTTCCTAAAAAGTTTTTAACATGATCTATCAGCATGGAAACTTACAAGTTTCTATTTTCTATAGTTTAGAAATGGCAGGGGGGACCAACTTATAAACTACTTTGGAGGGCGATTACTCGAAAATATTGTATGAAACCTAACCTTTATTTTAAAAGACCTATTCAACGATACCTTATTATACCAACCATACCGATACGAAATATTTTTTCATTCTATTCCATCGTGTGGGGTAGCCCCATGACAAAATATTTTTCATTCCCACTAAACATGTATGGAGAGCCACCCCTAAAATGTAAAATTATTATTATTTATGATGCCGAGATTTATATACTTACATTATATAGGTACTTATACCATATTTCAAACATTTATATTCATAATTACAGAAGCTAGAGGCACGGACAGACAGACAGACAGACGGAACAGAACGGACAGAGCAAAACTATAACGGCCCTTTGAGTATTACGGAACCCTAAAAATGTAATAATTAATATATTTCCTTATTAGTTTGAATGGTAAAGTAAACTTGCTGTTGTTTTATGTCTGTGGCTTGCTAGGGTTTTCACTACGCGGTGTGCTCGTTTTATGCTGTGAGGACATTTTCTGGGAAACGAACTTTCAACTTTCTGTAAGTTGATGAAAGTTTTCACACTTTTCTTCAATAAAGATTCAAAAGTTATATTTGTACACGATAAATCTTGTAGAGAATGTTTACTTTTAGGCTTAGAAATTCAGCTTTCTGTAAACTACACTATTTCTACAGTACTTTAGTTGAAATTGTTGTAAGATATTAGTTACAAAAAATTTAACCAAGTAGAAATAGCGGTCAAATAATTTAATAAGATGCCAACGATTTAAAAAATAAGGAGGTATGTTAATTGTTTATACTACGTACTGTTATTATAGCAAATAAAGATTATGATTATGACTACGGTGCCGTTGGACGAAACCAGGATAGTTGCTCCAATTATTGAAATCACTCCATTTATCCTTAGTAAAATGCTTAATTTATTTAACCAGCCGATACTTCGGGTTTTCATTGATCAATTTATAAAAAGCATAAAACATTTTCTTGAATATTTTCAGAGTATTGGCGATTTTAGCGTACCTCTTCATATTGTGACATCTATTCCACGTATGGGATAGTTTCTTGATCCATAGGATATAAGATGGGAACGGGACAACTATTCCCGAAAGACTTTGATCGCATTTTGCCTTCCCATGCAATCACACATAGTAGCTGAAAAGTCATATATACATGGTTAAAAGAGTGTACAATTCATTCGCATAACTTGAATAATTAAAATCAAATCACGGCATCTATCCTATGGTGACTGGGGCTTGTATCCTGGAATTACCCTATACCCCATGTGAAGATCGTCCGTCGGCGTCAGTTGGTGTTTACGTAGTTTTTGAGGGATCGGGGATGGGAATTGGGTAGGGCGTAACGGCGACACCAATGAAGCGCAAATCCTAAGCCTTTCTTATTGTGAACACAGATTTTTTTAACAGGACAATCTATGGAGTACACATTAAATATATTTTTTGTATGTTCTGTTTAGTCTCTTGTCTCTTTCTGTCTCTTGAATCTTTATGTTAAAAGTACATACCACCGACGTAGTATTACTACTTACGTAGCTACTTAACCCATAAGTTTCAGGGATAGCATTTTACAATGCTATTTACAATTAAAAGGTTGTTGTTCTGATAAGTTATTCTGTTAATTTGTAAAGATTGTAGTTTGGATCTACTACGAGTACGTAGCTGTCGTGACCTACCGCTACACAATTTTCATACATTTTATGTTAGTCGGCCTGCGACTGGCCGAGCCTCGTTTTTAACTCTGGAAAATGCCCAGGTAAATATTACATTTTATTTCAAGCGCTGTTCGATGTTGACGATGTTTTAATAGGAAGGAAATTACCTACAGTTAAGTAATAGGATGTTGCAGCAGGCAAACGGAAATATTTAACTCAATTCTGCTATAAATAATTATAAATTATATTATTTATATATTGCCAAGGCTGAACAGGAAAATTTTTCACAATAGTTAAATATTTTTACTAACTGTTGCTAGGTATACTTACAAGTTACAGGTTGTAACTTGTAAGTATACCTAGTACCTAAGTAACTACCTAAATATTTTATGGTTATATATAGACTATAAATATTTTATTTTCAAGTTTTTTGTCAAGGATTTTTATTATTGTCAAGTAGACAGATGGTGTCAGGGCCAGGCCATGCATCCAGACACCATCCAGACCAGAGCCTGGGTAGGTGCAGAAAAATAGGCAGATAGGTATAGGGTACGAGTACCTGTATTTATTATTTGTAAATATAATATTATATTATGTAAATCGTATATTTCAAAAAATTGTTACCATTATATGATGAATGCGGCTCATAATATTTTTTGTTCCAGGTGCGATGTAGTTTTCGAAGTCGCTGAAGCGTTGCATGTGTTCGCCAACAGTTTCCCACAAGTACGAGGGCACTTGAAGCCCTACAACATGCACCTCACGAGAAAATCTGAAATACGAATGAATAAAGGTGTATTTTCTTTAAAATAAGAACTTAAATTGTAAAAGTAGATATGTTGTGGCACGGCACACAGTTGCCTATTTTCATTTTAAAATTTATTCATTCTGTTTTAAATTATGCAGTTGCCTTGATTACATATTATAAGCTCTAGGCACTTACTTTTTGTAACAACTAATTGTCGGTAGAAGGATTAACACGTTCAGTGCGTTAGGGGATCTAATGGATCACTTACGAGACTTTCAACCAATGCGGTGCCAAAAATCGTGTTTTATCCCTCTGTGCGGGAGTAAAGAGTTAAGGGTCGTAATTTCTATATTTCTGTGCGTGTGACTGAGTCAAACTGACTCAAACATACAGCAAACGCCTTGCGTGATTATTTAAATTACATTAAAATTGATGTTCAAATCATATATTTCAACGTGGTGACAAAAAAAGTCGTTGCACAGGCTGCTACAACAAATTACGCCTTACAACCAATCAATGTATTTAGTTTCTTTCAATGAGAAACACTTTTTTAAGTATTTACTTTATTTTATTAATTTACTTTACGTACTTACTTTATTTTTTTAATTTACTTTACGTAAATTAATAGTTCTATTGCACTTCAATAAAAGTTTGATTATAGATAACAAATTTATTTTAATTTTTCCTCACTAGTCACTACTCAAGCATAATTATTTTAATTTGCGATGCGCGATTTAATAGATACCTAGTTTTGTTTCTGTATTTTCTCTTAATCGTTTGTCATATTTGCGTGCTAAGCAACATATAGATAGAGTAATCGATGACCTCATGTCACATGTCTTACTTTTTAAAGAGTCATGCTAACTTTAAAAAATCATTTTTAGGAGATATTTTAGGTCTCATACGCACTACAGTTAAGCACGGTTACGAGTTCGTATAGGTCTCAAGCGCACAGTCTGCAAGTCTTCTGAAAATGGTGTCGCACATTATTCAGTTAGTTACATATAAATGAGACTTTTGATGTGTGTAGGTCATAAACAAAATTAAATATTTATTTAGTTTTATTCAACCTAAGGTAGTAAACCAAAACATCAAAATATATTCAAATGCTTGCAGCTCGGGGGTGGGAGTTGCGACCCCGAAAACTATTTGCGGTGTTTTCGTTATCATTCAAATTAAACCTAAGTATTATTATCTTCAGTTAAAAACTCTTTGCCTCGAGACGACTCATATTGTATATTTACAAGTCTCGAGGCAAAGAGTTTTTAACTAGATAGGTCTACTGTATAATCTTTTTCTTTTTTCATTTGTCCTCTTGTCACACCGAAACAACAGCACACAAATATAGGAAGTTTCCCATAGACTTGGGTATCTGTTCACTTATTACGTATACAAAGTCGATACCAGGTATGGCGAACCTATAGCACGCGACACAATATTTTGGGCACGTCACTGATCGCAAAATTTTGTAATTATGTACTGCGAAGATGAAGTGTGAAGTAGGTATTATATGGCAAACCTAACCAAACTCATAAAAATAGATGAAGGACGTTATATGTCATCTATTTTGCAGCATCAGAAATTACCAAATGATCCTGTTTTCACAGTCTTTTAGGGCTTAAAGTTTGAACAGATTTAATCTGTTAAATAGGAAAAAAGTTTGCTCGCTCGCTCCGCTCGCTCGCGTTTAATATAAACAACATATTATATTACTAGCTGTCCCGTGCCCACTTCGTTGGGCGGTAAATATTTTTACTTGTGATGAAATTATGATTGTGGTTCGGTTAATACTGAGTGCTATGGTTTATTTCCTGACTGCCAAAAGGAGGGTTATATTTTAACTGCTTATTTAAGTGTGTATTTGCATGCTAATTTGGCTTTATTGACGGGTTTCAAATGAGTTAATAAAATCATTATAATTGAATGTTTGTTTATTTTAATTGTTCAAAACTTCTCTCTGTATAGATATGCTGATATATTTTTTACTCTTTCCTTTAGAAAAAACGGCTAAAAAGATCAGGCGATTGAAGTGCGAGAAACAGATTTTATTAAAACAGAAATAAGAATTTTTGACTTTTTTTAACACATTATGTACTTAGATTGTACGATGCTTTGCTGTACGATGTACCTACTTATGTTTTTGTTTATTATGATGATAATTTACATATTTCAAGTAGCTGAATGATGTTACTGGATTTATGTAGGTAGTTCCTATCCAAAATATTTACTGACTTTACGGGAATAATGATATTTATTATCAAATGATACCTTCCGTTTTGGATTGGAGTTTGGACCAATGATAATAATAATCTGGATTATATTTAAAGAGATATTGATTGTTGACGATTTGAATTTTAGATATGAGCTATTGTTTCGTAATTGGCGTTACAGTGGTTGCATCACTTGCGTGATGCTGGAGTCATCTGAGTGAGAGCGCATTCTCAGGCATCTGATGACAATGACAGAGCATCCCCGCTTTCCAAGTTCATTGACAATGAAAGTGCTGGGGCCTGCGAGTGCGTGAAAACTCGCGAGCAAGAAAATAGCGTGATATTTTCATATGTAATGTTATATGTATGCAGTAGGTATGCACATAATGCGAAGATCCGCTGATTTTATGCCATCAATTATTTGTTTTTTTGTGGAAAATTACGGGGCTTAAAAAATCACTAGCAGTTACCTCGCACCCTTACCCCCGGTTTCTGAAAGGCTAATCAAAGCCAAAATTAACTAATCAGCGGTCAAATCTCTTCTCAGGTGTAAATTGAGTTGCAAAAAGCTTGATCAGTCGTTTGATTTGACCAGCATGTTAGTTAACAGAACTAATGCCAAACCACAAACGCTGTTTTTAGTTTCTGGAAAGCTATTTAAGGCGTAAATGTGTCATGTCATGATGATCAATGATTAGCAAATTTTTCACTAATCAGCGTTTCAGAAACGCAAATTGTTTTAACAAGCCTGTTAACTCAACAACGTGTTAGTTCATCAACTATTTGATTAGCCTTTCAGAAACCGGGTGCTAGAATGACAATGACCTAACTCAAAAGTCTGGTAATTTCTGGTTTTGCTATAACAATTAAAAACATTAAAATGAAATCTGACGTTACCAACCTCTCCAAATCAACTATCCAAGAAAACAAAGGTTAATATGTAATTCAACAGAAAAATAATCATTTTCCCATAAAAACGGAAGGGAATTATTTAATTTTGTTTAATTCTATAGTTTTTTAAACTTTCTTGCTTGTTTTCCACAAATTGCATTTTTTTTACTTCGATCACTTACATTCTAACGGAACCTGTAGTCAGGATCTTTATGCCGACGACATATGGATCACTCTCATTGAAACTCAGAGGTAAAATAAGTCTGAACGGACTATACACGGAAACAAACGTTCAATAAGCTTAAAGTTTCGCTAAACACATTCGTTACAGTGGCGTATTCGGCAGAGGAAGAATTTGCTAGAAGTGAATGCTGGAAACACAGATTAAAAACCAACTAGGGCTGGAACCATGAATATTAATGGAAGTGTCTGCGACGATCAATCAATTAGACTAATGAATTCAACATTGATGGCAAATCTGATAAATCAGGCAGGTAAACAATGTGATAGTAGTCGCCCTTAGCGATCATAATAATTGTAATCAATTCAATAAATAACCTTTCAGAAGGTTGTTTTAGAAAAGCTAATTTCCTAGGTTCAATGTTCGTGTCATTGGATCACTCAACAATTAGGTCGGTGATTCCGACGGAAGTCGGAAAACCGGTTTCAAAATTTTCTAGTGCACACTGCACACTCCATAATATTGTTTTGATACCAAAAAAAATTGCCTAATCGTTTCCATCCAGGTCTTGTTAATTACCTCCTGGCTCCTAACCTGTAAAACAATAAGATTGTATGGAAAGCAATTGTCCACTTGAGGACAGTGGATGGAATATAGATGTGCGTAATTGGGCTTTCTATGAGCCTGATTTAACGAACACCGAAGGCGTGGTCTCGCGTGGCGACAGCTCTCGGACGCGGACCACTGCACTCGCCTCACTGCCAAGGCCGACTTGCTTTCTCCCCGACACGCTGTTTACACCGAACCACTTATATAACTATTAACTATTATCAAACTGATGTAACGTTAACCGCAATCCATCAATAACAAATGGAACAATAACATTATATTTTATTCATAATGGTTAATGGCTGAAAACACGCACGTCTGGCTTTCTGGCTTGTAGTTTTGGTTGTAAAAAATTAAGAACGATCTTGTTGAATTGAGAAGTACAGAGTACTAAATTGAGTACCTAGTAGGTAGCACAATAGAAATATTCAACGAAATTCGGGCGTTTTTCGCTTGCCTCCCATCATTTTTAAGTCGATAGTATTTCATCCATAGGTGACGATGATCATATATTCAGAAGTATAATATCTAATTAACTTCTTCAAAGAAGCACAAACATGAGTCTGTGAGCGTTGATGTTGACCCTGTTGATATTCGCTGAGCTGACATAATCTGCCTCAGCGTGTTTCCGTGTTGATGGCACTGCTCAGATTCCTATGACACGTTTCCTTGATTTGCAAGTATGATCTATTAGATTAGTTATTTATCACTTTATCAGTCACACTCCTTAGTGTAGCCTAGCTTAGCCTAGCCTGCTAAACAATCTTCTTATACTTGTCGGATTATATATATTCAGATTTCGGATGTTTTGTCGCTGCTTAATTTATATTCGATCGACAGAGACAAAACATACATACAATCTAATTTTGAAGAGTTTCATAGAAGTTCGGAACCCACAAACATAATAACTATAAAATATTTTTTGCATCCTACAAAGCTGGTTAAAATAATATAAAAAGGCATCACTGAATATATTAAACTTCTTGTAAATAATACTCGATGTTCCGCAGTTTTTATTAACATTTGGAACATAGGTACGTACTACCTACAGTCTGTTAGTGACTAAGCTTCCGTATTGTTTTTGCTCAAATCCTTGTCAGTTGTCAGGTAAAAACAGAAGAAAAATACTCGTACATACATAATTTAATGACTTATAGTTTTATTTTGCTTGAAAATGTTATGTGCCTCTACTTTCAGACATAATATATCTTATCTACCGACTAGTGATTACAAAGTTTATCAGCTAACTTTGGCATGTAGCAAAGCAAAACCGCCAATAATTTGACAATTTTTTTTCATCAGTAAAATTGCAAATTTCGACAGATAAAGAATATCGTATACAATAGGTGATGATTATTAGTAATCTTTACTTTACTATTATTACCAATTTATATTTCCCAAAACCGTGCACGCGTCCACATAATAGCATTGTAGGTATTGCAATGACGATGTTTACGGGGGTTCATTCAATCTTACACACCAGTGCGTAAAAAAAGATGTACTGAGACTGCGCGCGAAAAAACTGCATAATACAGAATGGCGGACACCCACGTTGCTAATTCTTGTCCATTATGATTTCCCTCCCACGGGCTCATGTGTCCAACGGGACTCGGGAGCTAGCAATGATTTATTTTTTACAGGACATTCGCTCCAAAAAGTTCAATAAGTTTTATCGAAAATATAGTTCGATATTCAGTCTCTTCCCGGAATAACCACTTTAATATCCTAGGTTTGACAGAAGTCTTTAGGCGATCCTTGAAATATATTCCAATATTGGCCTTTGACTTGAGTTGTTTTTAACCTAACCTAGAAGTTACTAACTTTTCTTTTGACAAAAATCGAAAAGCAATAGTAATTGTTACATAAATAATATATAGTTCGGGTTTTGCCTAGTCGATCTAAGAAGCGACTGTCCGACTCGATTCTAAGTCCGAATAACTTCAATTATTTGGGTTTGAGCTGAACCTGAGCTAGTAAGGTCATTAACTAGTCAAACCTAATAGCGCCGGTGCTTCGATGTTTGACTATAACATAATATTATGGATTATGGATTCAGTAGCGCCCCTGGCGAGGCAAGATAAAAATATTATAACAGTAATAAAGATCAGCTCTCCTGAGTCCTGACTTCAAAACGTGAGCATATTAAGTTAATCGTTAACAGTACCTATTGGCTATTGTTTACCCATTTGTAAATTGAACACTTATAAATGCATGAAATGTTTACATCAAAAGCGTAGTTAGTGCTAGCGCTGTAAATATTTTATAGTAATACGAGTATACCGCAAGCGAGAGGATTCAGTATCGTATCGAGCTCATCATAACGAAGATAAAATAATGCTTTGTTATTGTTTATGGACCACCAGCAGAGAGCGAGGTGAAACATACAATCCCCCGCGACGACTTTCGTCTGGCTGCCGAGTCGGCACCTATATTAGTGTTTTGTTTAATATTATTTTTAAACACCCTAAACTGAGGCGAAACACATGTGCTACCACCTGACCTTACTGTGCTTTCCCACGCTACGCGTATTGAAGCTTCTAAAACAAAAAGTTAGGCGTCAACGGTTCGGGCTTCGACTAAACGATCGACTGTAGACGAATTTCGGTCGACGGAGGTGCCTTTTTTGTTTGAAACTCCGTGATCTGTTTTCGGGAGCAAATGTCACGGTTGCAGCGAGGCTTAAACATTTTTTCTGTTTACTCAAATGAGCTGGTGATTGTTTTTTAATTTATTTCACCGTTCAACGGCGTCATGTGGTTCCAATCAGAGCCCGTCAAGGCTTTTAAACTTTTTACAATCGCTTTTAGTTCATTTCACTCTTACATTTTAATAAGTGTTTAAAGATTGATAAATTATTTTTTTATCAATATTTAAATAATTTGTAGTTGATGTTTTTATCTTTAATAAAGTAACAGTAACTCGGGCAAAATACCAAATCTCTATTAATAGGAGCCTCAAACATTCTGACATCTCTGTTGTTATAGTGATCGTTCTGAAACTTGACTCAGAGGTACATAGTAGTCCTAGTACCTACTAGATATATCTTCCCGGGTACCCCGGTGCTGATCATAGGCTCTCGAATGGCTTTTGGCTGGTCTGCCTCCTGTGATTTTAGTGGACAACATGGTCAGTGAAGCATTAAAAATACTAATCAGTGCGCAAAATATTACCCTAAAGATTTAATGGGGACATGAAAAAGCCGCGAAATGCTTTGAGAAAAGATAGTACGGCGGCTAAATACTTGTCGATAGTTCGGCCGCGCTATCAGATTCGATTAATATGCAAGATATTCTCTAATCTATCGCTACACGTTATTCGTAAACATTGACCTGCATTGTAGCTGATTATTATTAATATCTGGTTGAGTTTCATTCTCATTAATAACATAAGAGTTTCATTCTCATTAATTAGATTCTAACTTTTGCTTTATGAACCACAGTATCAATGTACCTACAATTACTGTTCCATGAATGGTGTTGTTTCCCATTCAAATGAATCACAAGAGGGTTGAATTGGGGTATGAATGTACATCAATTGAGGAGTCAATATGGCGACAATTGGAGAGCCCGCACCATTGTTCTTGCATCTGTCGTGTGGTGCAACATTGTTAATGATTTTTTCATGAATAGTTTTTTTTTATTTGACCACCCATTTATGTACCGACTTATAAATCTTTACTTTAAACTATAAATCTTTGTAGACATTAAAATATTGTACTGTTTACACAATACATAGTAGTTATGCGTCTATATCGTTTTATGTTGGGATTTTGGCGAGGATATAATATATTTTTTATTTATTCTTTTTGCTTTGAGATCTTTATCCAGATTATGTTTTAATTTTTATCAAAGCACAATATAGCCGGTAATATGACATACCTTCTGAAGACCCTCATCCAAATCCCTACAGGCTAGGCCTTCCTTCCAGAACCAGCCTTCGCCACTGATACATGTTCATGATATCTATTTCAACATACCTAATTTTAACATGTAACTTATTACTATGGTTCCCGTAACACAAGTTCTTTAGATACTTAGCACGGGCCCAGATTGACGTGGTATGAAACGACTATTATTATTATTACTACTAGTTACTACAGTCATTTTTAGAGAAGTAAAGCTAAGTCATTATTCCAGTTACATCTCTTGAATTTTCATCACTCACCTGAATACCTTATCCGAATCAACTACCCACATAGTATGTCGTAATTTATCGTACCTATATTTCCACTAGCAAGGAATTATTATAAGGCTGGTGGCATAATATTTTACATTACATTTTTACCCACTTGTGTACGGGGGGCCTAACAGGAACAGTTGACGATGACATTTTGGCAGATTTTCATACAATTCTCATTCTGTTACGTTACGTTTACGCGGCTGTAAAATGTTCCTGCTAGGCCCACGGACTACTATACATTTCAAACTAAACAAATATTAACATCGAGGAAGTAGCCGCCTATTCCAAATGACGTCACGTTCGGATTTAACGTCCGATTCTAAGAAACAAATCTTTCCATATAAATGTTACCGTCCAACATTGTATTGATTTTCTTTGCGATATGTCTAGGATGTAGCTCGTCCAATTTGAGTTAAACAATTTTTTGCTAGATTAGGATTTCCGATTTTCGACACTGGTGCAATACCTCCCACCAAACTTTGCGGTATGATATATATAATCCATTTATACATTCTTGTGTAGCATGCAATTGCTTGTAACTTATACGCTTACCTTTTATCTAAGATAAGGTACCTACTGAATACTGATAGATATGCCATTTTAATGAATTATTTTTACACTCTCAGATTATAAAATAATTGTTACTAGGTACTTTGTCTTTAAAACTTATATGGAGCTTTAAATGTATTGATTAGAACTAACCTGCCACTATTATAAATATGAAAGTTTGTGAGGACGGATGTATGGATGGAAGGATGGGTGGATGTTTGATACTCTTTCACGCAAAAACTACTGAACGGAATTAGCACAGTACTCCCGTGAGATACTATATTTACGCGGGCGGAGCCGCGAGAAAAAACTGGTAATCAAATAAAGTAGGCATAAATTAAAACTGGCAGAATGTACAGTGGCAGCGATTCAAGGTTTGACCACAACATACGAGCTCAGTTCGCCGGTGAACGGTGACTTGACAAGCGAGCGCGTATGTGGCGTGTAGTGCGTACACCGTTGGCAACCAGTGACAACCACACATTGATATTAATATCCAACTTTATCCTTGTATTGACTAGCTTTTGCTCGCTACTTTGTCGTCCATAAATCCCTCCTATGCCTTCCTAGTTCCCAATTGTTCCTTTTGTTGTTATTCCCAAATAAAAATGTGAAAGTTTGTGAGGACGAATGGATGTATGGATAGATGGATTGTTACTCTTTCACGCACAAAGTACTGAACGGATTTTTATGAAGTTTAGTATGTAGTAGTAGTAGTTTGAGACCTGGATTAAATAGTACATTGAAATATATTTAATGGTATGGTAGTGTTCCCGTGGGAATTGGGATACTGTATTCACGCGGGCGGAGCCGCGGGCAAAAGATAGTTTCTAATAAACTACCTGAAAAGCGCTTAAAAATTGGAGAGTAAATGCCTGCTTAAGCATTAGGTGAATTATTTAACACGACAAAGTACGATCATTAAAGAACTCCAATTCTCGTATTTAATTAGAAACTTTAATAATGTAAGATATTTTAATTAATTAGCAGAATATGGCAGAATCGACCAACAGAACAAAATATAAAATTAAAATTTTTAGCATACTATTATTTGCAGACAATGAGTCAGAAGTTCTTTATTTTTATGAAATGAACCAGGAAACTAGCAGACGGATCGCCTGATGGTAAGCGATTACCGCCGACCATTGACACTCGCGACACCAGAGGAGTTATACTTGTAACTCATCTGGTGTTGCGACTTGCGTTCCTGGTCCATAAAATCCCCAATCCCCCCCTCCGCCTCGTTGCCTCCGGCAACAAATTCACTCGGCGAAACACAACGCAAGCGTTATTTCACGCCGGTTTTCTGTGAGGTCGTGGTATTTATCCGGTCGAGTCTAACCTAAGTTTAGGTAATATTTTTGTCTGGATAACTGACTTATTGGATTTTTATGGAACCCAATTCCTATAAATATAAATAACAAGCATAATATGGCATTAATAAGTCGTTACGAGGTCGTTACACCAATCACCGGAACCGATAAACAATTTTTTCGCCAGAGTGCCAAAAATAAACAATTAAGAAAACTTTTCAAATATATTAGTCGAACTAGATGCTGATGGAGAACCGTACATTTTGCTGCGATAAAAAGTAACCTATGTGTTAATCCAGCGTCAAAATGACTACCATACCCAATTTCATCAAACGCCGTTCTCATTCCTAATGGTATTATGTACTTCAATGATTAGGTACCGTAATACGTACGCAACAGTATAGTATCCCTCGGGAACACTACTTTTTCGGGATAAAAAGTAGCCTATGTTTTAATCCAGAGTCTAAACTACTACCATATCGAATTTCATCGAAATCCGTTCAGTAGTTTTTGCGTGAAAGCGTAACAAACATCCACGCTTTCACATTTATAATATTAGTAAGGATTGATTGATAAATGATATACTTCAATTAATCGAGAATACAAGAGCAGCCCTCAGAAACACATTTACCTCGAAAGCAGTTATTACCACATGAAAATACAAGTTCACTCACCCCGCATTTCGTGCTGGTATGAGGTTAGAGTTCCTTGAGGTTCGTAAAGGACAATTTTTATACTTGATTTGATAAAATGTCTAGTTTCAACAACAGTGTAATAAATTTTATTATTACTAAACAGAATACTCAATACCGTATAAAAGTAATAGTTAACTATAGTTATTCTGCTAAAATTGCTGCCAAAAAGTTAATCATTAACAACTAATCACCTTATCAATGAATGTGGTGTCTTCCCCCAAAGCTCATATCATTCTTCATCATCTCGTTTCTAGCATAACGTGCAGATTCAAATATGAACCGGATCTCTAAAACTACTCTTAATTTTTAGGTTTAATTTATTTATTAGGTTAGGTTTAATGCTGCCTGCCTGGGTTACCTATCCACCCAGTCAAGACCCAAGATGAGCAAAAACTAGTTAATAGTTATGCATGAGGAGTTGAGGACCATTAAAAAATTCTGGGCGACATGCAGAACCCATCGGCACTGCGCCACTATTCGCTTGACTGAATTAGTATCTCAAAATCATAAATGAGTTTAAAGTATCCATTTGAAAATATTACACCTCGTCTTGTCCGGCCCATAATAGCTTTATTTTATTAATAAACCGTAGCTCTCCCGCGGTCGCTGTTTTATACGAAGATTTATTACATAACTTTATTGGCTAAGCGATTAGGATAGTTTATTCTAAGTAAGTGTTATGAGGATATTATACTTGTAACACGGCCTTCGACTCCGGAGGTTGTGGGTTCGATTCTCGCGTTAAAATAACAAAAATAGTTGCTTTCAAGTCTGGTTGGGACAATGCAGTCTGATCACCTTATTGTCTGACAAGAAAGATAGAATTTATAAGGATATGGAAGATAGAGAGCTCTTCTATATTGCGGACACACTTGGTCATTATAAAATAACTCCTGCGTAGCCGAACTGATTTTAACGAAACCAGCCACCGCCAGCGAAATCGGTGTGGGAGTGTGTGTGATATGCGGTGTTGTCTGTCGAAGGATCTTGTGATTTTTAGTTTATTTAAACACTATTTACGGTTATATGGCAAAAACACGCACACATTAATGTTCCTTGTAAATTGTAATCACCTTAAACTACAAGCATGACCACCATAGAAATGCGTTTTGTCTACTTAAGAATAGACATACTGACAGATATTAAGGATAAAATGATGCTTTCCTATAACAATCTGTCATTTTGTCTATTCTTCCGTAGAAAGAAACCATTTCTACGGTTGTTATGCTACGCGTGCAGGTTCATCGCCAGTTAATCTTAATTATTGTAAATAACTAATACAAGCACAAGACGCAAATCTGTCACCGAAGAAAAAAAAAATTTAGGGCCAGGGGCCTCCACTCCTTTGTTGTCCGAGGCCTCCAGATCTCTAAATCCGGCACTGAACGAATAAGTCATCTTTGTCCCGGAATGAACTTTTCTGTGCCGTGAGGTCTGTAGCTTGTAACAAAACGAGTTAAGTTACAAACGCTTGCAGTTGCACAATCTCAAACATTGTGTATGTTACGAGCAGGAAGCCCGACCTGCCGTGGCCGGCTACCTATTGCACATTTAGTTCAATTGATGATTTAATTATAAAATAATGAAACAACAGGTCCTGTGAAGTTCCGGGTGTTGGGAAACCGGCTCTTTGTTGCTACTCAGTCGTAAGACAGGGCTTCGTTATTATTATAGCCCAAGAGCTACTAGGAAATTTAGAGCAGGTGTTTGAGGTAAGCTGAAACCTTCTCCTATTGTTCTTTGCATTTTACCAAATTTCTGTCTGTCTGTATGTCTGTCTGTTTGTCTGTTCGCGCTGGATGATGGATAAAATAAAGCAGTTAAGAACTGTGTATAGATCTCGGTTTTGGCATCATACAATTATAATAATTTTACATTTTAGGGGTGGCTATCCATACATGTGAAGTGGGGATGAAAAATATTTTTACATTCTGCCACATCGTGTAGGGTATCATTGAATAGGTCTTTTAAAATAAAAAAAAAGGTTTCATACATGACTTTTTTACAAAGTCAACAATTTTCGAGTAATCGGCCTCCCTATGTATAAGACTCCCCCCAGGGCATTACTAAACTATTGGAGATAGAAAAATGTAAGTTTCCATGCTGATAGATCATGCTAAAAACTCCGTAGGAAAATTATTTTGAGCGAAATCAGAAGTAATGAAAAGAAAACCTATTGCGCATAGCTAATTACGGAAACCTCCTTAGACATGTCGTGACATGCTCTTGATTAGTTTTTTTATCCTTTAATATTTAAGTTTATATCGTGTTTTTGTTATTTTAACCTTTTTCCAATTTACTTTTACACTGGTCTGGCAAGGTTAAAGCCCCGACTAAATGACTTTGCTTATTTTCCCCAACATTCTTAACATTAAACTAACACTATATCAAAATTTCAAATTGCCTCAATCATGTTTTTTGTGGATTAAAAAATTTACTTTTCAAAAATTTTTATATAGACTTAGCCCCGCTTCTCACCAGCCCGACCTGCAGTCTTGTGTTGATGTACAATAGGAGAAGTATAGGACAAGGTTTCAGCTTGCCTCAAACACCTGCTCTAAATTTCCTAGTAGCTCTCCATCTATATTGCCAGTCACTGGCAACGAGTAACGACAGCGACTGTAATGTATTTTGTCGGATAGTGACAATACATTTTAATACAAAATTATTTATTTTACGATTGAGGTCAATAGACCACATATAATCATGAAATACCTACATTAATAGTATGACTAATATTCTAAAATAAAGTAGGTACCTTCTTTCATCTTAAAAGGTTAGGTCTTCGCTCTTGTCTCTACCATTTATGAGGTTTGGCAAATATTCATTTGTTATGCTATAGCTGTTATAGGGAAAGGGAGCCATTTTAGAATCGATTTACTCCTACACCGGCTACACGTGAAAGTATGTACTTATACTTACCTACTTATCTTGAATGGAAAAAATCGTAATTTTGTTAATTAATTGTTGTTAAATAAATCTGACTAATTAATTATATTGTGTATATCAATTTAAACACCTTACTGAATGAAAAATAATAGATACTCACAAGGAACTAAACTGTCCGATGAGGACTTTCAAACATGCTGTGAATGAAATCCGATACCATTTCAGACCTTGAAACACTGTGATTACGTCGTACCTGCTGTTGCGTACTTCAAAGCCGATTACTTAATGGGAAGTCTTAGTAAAAGTTACGTAACATCACTGTAATCATCGAACCCTTATTGTTTATTCATTATTGTAGTCATAACACAAACCCATAGGAATGATTATAATAAGGATTTTGATTATAATAAGTTTATGATTATAATATAGCTATGGCCGATCTTCAAACGTTGAAAAGGATCCTAGATTACCGTAACCTATCTACAGAAATACAAACGTACCTACTTCGGATTGAAAAAAAATAATAGACCGTTTTTGTCTATGTATAATTAATTGTACATATATAATATAATAGCTAATCTTAGTATTAGGTACAACTGTATTACGTGGTATTACTGTGTGACAATAAAAATACCGGAAAATACCAACCACAAGAAAAAACCAAAACCAATTACATACCAAGATTTCTGTAAAAGGATATAGAGGAAAATCTAAACATATTATTATTATGTGCAACATTATTATTTAGATACGTTATTACGTTAAATACCTCAATAGAATTACAATTTTAATTTAAGTTCATATGACTTTTAATGGGTCAGGTAAGTAAAAGGTTATTTTAATGGAACATTCCCCCGTACATGTAGTATGGGACATGGGTACGCTCCCTGACTTCTGTATCTAAGACAAGCGTTAATAATAGAATAAAAATAATTTATAACTTTTGCCTAATTAAATAAGGCGTAGATCGCCCCATTATCATTTTGTGACATTAGAAAACCATAAATCACATAAAGCTAAAAGGAGTTGGGCGTTCAAGATTTGGATTTAAAATAAAAATAAAGTTATCTTTAGTAAAAAATGGTAAGTAAACAAGAAGCAAGCTCCTTCTGTTCTAGTATTAGTAAAAGACATAATATAAGGTTCGGGAAAAACAAATCCATTATTTTGCTTGAAATTCAATGTGTGGCACCCAAACATCGAGATTCTTTGTGTATCCAACTTTGCGTTAATGGTTTAAAACTATTTTATGGTCGATCTTTAGCTCCTGACTGATGCTACGACTACTAACATGCCGGTCAACTTTATTACGACTATTTCTGTAATATTATCGACATTTTCGACGACGAACAACAAAAATTCGACAAAAATGTCGAAACGAAATCGACGAAACCAAAATTGCACGTAATTATCGGTTACAGTATCGTCACCATAAACACTATTTACAATTTCAGCCGCCTAGCTAGTGTTTTCGTCTTTATAAAAAAAAAAACTGTAAAATGAACCGAATTTTCTCTTAGTTTACTACCATTTTTAATACCCTGTAACTTACAACTGAATAGACCAATCAAAATAGCTGCAAACTTTTTTTTTGTGTGAATTGTCACCTTGACAATGAGCATAAATTTGAAATTGTACCAAGTGAAAGTATCGTTTAACGAGATATCGATCACTACAGCCATTTATCGAAAAAGTAATGAATTTCTTTTGCCCCAACCTGCGTGCTGGGCCTTAAAGTTAATGGTTTTCCTAGTCCTCTTGTTGAGTTCTAGTAGATTTAAAAATATTCGCCTGACCGGAATCCGAACCCGAGATACCAATTTACTTATAGCGCCAAAATTATACATATACCTACCGAGCTGCCATTCAAACGGAATAGAGTCAAAAATATTGAGAAAATATTGTTTCACGAAAACTAAAAACTTATAATATATAATTTATACCTATAACAGTACCTGGGTAAGCCAGCTTTGCTCGGAGTTCTGATAAATAAAAAGGAATTATAAATATTTAACTGACCAGGATTCGAATCCGAATTTTCGAAAAAAAGCAAAATTATACAAAGCATACCAAACTGCCAATCGGACTAACATAATAGAGTCGAAATTATTAAAATGTTGCATGACGAAAGAAAAAACTCCTATTGCTAAAATATGCGCAGTTTCCCCGGGATAAGACCTAGCTAGATCGATTTTTCTCCCTCAAAACTCCCTACATACTAAATTATACATAATAATTTTATGGTAATACTTGCCGCCGTTTTCGAGAAACCTACTATATATATATATATATGTGTCACGTTTAAAGTATAAGATTGAAATACGCGGTTTTCCAGAGATAACCCCTAGCTGGATAACCCCCAGCAATACACAAATTTCTCTATAGTACTTAGTAAAAATTATTACCTAATCTATAATAATCTTCTTTATAACATAAAAGTAATTTAGTGCAACCTCACTGAGGCAACATGTAATCTTTTGCGAGTGAAACTTGGTAACTGAAATAATTATGCGCAAGAGAAATTAAACGGGATTACTTAAGTAGAATCCGGTATGGGTTACAACAGAACCTCTGTGTTCGGATTCAATTTAGCGTGAAACATTTCCAACGTACTTGACTCGCTTTTCGTTAGCTCTAAAGAATCCTTTATTATCTGTTAGTCATTCGACACCGAGCCAGCAGCTGGCGCCTGCAGCTACCGAGGAATGGGCGCGCAGATACGGTTGCAAAGTTGCAATCCGATCTTTTGTTGTCGGAGGCGATATTTGGGAGTTTATCTGATCAGCGATGTCTCGTGCGCATGTCATCTCGTCTGTAATTCAATACGGAAAGACCCATTGTGGTGGGACTACAATGCGACGTAGACATGTGCCACCGGCCTTAATGGACGTTAACGTTTATCAATCATCACCACGTCAAAATTCCACTTCATCGCGAATCGTCCTCATCAGATTCATAAGTATCTTACAAAAACGGCAGATTTCAAAAAGAGATTTGTCAAAATTGTAACACTCAATGCGGTTTTGTGACTGGCAACTGCTCTTTATGACAATACTCTACTTCCGAGAGTAGATTATTCAATCAAATCCAACGTGCTAGTCCCTCGGTAGGCCGATGGAGGTATAACGTAATTTTGATATCATACGGCTATGACTGGTACGTCACAACTCACAGCGGGTCTGTCGTCACGCGCCCTATATGCATAATGTTGTATTACGGCGTATTACGTGCAGCGGGGTTACGCAAGAACCAGTACGGGCGCCCGCCGCGAGCCCGGCCCGTGAGAACGGCGCGAGTGCTTCAGTAATCAGTACAAAGTACGAACACGCTAGCTGCGATCCCGCTCATTAAAATATCCTTTCAATGAAATTTCATGAAATGAGAGCAGTTACAATTGATATCTTTGGTTAATAAACTAGGGAATCACCGACAGACACAAGACAATGAGATCTTTCACCTTGTATGCTCTAAAACAGTGTTTCCCAAGCATCGTTCCGCCATGGCCCGGTAATTTTCACACTGTCCCTTCGTGGCCCACTTAATACTTTTAAACAACACAACAAAACAACAAACAAAGCAAATATTATTACAAAATTATTAATAGTAATAATGTTTTATTATTACTACATATTTTGGTATCGCCTTGCCGGTTACGAATATTTAAGATGCGGCGTCGATTGATAGTAGGTATTGTTTTCAAAATAAGGGGGGAATGTTTTATATTGATGGCCCGGTTCCGGGTCGCGACCCGGTTGGGAAACGCAGCTCTACAATATGAGGTAATCCGTTTGTATTCTAAAATGTTTGCCAAACAGCGTCGTAAATACTAAGGCGGATCAATAAGTCCGTGACTTTTTGAATTTCAAACCTCCTTACTGAAAAAGCAACACTACTCCTGTCAACAGGCATCTGTCAGTTGACTCCTATCAAAATTTGAACTTGCTGCGTCAGTTAGTTTGTGTTTTACAGCTATCTTTATCAGACTATCCAGTAACTTAAGGAAACAATGGAAAAAAGTGAATTTCGTGTGCTTATTAAGCATTATTTTTTGCGAAAAAAAACCATTACCGAGACCAAGGCTAAGCTTGATAAATACTATGGGGACTCTGCACCATCGATTTCAATGGTAAAAAAGTGGTTTACTGAATTTCGTTGTGGCCTTACAAGCACTGAAGATGCCGAACGTCCTGGACGCCCAGTTGAGGTCTCTACACCCGAAACAATCGAAAAAATTCACGATATGGTGTTGGCCGACCGAAGATTGAAAGTGCAAGATATTGTGGAAACCATAGGCATCTCGCATGGCTCAGTGGTTTCAATTTTGAATGATCACTTGGGCATGAGAAAGCTTTCCGCAAGATGGGTGCCGCGTTTGCTCACAGTCGACCACAAACGCAATCGTGTAACAACTTCACAGGAAGGTTTGGCGTTGTTTAATCACAATATGGAGGAGTTTTTTAACCGTGGACGAAACATGGATCCATCATAATACACCAGAGACCAAACAACAGTCAAAACAGTGTGTTTCTAAGGGTGAATCGGCGCCAAAGAAGGCCAAGGTGGGTTTGTCAGCCAATAAAGTTATGGTGACTGTTTTTTGGGATGCACGTGGGATAATCCACATTGACTATCTTCAAAAGGGAAGAACAATTAATGGGGAATATTATGCCAACTTATTGGACCGCTTCAATGAGGATTTGAAAAAAAACCGACCTCATTTGGCCAAGAAAAAAGTTCTTTTTCACTAAGACAATGCAAGGGTGCACACATGTGCAGTTGCCATGGCAAAAATCCATGAATTGGGCTATGAATTGCTCCCACATCCACCCTATTCTCAAGATTTGGCTCCAAGTGACTACTTCTTGTTCCCAAACCTGAAAAAATGGCTCGGTGGAAAAAGATTTGACTCCAATGATGAAGTCATCTCGCAAACAAAGGCCTATTTTGAGGACCTCGACAAATCATATTTTTTGGAAGGGATAAAAAAATTGGAGAAGCGTTGGACAAAGTGTATAGAGCTCAAGGACTACGTTGAAAAATAAAATGTTTTATTTATCAAAAAATCTGTGTTTTATTCCAAAAGTCACGGACTATTGACCCGCCCTCGTAAACTAAAATTTTCCTAAAGTTTAACTAAGTATTTACTTAAAATAGGATGTCGAGTTTAAGGCCTACTTTTATATAACTAGCATTTGCCCGCGGCGTTGCCCGGGTGAAATTGGGTTTTAAACGATATTTTTATAATAATTTAAAAGTTTCATCCTTTCTTAGGGGTTGAATATTAGAAAACACTGAAATACGTAACTCATTATATTTCCGAACTCAATTCATACAAAATTTCATGCAAATATGTCCAAGGAATAAAAAGTTTCATACAAACTTTATGGGGGAAACTTGAAACAAAAAAAAACTTAAAAATAAAAACAAAAATAAAACTTTTAACCCTTCTTGGGGGTTGAAATTTGAAAAATCCTTCCTTGTTCTAAGTCATATGTCATATAGTCATATATATTTTATATAATATATAGATAGAAGATAGATAGCTCTTTCAGTGTGTACCTGCCTAGTTAAATAGATTGCTATTCGTTTAAATTGATGCAGTCGTATAATATGCTTCTACATAGTATTGTGCTGCAACAAAAGTTATACAATAAGATAAGTATAAATAAATTATCGGGGCTTAACACTTACGTCATTATTACGTGAGATATCAAACGGCCTATTACGAATACGAGTACTGTTACTAACTACGAATGTAGAATGCAGTGTACGCTATGTTATAATAATATTATGTAGATGGTGGACACTTGTGTGCAAACTTCACCGCCATCGGCGATGAACAAATGAAACTTAATATTATTAAAATTATTAATAACAAGGCTTTTTGATAAATCGCAGACATACACTGAATTGAACCACGGTATGAAAGACCAGGATAGAATCAGACCAACACAACAAAAAACATATAATTGAGAGATGTCGCTTATGTTGAGCAAACATGTGCGACACAGTTCCTTTAAAAAACGCTACGCCCTGAAAAAATGTAGAAAAAAAAACACTCAAACTCAGAAGCTCGCTCGTCTGACAGGAAATATGATATTTTATTTTAGCCGTGGGATCAAACCAAGTTGATAATTTGTGCTCCGAATATACATCAGAGGCGACGGTGATATTTAATAATTGAATTAATTTCTTTAACGATTGTAAATGGAAAATTTAATTCTGTTATATTTAGGTTAAAGGAACGAGTTACGAGATATGCTTAAACATTCTCTGATATGGATCATTGTAACCTATTTTTCTTTGTAAATGTTGATTTAATGTAGCCATCGTCCAACCAGCCAGTCTTTTTTTTTTACTTAAAAAAAGCTGAGCTCTATCTTTTTTATTCTTAATTACGTCTTATATTTTTAAAGGGTTAAAAAATTATAAAATTAAGAACTATAGAAGCTATGAAGATAGTTCTTCTGCCACGTACATTAAAACTCTGGAATAAAATGTAGCCAGTGGTATTACCACTACGAATCTTCAAGAACAGAGCGTATTTTTGTTTTTAAAAGGCTGGCAACGCATTCGTGACCTCTCTGGTGCGGCGGGATTATGGTTCCGTAGTACTAAAAGACACGTTATGTATAGTTTCGTTCTATCCGTCCGTCCGTCTGTCCGCCCTTCTAGCTTCAATAAATGGAAGAAATTGAGTATAGTTATGTATAGATTTCGGTTTCGGCATCATAAAATAATAAGTAATATTTTTATATTTTAGGGGTTTTCACATGTTCGAAGAGCCTTCGTACATGTGAATTGGAAATGAACAATATTTTTCATTCTACCCCATCGTGTGGGGTATCATCACATAGGTCTTTTTAAATAAAGTAAATGTATGAATACATGATACTTTATCACAAAGTCAACTAGATTCGAGTAATCGGCATCTAAAGTGGTTTATAAGTTGGGTTCCTCCTGGCATTTCGAAACTATAAGATATAGAAACTTAAAGAAAACCTATTGCGCGTTGATAGCTACGGAACCCTTCTAATATATTCCTGAAATGCTCTTGGTTAGGTTATTTAAATAAGAAAAAGATAAGTAACGTCAATTATCTCAATGGAATGTTACAGACGGAATAATATAGCAGGAGATCAATGGAAATAAAATTAAAGTAGAGTAGTTGGAACTGTAGAAACCATATCGACTGTCGGCAAATTGATTTTGTCGTCTGTTGTCAATGTGCGGACTGCGGCCACTCCCAGCGACAGTAATTGAAATAGTCCTGCAATACTGAGAACTTGTAGAGGTTCATCTACTGAAGACCTACTAGTGCAAGCTTTTGTCGATGGCATCAACCGTCTAAAACTTAATTAGATAGTGATTTTGTTTGTGTAGTCTGAGAGCATCAGATTGTAAAAACCAAAATATTCCGGACTTTTTCCTAAAAGTACCGTCCTCTGTAGTCTGTAGACTGTATCACAGCCCTTGTCTCAAATTCATCTCTATTCCTTATCCTTTATGATTATGCATCTAATTTGGTTATCAATTTTTCATATTAGGTATTTCGATCGAACAATACAATGCGCTTTTCATTTTAACAAAGTCGGGACCACAAACCAAAATACTACTTATAAGATTGTACAGTTTTCGTTCATATTTAATTCTCCGTAATGATTTCGTAGCATATGACAACAGTAAGTTTGAGAGACGTAATTGTCAATGTCATATTGACAGATATCACAAGTAAAGCCTGTTTACTTAGTATTATTTCGTATAACTAAAAGGCTATTCTCAGTGTGGTCTACACTGAGAATAGCCTAGTTATATATATAATAGAATAGCATAGTAGATGTATTTGTGTTAGACATATCTCATTTGTAATACGTATCTGTGTTAAGCACCAATAAAGGAGAATATAAGAATTGTTGCTGTATTATTATCATCACCACTCAAGCGCAAGAAGGACATACAAATCAAGAGGTCGTAGTCCGCTAATTCAGACCAATGGAGAACAGCCCAGTGAAATAAGGACTTCACATAGAGATCAATCGGAACAAGCTTAATTTTGCACAACCTTTATTTTAGCATTGCAAGTCCTTCCGAAAAAGCCTTTCAGATATTGGTTCCAACAATGGTAGGTACCAACATTTATATTCAAATGTTGGTATCGCTAGCCAAGGAGACTGTTTTGATGTAGGTAAAATAATGCTTAATGCACACGTAATACTTTGTTCATAAAACAACTACTAGCCGTATAATGTTTTGACCCAAGTATGCATGTGGACACTCTAACACTCTGCGTTGTATATAAAATTTGTAGAGAACTTTATTCTCTACAACTGTTACATACATGTAAAGACGATAAAAAAATAAGGCCTTTTCATCCATTATTGGATGATTTATACAGTACTCTCCGAGCGAAGTAGCCAATCATAAACACCGAATTACTGTAGTGGCTGGGACAGTCGGTTTATAAATGTCGTATGGCTGGCCAAGCACACACGGCGTTCTCACCACACAGTCAGCATTGTCCAGAGGAATGACTGGTAATACGTCAGGGGCCAACCATGTGCGGGTTTTCCTCACAATGTTTTCCTTAACCGTTAGAGCGTGCGTACCTTTAATGTAGGTAGGTACTTGAGATCTGAAAAAGTCTCATTGGTACACGCTTGGGAATCGTAGCACTCTCTCGAGAGCGAATCGAACGGTCTACCCACTAGGCCACGAAGCGCTCGAAGACGATAAGAGGCAGAGAAAACGAGATATTCTAAAAAATAATTGTTTTATAGTAAAATTTCTCATGGGTTTTTTTAGACTTTGGAGATTGTAAAACGAAGCATTTTAGAACTTCAATTTTATCGAAAATAGTAAACAAATACCTATCATTTTTGAAAAAGTACAAATTAGCATTCAGCAAATTAACACTACATAACCTCATGCCATATACGAATACGCTAATATTATGGTATGGTGTCGTTGAGCCTATAAAGTCGTCTCGAATGTAAACACGCGTAAATATCGCGCTCTCGTAAAATCTATTTCTCGTGCCACTGCACGTACTATTCCCGCCCTTTATGTGAGGAATGAGGACTAAGGACCTTCAGCATCAATATATCGTGTACGAAATAAAAGTAACAAGCACATAATATCGCAGTGGCTCCAGCCTCATCAAGTCTCGCAGCGTCAGGTCCAAGAGTAAAGTGTACCTAATATTTGTAGTGGCTTATGCTTACCTAGCAGATTTATCTATCTTATGTGCCTATAGTAAAATATAATAAGTAGATGTAACTAATACAAAAAAATATATTTTTTTAGTTTTTTTTCCGTAGACTGATATTCAAATTAATACTTTACTTTAAATAAATTAAATGATCGTTGGGAAAAACATGTTGCATATTGAGCTGGAAGTTGAAGTCGAGAAAACTATTTGCATTTACCTAATTTACATAAGATGATTAATTATTTTGCCCAGAAAACAGACTGTAACCGAATAATATCCGCTCCGTGTATTATCAGTCACTTCGCTTTTCTACCGACTGAGGACAAAGGATCTGTGAGTCACCGACGAGATTATTAAGCCTAATATTACACACATGTGCACACAAAGCAAGGGGTCTTACTTGCGATACGTCTTGATTGCTATTCCGGGCGACGATCTTCTGATGTTGGTATTTCTAAACTATTTCCACAACATGACGTAATTTATATTATGAATACTGAATACCAATAGCTTGGCAACACCAACAGGTCGACGTAAATCAAAAGGTTGACGTGTTTTTTCGACACGTTTAGAGGTAATTATTATTATCTCTCGCATACGAATATTGTTTTTTTCAATAATAATGAAATTAGATTAATGTCTGGTTCATTACGTTCGTTGTGTAAAAAAAAATATTACAGGGTTAGGTGTTAGGTGTTTCTTTTATAATATCTGTAAACTGCTATTTTTCTTTTTCATTTATTGTTACTTTTAATTACTTCGTAATTACTATTCACGAACTATGATTAAGCACAACAAGTTATAAACTGGCCACCCAAACTAAATCGGATTGGGTGCCAGAGCTAGTAAGGTTGTTGGTGTTAATTTTGTATGTTTTATAGACACCTTTTTATTGATGGATGGATGGCTGATGGTGATGGGTTATTATTACTCGTTTAAATCAGCTCAGTAAGTCGTGAATCGTGATGCGTTGAAGGAGCGGAACTGCGGGTCGTGGCTCCGGAAGCGCGCAAGACTTCCGCTCCCTCGGGACGTCACGGCTCGACTGTCTGACTGCCCGCGACCGGCGCAATGACCGTTGCTTGCTACACTTCTCCAAAATATTACTCCTCACAATCATCATTGCTTTAACAAATTCCAGTTTAACGTAAAACTATTTTACTGCTCCAAGTAAAAGTCAATAAATAAGATAGGTAAGTATATATTTATCTAGATTTGGATCCTTTTTAAAACTTTCCGATTCTGCTGTGCAAATCTTTATACAGATATATATATATATATATATATATATATATATATATATATATATATATATATATATATATATATATATATATATATATATATATATCACATCGGCTTAACCATTTGCCAGTGTCAAGTTAAAAAGGCGGGAAATAGACGTTTGTGCACGTTAACGAATATTTAATGGTTAATATTCTACCAATATTACACATTAAGAACCGAGATAACACAAATTTATGAGGAAATACAAATTCCACAACGTCAACCATTGAACTCCCCGGCAAAACTCTGTGCAAATCCTATGGAACGTCTCGAGTCGGGACTTGCCAGGATCAAAATTCAAATGAGCTTTTACGTTTTTCATTATTGATTATTAACTTATACCTACCTTGAGTAGGTACCTAAGTAGTTCAGTTATATGAGATTGAAAGAATGTTACGAGACTTCGTTATCATAAAATCTCACCTCACGTTAATTACGTTACACGGTTACATAAATAAATGCAGTGGCATTGATCTTCTTATGGGACTATGATTGTCACTTAAAATGAATCCAATTTTACTAGGATTCTAACACTAAGCAAACATTCAAACGAGTTTCACTCAAGACTCTACAATATTCGTAGGAACACGTTTGAATTCTAATTTCGAACCGTCGTTGATTCTATATTTAAAAGTTTAACGATGATTGGCTAAATTGGAAACACATATTTTTAGGAAGTGAATATTTTATTACAGTCCCAAAAGTTAGGTTTTAATAGTAATGTTTCACCGCGGCAATTTAAAGTAAAATTTCACCGTCCTTAACTCCAATTTACTATCGTTTTTGGAGAGAACAATTATTATAATTCTCTACTTATATGAATTAAGAATAGACGAGTAGACGTTAGATGCATAAAATATACTTATTGTAAAGCTGATGTACAACTTGACAACAGGTCGACTTTGTCTGGTACAGGGAAACCACAACAGACCGAACAACACTGGTTTGTTCTAGGAATGAATTAGCGCCATTGTGTTTGGTACCTTCCAAATATTTAGTTCCATTAGTTAGAAACTATTCGGTCAGCGATGTAGACTAAACAATGAGATCAATTGAATTACTGTGGGCGCGTCGTTAAACATACGTCTAAGTAAAAACTTAGTCAAAACAACGTCGTCGGTCAAAAGAGTGATTTGACTGGTGAATTGACCCATGAGATAAACAAACAAATAAATAAACAAAATCTTGTGAGCAAATATTTTGCAAACGTTACACGAAAACCTCTGTCAACCTCTATCATTGCGTACTTACTGTGATTAGCGAAAAAGGGGAAAAAATTAGAACCCTGTTGCTTCCTTTTTGCACATCCTTACTTGTTAATACTATTATAAATGGATAGATGGATGGATGGATGTTTGTTACTCTTTCACGCAAAAAATACGGTTGGTAGAGTAGTAGTTTAGGCTCTGGATTAAAAGATAGGCTATATTTTATCCGGAAAAACTACAGTGTTACCTTGGTATACTGTATTTACGCAGGCGAAGCCGCGGGCAAAAGCTAGTATTGGCATAAAGGCAGGGCTCGGATCATCCCATATCCAACTGGGCGTACTAGAAGTGGGCGGCTGACTCTTTTACATGGATATTAGGTATTTATTTAAATAAAAAATGGCCGGCGAAGCTGTGTAAAGAACCAGATCCGGGAGTGAGGTACGACTTACGAGTCGTCAGTCGAGGTGAAGTAACGGATGAATGTCCGTGGGAACGGCCGACACTTCCGCTCCGCTTACTCGATCGCGCCTCGCTACTCTCAGCTATTTCCTTTTGATATGGTGACCACGCTTTAAGCAAATAAGACCTTATAATATGACAACGTTTTTGATGAAATAAAAGCTCAAAACGAGCAGACATATCGTCTGAATGTCAGCGATTAATGCCGCCCATGGACACCCAAAACACCAAAGAGTAAAGGCCTCAACCTCGGCGAAACACAACACAAACATAATGTCGAACAAGGAAAAGTGTTTTAAGTCTTAACATCGCGCCCCATGAATCGGCGGCTCCACCCGCGTAAATACAGTATCCCAAGGGAACACTGTACTTTTTCGGGATAAAATGTAGCCTATGTTTTAATCCAGAGCCTATATGCTACTACCATACCAAATTTCATCAAAATCCAAAGAGTAACAAACATCCATCCATACCTCCATCCATCCTCACGAACTTTCACATTTATAACAGTAGGATTGGCATTTGACTCACTCGACATTCGAAATTAAGAAGGATGCCATCGTTTTAGGCAGCGTTTCTTGCAGCAGCATCAATAGGTAAATAGCATGGTATCGTAATGCTAGCACATTCGAATCCTGAGACTGTGTCACTTCTGGTCTCCCTACATTTTATCAACGGGTCGTCTAATGTTGCGCAGTGGAATGGTTTTGCAGTGTCGATCGTAGGCTTCAGTCTGATAAAAACACAATTAGCAGACAAAGTACAAAAACTATAAATGTCACTGATTATTGTGGCAACATATCTTCCTACTTCCCTTAAAATATTTACAACTATGTAGAAAATGCTGTAATAAAAGTAGGTAGGATAGTATTAATTCTAACATACCAACGCATGAATGTTCTCTCCAATTTCGATATCTAGTTAATGACAAAAGATAAGTAGGTAATTAAAAAAAAAGAATACATCTGTAGCAAATATGTAGGATACTTGTAAAAAAAATACTTTTACGGAATTTATCACTAACGTTATATTTTTTCCCTAAGTATACATTTCTGGTCCTACTAAACTTACCTACTTAGGTAAGGTAACTAAAACTGAGTATTTACTTTAATTCACAAAGGGCAGTATCGGCATTTATTATTTATACATAGCGGTATGTTAAAACTTGTTAAAAACTTTTTTTTTATGATTCGTATTTGTTAAGTAGGTTTGAATGCAAAAATATGCACTAAACAATTTTATTTTACTACATATCATCCTCACATTTCAGCAGATTTGTTGCAAATTGCACTTATTCCAATCTTGGGTGAATCCGGCTAAACAAGGATAAATCGTAGGAAGATTTAAACTTCAAAATCTGTTTTTTTATAAGTAGATTTATTGCCATAAGAGGCACGATTCGTAACGACTGACTGATTTTATAATAATTTCATTTATCTTACCATTAATTTATAGTTTTAAAACCAAAGTACCGCCAGTAGGTACCTATCGTAAACGAGCAAAACTGGCGAGTGTTGCTCTAGAAACAAGAGGGGCCAAAATTAAATCTTACAATAATACGATTTCGATGCAGCCTCCTATTACGTAAAAACAGCAAAATGATATTGTAATAAACGTCAAAAAATTGGTCCACACTCCAAAATCAGCTTATGATATTATCAAGTCGATTAATTATTCATTGAAAGTAAATTTAAAGTCTGAGATTGGGGTTCCGAATCTATTAGATTGTTCTGATTAGTATTAAAGGTTTTGCAGTAGGCACGTAACTGCTTCCTAAGTAGGTACTGACTTAATTGACAATTAAACTTACCTAATAATTACTTAATAGTGCCGTATCCTAAAATAGAACTTGCGTGATTCATTGTCCTGTTTTAGTATGAATCTGTTTTACGCCCGAAATTAATACCTAATCAATCTTAATCTCATTGTAGCCATCAAGATTTCAATACATTTCAACGATCCTAGGATTGAATTCACGTCAATTTACGTCAATTTTTGTTTGAGAATCTAAGATTGAATCAATCTAGGATTTTAGATACGTTATTAATTTTGGCCGTTAGAGTAGGCATTACCTATCCGTATTCCGTATAGGTACCATCAAAAATACCGGCTCGATTTCAGAAATATCTAATATAACTGAGAATTAATGGCTTTATGTAAATAATAATCACTGATTCTATGAATAATATCAATATTGTTAGCAAACGAAACGTTTTATTCGAATATCGAACTCATTAAATTCTGCACTTTCTCTCAGTTTTAAGAAATTGAATATGGCACTAATTAAGTGGGTCTGCCTATCTAATTTATATGAAACCTGTTCGCATCTAGCCCGCCGCTAAAATATGTAGAGACGAAGAGTCCGTTGACCGTTAACAAGTCCGGTATCCAGTCTTGTATCAACCGGAAGTGCGACTGGCGGCGGAAACGCGCAATCTCGACCAATTGGATGTCACGCAGTGTGCGCATGCTCCTAGCAACATGTTTCTTCACTGTAATATTTCCTTGCGATCGACATACCTATTTTTAATATGATACAGACTGTAGAGTTTGTCAAGAAGAGGCCTTGTAAGTCAAAAGCTGTAGATGAAATCTGATAGCTTTGTGACAGCGCAAGTCTTAAGTCATCATTATACCTACATGAAAATGTTTTTGGTGGGATTAATTTTTCAAAGCAGCTTAAATTACATTTCAAATACCTACTGACTTTAGTTTTGTCAGTTATAGAATGAATAGGGATGTTGCCTAGTGTGGAATATCACATTTTTTATAAATTAAATTTTTAAATTGTTGATTAAAGATACATAAATCTAAAAGAAATAGGTACTAAGATTGCCGCGATTAACAATTATAAGCGAATATATAGCCATCTCTTTCACTCAAAACGATTTGTTACGTCACAAGTTGCTACCGCTATACATTTTGTAATGACAAATGTATGGTGGGTGCAACTCGTCACAGGCCGATATATCGCTCTCTTTCGTATTGTATAGCTTCGTGGCCTAGTAGGTAGACAGTTTGATTCGCACTCGAGAAAGTGCATGTTCGATTCCCAGGTTGTGGCGTGTACCAATGAGACTTTTTCAGATCTCAAGTACATTATACGGACGTCGGACACTCTAACGGTGAAGGAAAACATCGTATTGAAACCCGCACATGGTTTGCCCCAGACGTATTGACCAGTCATTCCCCTGGACTAGGCTGACTATGTTGTAAAAATGCCGTATGTGCTTGGGCAACAATACGACATTTAAAAACCAACTGTCCCAGGCACTACAGTATTTCAAGAGTCTTACTTCGCTCGGAGAATACTGTATAAATCATCCAATAACGAATGAAAAGGCCTAAGTTTTCATATTGTAATTCGAAATTGTTTGTATCTTCGTTATTTTTGAAGATATACGAAAACGAGTTCTAGTTTCTTTTACACGTTGTCTAACATCGAATAGTCGAAAATTTTTTAAGGCAACATGCCTATTACAAAGTTATTTGTCCAAGTAAAAGCCTAGTTCAAAATGTGAACTAGGTCGTTATTTTACTACATTTACCTAATGACTAGAAGTATTAACGAACTATCTTAGTTACGATGTTTAGGTATTACTAGACGGGTAGGTAAGTAACCTACATAATATTTTACTTAAAGTGCAAGAAAAGTAAATCTTAATACAAGACGTATTATCAATTTATATTATTATTATTATTTTATAATATTTAAAACGAAATTGCATAATATTATGTAAAAATTAATTATGTCTTACAAATCTTAATTTCAACCATCCACGAATCTCGATGAGTCTTATTTTATATGTCAATCATGAAGTAGTACTACGGTACTAGGAGCCCAATAAGCACAAAAGTGCTGTATGTCAGCTGTATTACTGTCCACAATGGAATCGAAAGGAGTACTAGCTAGCTTATAAAGAGCTGTAGAGGCGCTGTAACAGCTCATATAACTTTGATTTGGGCACAAATTAAACAGCTGTTAGCTGAATAACTGTGACATTTGCAGTATATCAGCGTTATATCAGCAATATTAAAGGTAACAGTAGTCCCTAGAGCTGAATGTTGGCTGATTATTAGAAAATGCGTTACATTTTAAACAGCACAAAGTATGTACCCTCACGTTCGGGTTATTTTAAAATTTCTATGGAGCTCAATGTTCACAAGTGCCGAAATTGTGAACAATCTTTACCCTTGATCCCTTAGATTGTTTTGATTTGTTGTATTGTGTTCACCATTTTGTGCGACTTACGACGTAAAGTAACGATGAATAATATATTAATGGCAAATATTGTTTTCGGGTAAAATCTCGCTCTTAATGCAAATTCTTATGGGAAAGAGAATTCATTGTGAAATACTATATGAATATATAAGAAAAATTTCACGCGCTCTCAAAATATCACTGTTTATTTGAAAATTATAGTGTAAAATATGTTGATCATAAATAGATAACAAAAGGTTTTTTATTATTTTGTATTTATAATTTGTCCTTATGCTGTTTGCGTATAAAATTAGTACATTTACTATTTAAATCAATTGAAACTTTCGATAAAAAACAAAGATAATTTTTTCATTTAATAAGATACATAGAATTATAACCTGAAAATGGCGGAAAAGCAATGTGATCACAGTACGGTATTTTCCTGTATTTTTTATTACATAAATGAATCGTGCTCTGAAAAATAAAAGAAAAATCAAAAATTTCAAAGATATTGCGGATTGTTTGAAGCACTTTTGTGAGTCTCATGAAAACGCCCCATATAAAAGTCGTACTAGTATGTGACGTCACACGCTAGTAAGTTGCTACGAAATGTATGGTCATATGCACAAAATTTCTGATATCTCGTAATTTTGCGCGTTTATGTTGATACATACCATAGTAAATCTTTTTGTATTCGATGTAAGAAAACTAATTATGTAGGTTTTAAACATTAATGTTTTTTAAAAAAAATTCAACTTTTTTGTGACGTCGAAATGCATATAATTACAAAACTACACAAAAAATCCTAATTCTTTTTACTTTTATCAAGTTGTAATACCTAATTATTCCTTAATTTATTTACATGTTATCAAATACCGCTATGGGCTGTTTAAGTATCCACTCGTGGTACATCAATCGGTAATGAGCTGATACCTGTAGTTATTGTGTTAAACAAGTCAGTAACAGATTCAATACAGCTTTATAGCGGCTAACATGTACGCAAATATTGTAACTAATCAATTAACTGCACTAATGTGGATTCTATATTAATTTCCCGGCGTGTTCCGCCAGTTCTTCGTTTATCTTTCCACATTATGGACAATGCAATTTCAAGTACATATCAGAATATCCGTACTATATATGCTAATATATGGCCGACGAACTAACTGGATATTTAATACCTACACGGCGCTGAATAAATAAATCATGATTTCAGTAATTGTAATGGGAATTATGAGTAACATAAGAGCTAATTTTTAGCTGTGTGCTGTAAATGCTGTAATTTAGCATTGTAGCTTTATTATTAAGCAACCTATAGTGGTCATGTGCTATTTAAGCGCCGTTATACGATTGAGTGTAACAAACTGATTAACTTTGCTAAAGTTCTACTGTAAGCAGCAAGACGCATTAATTAAAGTCACAGGAGAACTGATTGTATACTTGATAGTAGCTCACATGTTCTTTCTTAAAATCGGTCGGGCGGTCTGGGGGTACACTTGCGGCCTTCAATTCAGAATATAACTGAGCTAAAGTCCACGGAAATCCTTTATTGCAGCTTACAGTTCTATTTATTGCTAATAGCTCAACCCCTATTTCACCACTTTAAGGGTGGAATTTGACAAATCCTTTCTTACTAAATTTCACGGGTCTACTATTAACGCTTACGGCTGTGCGAGCATCTATACGTCAGTGAGTGAGTCAGTGGGGACATCTCCTTTATGTGAAGTATCCTAATTTTATTAGATTTCGCAAGAAATTTTCTTTCACGTCATAAAGTAATAAAATTTTAAATTTCATCATAATTAAAAATATTTTTTTCATTATGAATTATTCACTACTATGTTGCGTTCATTAGAATTCGCCTTTCTGAATATTTATTGCCTCACTTCGATCCGCAAGACGAGGACCACGAAACCATAGATAGCAAGCTTTTAAATTTTAGTTAGTAGGTACTAGCTGTCCCGACACACGTTGTTCTGTCAAACTATGAACTGGAATAAATAAATAACTACACATACCTACACCACCTACACCAACCCACTACTTTATCTATACCTAAACCTACTTCCACTGCCTACACCTGTAACCTATATTTCCTTTTCCAATATTTCTCACCGTTTAACGCTAAGAACTCACGGAGCGTGCGAGCGAGCGTGAAAGCACGAACTTTTTTCCCGTGACCACCACGGTCGTCAAACAGCGGTTTTATTTCTAAACTCACGAGACCGCGGTTTTGCGCGGTCACGCAGTCGCCGCGGTTGAGATTATGGCGCCCGCAAACGTAGCGGGTGAAGATCTCAGGATGCGCGGTTGCAAAAAGGCAAATACATATTTACAATAGAATTTCTGAATTTCGCCCGCAAACCGAACGCAGAGCGCGCGGGCGCTACCCGCCGAAACTGCGGGTGACCGCGGCCCGCGCGATTCTACTAGTTGCCCGCCGGTACAGCGGTACCCGCGAACAACCGCGCACACCGCGGGCGTAAATCGCGCCGTGAACTGTGCTTTAATTTTTTACGCAACCGCAGCGGGCGCGGGTGAAAACCGCTCAGTGAGACAATTTGCACAACATGCAACAGCCAATAATTATAAGATTTTGCTTTAACTGGTATAGCTTATACTCCTATTAAATCTATATAAAATCGGTGACGTTAATACGACGCTAACCATAGTCCATACGATATTCTAAAATTCACTATTGGTAGAGGTAATTGTTTCTTTGGACTTGCTTTGTACATGAGGACGTAGCCCGTTAAGTGAGCGAACAAAATGGTCGTATGTTTGGAGGACCTAAACTCTAAAGGCACTGGCATCGGACTAATAAAATTACTTAAAAGAAAAGAAGTGACTTAATGTGGTTATTCGGCGGCTCCAGGACCTCGGTAAGGTTTTCGCCGATACATAAATTATATTTAAATTCTATGGCTATTTCTAAACATTATTTAAAATAATATTAGCTTTCGGCTCACCTTCCTCCACCTAAATTTTAATTATGGCAAATATCATAATCCTCCGTTCGCACAATTCGCGTTAAACTCAATTGAAAGATATTGCTTCACGTATTACCTACTATTTATGATAGTGACCAATAGTGAATATTAAGCTATTTAATATTTTGACGCAAAGATAAGTTAAAAAGTTGTACATCAATATTTAAAAGTAATGTTTAAAATTGTCCTAACTCTTAAATGAATGTATTCTTCGTCTGACTTTGACCTATGTAGAGGTCGCTAAAGTTACAGATGCATCGATGATCATATTGATATTGACCATTACTGGAAAAATAATAAACCCATGACTACGATTTTGGGAGTCTTAATAGAAGAGTAATTTTTAAAATTTAGGACTACTACTAGGACGGCTGAAATTTTATTATTACTTTCTATTACTTTTAGTAGTACTAAAAGAAAGCATTTAAAAAATGTTTCCCTTTAGAATATTAACAGCTAATTAAGAATAAAGTTCTTGATTTGAAAAATTTGGTATAGGTATTATTTATATTATAACGTATGCAGATAGGTTAGCACACTAATAACCCTTATTAAATATCTTAATGGTATGATTAATTATGTGTATGATAAATGCAATGTCAAACCTTCGTCTTGAATTACTCTTTTCTATTGGTGACAAATAAAACCGTACTCTAAACTTCAATAGATTACCTACAGCCTCGGTACATATTATAGCGGCAAGAGTTACTAAGGTAGACAGTAGACTCCACATCTCACATAACTCCACGTGATACCTATTTATATTATAGCTCCCACTTAAATATTAAACTTTATATAGCTACCTGCGTCTACGTATTTATGAAAATAATTAACATAAATAACCATAACAGCCTGCAAAAAGATTCCTCGTCGGTACCAGCTATTAGCTTCCTTATTTAATTGTCGTTACTCAGCTCAAACTCGTCTGAAAGGCAAAGTTCCACACGACCTTCGACGACGTCCGTCAACAAATGGCCGTCCTCTAGTGGACATAGCATGAGACGAGCAATAAGTAAAAATAGTGTGGCCGGAAAGTCCGAGGCATCTAGTTTTTCGGAATAACACTTGTAGGACCGGTCGCGCGCGCGACGCGCCACTAAATATCATCATGTTTCCTTCCTTGTATCGCACGAGGTATCGATAACTTACTTGTTTTGTCGTGTTTCACCAGTCTGTCCTAAATATAAGTAATAAGCAGCATATTTGGTTAATATCCAGGATAAACATTAAACATCAACGCAGGTACTTATTTATACGAACTACAGATTAAATACTTTTTGTATTATGATGTAGCTAATTTTCATTGATTTTTTTTAGGGTTCCCACGCCAAAAGGAAACCTCTCATAAGATAATTTTGTTGTGCTTCCGTCCGTCTATCTGTCTGCCAAGACCCTTTATTTCGAGAACTCGTGGAGGTGTCAAATTGAAATGAAAACGGTTTACTGAGGTCTACGGTCCCTTGGAGCTGTGAAAAAATCAGACTTCGAAGTTATCGTAACGTAAAAAAAGTTAATACTTTATGCCGCAAAAACTCATATAGAACTATGAAATTTGGCAAGTGACATGTTTTTTTAGGTACCTACTACAAATACAAGATATTTTTGAAAACAAGCACATTTGTATTTAAATCATAAAAATACGGGGTCTAAAGTCAGACAATCAGGTGATCAGCCTGCACTGTCCCAATCAGACTTTTTTGTTGTTCCAACGCGGGGATCAAACCCACAACCTCCGGAGTCGAGAGCTAAGTTCTAAACCACTGGATATACATACTTAAGTACTTACTACTAAAGGAAGGTTGCGGTTCCGGGTAGAAGTACCTACTGAAGAATAGCACAAGTTTGGAATTGGTATGCTAAGAGCTTAATACCTACCTACCTACGTTTCGTTTTTTAATTTTATTAAACCTTAGTTTTATAGCTTGCTCGATCTCTTGTTTAACCCCCCACCCACCCAAAGCCCCAAAAAAAGTGTAAGTAATAAGTATGGTATTATTAACCATTATTTTTCCTGTAATAAGTCAGTAAGTAGAGAATATTATGTCATGCGGAACCTTTTGCTTTCATCAAATAATAAATTAAACATGTTTAAGTTATGTGTCAAGCGTGGAAAATAACAGAATAATAAGATCTATTTTGGTAGGTAGGTAAATACAATTATAAATTAGAATATTTCTAAATGTTGTTTTCTAGATTTTCCTAATGCAGTAACTTTGAATTAAATTATATTTAGGGAATGATTCTAGGGATTACATTGCATTAGTAAAATTTAATATGTTGGCACTTATACACACACTAAAAGTATGTTTAAAAATTAAGCTTGGATGAAAAAAAATATATAATTCAACTTCCAATAGTTCGAGACAACGCGACAGACTGCAGCTTGTAGGAAAATGAAGATGTAAAACCATTAACGGATTTATCGATTTGTGCCAATATGGCGTCGATATATTTATCTACTCCATCTATCCACCTTCCTGGCGCCGCGCTTCCGCCGGAAACGGGCGTCGTCTCCGGTCTAACCCTTACTACGTTTCCGGTTTCCGGCTTCCGCTTTCCTTTGAACGCGACTGAAATTTCCTCTTACTTCAGCATTTTAGGTCATTTGAACGAGAAATAACATAATTAGTAAAATTTTCAAAATATGCCAATAGGCATCTTCTTACTTCTTTAATAATATTTAAAAACCGGCCAAGTGCAAGACGGACTCGCGCACGATAAGTTCCGTAAAAACGGCTAAAAATTCACGTAACACGTTTGTTGTATGGGCGCCGCCTAAAAATTGACTTTATTATTTTTTAAGTATTTGTTGTTTTAGCGACAACATAAATACACCTTCTGTGAAAATTTCAACTAGCTATTACGGTATCACAGTTCCTAAATTCCTGATGAGCTGCCTGGTGACAGACAGTCAAACGGATGGATAGTAGAGGAGTTACCACCCGTTCGTCACCCAATTTATGGAACCTCCGCCGTTTTGTCACCGCAAACATTAGAACCGCCCGTTCGTCTCCTGTTGTAGTACATTAATGCTATATTGATTAATGCTTGCACATTTTTTATGAAATGAACGAAGAAACGAGCACTTGGGTCACCTGATGGTAAGCGATTACCGCCGCCCTACGTATAATTGGTACTTATAACTAGACATTGTAGGTAAATAGACACTACTTATTATTTTATGAAATGAACGAGGAAACTAGCAGTCGGATTGCCTGATGGTAGGTAAGCGATGGTGTTCAAGTAATGTTCGTTGAGTTTCGTAGTACATACAAGTAATCGATTTACCCGACTGCGTCAGAAGGAGGGTTATGTTTTTCGAATCTGATACCGCGTTCTCCGACTTATGCACGGTTTCTGAAGTGAATTTGTCGTTAGTTTATTAATTATTTATTAATCATCATTAGTGCTATTGGTTCGATTGTTTCTAAACAAACATATTATACAATATTAAACAAAGTTTAAATTTAACTAACCAATGTGGTCCGGTTAATGGTTATCGATTCCATTTTCATCAACTCGTATTTGAAAGAATATTCTGTTAAACTTAATAATTTATCCACCCCCTTACTAATAAAACTATTTACACAACGGATAACTTAAACAACGTTGCTGTCTTTGTCTAATACGTTGGAAATGTCACATGATAGAAAAAGATAGCAACGTTTCAAGTGCTAGAGTTTATGTAAAATCTTCAGAAACCAGGCAAATATCTACCTACTAAATTTAACCGCTAAGGGTTAGTTCACACCGTGACTAGACATAAAGAGGCGCTGCATTTTTTATGTCAAGTCAGTAGAGGCAAGATTTCTTATGTCAAGTCAATAAAAGTCAATGTCAATCAAATAGTTTTTTTTTACTAGATTGCCGAATGGGGAGTTCCAAATAACATTAATGCTAGGTACCTGCCTATTGGTCACCTGTTGGGTGACCAATCGGTAGCTGTTTAGGTGACGAAACACCTGTTTTTGCTCCAGGTTCCATAAACTGGGTGACGAACAGGCGCTAGCCCTAGTAGAAAATTAGTGATGGGGTCTAATTTTTATCCTATGAGTACGGTGCCCTAAAATACTTTTCTATAAAGAAACTTACTTATTATTTATTAACAATGTAATCTAAAACATGTAAATTACATAATACTAGACTAGGTGTTGCCCGCGACGTCGTTCTCGTAAAGGTTAATCTTGGGAAAACCGTAAATTTTTCCGCGATGAAAAGTAGCTATTGTCCTTCCCCGTGGTCTACTCTAAATATCAGCCAAATTTCACCAAAATCGGTCCAGTAGTTTCGGAGCCTATTCAATGCAAACAAACAAACAAACTTTTCCTCTTTATAATATTAGTATAAATAGGCAAAAGACACAAAGTAGTTTTTACTATAAATAATTATGGTACTATTTGCCTTACCTTCAAATTTCGTACCTCGACTGTTAGCGAAAATTCGCGCGAAAACCCACAAACGTCATCTGGCGCAAGCGGTATCAAAAAAGGTCAATAAGAATATTCGATTCTTTTCTGTCACCAGGCGTCGCTTCGTAGCACGACGGTCCTTGTCGTGTCAAAAAGCTGTCAGATGTCACGAATTTAAAAACCCTTATGAGAAAGTGGTGGGGGTCTAGTAGGAACATATGACAGCGGCGTAAACGTAACGTTATCGAATGAAATTTGTATGGGCACTGTCATGATTTTTCTGGCCCACAGGCGGCCTAGCAGAAACAATTGACAGCGGCGACTACTTCTTCATCTGGGTGAGACGAGGTAGGTGCGTAAAGTTGTATGACCTTCAACGAATTTTGATTTTTGAGATATTCTGTGTATAAGGACGCAACCCAACTCGACACCGTTACCGGATGCCTGGGTTATCGTGTCCTCTCCCTCTTTTCGGATAAACCAACTATATCCCAGCCTAACTTGCTCAATTCTTCTTCCAGCTCTATTATCTTCTCGTCTTTCCTCAATGTGCGTAGCAAATAGGTACTGACTGCATTTTGGAATTTTCTAAACATCAAATATATCTTTTGATCCATACTCCAGGGACTCAGACGCTCACGTCATTTAGGTACCTACCACGCGAGTGTAGACTTCTGAAATCTGATATGTGTGTATAAAACCAAGCGATAAAGTACAAGTGTACTGAGCACACTGAAATAATCACTTAAATCATCTAAGATATAAATGGAATGAGCATGTATTTTTTTCCTCTTTGTTTTTACCACTTATGGAATGACGCCAATGGAGATTTTGAGATAACTTAGACGTTATTGATAACATATATATCATGAGTGCTGATACATTGTATGATACTATTTTTATTGATTGCAATTTAAGAAACTAGTCGTAACCTGCGGTTAGGTTTAAATTCTCAAGAACCTACAATCATGCACCAAAAATGTTGGTATAATATCTAAATTTAATATTTAGTTACAAGTTTATACTATTGTATTTGTATATTACTAAGTGTGTTTTAAAAATAATTTGATTTGAAAGAATATCTACTATGTACAGTAATCCTGCATCGTAGTAGGTTTTTTTAAATTTTATTATTTAGTTAAGTATGCAGATTTATTAGCATTTAGCTTGACTTGTGTTTCTTCTATATCAGAAACCTTAAATGGCGGAAGTCGTAATAATTATTATTATCTTCTGTAATAAATATAATAACTACTTACGAGTCCTTTCCGTAACAAAATCATCATACATACTTAATATGGAAAATATACACAAATTAAAAAAAATACAATTTCAATTCCTACTAAATTAAAGGCCCGTTTCATAACTTTATATAAATTTCTAGGCCCGTGAACTAGCCTAATACTTAAAATACCTACAACAATTATTATTATTATTTTTTTTATTCTTTATGTACAAAAAAAGACACATTTTAAAGTTATATTATTATAATCATAATATAATATTATAAAATACTTATCGCTTTGAGAGATCTCTTCCAGCAAACCATAATGATATGTGGATGTTGGTTGTGGAGATAGGGCTATGTACACTAAAGACACATTAAAAAAAAAACAAAACATTTAACTTATACTAACAACCTATAACTAAAATTACAATACATACCTAATATTAAAAATACTTAAATATGCGATATACAATACACATGATACATAAACAATACTTACATAAATCACTATAAATAAACATAATATTATTATAACTATGATAAGTAAAGATAATAGACTATTATTATAACAACAAACTAAACTAATGCCGAATAGTGCTGTTTAATCGTAATTTAAACGAGTTGACTGTAGGGGCCTCCCGAATGTGCTCCGACTGTCTATTCCAGAGTTGTGCCGCAACATACGAAAACGAGCCCTCATAGAATATTGTATTACAATGTGCGATTTCTAGTGGCCTCTTCACTGTGAAAGTGCGAACAGGTCTCTCGCTAGGCGGTGTGAAGCTGAACCTTTCGTAAAGATAGGAGGGAGAATGGGAGCGAAGAATTTTAAAGAGAAGCGTGAGCATATGCGAGTTCCTGCGCAACCGTATGGGAAGCCAGTTTAGACGCTTACGAAAGTCTGCGATGTGGTCATATTTACGCAAACCAAACACAACGGATACCTAGATTTTGCAGGCGTTCAAGCTTATTTAGTAATGCTTCTGTCAGGTTCAAGTAGACAACATCAGCATAGTCAAAAAGTGGAAGAATGAGAGACTGCACCAGTAGCAACTTAGTTGGAATAGGGAGGAAATTCAGTAGTCGTTTAAGCTCATGCATAGCACCATTCACGCGGCTGCTGACGTTATTGACATGCGCCGACCACGATAGGTTCGAGTCAAAGATTACACCCAAGTTTTTTAACTCATCGGATATCTTTATTATATTGCCATTATAAGTGATATTGTCTAAATTGTGAAAATCAATTCTACTGCATAACTGTTTACTACCTATAATAATAGCCTGCGATTTCTTGGGGTTCACAAGTAGACCAAAGGTATTCGCAAACTCGTTTATGCTCTCAAGATCCTTGTTCAGCTGGTGCACCGCATCGTTAATATCAGAGAGCGTGGTATGCCTATATATTTGTAGATCATCTGCATAAAGGTGGAATAATGAAGTTATGGCCAAAGATATTTCATTGATAAATATCGAAAAAAGTGACGGTGATAAGACTCCACCCTGAGGAACACCAGCAACGAGATTTGACCATTCAGAGATGAATTCCGGTGTAAAGATTTATGTACTATCTAACAAGTTGCCAACCAGGCATAAGATGAAAATCGCTTAACAGCGCCGTTGAATCGCACGCACGCACACATACTTACGTGTAAATACGTAGTTCAACCACGTCTGCCGTCGTTGCGGTCACTTCATTTGTGTTTAATAAATAAAATAAATAAATGCACTAGGATACCTCAAAATGTTTAACTATTTTGTGGCTTCCTAGTAAAAGATAGGAAATTGTTTAGAAACTAGTCGAGCAGGAATTTTGTCGATATTGTACATGTTACATAACTTATGTATTACGGATAACAAGGATAACAGTCATGTGGTAGTTCTACTTGAAAAGTTGAGTATGGGTTCCAAACCTGACAGGCATGTTCTAAATGACATGTAACGTAAGTGCAGTACAATATTTTAAGGGTTTTTGCATTTTTAAAAGGAGAGCTTCGTCTCATAATAAAACATAATGCTCTTCAAGACTTTGCAATAATATGGTTAACGTGAGTGTCGAACATCAGCTTAGAGTCAAGGTAAACTCCCAAGTCATACACAACGTCTGTTCCTTGTATTTGAAGACCCTTAAGATAGAAGTCAGTCGGGAAGATGTTAGTTTTTCTAATGAAGGTTAGGAATAATTGGCATTTTTTGGGGTTGAGGTCTAAATTATTATCATCACAGTACTGATCTAGACGAATTAAGTCAGCTTGAAGTGCATCAGAATCTGTAATCGAGGAAATGGGATAGAAAATTTTCATGACGTCGGCAAAGTATAGGAAGAAGGAATTTTTGAAACAAATATCAATATCGTTGATGAATATGATGATTGGAGAGGGCCTAACAGTGAGCCTTGAGGAACGCTACTAGGGATAGGGACCCAACCAGACATATAGTTGCTGACAACAACAGCCTGAGAACGGTTTTGAAGGTAAGAACAGAACCACCTAAATAGATCACCTCTGATGCCAGTATGGTAAAATTTAATTTTTGGAATATTTTGATCAATACGATCGAATGCCTTACTATAATTAGTATAGACTATGTCAACTTGTTTATATTCGTCCATCTTCTGTGTTAAAAAATCATTTAAAAGCACCAGATTCGTAACAGTTGATCTACCATAATACCTGATAGAAAACTATGCTGTGCTTGATTAAAGACATTGCTTAGTGATGCATATGCTTGTCTATAAATAATACGTTCGAAGACCTTAGCTATAGTACATAATTTGGAAATTGGCCTATAATTTACGATCTCATTTTTAGGTCCCTTTTTATGCACGGGAGTGATTTAAGCCAATTTTAAAACTTTAGGAACTGTGCAAGACAAATATAAGATATGGTATCGTAGCATTTAATGAGAAGGTTAGGGGATAAATTATCAGGCCCGGCAGATTTGTGATGATCGAGGTGTTTTAAAATATATTTAACAGATTCGAGCGTGATATCGATTGAATTTATATGTGATGTGGGTTTAATAATGTTGGGACGTGAAGAGGATTGAGTATTGTGTTTATTATTGTCACTACGATTACAAATATTTAGGAAAGATGATCGAAAATGATAAGAAAATGCTTTGCAAATGGACTCACTCGTTGATACCGTGACTCCATTAAAAGTGAGGTTATTAGGGAGCATATTAGACTTAGGTCTGTGCTTGATATAATTCCAAAAGTGTTTTTGGTTTTTCTCGATAGCTGATTCGGCAATGCGTAGGTAGTTATTGTAACAATCGGATTCCAATTTTTTTCCCTTAACGCAGTCATTTAAAATTTAGTTGGTCAGAAATCCTACCATAAATTTTGAACTTGTGAACAAATTTTTATTTTTGCCTAAGAAGGCGTTTGAGTGCTGGAATAAACCAGATCGGATTCGAACTGTGCTTAACTTTATTATTTGCTCTGGATTTCACCAATACTATCATAGAAGAAAGACCAATTAATCAAGGATATTTCACTATGTATTTTGTCGAAATCTCCTTGAGTGAAGTTAAAATTGTTAATATCAGCTGACTTTCAATATGTTCTGTAGGGAGGAATAGGGAGGATATCATATTTCAATGTTTAGATCAGGAAAACACTCACGGACAGAAACTTTCTCATTACTCAAGACAAGATCCAATATTTTTTCTATCGTTGATAGTACAAACCTTAATATACTGCCTTCAGCTGCAACTCATCATGCACCTCACTGTCTACCATCACTGTTGGATCTTGGTATGGTATCTTCTCTTGATCATGTCGCCACCCACGGTCAGTTTTCTGCTGAAGCCTTCTCTTATCACGACCTTGTCTTCCTGTCCTATAAGACCAGATGTCCTAAGCCTAAGCCCCGAAAAATCTTAAGACGTAGCTTAGACTGTATAGATAGACAAAAGTTTGTGAACGACCTCATAAGTTCTAACTGGGACACGGTGCTTAATGCTACTACAATAGACACGAAGCTGGAGAACTTCAATAATATTATAATCCACCTGTTTGACATGCATGCTCCGCTTCGACCTGTTCGCCTTAAACACCTCCCCGCTCCATGGCTTACGAGTGACATTAAAGTCATGATGACCAAGCGAAATGCTGCGAAGGTTAAATATAAACACAATCCCTCGGAAGAAAATTGTCATCGGTATAAGGAATTGCGTAATCGCTGTAGAAGGATGTGCCGAGACGCACAACGCCTCCATATACATCGATCAGTTACAAGTGGTGATCCTGGCAAGGTTTGGTCATTTTTGAAAACACTAGGAATCGGTAAATCTGGTTCTGCTCCACAGATCAAGGTTGATCTTGACTCATTTAACCATCACTTCACTACCGTTCCCCCTATCGCCAGTAACCTAAAACAGGCTACACTGCACGCTTTAAGTACCAACAAAAATTCTGGGCAATCTATTTTCTCTTTTAGGTCTTTAACTGAGCGAGAAGTTCAAACAAGCATGAACGCTATTAAATCCAATGCAGAGGGTGTGGATAGCATAAGCCGTAGAATGATTGAAATTGGTTCAGAAATCCTCATTCCAATACTCTGCCACATTTTCAACTTTTCGCTCAGTACTGGTTCCTTTCCGAGTTGTTGGCGTACTGCAGTGGTTGTCCCTATTCCAAAAACTAATGATCCTTCACTACCCTCCCATTTTAGACCCATATCCATTCTCCCTTACCTATCCAAAGTTCTCGAACGACTTGTTTCAAACCAGCTCAATTCATTTATTAATTCTATTAATTCCTTAATATATATCAGTCTGGGTTCTGTCCAGGACATAGTACCACTACTGCTCTAGTCAATGTTTCAGATAACATTCGTCTGGGGATGTCCAACCGACTTGTGACTGCGATGGTTGTCCTGGACTTTAGCAACGCTTTTTGTACGGTTGACAGCGATATTTTATTGGCTATGCTTCGAAATGTGCTCGGCTCTGACAAAGTGACCACGTGGTTTAGCAGTTATCTCGCCGGTCGACAGCAATGCATCCGCGTAGATGGTAGGTCCTCTAGGTTATGTGATGTGGTTGCCGGATTGCCACAAGGCGGTGTACTTTCTCCTCTCCTCTTTACAATATTTATTAACTTTATAACCCCCTTGCTTACGTGTCATTACCATTTATACGCGGATGACCTCCAAATCTACTCTCAAGCCGATATTAAAGAAATACATGCACTAATCTGCAAAATAAATCATAACCTCTCTAAAATTTACAATTGGAGTTTATCTCATGGGCTGACAATTAATCCGAACAAATCTCAGGCAATTATCATTGGTGGCGTTAAGCAGATGGATAAGCTCAAACAACTTACAGTTCCTCAAATTTTTTAAATAATGTACCCTTAAATTTAACTAGTGCCGTTAAAAATCTAGGTGTCTGCTTTGATTCTTCCTTGTCTTGGGCACCTCACATATCTGAGATTAGTCGAAAGGTTTACGCAGCATCTGGGTCACTCAGAAGACTAAAAAATTTGCTACCTAAAAAAACAAAGACTGAACTTGCGCAGTCGCTACTCTTGCCGATCCTCGACTACGCGGACGTCTGCCTCATAGATCTCAATGATGAATTGATCAATAAACTCCAACGTATCCAAAACCTCTGCGTAAGATTCATTTTCGGTTTGCGCAAGTTTGATCATGTAACCGAGTTCAGACGTCAACTTAAGTGGCTGCCCATCAGACTGCGTCGCGAGGAGCATATTTTGACTCTCTTATACAAAACTCTGTATGATCCTCGTGCACCGATATATCTCAAGGAACGCTTCAAATTCCTTGGTGCTAGTCACAGCCTTTCTCATCGCTCTGATATGGACAATACTTTAGAGATACCTCTTGCTCGATCTGGCTACTACTATAACTCCTTTACCGTAAAGTCCTCAATCCTTTGGAACTCACTGCCACCTGACATACGACACTCCAATTCAATTGCAATTTTTAAATCTAAATTGTACAAACATCTACAAAACGACTAGATTGTAACTATATTTATGTATTCTATATATTAATATTTATTAATTTATTATACACATAAATACTATGTATGTATCTATGTATATTATAGCATCATGGTTTAGTATCTATTATGTCTATGTACAGTATGTAGATGTATGTATTTATAATTAATTTCTTATATTTTATGTTTAGTTATATTAATTATACCACTTACATTTAAGTTTTCCTTTAACACTAAGGTTGTCTGGAAGAGATCGCTTTAAGCGATAAGACCGCCTTTGCCCACGCTGTTTTTATGGCTAAGTCTATTATTTTGTAATTTGTGAGCAATAAAGTGTTTTATTATTATTATTATTATTTTATTTTGTTTGTTGCTTATGCCACTATATTGGTTAAGTAATAATATTTGAAGTTCACTTAATAATATATATTCGTCACTATTAGGAGTAGAAATATTACAACCACGATTACATAGGCTAAATGATTTTTTTTATATATTGCATAAATGGAATAGTACTCTTAAATATGGGTAACTTCTCAGAAGAAACAGTATATCAAAAGTCAATATTTTCAATGGTACAGTGATTTGTATAAAAAATTTCGCAAGTCTCGTAAAAAGGCTTCATACTAAAGTCGTACCTAGCTGTGACGTCACGCCTAGGTTAAAGTGTAATAATAACTCCCCACACCGATTTTCGGTGACGGTGGCCGGATTCATTGAAACCAGGCCAGTTACGCAGAAGTAATGTTATAGTGACCAAGTGTATGCGCAGCACATAAGAGCACTCTCTCTTCCTTTACTCTCATAATTCAGTGGGACGGATTACCGACACGACTGGCGAGAGATCAGGCGCAGGTCCGACTTTTTACATGCCCATCCGACGCATGGATCAAATTTCTTGTCAGACAATCAGGTGATCAGCCTGCATTGTTCTAACCAAACTTGGAAACAACATTTTTTGTTGTTCCAATACGGAATCGAACACACGACCTCCGCCGAGTCGAGAGCCAAGCTCTAACCACTAGACCACGGAGACTGTAGGTTAAAGTGTATGAAGTATAAGGCCGCAGGAACATATTTGTAAATATCTCCGATATTTGTTCGTTTAAGTTCATACTTACATAATTAATGTTTTTGTTTATGATGTAAGTAAACTAATGATGTAGGTTTTGTTTACTAATTTAGCAAAAAAAGTAAACTCTTTTGTACTTTTTAGATGTATATATACTTATCTAATTACTAAACTACACATCTTTTTTTACATTTACCAAGTAGTAATTCTTCAATATAATATCTGAGTATATTAATAAAACTAAATAGTTTAGATGTAGTCATTATCCCTGTTGTCATATTCCCAATTAATTCCACTTGGTTGATGTCACCGACATTAAAAAAATTGACAATGGCGTTCATTAAAACCGAGTCATTTAGTTAGTTAAAAAAATTCGATAGTTGATCTGAAAATGATCTAATAAGTCATTGCTTACGACATATACACAACATAATTATGGTTTGGGGTTTGGGGGGGGCTTAAAGGTTTGGGAAATGGTCAAGTGTACCACGCAAGTCAACGGTAATCCAGAGTCTTCAGCCATCGAGTGGAAACAGGTGCAGCCATAGCCGATACATACCTTCGAACTTCGTTTTGCTATAATCACGGTCTCGACGCCACACTATGTAATCGTCACTAAAAAGTTCACAGTCCAGAAAATTACTAGTTATCTATGTTTCAGTGAGAATAATTAAATCGTAGGAATTTAAGCTCAACTGGTGATAGAATTTAATTGACTTTGTACGAAACCCACGCACATTTTGATAGTAAATATTTAATTTATTCGTGTTATTCGTACCCATGGCGTTTTATAGATTGGATGTGCTCTTTTCGAATTTCAACTTTATCACTTTTTAACTTCAGCATCTTCTAGCAAAGCATCTATAAATAGTTTTTTATGTGCTATCTCCTCACCGACCCATTTTACGATAGAAGCATCTAAGTATTACAAAAGTAAAATTTGTCCTAGAAATGTTTTTGTGAAATCAATAGTTTAGGCGTACAAGCGCCGCAAGTGTTACCTACTACGCCTTGTTATCTGTCTAGCTATCACGGGTCATGATATCCAACCTGGTGACTGAGAGACGGACATTGGAGTCTTGGTAATAGGATCCCGTTTTTATCCGAACGGTACAGAACCCGAAAAAGTTTGAAATAGTCTTAAGTAGTCACGGTGAGGCGTTCGCAATCGCTTACGCAACTTTACGTCATACTCATACAGCTACTAATACGGCAACACCAGTCACCAGAGCCTTTAGTCAAGATGCATTCGATAATTACGACGGCGAAGTTCGAAATCAAAAATGTATGGGATTTGACATAAGTCATCGCTAAGTGACATGTCGCTTGCGATGCCTTTTGCGAGTAACAAACATCCATCCATACATCCATCCATCCTCAGTCCTCACAAACTTTCACATTTAGTTATAATAAGTAGTAGGATTAGGATGACTTATTTTATAATTTTAATATTTTGATCTTTATCACTACTTCCAGACTTTATTCCTAACTAGATGTGCCCCGTAACTTCGTTCGCGCAGAAATTCATATAAAGCGAGCTAACTGCAGTACATTTTGCCGCGATAAAACTATCCTACATCCTTTTCCGGGACACCATACAAAGTATCAAAGATCTTTTTTTCTATATTATTTTAAGTAAACGTAAAATGTTGCTTATTTGATTTGAAGTATGCAACTCTTATAACAACCCCTATCAGTTAAATACCCAGTTACAAATGTCTTTCTGCATGAAATCGGATCGCAGCTATTCGCGCCGTAGTTTCCTGCGATGCGAATTCGCATCGAGCCAATTCATAGTTTTGTGTGCAAACCGGTTATTATTTTTTATTTTCATATATCCTGCTGTAGTCGCTTACAGGTGCTCAGCCTATTTATACGGCGGACATCAGTATTCAGGCGCGTTGCCAATTACATCGGAGACCTACTTTCTTACCTTCGAACTTTTACTTCCTGCGGGCCAGGCAACTGGCAAGGCAGCCGGTCGCACCACGCAACGGATTACGAAAGTGGCGCGAAATGCACGGCGGCGGCCGACATTCGCATGCTTGCGCCACTTTCAGGAAGTGCCGAGTGCTGCAGGGATTACGTAGCGCCGCCGCTGCCTCCGCGCCTCCCCGCCATCTTCCAGATCCTTAATACAGAACAGTAAATATAAACTTGGGAAAGTTAAAGCTTTGAAGTTCGTTGTTCCTCGATCATGAGAGGCGTTATATATAATTTCAATGCATCTTATATCAATTTTGCAAGTTGCAGTCTAAAAATAGGAGCCTAACCCGCTCTATAACAAATCAAAATGTTAACACAACTGATTATCCATTCAATGCTGCTGTCTTTGTCTGATTTCTGAACAGAATCATTATGGGCTTCCAGGCTTATCACCTCCTCTGTTGCGGAGCGGCTCTTCACCTCACGAACGCCGAGCTGATCGTCGCTATCGATTCCTTGAGGTACTTTAGTTGCCTTTCTGGTTGGAGGACCTCGTGGCGACCATGCTGATGACCGCCAACGAAGTCTCTACAGTTCTGGCCAGGGCAGCGCTCATCTTCTCCGACTCGTCCTCTCTGATCGCTATCACCACAGTGGCGCAGATACACAGAACTAGCTTGATCTTGATTTAACATCTAGGTATGAGGTGCTAAACCCACTAACCGAAAAAGCGTTTACTTTTTTTACAAGTTGTAAGTGGTTCCTAAATAGCCATATTTTATTATGTAACAATTTTGGCAACATGAGATTAAAATTTAGTAACATATTCTATTAACATTCAAATTTCATCATCACAAGCTCTGCAAATTCGTCTCATCTCGGAAGTTACCTAAGCCTATAAAATGCTCACAATCTCGGAAGTTACCTAAGCCCATAAGCTTTATTAGACCTTTTTATTATTATTAATGTTAGAAATTAGAACGCTACTATGAAATCTCTTTGAAAACAACTAGTCGACTATAAAATTACACTACCCTCATTTTGCTAAAGACTTCTTGTTGTAAAGCAACCAAGTAATGCTACTTTTATTGCAACGTGTGCTTATTTTTTAAGCAATAACGTAATGAACATAATTAATCTTTAAGCTTGAACAAGCAATCGTTACACAAGTTACATCGCTGTTGCTGCAAAATCGGAAAAACCTCGCAAAAAGCTATTAGGGCGAGAAAATTCACATCGGTATGTTCCGTTAGTATAACCTCATCTTCTAACACGTAATATGTGCAACGGTGCGCACCCGATCTCGCACGACCGGTCTCGAAACTAGGTCGTCTCTTTTTGTTCTACCACATATACTCTAATTAGAAAGAGAGGGTGAGCCTAGTTGTATGCAGTTCACATAGTTAAATTGCACTATGTAAAGCACATGTAAATTAGCTGATTGCATCGTAATCAATGGATTTCGGCGACAATTTCGTACCCCACATAAGTACGTACGCATCATTCCTTTTACATTTTTTCGTCTCTAGGTGAAAATCTTGTTATAGTAAAAAAAAAAACAAAAAAAAAATACCACAATGAAAACAAATACCATATATGTACAATCTTTTGTTTAGTTGAGGATAACATTAAGTTCATCCTTAAGTCCGTATAAGCTCAGTGGCTACCCACTAGGGGAGACCGATTCGCACTCGAAAGTATGCAGGTTAGATTCCAAGGTTGTGGCGTGTACCAATGAGACTTTTTCAGATCTCAAGTACATTATACGAACGCTCTAACGGTGAAGGAAAACATCGTGAGGAAACCCGCACATGGTTGGCCCCAGACGTATTGACCTGTCATTCCTCTGGACTAGGCTGACTGTGTTGTGAGAATGCCGTATTGTGCTTGGGCAACCATACGACACTTAAAAAAAACAACTGTCCCAGGCACTACAGTATTTCAAGAGTTAACTTTGCTCGGAGAATACTGTATAAATCATCCAATATCGGATGAAAAGGCCTAAGATTTTTTTTCATCCTCAACTCACCAAAAATTTGGTCTGCAGGTAAAATAAGGTAGGTATTTAGCCACTAGTTAGGAAATCAATACCTAACTAACAAAAACTAACATACCACTGTAATATTTAACAAGTCAGTTGAATCACTTGAACCATTAACAGTAAAGATCAGCGGGAGAATCTCACAAGTAGGTAGTCAAGATGGCGGCATGCGGAAGTGTGTGCGACTTCCGCGTCGCCCTGCGCAACTCGTGCGCATTGGTCGTGACTACTACATGCATTATTAAAGTCTGGCAAATAGGTACTCTTGCACGTTACTAAATATTCAACGGCGAGAAATGTTATACGCACCCTAACCTAATCATATTTTTTACAATTATATTAGTACGTGAAGCGAAAACTTGTTACTCGATTTTACGAAAAATTATGCAAACGAAGGAGTATGAAATTTGGCACAGTCAAAGTTTATGCGGAGGAACGTGTGCAGTAAGCTTATATTTTTAAATAATGCTAAGAAATACATAAAATTAATAAAAATAACAACAACAAGCACTACCTGAGATTATTAACTTAGGTATAAAACGCACGATGCGTAATTGATACAATTTTGATAGACCTTGACGTTTGTCAAACTGTCACTACTTTTGTTTTTGATCTCAGAGGCAAAAGAACCCATGAATTGAGTCCAAACTTAAAAATTGTATGAATTATAAGGGACTAATTTCGACCACAGGCCAACCTCTAGTAATAGTAATTACATACTTATTAAGAAAAGCTAAATTTTAACAATTATGTACAAAGATAATAATGTGAAAAACCTCAAAATATAGAGATTATAGAAATTAGATAGTGATCCGTACCTACTTACCGAGTTAGAAATATTTTAAGGATTGCCTATAGACATAGTCACGTAGTAAGAAGAGTTTAACAATAATAAAAAGGTTTCAGTGAACAGTAAAAAACAATGTTCACGGCTCTCAAGCCGCAACATTTGCTAGGTTCGCGCGTTGCCGTGAGCGTTGAACAGAGATCGTCATATTTTGGTAGAGATGAGTGACATCCATCATTTTAAATGAAAAGGTGTCAGTGAACAATGTCCTCTGGAAGACATTGTCATAACTCACTGGAGGTATAGGAGGAACCACCGACAAACACCGATTAATGGTATCTTATTTATAGTAATTTGATGAGTAGCCACTAGGCGGGGTCGCGCTGCCCGGACATTCCGTCCACAATTGCTGGCAATTGCGCCAATTGACTACACCGCCACCCTTCCGCTTTTAAACGCTAGCGTCATCGCCACTTAACAAACATCTGTCGTTTTCTCCAAATGCGGCGCAGTCCGCACAGGATTTCATAAAAATGTGCAAGTGCTTGTCACGTTGACAAATCGAATTATCGATTTCAACAAAAAAAAATTGATTAATCAAACAATTGAAAATTGTACTGACGTCACAACAATTATTGCGCTCTGAGCTACAAATTAATGACCTGATAATAATAATATATACGTCCCTTTAATTTGTTACTCGTATGTTGTATATTACATAGGTAAAGTTAGCTTTGTCGGCGTTTTTATCCGCCTGGCGAGGAAGGAAGGATGATTTCAACAAATCATTAATTGCGGAAGTACCTAAATTGATATGACGTATCCATCAATTTGTATTAGGTATGATAGACATACAAATAAAGATAAAACAATAAGTAGTCATTGTCAGTGATATTAACTGGGTCTATTATTCTAATATACTAGTGCTCGTACTATCGTTGATGTAGAGCGATATTTGATTCTTTCTATCAATTGCTTCAATTGGCTCGGTCAGCGGTCTGGTCCAGCTGCCACTCATTACCCTTCCGATCAGCAAATCCGTGATCTCAATATGATGAAAAGAAAAGCAGAATTGCAAGTTAACAATATTTTGCTATTTCTTAACCGTTTATTACGCATAATTTTAAATACAGAATGCACATATTATGTACTTAAAATAGGAGTTCCGTTCTTAAATTTATCTCGTTCACGAAGTTTCTATTTAATATTTTGTAAATAATAATAACTAATGTAGAGTTGCTAAATAAAATTATATGCGTACATCGAATTTCGATGGAACATATCCGACGGAATCACTTGACCGGAAAGCGTCGAACGTTAGCGGAACTTTCTTCCGCAATATCATATTCGTACCATCTACTGAGTATTACGCGAACAAACGTCCAAAACTGTCAAAAAGTTCATGGAACCAAACTGCAAATTTGAAGTATCAATTAGGTTAGGTTAGGTTAGAACAGAGGACAATCCAAAAACAGAAGAGTTTCATGGAAATTAAATAGGCCGTGGTACCTACAAAAAGCTCAATTAATAACAAGTTTGAAGTTATTTAGTTAATCAGGCTTTACTTTGCGGAAATCATATATGTAGCGGATAGTATACAATTTAATTAATATTACATCAAGCAATATCCCGGGAGATTTTTTCTTTTGCTGGATAATGCTAGATGTAATATTTATACAAGTAAATAAAATTGAAGTGTCTGTTTGTAATTTTAAATTAACATCTTTTCATTAAATGCATATGAAAGTATATATAGCACTCACAATAAAAAAAAACAATTTTTAAATTTATTTCCTGTCCGTCTGTCTGTTTGTCTGTTTGTTCCGAGTAATCTCTGAAACGGCTGGACGGGGCTTACACGGGGCTTTCACTGGCAGATAGATGATGTTATAAAGAGTACCAATCTTAGGCGAATATTATCTTAGGGTTTCGTTTCGTTCAGTTCTACGCAAATGAACTTGCACCAGCTAGTATTAATATAATTGTTATTTGTAAACAAGATATTTCTTATGCATTAAACTGATATCTGAACCTTACAAGTTATAACTTTACCTTACACGCGCGCTCGGCTCTGTTATTCTCTCTCTAGGCTCTTTTGATTTTTTTTTACTTCCGAAGTAGGTGCATGACCTATTTGAATAATATTAAAGTCTAGAATTAATTTGCATACATTATCGTTTTACACGTGTAAGCTTTGTAAAATTCGTTGTTTTTAGGAAGTAGGTATCTCAATTCTAAGTCTTCAACACTATTCACTAGTTAAATGTATCTTTGTTTAAATCTGAGGGCACGGTAGTGCCCCGCCAAGACGAGCCAAGCGAAGCGCAAGAGCTAACAGACCCACCTGTTCTCGAAGCGTTTCGTCGACTTTTTGAACCCTCCTAACTTGGGTTTGGATTACACTAGATAAGCGAAATTTTCAGGATATGCTTAAGTAGCGGACTGTGTAAAGTTTTAATTGTATAGCTCTTATACTTTAGATTTTATTGATATCTCAAAGCCCCTGATTTCGTTACTCTCTGATGATCAACAAAACCTATAAAATGGTTCATCTGAATGTCCTAGAAAGGTGAGATTTGGTATGTAAGTGACACAGGCAACATAATAATTGTCAAACTTGGAACTTTTGTCCTCCAACCCCTTAAAATAAGGGATGAAAGTTTGTATGAGACTTCCGCAAATTTTGACGCTAGAGGTCTGAAAATTGTTGTAGAGATCCGTGTTAAAAATAATAATAATAAAATGTAATGAAATAACTTTGTAAGCCTTTATTAATAACAAAAAACACAATAAGTATTTTTTAATATTTATCGACATATTTCAATGTACTTCATATTAAATAGTAGTTTACAAACGTGATAATAATAATATAATAAATAAACTATATATATTATTATATATATTTAAAAGATATTACCTATGTCATTAGTTTCCAATCCAAACGACGAATGACGACATAATTAACATAGTTTATTGGTAAAATATACGCAATAGATGGCGCTTTTTACAGAACTTAAAAAAGGATTATGATTTATCATCAAAACGATTATTTATCTATTGAAGTGAATAACACTGTCAAATAAATAAATATTAAAAAAATATAAAAACCGACTTCCAAAGTAAAAGCAACAAGGTAACAAAAAGTTCCCCTTTTAAATTCTAATAAAAAAATATATAAAGGAGTAACATAAAGTCGATTTTTTTAAACATAATATATCTATTTAATCTAAGTATATGTATACCATTGTTAACTATGAACTTTTGCCATCTCATATGTAGTTCATTGATTCCTTTACTAAAAAAACTATTCATTGCGATGCGCGAAGCCATTGTGATGAGCATTTCCGATTATCGTACAGGATCCACTTTTCATCACAGGTTATGATTCGATTTAAATCCCTTCCCTTCCCTTCATTATTGTGCCACTTTAGTAATGCTAGCAGTCGACGCGCGTTTGTCGGTTTGCTGCACTCAATTCATTAGTTACCCACCTTCCAAGCTTTTTCACCTTCCCAATTTGCTTCAAATGGATTAAAACAGTTTTATCACTAACACCGCAGCCTGCAGCTAAATCGGACGTGGTTTGCGATGGATGGATGGATGGATCGCTTCCACAATAGCCTTTAATTATTCATGATCAACTTTGGTCTCCGGCCGTTCACGGGGCTTGTTCTGCAGGTCGAAATTTCCAGAACGAAAACGTTGGAACCAAAAACGCACTGTGTTTTCTTTTGCGACACCGCCACCATACACATCATTAATCCTTCGAGCCGTTTCTGCAGCACTGGTGCCACGGTGGAACTCGTTCTCGAAAATAATACGATATTTCAAGTTTTCCATTTTGTAAACAGAGTGACGCAAAGAAAAAACCAAAAGAGGAAAAAACAAATGAATTACGGTTTTCGAAACACAAATGCATGAGTAAATAGCGGTATAAATTTGAAATTGGAATTCCTAACCAAAGAAGATATATTTGAGATCAAAGTGGCCAGTACGATAAAACGCCAATGTCATGCTATGTAAGAACCTAATATTAATTAATTTATCTTCTTTTTAGTGACAATATAATATTATTAACTAGTTAACTAATAATAGTGTAATATACTAATTAATAGTGTCGAAATTATTGAAGTATTGTTGTATTACGAAAAAAAAACTAAAAAGGTGTGATATCTCAGGGATAAGACTTAGCTTTGGAAGAAGACGTCTAACGTTTGCAGACCTTTCGCATACATCTTCACAACAGTTTCTAAAACAATTCCAAAATTTCCAAACGTGTATCTTTAAAGGCTGACGAGTTCCATTCAGTGCTTTTGGAACCAGGGTATACCTTGACATAATATCACTTTTGGTTAGAATATGCTTAGGTTACTTAAAATGATGTAACAGTTGACACACAATGTATAATAATGATGATGATGTGACTAGCGAATGTTCAAAGGTCGATATTGGTGTAAAATACTAAGAGAGGTACCTGATACCTATTTCATCATATGATTATGTATGGTGTTATGATTATGGTGGTCATGATGATTATTTAATAGTGATATAATATGCTTGCAGTTCTATGAACAATGGTGAAATTTCCAAATGTCTTTAAAGACTGAGGAGTTCTGATCAGTCCTTTTGGATCCAGGGTGTACCTTGGTATAACATTTCACTATTTGGTAGCTTTCAAGGAAATCGATATTGGTGAAAAAACAATGAGAAATACCTATATCAACATAGTATTATGATGTAAAGTGTGATGATGGTGGTGGTGATAATGATTATTTATTAGTGACATATTCTTGCATTTTTAAACAATACTGAAATTTCCAAACGTGTAGCTTCAAAGAATGAAGAGTGCCGTTCAGTGCTTTTGGATCCAGGTTATAGTTTGGCACAACGTTTCACTTTTTTCGTAGCATATGCTCGAGTTACTTCAAAAAAAGTAAAAATCACTATATGACTCCCTATAAATTTTGAAGACTTCTCTCGATACCTCATGGATCATCACCAGGTCAACCATTTGGTGACAATGGGATCAACTTGTGCGTCAACCCTTTAAATTAAAAAAAATAATTTCGAAAATCGGTCCACAAACGACAGAGTAATCAAGTAACATACACACAAAAAAAACATATACACGAATTGATAACCTCCTGTGTTTTGGAAGTCAGTTAAAAACAACATGTTATAATATAAGGCCATAAAATAGTTACATACTTTTTTGTTTTAGGTTTTGTAAATTCTATTTTACAGTATTAACTTATCTTAGAGTATACGAAGGAGGATATTATGTATCCTCCTCATATCCTCTATACCTATAGCTAATAAACGTAATATCAATGATGTGTATTCAAGCAGTACTTAATGCTACTAATAGATATCAGCGCTTCGACCCTTAATCGCGCTATTGCTGTGCTGTAAATATAATAAAGATAAGAAGAAAGAACAGACTTTTCCACCGAAAGATTTGAATAAAACTAAGTACCTGGGAGACCGAGCTTTGCTAGGAGTTATAGAAGTATGAAAAGAAAATTAAAAAAATATATAAAAGAAAAAAAAAACGTATAAATAATTTCGTCTGACCGGTTTCGCACCCGCGAACAATTTTCCGACAGCCAAAAAGTCCTGACGCTTAGTAGCTGAGCCACAAGTATTCGACATTGACTGGCGAATTACGAAACATATTGTCATAACAACTTACAAAAAGAGATGAAATCCTACCAAAAACATTTTCATGTTAAAATGTTGCCAAGATGACCATATCACTCGCACTATGAGTGCGAGTGATATGGTAAGATTTATCCAAGTTATCAGATCAGAGTGGGATTTTTTTGATAATTTAGGCTGCGACTATTAACAATCTACGACAGACGTAAAAACTGTTTGTTTATTTTGTTTGGTGTCCGATCTTTCTTTAACTCTATTGTGTTATAGTTAAAACAAAAAAAAAGCTAGCGAAGGGTATAATAATATGTCTACTAAAAAAACAAATTTTACATGCGAAAAACACGCCAAATGTATGCGAAAAAATTGAAGAGTTTAGGTAATATTATTCAAATAATTACTTCGGAAGTAATACAATATACAAATCTCAATCAAAAAATCATTAGTTTTGGTCACCCCACGCGCCATGCGCCGCTGTACGCTTCAATTATTATGCGCAACGTCATATCATAAGGTGTTTTTATAATTTTTTCTGAAATCCTTTTTTAAAGTAGTTTTTGAAAAGGATTTACTAAGGGCGTAAAAATACATACAACCCTCAATTTTCACCCTTCTCACACCAACCCCCATTGTATAGTAGCGTATATAACTATAATTATACTTATTAGTACTGTAATTCTTGTAAGGACTTTACAAGAAGATAGTTACACGATAAATAAGTTTTATTTGAATTTCGCACGCTATGTCTTGTGTCAAATGTGTAGTAGTGATTCAATTTTGTATTACTACCCTAAAATTACCGCTCGCGTAGCGTCTTGGTGTCAGCTGACCCTAAATGTGAGAATTAATTTGACACGTGAACCCATGATTGTTATTGTTGTTAACAGCACGTGATAATATTTAAAATAACCCACGTCACTACAGATTGTGTTAAATAATGGACAAATTCCGCTTACGTCGACCGCGACAGGAAGTCGCAATTCTTTCGAAAACTACACGTTCTTATTAGGCAGCTACTTGTATTATTTGACCTCGAACTCAGATAATATACTAAGTGCATGTACTATCTTTAATATAGTAAGATACTATATCTTCATTGAGTTGTTATTTGTGTAAACTGTAAACTGAATGTGTTTGAGTGAGTGTTTTTATTTATAATCGGATACATTACCTATGTATAACGTGACCATTTATTTTTTGACTCAAAACGGGACATTGGTTTATTTAGGTTAATTAACAGGTAGTCAATGAAAAAAACACTTTTTTTAAAGTTATTTATTCAGAAAAAGTGAGTTAACTTAAAAGTTACAAATTAAAAAATATATATACCCGAAACGTTTAGTTATATTTATCAGAGGAACAAATTTGCTTATTTATATAGCTGGTGACGATTTTAAGTAAGAATAAAACTCTTGGCATGTTTTTTTTTTATATTCACCTTAATTATCAACATCGCCTTTAGAACAGAAATTTGTAACAGGGTTTTCTCAGATGGCCACAATTTGTTCAAGATAGAGAATACTCTTTCTACTGGAGCATTTGTAGCAGGCAAACATAAAATAAATTCAATTAAAATAGAAAAATTTTCATGCTGAAGATTGTTGGCTTGAAAGTGTTTGAATACCCAACGAGTTTCGGTGGAAACATTTAGATTATTCCATTCATTTAACTTCTGCGATGTAATGTAGTTTAATTTAATATAATAATAAATTAACGAAAATAACCTTTTTTAAATCTGAAAACTAAAATAATAAGCTTACATTATTACATAAATTAATTTTGCCACATGATTAGCCGAAAACAGTGAAAATTTTTACGCTGTTAAAATAATATGTACCTTAGTAGGTACAAAAGCAAAATTAACTAATTCACTAATGGGTAAAGTAGAATAAAGACACGGCGAAGTAACGCCTCTACATGCCAATGTGCATTAGTTTATTTTTTGGGGTGAATACGATGAAAACAGCAATTTTTATAGGTAAAAGGCTTTAATTTTTATGGTTCCGTACCTTAATAGGAAAAAACAGGAACCCATATAAGATCACTTTGTTGCGTCCGTCCGTCCGGTCCGTCTGTAGTCTGTACGTCAGTTTATTTCGGTAACGCGTGAATATATCGAGTTGAAATTAAAAGTGAGTCTCTAGATCCAGATTTCTAACTTCTCACTAAGGTCTGAGGTAAGGTACCTTAAAAGTAAAGTAAAGCCGTGAAAAAATCAGACTTCGCCGTTTATGCCACAAATAACGCATATTTCGACACTCTCACACTCGACTTTTGATGTTCAAAATTCATAGGGTACTTCCCGTTGACCTAGAATTTGGGCAAGTAACATCATTTTGTTGCTGTCTTTGTCTGACAAGTGACTTTTCCAACGTATCAGATAAAGACAGCAACATTGAATTTAATAAGTTGTGTTAATCATATGTTTATTAGTTATAGAGGTAAAAGAGGGGTTAGGCTCTTACTTTTAGGCTGTAACTTGCAAGACTGATGTAAGATAACATTGAATACCTAACCAGTTGTGTAAATATTTTTATTATTAGGGAGGTATAACTTATAAGTAGGTCAGTGGCGTCGGGTTCCTATAACTCCATTCCCATCGGCTTCACTTATCACTTACCTTTTGCAGACCCACATCCAAATCCCTACCTATTGGCTATTTATTATACAGGCTAGGGCTTCCCTATGAAGGAGAACCAGCCTTCGCCACTGAAGTAGGTACAAGAAAAAATCTGAAAACTGCATATCTGTAATTAAGTCGTAAAATACCTAGGGAGTCTAAAGTCTAAAAGGGTATTGAAATTCGAAATTACAAGTTGAAATGAGGTGTAGGGTATCATATAAAAACGGCTTGATGTGATTTGCGAGCATTCCAAAACATATTTCAATACTTTTTGACGTTAAGATTATAAATATATCACATATTTTAGATTTTAAATGAAAAATGTCAGAAATAAATAGCTTCTCTATACAAACTCGATTCAAGAACTATTTATGATGTTCCTACTTTGTACGGAACCCTTGGTGGGTGAGTCCGACTCGCTCTTGTGCAGTTTTTTATCATACGATATAACTTAAAGAGTTAAGGAATATTGATTACGTTCTGGTCGTATTTAATACAGGATATAATAATAATATTCAATTTATCAAGATAATGTGCACCTTACATTATTATTCTTATTTCTCAAATAAGGAAAATGTTATCAAAAATTATGTTTACGTAGTAGTCTCCGGGTACGAGTACTCTGAGTGCAAAAACGAGTAAATTGTTTTATTGAAATTCACACTCGTATTGTATGTATGTATGTAGTATTAGTATGTATTTTATTTGCACAATCATTAATATGCGGGATTGACACGGGTGACTAAAGCCTTTTGCCGCACAGCGAAAATCGTCTGAAAATCGGCCGTCTAGGTCGCAACTCGCAAGTGACAATTTTTTTCTTAATGAAATGAACCAGGAAACGAGAAGACAGATCGCCTGATGGTAAGCGATTACCGCCGTCCATGGGCACTCGCAACACCAGAGGAGTTACACTTGTAACTCCTCTGGTGTTAAAATCTCCAACCCCCCCTAGGGCCTCTGGTAACCCTACTCACTCGGCGAAACACAACGCAAGCGTTATTTCGCGCCGGTTTTCTGTGAGGCCGTGGTATTTACCCGGTCGAGCCGGTCTATTTATGCCGGAACGTGGCTCTCCCACAGTGAAAATTGCCATTAAAGACGGTCGATTTTCGCTGTGCGGTAAAAGCCGCGGCTTGAGTGGGTAACTCAAATGTAAACAGAAAATCGTGCATTTCGTAATACCAACTGATTTTAAAATAATTTTATCACAAAACTACGAAAACATTTTTTCTGAGAAAATTAATTTACTTTACTATCATGATAATAATGAAATAGGTATAAATAGTCAATTGCGATGAAATTATCGCATACGTTATTCGAATTAGTATTCACTAATCAGTTAGCTGAAATACTTTTCTGTGAAATACCTATTTTGAATTTATAGCTTTGATTTTGACATTGCAAATTTCTTTTCGCTCGCTGCAGTAACCGATGGGGCCGGGGGCCGATTTCACGAAAAAGTGCGATCCCTTATATCTGAGAGAGAGAGAGAGAGAGAGAGAGAGAGAGAGAGAGAGAAGAGAGAGAGTTCTGAAGATATGATATTCAAAAAAGGCTCAAAAGACGCGTATTCACGAGAGCTATAAGGTGCAAAAATAATTATTCGAGAAACTAAAAAACGAAAAAAGCTATATATATATATATATTAGGTCCTTACATATAAAATTGGCGTTTTGTTGTACTGGCCATTTTGATTTCAAATATATCTTTGGTTAGGAATACCAATTTCAAATTTATACCGCTATTTTCTGCTAATTTTACTATTAAGTAAATATATAGTATTCGGCATTGTTTAAAGAACTGTAAGCATATGCCACTCACAGTAATCATCATCATGATCATTACCACCATCTTCTTACGATACACCAACATATTATTATGGTGACATAGGTAGGTACTCATAGTTTAGTACACCGATATCAATGTATTTGAAATTTTGCTATAGCCAAAATTATATTATATGTATTTAATTATATTTAATGCTAACTGCTACATTTTTTCAGCCGACTACTACTAAGTGATGATAATAATTAGACACTTTTAATAAATATTTATTTGTGTTATATTGTATTAATACACACTGGTGATTATTTATTTGTTTTTTGTTTGATTATGTATTTTTAACAAAAAATGTACAAAATGTATAAAATAAAACTTATTTTCTAAATAATTCCCCTTTTACATTTGACCAAAATTTAAACTTTAGAAGTCGCTTTTCATTTTTTGAAACATAATTATATTAACTAGTTAGATTATATTATATTGTAACATGTCCTGACTGACTGATTCATCAACGCCGAAGCAAAACTACTGAAGCTAGAAACGTAGTACTTATTTGGACCGTGGCTTCCTTTTGTGACTATAGGTCCACTAAGAAGGGATTTTGCGACTCACCCCCTAATGGGGTAAAAAGAGGTATCAACGTTTGTATGTAACTTTTTTGTTTGTGGTCAAATCTGCGTGATGCTCTTGCTCTTTGACATGATTTACTAAAACTCTAATTCAATATTTTCTAAAATTCGATCTATTAATTGGTAAAAAGGGGTATTAAACTTTGTATGGGGAAAAATATTAAATGAGCATTTCGGCGTGGAACTTTGTAAATGTAGTCGTAAAAGAAAATAAGTAAACATGTATTTCACAAATTTTTTTCACAGTTAGACTCATGCTTGACCATTTTACTATGTTTGTCGTATATTTTTGGAATGTTCTGTTCAAGCTCCTTATTTTGATACCCGTAGTACCCAGGGGCACACGAGCGGATGAGGTAAAGTCGTGTTTAACGTCATCATACAAGTGGAGTCACACACAAAAGCTCGCTTTAACAATAAACATAGGAGTCCCTTTGAGAGGTGAACAGTCTGATGAACAGTTTAAGAATTGTTGCTTAAAATAGGAAATGGCGTTTTCCCTACAATTAATGGTAAAATTACTATTCCGCAAAGTTTGGAAACAGTGGTGACATCACTTACAGAATTCGCTAATGCAGTTTACCCTGATGTCACCAATCTCATGACAAAACCCATGAAAGGCTAAGTGAACGTGACAATTTGACTCCCAAAAATTAAAACACAGCCACAATAAATGAACTTTTACTCAAGTCAATTGAAGTAGATGAAGTACAATATAAGTCAGTTGATTCAGTAGTACAAACTGATGATTTTTTTTTCAAAGGCACATCTTCATCATAAACACAAACAATATAACTAACACAAAAAAAAAAAACAATCTGTCAAGCAGATAGCTTTCAAGTGTCCAGAGTGAGGTATTTTTTTCATTTTCGACTTATGTCGTCAGGTTTTCGTTATTCCGCGAATTTCGAATTTTTCTTGACAAATATTACAATAGAAGTATTTCAGAATGAGTTCTCGAGGCAAAAATTTTACCGAAAGAGAAAGATGTCAGCTTATGGAAATAATTTCCAAGTAAGTGCTTACTGAAAAGTATTATGTGATTTTAGTATTAAATACATTACTTTCACTTTTTTTAATAAAGAAGCATCTGTTGTTGTATTTTTTTAGATATAAACACATGATAGAAAACAAATGTAAGAATGCCAGGATCGCTCTTCATCATCACTGCTGGAAAGGCTGCTGAGATCGGATAATGACATGATAATATCTAAAACACAAATAATAATTTTGTAAATATTTGGAAATCAATAGTGATAGCCATAATTATTTTTACTTAGAGCTTCTAGCAAATAAGTACTAGGTACCGTATAAAAATATTACCAGCGTCAAATTAACTTAGTAAAAACACTTTACATACCTTCTGTAAACAATATCAGTGGAAAAATGGGAAAAACTAATATTTTTCGAAAGTTAATTCGCGGAAATGCATTGATCAGTTGATAATAGATTTGACATATGTTTAATTTATGATTACTTACGCCTTAAATAGCTTTCCAGAAACCGAAAACAGCGTCTGACATACGTTTTGTTAACTAACATGATGATCAAATCAAACGACTGATCAAGCTTTATGCAACTCAATTTACACTTGACAAGAGATTTGACCGTTGATTTGTTAATTTTGGTGATGATTAGCCTTTCAGAAACCGGGGGTTAGTGTTGTGTTTACGTCAGATACAGAAATGCACAACATTATTAAACAAATATAAACATATAGTCATAATTATAAAAATAACTAATTAGCGTGCAATAAATAAAACTAAAAATACATAAAAATGAGATTTGTATAGTAATAATAATCATGTTAAGAAATAAAATTAAAGTATAAATAATGTCACTTATCCAGTATTAATTAAAAAAAAATGAATATAACGAAAAGATAATAAATAATAAACACATATTTTAGTGAATATAGTATATTCAAATGTGATTTTTTTAGTTATATCGTCCGTCGATATGGGCCGGTTGTGTGTGAATCACACAACTCTTACTCTTCACGTTTCGGTTGAACTAGTTGCACATCACAACACTTTGTGAGCGTCGGGAATTCATGTGAGCGGTGACTGGTGAGCCCCGTCTTGCGAATCTTGACGACAATGACCCCTACAACAAACGGATTACACAACAAACACTTACTGAACAATATTATAAGAACATCGAATACGATTTGCACATCCTTGGTTAGCTCTTAGCATGTCCAAATTAATCTATTGAATGCAGTGTCTTTGAACTTTAATCGGATAAAAGGGCGTTGTAAAATCAATGTCTGGTCGCCTGCTCCAATCACCATAATTAATATTAATACGTGAAGCAAAAACTTTAGCAGGTACAATTTTACGAGAATTGTGCGAAGGAGTATGATATTTGGCACAGTTAAAGTTTGTGTGGAGGAAGGTGTGCAGAATGCTTATATTTAAAACAAAATGCATAGAAATACATAAAAATAATATCGACAACAAACTACCTCAGATTATTATTAACACTTCGCTTCACGCGCGGGAGTGTTCGTGGTAAAAAATATATTTAGCAAATATACCTACTGCAATATAGTAATAGCACAGAGTAAATATATATATATATACACTTATAATAAACTTTCACACGTACTTTTTATATTATTATAATTTTATATAAGGATTAGGTAATATTTTATCCGTCTAAATAGCTAATGAAAATACCACATTATTTGTGATCATTTTTTAAAACTTAGAAAGGGTATAGTAACCTATTCTTAAAAGAGACATATCTATGCCGACCGACTTCAAAAATATGAAGATTGAGTAGAGAAATAAAAGAAATTAAAATTTGATCCGAATTTAAAAGGGGAATTATTTGGAAAAGAAGTTTTATTTCATACTTTTTTGTGTATTTTACTTAGAAGAAGTCGGTTTAATTTTTTGTTTAATTATAGCTCAGTTTTTTACCAATACGAAAAAAAAGGTCGTCAATCTGACCCCGTGCTAAGTATCCGAAGAACTTGTGTTACAGATACCAGAAAACGGAAAGTATATAATTTATTACTTTTATACTGTACATATATTTAAGATTTTTATTATATTATACACATATTCAATACACATTCAATATCCATGACCCAGGAACACAGGAAAACTATGTTGTTCCTTCGGCGGGATTCGATCCCGCGACCCTCGGCTTGAGCACCAACGCGCTGAACCACTGAGCCACAGAGGTCGTCAAAGTAAAGAGTGCGTTAGGTATGAAACATTTGTTTATGATGCACAATAATAGCCTGTCTTAACATGTACTTAGTTATCGCAGTCGATTAAGAGATCGTATCCTGTATCTCAATTCTCAAGGAAGCAGTCGAGATAATCACTGAAGTGGTCATAATAATATCTAGGTTTTAATTGTGTGGGATTACTTTGTCCGGCTCTGATTGCTATTCGTTTTCTATTGGCTGTTTTTTTCTCATCTCATGATGCAATCGCGGATGTTCGACATGCCGACATTTATTAATTTTATCGCTCGCGCTTGTACAACCGACATTTTTTCTACATTCCACATGCGGTTACTACTGTGTCTTTGTTTATAAGAATAGGAGTAGATCAACTAAACTGAGGAACTGTGATCTCTACATCTTTTAGTATGTACTCACTACAAGGACTAATAATAATAAATCCTAACCAGAAGTTTCCGTTCAAAGATCGGCAACCACTGCACCGACGAGCTAAGCTGTTAAAAATGAATGAACTAAAAATTATAAAAAATACAAAAATATGCTACATAATATCTACCTACTAGACAGAAACAAAACCAATAATTTGCTAAAAATGGACCAAAATATATTTGGAACATATTATTATATACCTACCTATTTAAGCATAGTGATTAGTGAACCATTTATGAGATAATCTATTTGAAAATTCTGGGTCAGTAGTTAGAATAGAATAGAAAACTCTTTATTTGTACAGAAAACACACACATATAACAATAATTAAATAAAGTAACTGTACAAAATGGCGGTCTTAATGCTTATAGCATTTTCGGCCAGACAACCTAACAATTAAATTATGTAAAATGAAAAATACAAAAAACGATATACGATGAAAATACATACAAAAAAATACATACAAAATACAAAATACATACATAAAATAAAATACATACATACATAAATTTACATACAAAATACATAAAATACACGTTACATATACAATACATTAAAAATAAATATTAATGTTAATTTATATAAACTACGTAAACATTACACAAATGTAACATTTGATAGTAGGTACATCAATAGTAAATTATTGAGACGGATGAAGATAATATTCCTTAACACGCTTTTTAAAAATATCAATTGATTTTGATTTTTGAATAGATTCAGGTAAATCATTCTATAGTCGTAAAGCAGAAATAGTGAAAGAGGAGTCACAGTAGGCAGTTTTGTGTGAAGGAAAAGCAAGAGTTAGTTTCTTTGTGGAACGAGAAAAGGATTTTTATGTCCAAGAAAGGAAAAATAGTCTTTTAGATATTGAGGGGTTTTGGGATTAAAAATAATGTTATATAGTAGATGAAGTATGTGAGTATTCCGACGCATTTTGATAGGGAGCAAATTTAGTTTGGTCCGGTAGTCCGATATATGATCGTATTACCGAAGGCCAAATATGAACCGGATACATAAGTTCTGCAGACGTTCTATAGAGGATAGAAGTTGTTCACTAAGGTCACATAGCTTACGTCAGCATAGTCTAAAATTGGAAGTAATAATGTTTGTGCAAGTGTGATTTTAGTTGGGATAGGAAGGAAATTACTTAGACGTGTGAGGGAAGCATTGGCGGCAGACAGCTTTTTGCGGAGTGTATGGACTTGTACGTTCCATGACAGAGTGTGATCAAGATGAACCCCTAAATTTTTAACCTACCTATTCAAAAGAAAATAAGAACCGAAAGAACAAAATTTTTATTTTCCAATTTTTTTTTGGCTTTGTTAAGATATATTTCCGTTCCCTCAGTAGAAAGCCAAGACCTTGGCATTCGCCTTGGTCGTGGAAAACAACGGACGATGCGGAAGCGTTCATGCATTGTTTTCGAGTCAATTGACGTAACTGAGACGTTTACTTTAAATATACAACAATTCATCAATTATAATTATTTAATTTATAATAATGTAATCTTTGATACAATAGAAATACTATATACCTACTTAATATTATTAAAACGAATAGCTATTACAAGTGTAAGCGTAAATTAATAATTAAATCAAAATTGCAGATAGCTAGTGATAGCCAGATAGATAGATAGAGCACGAAGCACAAACAACTGGTTGTCCGCTCGTGGAATTGACTGTATCGGGCATGAAGACGCCCTCTTCTAGTCCAGTCAAAATTTAAACCCACTGGACTGGACTGGCTGACTGGACTAAAGGATATGGCAACATTTGGAGGAGAAAGTATGCGCTAAGGCTCATCAGAATCTGGAATCTCCCCGAGCATATCTAGCTAAAGCTCCGGCTGAAATAGACATTATGAATGTGGTGTGTGCTTCGATCTTCAACTGGCCGCATCGATTAAGGGCATTTCGAATAATGTAAATAAAAATATTTATTACATTCAAAGTTTTTGGAAGAACTTATGACCTGACTATGTATACCTTACCTAATTATTTTCCTGAACGCTAATCAAAGATGCTAAAGCTTATGGTTAGACTAAACATTGTAGAGATGATAATAAGTTATAGCTCTTTTGAAAATATATAAAAAATTGGCATAGGTAAGCAGCGTGAAGGAATTGGGCACATCATATTTTATGTATACGTAGTAACTATTTATTATTCTGTGGTTTAGGCCACTCCGATTTAGCACAAGCAAATAAAAAAAAAAACAGATACCTAGTCAAAATGGGCAGAATAAAAGTCTCTGGCTCATCCCATGTCAAAATTACTTTCTTTATTGAGGAATTATTCTTATACTTTATTTATTAATTTGTGACGAGACAATCTTGTATGTAATCTGGTCCTCGAAAACGGCTCCAAGTATTACCATGAAATTTAGTATTTAATTTTGGGGGAGAAAAATCCATTTAGTTAGGTGTTATCCCTAGAAAACTGCGTATTTTAAGCTATATATGTGTTTTTTTCGTCGTGACTCGTGCAACAATATATTGAATTTCAACCCTATTGTCTGTCCGATTGGCAGTTTGGTATGCGTACCAAATGAATAATTTTTGCTTTGTTTGAAAATTCGGAATGTGGTGGGTCCGAATCCCGGTCAGATAAATAATTTGTGATTCTTTTTACTTATTTTAATGCATCATAACTCCGAGCAAAGCTCGGTTAGCTAGGTACTATCAATTTAAATATATAAACATCCTGTAAACTAATGCAGATTTATAAAGGAATTAAATTTATAAAAAAGGGAAAAACATTTTAGAATGTATACCTACTATACTACATAATTTGTAAACAGCTCAATAATTTGCATTACAAATAAGCGCAGAAGAAGCTTAGATACAATGCTACCTACTAGAAAATGAGAGATGAAAACCAAAAACTTAACAACTTTCCAATTTCAGAAAAGCTGCGTATCTACCTACAATTTATTATAAAAATAAATACAAGCAGCATAATCCCGGAGACAGCGAGCGTTCGTGTTATGTTACAGTGACCACAGAGAAACAAAACAAAATAAGAGAATGTCCTCAATCGTGCGTGCCGGAGAACAGGACTCAGGGCTACCGACCGTACAAAATTAATTAAAAAAAAATGGTTTAAAAATATCAGGTTATTTAAACTTTTAATAGACATAATATAGGTACATATTTTTGCCTACAAATAAATATGATATTAATTTAAAAAATAGGTTGCCTAGAAGAAACTGCTGTAAGCTAAGATTTTGTCCCAATCAGCAAAATCTTGATATGTAACGCTTAGAGCTAAAGTAATAATATTAATTAACAGGTAACATCCTTTGAAATGTTAAACATTTATAATGGCATAGAAATTCATAACTTTAGTTCGTAACCAAAAGAGATTAATTTCTGCAAAGACAATCTAGAATACCACCCACCAGATATCTTACTTTTACGTTCTAATAACTAATGAAAAACGCAAGTCATCAAATATTTTAAGATTCCTAATCGTAATTCAAAAATGGAACAATTTTATTATATTTCTATATACGAAAACGAAGCAAATGGCTTAACTTTTTGAAGAACATTGCAAGTTGCAACCCTACCCTTTTTCTTAACCCGTTGCGTGGCTGAAGACTGGTGGGGGAGGGGCAGGAAGCCGCAGGACATCCGACACGTACAGGAAGCGAAACCAGTTCCAGAGCCTTTGTCCCTCAACCTCCCGCCTCTTCCCGCACCTCCCAGTCAGACCACATTCCTATACGAACCCCGCGCGCTCGCGCATCCACTGATCATTAAAAAATAAAACATTAACATGGTTACATCATCGCAACAATTTCATTTGAGACGACTTTTGATTCGCCGCAGATTGAAGTCATATTTCATAAGAACTAGGTAACAAGCATGTAACAAGTATTAAAAACGAGTGAAGACCGGAATCTATTTTAAACTAAACAAACATGCGCGACAACGTATTGTGTTACAAGCTAACAATTCGTATTATGCAAATACTGTGATATCATTAAAGTACATATACGATACGAATTGATGTCTATATAATATTATGATAGTAGATATGTACTACCGTCCATTCCAACAGCGGAACCAAAAATAAATCTGATTACGTGGTCAAGTAGGTACATGATTAGCTCTGTCGGCGTCTGAGCGTTTGCGTTGGGGAAAAACATCGAAAACCGAAATAACCGCTGAATATTTCCGTCTCGAGTACGGCCCGACTTGTGAAAATGACGGTCGGCGCGCGCGCCGCTTCCGGAATGTGAGTAAACATGGCGGCCAACAAACATGGCGGTGTTTCCGGCCACCGCAGCGACTACGCTCAACGCTGATTCACCTGTGATGGCGGTTGATTCTGGCTTGCTCATAACATTTCTGTACTATGATTCAGCTTTACGCAATATGTATTCCTAATCTTAAATGAGTCTAAATTCTTTGTCTGGCATATATTCAAGGTTTATTTAATTAGACACAATACATTTATTTACATTTTTTGTTTAAGAATTTGCATAACTTGTTGTTGAACAACAACATGTTATGCAAGCAATTTGTGTAATATGCATGCAGTATGACAATACTTAAGACTATCAAAACATCCAATTCTAGCTGAACCAAAATATTTTTATTAGGTATATACAGTATTTTATACACATCCATGACTCCGGAACGCAGAAAACTTCTTTGTTCTTTTGGCGGGATTCGAACCCGCAACCACTGGCTTGAGCACCGACGCGCTCAACCACTGAACCACAGATGTCGTCAGATAATTAGAATACCTACCTAAGTTAATTATTAGACCCCGAGCTCCTCCATGGTTGATTATTTTTACTTATTTGTGTTGAAATTATGAGTGTGTTTATTGGTTATTCGGCTACTACTTTCTACTGAGTACTATGATTTATTTCCTGACTGCCAAAAGGGGGTTTATATCTTTACTATGTATGTATTTGCATGCCAGTTTGGCTTTATTATGAAAAATTCTAAACAGTGCATTCTCAAAATTTCAATTTCGTCAACGTTCGCTGCGTTTAGGAATCGCCGCCGGAGTTAATACGACCTAACTCTTTAACTATTCGTCCAAATTATTAGATGCAGTAAAAGGGAAAGTCTTATGTTTAAAACACATTAAACTTATTAATTTTGACAAGAATGCACAATTATTGGTAATATGACTAATAAACATCACCTAAAATCGCTGAATTTTTTGTAGGCATTGTCAAGCTCTAAAATAAGCTCTAATTTAAAGTACTGAGGACTGACAATAATTTGAATGTAGGATGAGCTCGTAGTCACTTGATTTAAAATATATCTCCCCTCTCCGAGACACTCGAGTAAGTACTAATTTGCATAATGGGCTAGCTATTATTTTCATAGTTGGAGAAGTTAGCCACAGCGAACGGACAGAAAAACGAACGGTGCACGGTGGGTATGGGACGGAGGGAAAATGTTATAAAGTATCATTGTGCTGTATGGAAAATATCCCAAGAAATTGGAAAAATCTAGGTGTCAGCGACAAAAAGCCTTTTATCATAATCTATTAAATACCTAATAGCCTCTATAATAAATTGATCTATTGATACATAGATAGATACATATATACATATATAGATACATACATAGATAGATAGATGCATACATACATACATACATACATTCATACATAGATACATACATACATATATAAAGATCTCTCGATTAATTTATTGAGGCGAAGGTAAGCGAACAAGGTTGTCGCACTGGTGGCCGTGGCAGTGAACTTTCTTTCTTTACCCCGACTCGCGACACATCGCGCTGTATATACGCGCCGAGTACGAGGTAACACACGACACTATGACATAATAACGGAAAACGTCGCATTGTCAAATCTCACCATACGTAATGATAAGGATCACTCGTTCCGTGATAAGTTGATCATGTTGTAAGCCTAGTTAAATATTAGCTAGCAGCTTATCAAACACAAATAAGGAATTACAATGACATGCGTAATGCGTTCATTTGTTTTATTAAATTGCCTCACGTGATTTATAATAATTCATCTCTCGCAAAATTTGTTTATTTAAACTAATGTGGCTTCGATGAGTCAATAAAAATGAACTACTCAATTTGTTAGATTCTCCGAACGGCGCGGCATGCTTTGACGCACCTCTACTATAGCAAGTCAAGCTTAATCGTTGTCCGCAATCCCACTTCCGCGTAGCTCATCCCGCTGTGCGACCCAGCCTCGAAGACCTCCCGTTATCATCGAGCCCGTTACGTGACGCGCCTGACCCGGATCCGATGAGCTGCCGCGACGAACCTCTGGCGACACGCATAGAAAACATACTCCAACTCACATTCATATAACACACATGCAAAATAAAATGACAAAAAGAATCACTTCTATTTAGTAATCTAGAATCTAGTGGTACCTAGTACCTACATATAAACACACCGGCATATTTAGCGGAACACAAAAAAAGGTCCATAATTAAAAAAATATGGTTTTATTTTAAAATCTACTTACTACACTTCTTTTGTTATTTAAAGTTTCATTTCTTTTACTTAAAATGAGATCACATTAAGAACAGATTTTGCAAGTAGAGGCTATTTGTGAAAAATGGTACATTTTTGAACTTTTCATGTAACCGGGAAAAGTGAAAATTAATATTAAAATAACAATTAATTAAATTAGAAAAATGGTGATTAAAGTTAACTTATTAAAGTTTCTACCCGTCTAGGCATACTGAGAATGATGTTATTGATGGTCTCCTGGGATAGTCTCCGCCATTCCTCAACTACGGCGATTCGCAGTTCACCCAGTTGGCAGAAGCTGGAATTCTGGACTTAACTTTTCTTTTCAGCAAGTCCCAAACGTGCTCTATTAGGTTTATATCTGGTGATCTCGCCGGCCACTCCATAACAGTGATATTCATATCATTAAGATAAGCTTGAGTTACCCGAGCGGTATGCGGCCGAACATTATCCTGCATAAAAACAAAATCGTCACCGATATATGGGGCAAACGGTACGACATTTTCTTCTAAAACTTCTCTGATATAGCGGTCTGCAGTCAGACTCCCTCTGTCAATCACTACCAAGTCTGTGCGAGCTCCCAAACAAATGCCCGCAAAAACCATTATTGATCCACCACCGTATGCAAATGTAGTTTCAAAATTTGTCTGAATGTATTGTTCTCCTTTGCGTCTGTATATTCTTTGCCTGCCGTCAATTTGATTTAAGAGAATTCTGCACTCATCACTAAACAATACCTTACTCCATTGGTCCGCGTTCCAAAGTCGATGTTCCTGAGCAAAAGTTAACCTGTTTCTACGATGATTTACCTCGACCCTTGGAGCCTTGGCGGGCACAAATGAACCCAAACCAGCTTCTTCGAACCTTCTTCATACCGTACGCTCACTTATGGTTACACCCCGCACTGCTTCTAACTCATGTCGGGCTTGGACGGCCGTCAAACGGGGGTTCCTACGTACACGAAGCCGAATGAAACGATCATCCCTACTCGAAGTGCGTCTTTTTCTGCCTTGTCCTGCTCTTCTCACATAAGTACCGGTCTCCCTGAACCATTGGATACTGCGATGGATCGTTGAAACTGGTCGACGAAGATCTCTGGATATCACTCTGTAGGTTTGACCATTTCTTCACATTTCGAGTGCCCTGGCAATCTCCGTTGGGGCTAAGTCAGGCATAATTCAGTCCTCTACTCCAAAAAGATACGCGATTAAAAAAAAACTAACAAAAAACAGTATTTCAATGAAATTTTAAATCAAACTCAGAAGGAAGAAATACTCGAAGTTCGCTCCAGATAAGGTGTATTTGAATAAAATTAAAACAATTGCATAAAATGTGATGTTCAGTTGTTTTCTTAATTTGAAAATATTTCTTTTGAAATTAAATGACGTATAAACCAGCCAGCAACCATGAAATAAAATGTTGTGTTTTTTATGCTAGCAGCTAGAAGGTCATCTAGATATTCCACTACTATTGAAATATCTAACAGTTTTTCCTCGCATAAAACATTCGTACCTTAAGTTTGGAAATCTTATCTACAATTATTCACATGATAACTTTTGTATCTTAGACGTTAGCGACCAATTTGAATATTTAACGCCTGGAACTTGGCAACCTTTAATTTTTATATTTTTTTATGTATAGTCGTATAAATTGTATGTAGTTATAAATTATAATTAAGGTGATGCCAATTTATATAGTAAAAAAACTGGGAAATTAAATATTATTGTAAAATATGTAGCATTTTTAACCGACTTCAATTTTTTTTATCAGTTTGACCTGTATGTTTGTATGTATGTATGTAAGATTTTCTCAAAACTTACTTACATACGTATTACGTTCCCAAAAGTGTACAGGGGTGGGTGTATCTGACAGGTTTGCCTGTATTGGTGAGTTGTACAGGTACACCAGAACGTGTAAGGCAAGCATTAGATAAAAAAAAGTAAATTTTAACTATTGAATATGAAAGACAGATTAAAATAGAGAAAGAGAGAAAACAATTGTGTCATAAGTGATCAAACCAACATCTGCTATCATACAAACGCATGGTAGTGTTAGTTATTAATTTGAGGTAGTGAGTGTTGTAATTTTTATATTTTTTTATAATACTAAGAATTATTATTTAAAAAGTATTAAAGCTTCCTGCACACCTTCCTCCACAACATCATATTTTATTTACTTGGAGGAAGGTGTGCAGAAAGCTAATATTTTTTATAAATAATGCTTAGAAATACATACCTACAATTTAAAAAATAAAGATACACACTACCATGCGTTTGTATAATAATTTATAACAGTAGGCTTCACACAAATGTCAATTTTTCTTTCACATTCCAGAGACAACATTTACATATTTTTATTGCGTATCTGAAAGGCTAAATAAAGAACCCAAATAAAGTTCAAACTTAAAAATTAGACGAATTTCTAGCACTAAACGACCTTAAAGAAGGTTACTTAAACCTTTAACTGTGCCAAATTTCACACTTCTCTGTTCAAATAATTTTCGTACAAGTGGGCACAAAGTTCACGAATATATAACAAGATTAACTCATCACAATGTGGCTACTTATAACTCTTCCTCTTCACAAAAGACAAAGGACCGTTATGTACTTAACTTATCTACAAACTTACAAAGTAAGAAAACAAAAATCAGTTATCTAAGAACAAGGAATATTACTCTGAAAATATATTCAGTCCGCACTCCGCAATCGTATGAATAAGTGTACTCCCAGCAGTCAAGTACCGAGAACGCCTAGTAGAGCAAGCAGCATTTAATGCAATTAAATGCACAAGTAGAGTGCAAGCGGGACCGCTACGGTCCCCGGTGACACTTATTAAACAAGCTAAAAACAGGATAGCATTCCGCGAACCGTCTCGGCAGTTGCACAAGTCAGACTCCACTTTATCTAGGTAAATAGCACATCAATTACTTAGGTATATATACAAAGGCGATTCTTAACTAGCAATCTTTCAAAAGACAAAGGTGAATTTATGAAATTCTTATACTTAATCATATAAATTGATGTCTACATAAATGTATTAAAAGCTACATGCAAATATTGGGTAATTTTTTAAACGAATATCATAAAGTGTTAAAATACGATCAACCAACACAGATTTAGCAACAACATAAATGAACCTAAGAAAAAATTACAGTGTACGGTATAAACGTATACCTTGGGTCTTAGTAGATAGTAGATAGTATATAGAAGACGACCAAGATAAAATTATTTAGTCAGCTGATGACGTACTGTTACATAACTAGTTGATTGTTATGATGTGCGACATTTTTATCAACATACTTAGTCCAGTCACCAGTGCCAGTGAAACTATCAACCAAGGAACCTCATATTACAGCAACGTGTTACGTGACACATGTTTCGTTCAATTCTATTTAAATTCATAGGAAATTGTAGCTCCGCCAGTCTGCGCGTGTTTGAGCGCCGCGCGCCGTCGCGCCAGGAAGTTCGCCCACGCTTTAATATCACCATTCCACAATTCAGATCATTATTTGGCAGAGTACTATCGCTGCTGTGTCTAGTGGACATAAAACACGATGATCTCATTTCGTCCGTTCTAAACTAATATCTTATCGCTTTGGATTGTTTACTTTAATTATATATTTAACTTAATCGACCTATGTAAATCCCCTAGGATATACATAGGTCGATTTTCGCCGTGCGTCTAGTCGCTTGACAAATCACCATATCACTTGTTGGAAAAATTGCCTAGAGACCTACCAAATGACCATTTAGACTCGTGCGGCTTTAGTCACCCGTGTAAATCTAGCATAATAATATAACAGATAAAAAGTATCTGTTTTTCTTCTGCTGTAGGTATACACAGCCATTCGTTGCTAATGGGGGATTCACGTGTGTGTCTGGGTGTGTGACACCCAGCGGGGTCCCATGTCTGCGAGACTTATGAGTGATGCAGAGAATTAGATCTGGATATGTTCTACTGAATTATGCTCAAAACAGAATGTGTTCCGTATAAAAAACGGAAATAAAAACTTTTCTATCCGACCTCCAGCCAGTGGGATAATTACCAAAGTTACGTCTGATGAACTATAAATTGGTATTAACTTTTAGATCTGTAATTGTTCTTTCTGTTCACCAATAAAAAAAAATCTTCTGACGTCCTTACTTCAGCCACAATTAAGCTGCAAAGAAACCTCCAGTTAGCGGACTTTTTCTCTCAAGGTCATTTTTTTGTAACTTTTACACTAAATTAATAAAATTTAAACTATTTGCGACTGTAATTTTACTTAAATTACCTACTCGTACATCTTGTGTTAAAATTATATAATTTTTAACGACTTTTTACACGTACAGCGTAAAAAAATATTCTTATAAGTAAAAACTTCTGAAGCTATGGTAAACCCTATTTTAATTTTATTATTCTCAAACCAAAAATAATTATAGCTGGCTTGCATTATTATAACAGGAATAAGGAATATTAAGGCTTAGTACCTAACGGACGAAACTTAAATTAGGAAGCGTTTATAACTAGCCACAAATAATTTTAAGATGTCCAGAGTTTTAAGCATACGAAACAGGTAACCATTAAGAAACGTTTGTCGAAGGTGATCAATAACCTGTCATTCAAAAACAGTCCATAAAATGAACAATTGCAGGGAGTCAATTTTATCAGACAGCGTGGAGCAAAGAAACGACTATTCAAAGAATGGTAACGTGACAATGACTTCGGTCAGTCAGAAAAATTATTAATTGGCTGCAGAATCGACAAAGAAGCGGAAATATAAAACTGCTATGAAGGATCCCCGCGGCGTGAGGCGCTTTACCTGACTCTTGCCCTGCCTTTGTATTCTAATTCAAAAGAATTTGCTTTGAAGATCCTGTGGGAAATTGCGCAACAACCTTCATGAATCCATGAACCGTAATTTTATCAGGAGCAAGTAATCTTATGGTTTCTATAGAAACTACAGCTTCTAAACTGTAAGGGGTTAAAATCGGTTTATAAGTTGTACACTTTTAATAGTTGAAGCAGGTAAATACCAAAGAAGAAAACTTCCAAAACCTTTATTCAAAATTGCCGATTTTTTTATTTAATAGTCAGAATTGTGCCAATTTCTTAACAAAAATACGAAAATCTTTATACTCAAGTCTCAGACTGATGTGACAAAAACAGCGCGTATCTTTTCTATTAATAAGTAACCTTATTTTAAGTAGGTATTAATGTTATTTGTACTAAAATTATATTAAATAATAACTATTATAACCTATTTATTACATAAATGTAGAAATTCACACCTCAGTTCTCTTGTCTTAGCCCAATGTAAAGTGGATGTCCGGATTCGTCGAATTTTATTGTCCACTAGCCGCTCTATATCTCACAGATGAGTGTCAAACAAATCTGAACATTTCTAAGAAGGGTCTATGCGGCGCTTTGGACCCTCAATTTTTTTGTACATTTAAAGATAATAAATGATGCGCGTAAAAAAGAATCCGACCTGTTCACAAGATAACGATCGGGAATGATTTTTATGGTAATGTTCACCGGAATTATAATGATCAGGAATCCTTTGGGACGATATGAAGCGAGCAGACAATACGTCGGTGAACGCTCTAAAGATATAATCACGTATATTTTTTATGTTACGATTATGGTAGATACATTATAGACTGCTTTTCATTAAACATTTTAATATTGTCTTACATAAGGTAAATACTTACATAATGCGAAAGCCTTGTAAATATAAACATACCTAATACCTTCTAAATTAAACTCAACTCAAACGCTTGTAGGTAAATTCATAAAATTAAACTTAGCAGTAATAAAATTGGGTATTTATTAAAGAATACCTCAAAGTGCACGCACTTACATCAAGTTTACGCTATTGGTCAAACCTGTACACGTTATTTACAGAACTAGCGCCGGCGCAAAGACGCTATAGGATAATGTATGAGGGGCACAAGAACGCAAACGTACACAGGCAAAGGAATTATAACAAATAAAGAAATACAAAGCGTAAGCAATGCCCTTTTACATCCTTTTGTAGGTTTTCAATTATTATCATTATTCAGTAGGAATTTGTATTTTACTATTCCCTGAATCACTAATCTATATGCTATGTATTAGGCATTTAAAATCATAGAAATAAACTAATTTAACGTGTGTTTAAATCATAGCTTGATTTATACTTGGTGCAGCGTTTTGGGTTCTTCAATTTTTCGTAAGCAGCGAAAGTCTGATGTGGTCTTTACGACTAGCATTGGACTGCCTAATTAGTACTTACATCTAGTAACTACCCAGCGGTCAAAACTAAGCAAACCTAATAACCGGTAGAAAACGAAAAGGACGAAAACAGTATTTACCACCGCGCACCGTCCAAACTCCCAACGACTGATAAAATATAATGCAAGTAAATGTTGCAAGTATGTATGAGAAATATAGGATATAGTCAAACATTGTGCTTATATAGTATATGAAATAAATACGATAGATTAGGCGCAACCATACTTCGAAAGCTTTTGCAGACCACTGTTTACCACTTCGTTTTTCATTCAAGCTATTGTTACGAAGTGAAGAAGTTCTCTTCACTAAGGATATAATGTTTTCTTTTGTGCGAAAGTTAATATTTTATCCCAACGAAATGCGTTTCTTTTGTGTGCCGCTAACGTTACCTGGGCACTATAGAATAAGTGTGCGGATTGAACACTGAATATATGAGAATTTTTAATCAATAGCGGAACTATTCATACTAAGAATACGTAATGCAAAGTAAGCATGGATATTTTAAAAGTGGGCTGGGTGTTGTAATTGATCAGGAAAAAAACACGGCATCGATAGCCCATTTAATGTATCACCTCACTATAGAAGCATATTATTGAACCAAATCTATTAGGTAGAGAGACTTAAATATGACAAGCGAATACCTCTTAAGACTTTTTATAAGACTTGTTTCACTTGCCTTGCTTTTAAACTAAATATTTTACATGTAGTCAACACCCCTATTTAATTGTAATGAGAAATCCATGTAGGTCTAATTTATTAATAACCTGTGGACTGTGTAATTTCGTTTTGAAATCTCGTTACTTTTAAAAGTGTCGCCAAATTAATTAAGCAATAATTATGGATTGCGATTATGTTACACGCGACAAGACTCACTAAAGTAATGACATACCAATGGATGGATGAAACTCGTCGCGTAGTTGACCTTGAATGTCGCTAGAATGTTTTCCTACTTTACTTCCTGCTCGATTCCATCTTGACACATCTCAAGTACCGACTGTAACGATAAGTATACTGTATTTTATGCTACTACATCTGCGAAAGACTGAAATAACTGATTTTTAATTGTTGTTCCGTTAAAATATTTTGAAAATTTATGATTTGACTATTTTAGTAACTTGGGCTAAGTTACTAAAATAGTCAAATCATAAATAATAAAAATATATACTTGGGTTAAATAAATAAACCCAGAGTTAGACCCTAGTCTGGATTTAGTTTATAATTTCGTCTTGCACCACCGAGAGTTAGGAGATACCTATTCATATTTAGAATTTGAGGTTGTGTTTTTAAATTATTATTAAAGAAAGTTGATAATAAATAAAAATATTTCTAATGATTATATCGTAAAATGGATTTTTTTAGTAGAAGGGTTGCAAGTAAGGTCATAATTTCGTTTTTTTTAAACCTCTTAAAAAAAACGAAATTATGACCTTATATCCATATATCTATGGTTTGCAAAAAGATTTTTCGATTAGAAAAAACAAGTGTTAATAATCTTATTGAACAACATTAAAAACAAATAAGAATATATAAATGAAATGAAAATAAAATGTATTTTAATACTAACCTATACTCATTTTTATACATTAGGTATATACTCGTAGTATAATGTATGTACCACATACAAAATCAAACAAAATAACTGGGTTTTTGTTCTTCGTTAAGTGTTTACACTGCCGTATTTAATATCAAACAATTAAAACGAAAAGTCATTGTTAAAATAAAATAAAGAGACAGTAAAATACAGCGGGACGTAGTGCAAAAGAGACAAATACATCTGTTACTCTCTCACAAATTATATCATATTGTAGGTACTGATGGCAATTGACAGGGTTAGATAGCTCTGGGTTAGTAGTTTCACTGGCCCAAGGCAAAACGAGTTAATTATTGAACACTGTAACCCAGAGTTAATAAACTCAGAGTTACGCAATTTCACTTTTTGGCGCAAGTGATATTATGGAGGTTAATGGTATTTATGTTAAAACTGAGTAGTACGACTTGAATTTAATGAAAAAACTTGCGAATTATATATTTTATGCTAAATGATTATTATTCTAGGAAATTAACAAAATTTTAAAAAAACATACTTACTTATTGTTATCTATCTGATTATAAAATTTTTAGGGTACGGAACCTAAACGGTAAAAATGGGACCCTATTACTAAGACTTCGCTGTCTATCCGTGCTAGCTGGACAGAGTTGAAATTTTCACAGATGATGTACTTCTGTTGCCGCTATAACAACAAATAAGGTACCAACTAAAAACAGAATAAAATAAATATTTAAGGGGGCTACAATAAATTTTTGGAGTTTCTCTTCGTCCGCGAGTCAGACATGCACTTGGCCTGTTATTTTTTTAATATGTTTGTAAAGAGTATCTACTGTTTTAGTATTCTTGACAAAAATCTCGGATACATTTAAGTTGGTCTGTTAAAAGCAATATCATTAGTATTTGTAAGTCTTTCAGGATGTAAAGGAAAAATCTCATTTTATCTGGAATTAACAAAGAGCGACATCGTGAATACATGTCACATCACCCGTGAAACCCTGGCTTTGTCCAGAGTGTGAAAGGGTTCACTCATTAGGAAGATTGCGAGGGCGCAGAGCTATGCCACATTGTCTATCGTGTGCTGGTTCTGATACATTGTTCCTGTTAGCTGCCTCAATGTTACCATACGCATTATATTACTGCCTGCTCAGGAAGTATTTTTGCATCAACGAAATGAGTTTCTTTTTACCCGACTACGGCGAAGCTAAATGGAAGGGTAATACTTAGACAGTCTCTGTAACAATAATATAAAAAAATGTATGTATGTTTGTTCCTCCGTAGCCCTAAACTACTGAGTCCTAATTCTCTTATTTAACTTAAACTGACAGTGCATACTAATTAGTAATAAATTAATGTATTACTAATTAGTATGCACTGTCAGTCTTGATATCATAAACTGAGTTTTTGTCTACCAAAATACCCTATTAAATAACTATTTCATAGTAGTTTTAACAAATAAAGTGAGTCGAGATTGTATCGAAACTGTATTATTGTAAGATTTAATTAGCAGAATCGAGCATCTGATATGATTATATTGAATGAGGTTCCTATACATTCGTATAATGGCAAGGGTAAGGCCAAGGTAAGTCATTTACGTAATCACTTGTCGGGTTATAGTTTTTAAGTTTAGCTTACTTCGTTAAAAAACTCAAAGTAAGTACATTATGATTTCATAAATATGTATTTTGTGATCTAATGAAATTTTCATTATATATTAATTATAAATGCTATCTTTTTGTATATCGCTGAATTTATCTAAATACGACAAGTTATTGAGTAATAACTTGTCGTAAAAAAATAAATAAGTTAGCTCATCACCAGCAGTGTGTAATGTGACATGACGTTGATTTCTCTCATTATTAACTAATGTGTAAGCTACGTCAGAGTAATGAAATAGCGATGAAAGCATTTTTTTAACCGACTTCCAAAAAAAAAGCGGTTAATATCATAATTTGACATTTTAGGGGTGGGCTCGGAGATACATGTGAAGTGGGGATGAAAAATATTTGTTCATTTTACCCCATCGTGTGCCGGGGTATCGACGAACTTTTTATAATAAAGTCAAGGTTTCATACATGACTTTTTGCAAAGACGACAATTTTCGAGTAATCGGCCACCAAAGTGGTTTATAAATTTCTTAAAATCAATTATTAAGTAACACCAAGCCTGAAGTTCTTTAATGTTTGGCCGCAAGCCTGCAGCTTCAGTGGACCTCGTGTTTGTGTGCCCACACCAATCCCCTCCAGGGAATCCCCACTGGCGAATCCTGCCTCATTGTCCATCAAGAGCGGCCTAGTTTCGAACATATGTGTTTTATAGTACATAAAAAGTTATTAAACAAAAAAAGTACATTCTATTTTTAGGACTTGGGAATAAAAAGTTGTGAATCTCCGAATATCAGAGAATTCATGTGCAAAATGTGTACTTATCTGTGGTAATCGTTGTCACCATATCTGTTTAATATATATAATAATAATCAAATTGTTAATTTAATACTTAGGAATCCCTAAAAGTCTTTTAGGAATTTGTGTTTACAAACATACACACAATTTCAGTTTTAATATTTAACCGTTAAAAAAAAAGTAGGAAATATTACGTATATAGAAATTAAATCGGTAGTTTTAAGCGAATTACGGATGCGTGCTACTATGTGCTATTATGATAAGCTGTCATAATAGAACATAGAAGCAAGTCATTTTGTATATTATTATTACTGCCTATTTTTTACAATACCACTACTAACAACTAAATTCCTACTAATAAGGGAATAAAATACAAAATTTAGTAGTAAAATTTTGTAAAACAACTAAGTTGGCAACATTAATTCTGACCTGTACGGATGGACTGAACGGCAATAAAATTGGACTGAACGGTAATAAAATTCTAGTGTAAAATAAAACCGGTCAAGTGCGAGTCGGCAAGAGGGGTTCCGTACAAAACGGAAAAAATCATGTTTATTGTTTGTGAGCCTCAAATTTTTATTTTATTCTGTTTTTAGTATTTGTTGTTATATTGTCAATAGAAATACCTACACCATACTTGTGTGAAAATTTTAACTGTCGAGATATCACGGTATAAGAAGGTTCAGATACAGCCTGGCGACAGACGGACGAACAGCAAAGTCTCAGTAATAGGGTTCCGTTTTTACCCTTTGGGTACGGAACCCTAAAAATGGCACGTGGTCTAAAGAAATTTATTAAAGTTCATTGAAGTATTTAAAACTTTAGAGCCACTATGGTTGATAAAATGTAAAGACCATTACTATAAAAACAAAAAGAAAAATGTATGACACAATAATTCGGTTTCGTCGATAGCGTCATTAGAATTGCAGCAAAATACTATTAATAAATAAAATAATATGTAGCCTTAACTTATCAAGAGTATGTCACGACATGTCTAAGGAGGGTTCCGTAACTATCAACGCGCAATAGGTTTTCTTTGAATTACTACAAGTGACAGACAGTGGACAGGCAGAGCGAAATTATAAGGGTTCCTCAAGTATTACGGAACCCTAAAAACATGACCGAAGCTCGCGGCAATTTTCCGTGTATGTGCTCGAATCCGTTTAGGCTGAACCTTAGAGTAAAACGCCTAGAAACCGAGTACGCGCATGAAAAGTGAAGTAAATCATACTGAGCCATTTCGGCTCAGTTTGTTCGAACGACCCGTCAGTTGTCAAGGTCAAGCGCTAGTGCATAATATATCTCCGACTATTAAAAACATTATGACGGTTTGTGTCGTTATTGGATGTCACAATGCATCGAAAAAGAATTAAAAAAGCTTCGGACAAAAAATTTCATATTATGTAAGTATGAAATGTTATGTCCGAACACTTTGACTTGTATTAAGTCAAATATTTAAAACATTTTAAAATAAAATCATATTATGTCGCCATCTTGCTGCCCTATTGTGAATTGTGAGTGTTACTAGTAAAAATAAATTTATTTCAAAATTTTCATGGCTAACTAATAGTTGCATCTAAGTCAAAGTTTTATAACATTTTATGATTTTTTTCAACTATCAATTTAAAGTATTGCCAGTATTAAGATAATCCTTAATATTATATTCCTTAATATCAGTATAATATAAAAATAAAGTTCACAAATTGTATTTAGATTGTTTAAAATGAAATATAAGTTATATTTTTAAGAAAAACAAATACAATAACTCCAATTTTAAGAGTACACACTCCACAACTTTAAAGTTTTGTTTGTGTGCGTGTAATATATGTAATAAATGCTTAAGCTATGCTAATGCTTAAGCCTACATCTATCTGTTGCTTGCTTGACTTTGTACGATGCGTTTGTTTGAAGACTATCTAGGCGTTATTAATCTAAGGGCTGAACTGAAGTCAGTTCGGTCGGATGCGATTTTTTCCGTGCATGTGCTCGAATCCGTTCAGGCCGAACTGACGTCAGTTCTAAATGAAACTATCGCCTCTCTCGTCTGTGGGAGCCTTAATGGTTTCCTTGTAGTTACTACATAATTTATTACTACGGAATATAATTATTATTCTCGAAATGGTCCCCTTTTTCAAATTAGCTTCTACTCAATATTTTTATTTTTGAAGTCGACGCCAGCCAACTTGATTGAGAGTTCTATAAAAAGTATGAAAGAATAAGAATTATTTTATATTTTTACTGTATTTTTGTGAATATTATTGTTTTCACTTTGGAAATCGGTTTATTTACCTTAAAACCTACGCTTGTAACTAAAAAAACATGATTAATAAATTAAATTCTTGTTTCGTATATTATGTGTTATGATTCATCTAGCAGCAAATTACATTAAAGTATATTTACCTAATCAGTTACATAAGCCCCACAAGTGCGTTGCTCTTTCCCTACAAATGTATACGCAACTGAAATAATTGCATTATTTCACTGACGTCAGCACTTAACATACAACAGCGTTATGCTTTGATAGTAGAATATACCTTAAAAATCTTAATCAAATGGGATACAAAACACTTCTTTGTGATTATCATTATAGATTCTAAGTAGGTATGTAATTTGATTATACTAAGTCCTAACAAAATATAATTTGTTTTGATCGATTATATTATTTTTAATATTATTTATAAATTATAATTAAAGGTTTTCTTCGTTAAAAAGGGAACCAATAATTAATTATTGTTTATTAATTATTTCCTTATTTAACATTACATCGTGCACACACACACACACACACACACACACACACACACGTTGGTCCAGTTGCAGATCTAGTGCGTGGTGACATATGCATATCCGATTTAAAAGTAATCGCTAACCCTTCGCCTTTATTGAAATCAATTAATGACGTTTGTATCTAATCCGCATTCGATCGCGACAGATGTGAACGACAGGAGGGTAACATTCATTGGTCTCCCTCCAAAAGGAGGATTCAGACCCCTCTCAATTGTGCAAAATACTGGCTCATAGCCACATCTGTCCACTTGCGCTTCCTAGTTGTATTCAAAGTGTAGTGCAAATGACGCGTAGTGCATATTAAATCAATGATAATATTTTTATGAATTATGACGCTATAATGTTTATCTACTAAGGAAGCTAGGCCATAAATGGCATTTTATTGGTTGTACTGCTTTGTTTCTTTAAGCCATTACTATCATTAATTTTAAATAACAAGAAATAATTGAAATAATATCTTACTAGTTAGGTATTCATATGTAGAACGATAATGAAAATAAAGGAAAATTTACAGGTGTTTCTTGTTAAATTAGCTAATTTCAGTTAGATACTTCCTGAAACCGACCATAACTTTGCAAAACAAATCGGAACTCGTATTGTTTCTTACCACGAATGCTATCGTCATAATACCTAGTTCCTGTTACTAATGAATTGCTAGCGCTACATTTGCTTCCAGCCTTCAATTTACGACATCAAACTTAATAATTACAGTATAAATCGTTATGATTGTACGTTACAAGGTTATGTTAAAAAACAAAAACCAATCGTTTTTAGATTTAAAAATAAATAATCAAAACAGTTTAACTGAACTATTGTAATCGGACGCTGCACTATGTCCCTCGCTGAGATAAGTCGCCCTAGCATTCAAACAAGTGGCTTACACACACAGGCACTAAATCAGGAAGTACAATGGAGATTAAAGACACACACGCACACACAGTCATCTCAAAAGCAATATCACTTGTGTAGAGCGGCACGAATATAAATAATATTACATACACACACAAGGAAGGAATTTAAATAAAGCATCTCGCGCGTTGTACCAGGAAGTAGCAGCTCAGTTACACACACAAGCGAAGGGAAATACGACGTATGCTGCGGCGCTGGCGCACACTAACAACACGACTACGCGTGGGAGCGCGCGCACATGGCCCGATTGGGACATACCAAACGAGCCCTCTGACGATACACTTTTTACGATGTGCATATAATTGTCTGATTCCGAACTGCACTATTTCGTGCATTCGTATGAAAAGTTTTTGAAAAATATATAATTTTGTTTGACATAATATGTATTACTTACTACTTACTATTCATACTTTTCGGTTTTGTTGGAATTATTATAATTATATGAACATACCAGTTTATATAAATAATTAAGTATACTTACTAAATATTATGTACACAAATTTATTTACGTATTTCCGCGACTCGCTAGTAAGGTAACGATTTCTTGTGAATTCTTGTTTAACCCTTAAATATAGTAATTATTTACACTATTAGTTTTAATAAGTACATATATTTTTATGGAATGGTGATCGAAATCAACACCTACTTTTGCAATCTTTCTTATAATGTTCATAGTTAGGGCTATTTAATTTTATAACGTTAAAAATTTAATGTTAACATCTTAACTTTCTAAAAAAGCTTAACATTATACCACACCCGATGAGCATGCACCCTCTCGCAATACGGTGCATTCCCGACCCGGTTTTTTGATCACGTTGATCCCAAATCAACGAAGGGGTCGCTTTGTCATGTGACACTTGAGCGCACAGAAACTCAGCTGGGGGTTATTCGTTAGGATCACTAAATAGTTAACGATCATATTTACAAAATAAAATTGACAAAAATAAAATATTGAGCATAGACTGTTTAGCTGTCACCTATATATAGGCTATACAGTATACCTTAGTTACATGTACTTATTTACCAATAGACGGAACGGCATCTTATATGTATAAAATTCTCGTGTCAGTGTTTGTTGGAAAAGTAAAAATGCACAAAAAATTATGATATAAATCTTATTTTCTAAATAATTCCCCTTTGAAATTCGGCTAGAATTTTAACTTATTTCTCTACTCAATCTTCATTATTTTGAAGTCGGTACCTGAAGGTATAGTAGAGAAATAATTTAAAATTCTAGCCGAATTTAAAAGGTGAATTATTTAGAAAATAAGATTTATTTCATAATTTTTTGTGTATTTTTACTTTGGAAGTCGGTTTTTTTAGTCATATTTATTACTAGCTTTTGCCCGCAGCTTCGCCCGCGTGGGCGAGTGTTCGTGGCAAAAAACTGATATACCTTCTGCAATATAGGTAGTAATAGCACAGAATAAAAATATACTTATAATAAATTTTCACACGTACTTTTTGATTTTAATATTACTCCTATATAAGGATTAGGTAATATTGTATCTGTCTAAATAGCTTCTAAAAATATTAGCTACATTATTTGTGATCTTTTTTTAAAACTTAGAATGGGTATGTAACCTATCCTTAAAAGATAGACATATCTATGCCATCGCGAACTTTTTTGTAGACACAATGGTACCGACTTCAAAAATATGAAGATTGAGCAGAGAAATAGTTAAAATTTTAGCCGAATTTAAAGGGCGAATTATTCGGAAAATAAGTTTTATTTCATACTTTTTTGTGCATTTGGAAGTCGGTTTAATTATTTTTTTTTAAATAAGAATTTTCCCTTTTTAGTTATATTATTATTATTAACACATTTTAAGAAAGTTATTAATACAAAAAAAGCCTCCGGTATTCTCACTCTCTCGGAACAACAAACAAGCGATTTTATGCCGGTATTTCCCCAAAAAAGCATTACCGATCTGTGGACCAAATAAATAATCACCAGTCATGATAATGATTAGACACAATATTATTAAATATTCTAATCATTATCATCACTTATAATCTATTGTAGTAGTCGGCTCAAAAAATGTAGCATTAAAAATTATTAAATATTATAATTTTGGCTATAGCAAAATTTCAAATACAATGATATCGGTGTACTAAACTATGAGGAGTACTTATGTCATCATAATAATATTATACACCAACATATTATGTTGGTGTATCGTAAGAAGATGGTGGTGATGATGATGATTACTGTGAGTGGAGTGGCATATGCTTGCAGTTCAGAATTTCAGTTCAAACGGCACACTAATGTTCAAAGATATACGTGTCGGAGTAAAAGACTATGACTATGAGAAGTACATATTATCATCATAATGTGATAGTGTATGGTGTGATGAAGGCGGTGATGATGCTGATAATTTTGATTGACATATATTGATTGGCATATGCTTTCAGTTCTTTAAACAACGCCGAAATCCCCAAACATATATCTATAACGACTCGGGAGTTCTGTTCAGTACTTTTGGATCCAGGTATACCTTGGTGCAAAATATTTATTTTTGGTAGCATATGCCTGGACTACTTCAGAAAAAGTCAAAATCACTATATGTGTTAATATAAATTTAGAGGAGTTCTTTCGATTTGTGAAAACGGGACCATCTTCGGAGTTGGTGTCAAAAGCTTAACACAAACAAAACAAAATTGGGATTATACCCATATATGTATATAATACAGCCGAACATAAAACCGCCTTTTTGGAAGTCGGTTAAAAACTTCGAAAAGGATGAACCGATTTTTATGAAATTTTGCAAGTGTATAGTACCTATAAGTGCGGTAGGTATGTGAATATATAGGTTATAAGCTATTTTTACCCGACTACGGAAGGGTAATGATTTTGGCAGTCTATGTAAGTATGTAAGTATGTTTGTTCCCACGTAGCGTCTAAGCTACTAGCCTTTAGTCAAGATGCATTCGATAATTTCGTCGGCGAAGTTCGAAAACAAAACCTCTATGATTTGACATAGGTTAGTATTATTGTATTATTATTATTTATATATATTATTATATATATATATTACCTACATCGCAAGCGACATGTCACTAAGCGATGACTTATGTCAATTCCCATACATTTTTGATTTCGAAGTTCGCTGTCGAAATTATCGAATGCATCTTGACTAAAGGCCCTGGTCTGATTTAAATGAGGTGTCAATAGTCTATATAATTTTTTTCAAAATTTTGCATTTTCAAAATTGATTGTAACATCTAAAAAAATAATCCGAGATAATCATTACGTGTTTGGTTATCAAAAGAAAGGTCTTGGCAAAAATATGTATATAATATATTATATATATTTGTGGTGTGCTTGCACAAATATGTCAAAATACACGTTAAAATGCGGTCGTACAATTCGTACTAACCCAGTTGTCCAATTTTCGAACATTAGGTAAGTAGGTACGTAATTTAAGACTATAAATATAACATTTATATAATATAAATATTATTGTACCATCATAAAAATACCTATATTTAATTTTTTTATTTTACAAATATTATTTATTATAGACAATACATAACAAAATAAAAAATTTAAATAACCCCTGAATTGTCAGGCAATGAACGAGATGATGACAATGAATTATAGTTAAGAACAATCTCGATCATGTCAGCCTTCAAACAAAAAAAAACGAGATGAAAATCGTTTAATCGTTTCATTAAAAAAAAATTGAAACATATATATTTTTCTATCTACTACATTTATCATACGGAGGTGAATTGGTGTTGACTTGACTGGAACTTAGAGCATTAAGTGTTGAATGATCACAATTGCTTTCTTGATTATCATAATATACCTATTAATATTATTATCGCTTCAAATCTAGAAAAAAAATTGGCTCGCTCCGCGCTCGTGAAGACGATATTTTTAATTTAAAGTATTTTTATTACTTATTAATTTTATCCAAAAAATATGTTCGTTTGAGAAACGGAAAAATACGAAATAAAAAAATAAGTTAAAAAAACGATAACCCGACTACGTAAAAAGGGGTCTAAAAAGGCCGAAACAAGAAAATAATTCAGATAGAAATCCATAGGACCCACGGCTCTAACTTGACCACTTTTGTACCTATAGATTTCTTGATTTCTATCTGAATTATTTTCTTGTTTCGGCCTGATTAGACCCCTATTTTCAATCCCAAAGGCGCGTTTTTTTGTGGTCGCGACAGAAAAACTGCACTTTAAATAGAAGTGTGTGCTAATACAATAGAGCTGAAAATCGTGTACAGCTATCAAATTTGACATTTGACACTTGCCACTTCAATTTTCACTTCAGATTTCGGTTGTAGGTAAGTATAGTTGTTAGGATGTATGTATAGCAGGTGGATGTATGTATAGCTATTTATTTATTCCAGTTCATAGTTCTGACGTTCACAACTTCTGATAAGTGCAGCTGGTAATTTTATAAATTTTTTATGTATGAAGTATATCTCAATGGAGGTTTTGCAGGTATGTTTGGTAGACAATTTAATTAAATAAAGGGCAACGGTGAAAAATGTCCCCACCATCCAACAGATTCGAAACAGGTGTCGTTTGAAAGATCAATTAGAAGAGAAATCTTTTAATTATTTTTTTTGGGTTTGGTTTCTACGATATCTTAAAACGAAGGTAATACTTGGCTTTTGTCATTTAATGTTTTTGTGGATTTTTTTTCCACGCATATTTCTTTATTTAAAACGGAATGTGTCAAAAATAATAACTTCTCCATACAAACTTTCATCACCCATTTTCAGGTTCGACAAAAAATGCGAGAGCAGCGAGATTCGAATATGTATTTATGTTCCAGCTTTGTACCGAACCCTCTGCAGGCGAATCCCACTCGCTCTTGTTCGGTATTTTTAATATTTACATAGCTGATAGCAATGTACAAAATTAAGTGTAATCATGAGAAGCTCTATTTGTTGTGAGTTACCTACGGAAAAATTAGTACGATTACATTAATTTTGTTATATAGCCGGACCAATGCGTAACGTTTACGTTGACCGCTTTCAATATTAGGCATGCTTTTTAATAAAATATATAAATAAAGTTTTATATATATTATTATGTATTACTAAGCAACGGTCACCGATCAATAGCCGGTCACCAAATCCACAGTTATATTTGTAGCCCAGTCATTTGGTCAAGAAAAAGGGGGCTACCTACCTATCAAAAATGCATCTTGACCAAATTTATTGATGATATCTTCTTTCCGACTCATTCTACAATAAAATCATATACTTAATACAATAATAAACTAGAGAAAATTCCCTACCATTCATGTATTTTCAATGTTTTTGTAAGTTCAATAATTTCGGCGTACGAGCTCCGCAAACACGGCACAATGTGTTTCTAAGTAGTTACATTATGCAAGGACATCGGTGCTTCTTGATGTTTGGCCGGAAAATAACGTTAATTTTTAATTTTCATTATTTATTGAACGACTTTTGCCCTCATGGTGGTGCACAATATCACAACTCATGTGTCAAGAAATGAACAAAGTATGATAATGACTAATGAGTTTTTCGCGAAAAGGCTAAAGTAACGTGTACGTGTGGACTGAGGGACCTACCTGAATACCTGAATTTCCTCAAAATAAGTATAGCCAAATTTAGTAGAAGTCTAAAAAAAATGGTAGAACAAATCTGGAAATTTGTAAAAAGAGTTAAGGAACTACAGCCCTCAGAGTGTGGTCACTTAGTTCACACACCGCTATTTTCCAGATCTCGAAAAGTATGTGAAAAATTATGTTTTTTTCACTACAGAATTTTAGTAGAACTTTTGTAAAAGTTTTTACAAATTCATCAAATACATATATAGCATCTATATATAGATAGCATCAGAAATAAAATATCTATAACCACCGAAGTATGGTCCCTCAATTCACACAAAAGTGACATATTCATTTCACGTTATATTTCTGACTTTTTTAATTATTTTATTTTTTAATTATTTAAAGGATTAAAACATAAGCTACTTTTTATCCCGAAAAAGTACAGTATTCACGTGGGATACTATGTTCACGCGATCGGAGCCGCGGAAAACGGCTAGTGAGTAGTACCTAAGTATATCAATAATTTCGAATACTCAAGTCCCATTGGCAGGTTGGTATGCGTATGTATAATTTTTGATGTGTCGAAAATTCGGAATGTCCACCACATTTATGTTAATTCCGGTCAGATATTTGTTTTGTAATTATTTTTATTTTTTTAAATTTATCAGAACTCCGAGCAAAGCTCGGTCACCCAGGTATTTATAATCTATACTAGCTTGTGCCCACGGCTCCGGCCGCATAATTACAGAATCCCACGGGAACACTGTACTTCTTCGGTAGAGAAAAGGAGAATGAAAGAGTACCTAACATACATCCATCAATCCTCACGAAATTTCCCATTTATAATATTAGTATGATTACACAATGTTTATATTAGTACCTATTTTTTTATCAATTTGATAATTTACCTTCAATGTCGTAAATCGTAATGGACGGTCACATATTATTATTACAAACTTTGTGTAAACTGTACCTTTACATGATATAGAGTTATAAATATATCAATATTACTCCATATGTTATGTAAAAGCCACGTAAAAATTACACAAAAGATTAATTCCAAATAAGAAATAAGATTTCGCAACCTCAGCAACACAAACATATTACAAGTAACTTCTGGTTCACAAGCAAAAGTGGCGCAACGTTTCGATGTGACATCGTTGCCTAGTTTTGAGTAGCAGCAAATTATGTAATGTCAGAACAATGACGCCCGAATTGGGGTCAGAGCTCGGAAGTGCGTGAAGTTTAATGTTTTTAGGAGACAGCATTTTATTGATGTAAATAGACGGTACACGTTATGTAGGATCGAGCCTTTTGTGACATACATATCTATACATTGGAAATGTATGGTAGCATGCTAAATGGTTTAATATAATTATTTAAATAAATAAATAATATATTTATGCACCAAAAAGGAAGTCAAGTATACAACATTTCCTGAAAAGCCTGATTTCTGATGTAGGTTTTAACATGTGTTTCAGAATGATTTCTGGCCATAATAATTAGTTATAGACAGGTCTGCCGTCTGCCTGCCACATATAAGCTAACAGTTAGTCGTTTAGTGCCAAGTGTTTGTTTATTGATGAGTATTTTGTTGCAAACATTAATAACTAGCTTTTGCCCGCGTAAACACCGTATCCCACGCGAACACTGTACTTTTTCGGAATAAAATGTAGCCTATGTTTTAATCCAGAGCCTAAACTACTACCATATCAAATTTCATCAATATCCGTTCAGTAGTTTCTGCGTGAAAGAGTAACAAACATCCATCCGTCCATCCATCCTCAGAAACTTTCACATTTATAATAGTAGTAGGACGGATTATAATTAACAATGGCAAACAACACACTTTTGACCTATTGTATATTGTGTGTATTTGTACCGGGTATATTTTGGTGTATTTCCGGTGTATTTGAAATTGGCAATGCAAATTTGAAGCGGATTAATTGTTATTTCTTTATAACTTATTATTTTAAATACTTTTTTTTTACTGCGGGGTGCTTCGTTCCTTAAGATGAGGAGAGTCGCCAACTATGAAGTATTCAAGGGGTTGGAGGAGATGACGCGCCGCCCCCGTAACTGCGGGGTGCTTCGCGAGAATTACGTCAAAGTGATGTGTCTATAATGTACATTAGCGTAATTTCAACAATTTAGTAATGTGCTTCATAGCCTTATCTCATTACAAATTAATATATATCTTATATTGCTTGTTTTTTAAATAAATAATAATATACTTATCACTACATATTTTTGATTTATTGCTCATCGTATTTTTTTGTTACTCATTTTTATAATCTGCACTAACATTTACGACATAAATACAACTTCGGAAAACTAATCATAACGTAAAATATATACACAGAAGGGAAATTTTTTAAAGTCGCTGAATTTTTGCGTGTGGAGAGTAGTCCCATGGAGCTTATTATAAAGTTTGTGCCATTTCAGCCTCTTGCAATTCGAGCAATTCGATAATTTGTGGTTGATTTTTTTAAATGGCCATAAAAGTGAAAAAATATATTTAGTTTAAAATACGATTACGGGGAAGCCTCCAGACTCCAGAGTATGAAAACATAATTTAAGTCATTTTCGTCCAGTCCTTAACGATTACTGAAGTGTGATAAATTACTATTTACTGTCTAAGACCACTAAAATCGGTCTAATTTCTAATTTTGTGCCAAATTGAGCCATTGCAATTCGACAAATAAAGTTTCCCCAAGCTAAAATCGCTCAAAAAAACATAATTGTTAAATAAAGTTCACGTATTTAATATTGTTAAGTAAGTCAAAGAATCTATATTTCAAATTTGTGCCTTTTCATGGATGGTTTAAATAATAAAATGCAAAAATAATATTATTATATTATACGATCGAAGAACTGCGGAATATACGCACTACAACATACACATTACACAATACACATTACAGACATTAACGTTTCATTCTAAGAGGACATTTCAAAATTTTAATTTCGCGTTATTCAGCGGTTACATAACCTAAACTTGCTTTTCCCCGCAACTTCGTTCGCGTAGCACAAATCTAAATTATGTCGCCTGATTTTATACAATACATAAATACACAATAAAATTTGATATTCCACATAAAACTTCGGTTATCTAACACCAAAAAATTAAAATTTCAAATACTTACCTAGTTTTAGTTTCTGACATTAGTGGTTCAACCGAATAGTCTCTTCGGCTACATCATATTTATTGTAAATATTGTATTATTAGGTCATTACATATGAAATCGGCGTTTTGTAAAGAAGGAACATAAAGTCGTTTTTTTTAAACATAATATATTTATTTATTTAATCAAAGCATATACCATTGCTATATATGCACCATATATATAGATAACCATCGTACACATAAACTACAGTCGCTTTTAACTTTCTATAACCTTCATGTCCTTCCTTCCGCTCCCACTCATAACTTTCCTAATTGTACGCCCTCTCTATTGGATCTTATTATTGCACCTCTCTCAATAACGTGGCTACTCAAGGACAGCTCGATGCTTCTTTTTCCTATCACGACCTTGTTTTCCTATCCTACAAAATTAGACCTCCTAAACGTAAATCCCAAGCTTTCCTTTTACGTAGCTTTAATAGTGTTGCTGTACAAGCGCTGGAGCAAGATGCTGAAAATTTAGACTGGACATCTGTGCTTCATAGTTCAAATCTTGATGATAAAGTAAAGTAAATAAGTAAAGTAAACTTTCATAAAATTATACTGGTACTTTCTTCTATCAAGAAGCAAATGGCGGCACGTGATAAGGCCAAGAAGAAATTTAAACTTTCTCGGTATGCTTCAGTTTCTTAATTTGTCACCTTCCGTTCTGTCCTGGCCCACCACCCACCTTCGAGGTCGGTCGCAGCGAGTACAGATAAATCATGTTTCCTCACATTGGTGTGATGTCGATGCGGGTGTTCACCAAGGTGGAGTACTTTCTCCTCTTCGTCTTTATATCTTTCTGAACTTCATTATATAAGTAATAGAGTCTAAATATCACCTCTATGCAGATGACATGCAGATATATCAATATTTCACTATACCTAATGCAGCATCCGGCATAGCTCTCATTAATGTTAGTTTTAGTGTTAGTTTACTAAATATAGTAATATGTATGTTAGTCTATAAGGTATTTATAATATGGGCCTATGCAGCCCGAAATAAACGAAATTTAATTTAATTTAATTAATGATGACCTTAGACATATAAGTGAATGGGCGCAGTCTTCTGGTATACTCGTAAACCCCATTAAAACGAAGGCATTATTTAACAATTATGTTTTTTTTGAGCGATTTTAGCTTGGGGAAACTTTATTTGTCGAATTGCAATGGCTCAATTTGGCACAAAATTAGAAATTAGACCGATTTTAGTGGTCTTAGACAGTAAATAGTAATATTTTTATGTAATATTTGTATAATATTAAAGAACTTAATCTGTTTTCTTATTTTTTATAATAATTGTTGTTGTATATATATATATATATATATATATATATATATATATATATATATATATATACAACAACAATTATTATAAAAAATAAGAAAATATATATATATATATATATATATATATATATATATATATACAACAACAACAACTTCTTCAACGAGTATCTGACGGAGACTGGTTAAACTATTCATATCTTATTAGTATTACACGACACAAGAAAAAGCATGACAAACATATATATGCTGACATCCTTATGTCATCGGCATAAAGGTCAAGTCGGAGGTAATATAACTTAGAATGGACTTTCAATAATGAATTCGAATGCACTGACAAAATGACACAGGTCATAAGTTCTGTACAAATGATGGAGAAGGAATGACAGGTCGTCATTTCGCGTTGTTTCATTCGACTCGGCCGAATTATTTGTCATTGAAATAAATTAATCCTAACAAATATCTGATTCCAATCGAAAAATAAAAACGATAACTACCTTCCTTTTATTATGTATTACGAAACTGTATTTAGTTTCATCATTTTTGTTCACAAATAATACAGTTACAACTCCAAGAATATCCATTTTAATGGTTATTTCATGATTTTTTAACGAGAAAATTTACAGAAAACGTGATTTGAAAACGAAGAACCTCTTACAAATATGATCAAGATTAACATATATTTTTTTGCGCCACTAAAATGTATCCATTCGTCTCAATATGTTTTTTAAAGAAGCCTATTTCTACGATGTATAGCGCCTTAAGAGATACCAAGGCCTCACAATAAACCGTTGCGAAATAACGCTTGCGTTGTTTTTTTGCGAAAAGACAAATATTGTACGAGCGCTAGTGGCTATAGCAATATTACGCCAGAGGTAACTTGATGCCCAATGGGGTAGGTGGTTTAAAAACCCAGCATCGCGCTTGTAATTCCTCTGCTGTTGCGATGGTCTCTATGGAAGGCAGTAATCGCTTATTATCAGGTGATCCCTTTCCCGGTCTTGTTCTATAATAATTAATTCTTAACATATTTTTATCAGAACCTGTATTAAGACTTAAACCGAGGATTTTAAGCATGACGATATTTGCAGTGGACGATTATAATAAATTAATAATTAGCTGCATAAAATTGAATTATATTGATAAATTATGACTTGAATAACATTTTACTTGCATTTAACATAGCTCCTGTGTCAGGTCAGCGCTCAGAAAGCACGCCGTCATTTCCATGCGATTGCAATTTCAAGTGTGGCAGCATCCGGTTTTTACTTCCGTAGAATGATGATTTCCTACTTCATTTTACTTGTATTTGTTTTTCGCTTTTATTTTTGTAGAATACATACAAATATGTTTGCTAATGTGTAATATGAAATGTGAATAAATAAATCTACGTTCGCCATACATAATGAATAGTGATTAATTCTAACTATACAAACTACAAAATTCTAAATATTTTAGTTTAATTTCGTAAATACAAAATATGATGTCTGCAAAAAAAACTACAAATCTTTAAAAAAATATTCTGTTTAATCCTTATTATGAAAAAAATATATAACACATTAGGCAAGCGTAAGGTGTTTGATCGTTATGGCAAAAGCTTCAGCAATAAGCACTCAATATAACAGATTTATAATAATATTCTTTTGATTATTATTATTTCGTACGAACTAAAAGCATAATGCTAATAGCTAATTATTCGATTATATATCGAATAATTAGCTATTAGCATTATGCTTAAATAAAGAAATAGAAGATAAAACGATAGAGTTATAAAATATATCCTTACTAGTAACTAACTAAATTCGATTCTCAAGCGTAGAGTCCGCACTTCCGCCACCCGAAGCTTCCTTTTCCGCGGTACAGACAGTGCAGGAAGTTAAACAGAGATTTGATTTACTCCCTTTGACCCTCCCGAGATCCGGTACAGAAAGGCTAGAGAGTCATCTAATTTCCTCTTTCCTTCTTGCGGCCTTGCCTTATTCCTTTCGATTATATCACGCTCGTGTTAATTAAAATTATTTTAGATCAGACTTTTGTGATTAATCAATAAGATATTATAGTACACAATATGTATTGGTTTAAAACATATATTATGACACAAATATAGCTCTGCTATGCTCACGCAATGAAATTATTTTGAACACTTCCGCATGTGTCAGGATTTGGACCAGCCGTACGTCGCATTCCATCCAGGCCAACGTGAACTGTACTTAACTTAAGTAACAGTCAATTCAAATTCAAGTATTTAGAACTGTGACAGAATTTTAATTTATGAGCCTATTAGGATTTCACTTCTCTGATTAGTGTCCACTCACCGCAACAGATTATTTCACACAAAACATTTCGAGACTACAATGATCATTTTTATGATAATTCAATATTATCCAAAGTGAATACCTACGTATTACATACATTTGTGTTTATATTTATATTCACGTTTATAATATCATTACATAGAATATAACAATGTCGCTTTTTCTGTCTGTCCCTATGTATGCTTAGATCTTTAAAACTACGCAACGGATGCTGATGCTGGTTTTATTAATAGACAGAGTGATTAAAGAGGAAGGTTTATATGTATATAACATGCATAATATAGTAGAGAAACACTGATAATTTTAGAGGTTTCTAATGTAATAAATAAATAAATTTTTGCGCTTACGTTGCAAACACTGGCTGAACCCTACGAGATTGATCAACATAATGTACTACAGTACCTATTGTACCTACACCTTAAAAAGGTCTACAAAAAAGTCCGCGATGATAGGTATATGTCTGTCTCTTAGGGATAACCCACAATAAATAACCATTTTTATCCCTTACTTTTTAAGAGAATTAATGGCTTATTTCCGAAGCGATTTTAAGCAATACATCATTAATTCTTATCCAATTAAGTAGGTACCATAAATACATTGTGAATTTAATATAAGTAGATCAATATGACTCTTTAAAGCATGTAATTTAAACGAATATTTTCGAAGATATTACAGATTTAAAATTCAGGGACATAGCGGTTGAGGCGCGGTGGTACCGGCCGGTAGGAAACCATTTTCAATATTGTATCCAGAAGTATATTGCAGTGAGTGGAGTTATTTGCTGAAGAAGTTTATTTCTCCAAGAACACTATTCTAAGCGGGCGATGCCGCGGGCAAAAGCTAGTTATATACATAAAGTAACTTATTAATAATATGAACATGAAGGATTTATAATAATAATTTACGCGACCTAACACCAACTAAATGCTATTGTACCTACTTCACAAAATTTCTTATGGTTTGTTGCGTCGCGTTGGTGTGAGCGGGACGCATAAGCGGGAGCGCAGCGGGCGAAGGGAGCAACAGGTAAAGATTCCGAGGCCACTTCCGCCTTAGCTGCCGAATATTTCTGTACTAACCGGTAGTGGGAAGGCAGCCAGACCACGCTGAAGTTAATTTTTACGTTTACAAGAAGTTATTTTCTTACCATTAGAATGTACCTATATAAATGTATGCTAATATAATATATTTCTTTAATCTAGCTAAGTAGGTCTAAGTATTAATTTAAAGTTTTACATAATAAAATTGATTTTAAATTTAAAACACTTTTTTTTGGTAGGTGACTAAATTATAAATTGGGTCTCTACTTAATTTAAACATATTTAGAATGTAACTAATAGTTGAGGCATAAACGATATAAATTATTATGTTCCGAACCTTGTTCCGAACTTTATCATTTATCTCGTTCTCCACAATAACATAAGTGGCAGAGAAGCGCGGTCGTGAACGGGGCGGAGGACGCGAGGGGAGCGTCGGACACGCGTCCGTCCACCCGCACCGCCACCGCATCGGCAGTTCGCGTCGAAGAGTTGCTCGCGACGCATGTCTTCGAGCTTGCTCCCTCAGATACGCTGCTGGCTTACGGTGTGCCCGTAATACGACACGTTTGGAGGGACTTAACTACTACAACGCGTGTGCCTAGTGCTCTGTGAACACATTGTGATTCTTGTGTTGACAATGTATATGTGCTAGATCAATATTTGAATACCATTATTTCAAAGGATTTTGGACAACACTGCTAGTTCCGGATCTGCTCAGCCGGTGAGTAGCGGTTCTTATCGCATAGCGCGCTATCTCGAACTCACTCATTTCCGACCCCGCCCGATAAGAACATCGGTGCCTACTGACGAGTTGGCGATTCCATATTATATTAAAATCCGGTGAAAATATTCAGATATTACTGTGTTAGGCATGCTTTGTTCTTTTTATTTAAAAGTGGTAGAAGTTTATAAAGAGGTTACTAATTTGACACACGTAAATATTATGTAGGCCAGAAATATTTAAAGGGATTTCAATTATATTTTGTACAAGATATGCAATTTATTCCTAATATTTTTATATGTATATTTTAAAATTAAGCAATAGGGATGATGACTACATCTAAACTATTTAGTTTCATTAATATTCTCAGATATATTGAGGCATTACTACTTAGTAAATGTAAAAAATATATATATATTATTTGTAGTTTAGTAAGTAGATAAATCTAAAAAGTTCAAAAAAGTTAAAAAATGTTTTTGCTAAAGTAGTAAACAAAACCTACATCATTAGTTTACTTACATCATATACAATAACATTTATTATGGTAAGTACGAACTTAAACGCACAAATATCGGAGATATTTACAAATATGTTCCTGCGGCCTTATACTTCATACACTTTTACCTACCTGACGTCACAGCTAGGTACGACTTTAGTATGGAGCGTTTTCATGAGACTTGCTAAATTTTATATACGAATCGCTTTGTAATCTTTGTATTAGTATTGAAAATATTGACTTTTGATATACTGTTTCTTCTGAGAATCATATGTAAGAGTACTATTTATGCAATAAAAAAAAATTAGTCATCTAGCCTATTACTTTTTTCCGATAGGTACGGTATACTTTATAATCATAATAGTGACAATAATAAAACCAACATACCTCGGAACCAACATACCTATATTTTTGTATAATTTATATTGAGCACAAAAATAAATAAAGTATTTACAACTTAAAGGCTTTAAGGCTAAAAAAAGGAACAGTGCAAGTCGTTAGATTTTTTAAGTTTTTAATTTAAAGACTAAATATTATAGTCGAGTAGTAGCTTATAAAAAAATGGGTATAAATAAATTATAATACGTGAACAAAGGGCAAAATCTATTTCTTTTCGATTATGAAATTTTATTAAAAAAAGGTAATAAAAGAAATAGCTTTTGCCCGCGTTATTGTTCGCGTAGCACGAAGGACTTGATCCCACGAAACAAGATTGTTGCACATTTCTTCTGGGTAAAATGCCTTCGATGTCTATATCTATGAGTGCGCCAGAATTTTGACTTAACTAATTGGTTCTCTTAAATTTGAGGTTAAATCTTAAGTACTATAAAAAAGTAATTTTCTTTCGATTACAACAATTGGGTAATGTTTCTCGCGTTATATTTTAATTTATTATTCGGTACTATTAAATATTATTAAGATGTATGAATTTTATTAATTACAGATATTCGTAATGAAAGTAGTGAGTTTACAACTGCCATCGGGGCCGAGTATGGAGCGGCTTCCATTGCCATTCAGCCCGACGGAACTCTTGTGGCGGTACCCATTGCCGTGGGCTCCACCACCCCCTTCACCTCTTGGAGACACAAAAGCTCAATTGCCAGCTGGTCTTCCACCAGAGCCAAGATTGTGGACGCGGGAAGATGTCGCAGTATTCTTAAAGTGGTGTGAGAGGGAATTCGATTTACCAAACTTCGACATGGATCTTTTCCAAATGAATGGTAAGTTTGACAATATTTCCCGACTTGAATTAGGAGGAGGATTTTTTGGTCTATATAATATTATAGTAGGCAATACAATAAAAATTATTCATAAGCTCCTTTAACTTTTCAGGTAAAGCCTTATGCCTTTTGACAAAAACTGATTTGGGTGAACGGTGTCCGGGCGCTGGAGATGTTTTACACAACGTTCTTCAAATGCTAGTACGGGATGCAGCACTTTTAGGACGCGTGCCGTCATCACCTGTGACGCCCACAGCACGCGCTGCTCCATACCCACCTTCACCACATTCACACCCACCAACGCCGACTTGGTCAGTTGATGGGTTTCATCATTTTCATAGTGCAGCAGCAGCTGCAGCACAACCAAACTCGGTGACATTAAGTCCCGCGCCATCTGTAGACAGCTCAGGAAGCCCACAAAGAGGGGAAGCTATGACATATGCACCAGCATATGCTCAATCAGTACAAACTAATGTTCAAGCTGGAAGTTCAGGCAGCAACCAGAGCGATTCTGATGAAGAAGCTCAATTTTCACAACCACGGTCACCAAAGGAAACTGCTCTCCCTAGCCCTGCGCCTCAAACCCATACAGTGCCACAACACCCACACTATCGGAATCAGCACCGAGAATTCTTCCCTAATGACATGCCAGAATCTAACACAAGTAAGTTGACACAATTATGTCATTGAAATTTTAATGATAGTTAAATGTCATAAAATACTATTAAAATATGGTCAATAACAACATTAAACATAATATTATATTATGTAAACACCGTATGCAAAACAATTTTCCTTCATTTCAGACGGAAGACTTCTGTGGGACTTTTTACAACAACTTCTAAATGACCCAACACAGCGGTACACGAATTACATTGCTTGGAAGAACCGGGAAACTGGTGTCTTTAAAATAGTGGACCCAGCTGGCCTAGCCAAACTCTGGGGTATACAAAAGAATCACCTTTCAATGAACTATGACAAGATGTCCCGGGCCTTAAGATACTATTATCGAGTTAATATTCTAAGAAAAGTTCAAGGCGAAAGGCATTGTTACCAGTAAGTATTTTTGTTTTTTTTTTCTATACTTAAAATATAGGTACCTATTATCGAACTAGTTTCCGCTCGACCAGGCATAAGATGAAAATCGCATAACAGTGCCGTTAAATAATGCGCACGCACACATACGTGTAGATACGTAGTTTAACCACGTTTGAAGTTGTTGCGGTCACTTCCTTTGTGTTTAAATATTTTGAGGTGCAAAGGAAAATGGTAAGAAAGTGGATGATCAGGAACTTTGTCGATGTTGTCTAGTCATTCATTATTTTGATGTTTAAAATGTTTAATTTCGACTTATCCGTTTTCGACCCATCTTTTTTTAAAATCAGAGATGTTTTTTTTTTAATGTAGGTACTTAATTTTTTGATAATAGGTATTATTAATGGAATATGTCATAATATTATAAATTGTATATTATATTTCAACAAATAATATGTTTTCGAATGTTAGTATTTAACGAAAACATTACTTTTTTACAGATTCCTAAGAAATCCAACGGAACTGAAAAATATTAAAAACATATCTCTCCTGAGACAGCAAATGAGTCCTACACGCGTTCCACCACAACAACCAGCTGTTAAAGCAGAAATGAAAGAAGAACGCTGTGACGACGACAATTTGGACGAGGATATGCCAACAGATCTAAGTATGTCTGCTTCTGAACCATGGCGGAAGAGACCACGATCAGAAGCGGCACCGCTATCACAATCTCAGGATAAACACCGCATTAGTGCTCTCATTGGGGAAACCATAATGTTGAAACGAGAACCGGATTATGGTGCTGATCATTACGCTATGAACTTAAAAAGTGAAAAGTGTGAACAATGACTTGGCTATTGAACACAAAAGTGAGACGATTTTAAATGTAATAAACACTTTAGTATCTCTAGTCAAATTCTTCTCAGGTGTATAGGTAGCTATAATTGTGAATATAGAAAAACAAACTACTGAGAGAAATTTGGCAGATATTTTATATTTTGGACATTAGACAGGTATGGACCTAAAATGCCTTTGTGCCAAGTGATTTTAATTAATAGTGTCAATTATCGTAGTATTTAATTGTGAAAAGACGAGAGTTTATATGTGTTAAAATCATAGAGACATTTTTAACATTCTGTGCAATGAACAATTCAAAAAATATACTGACTGATTCAGTTAAACACAAGAAAATGTTGCCAAATTACGACTGCGATGTGTGTTTCCATGTAATATGTACTTGCGCTTATCATGCATTTTGTAAATTTAGTTACTTCTTTTTATTTTTTAATTTTAATTTAAGTAGAAACATAGCTGTCAGCATGTAAAATACATGAGAACTAAATATTGTCTTCCATTAATTCCATTTGGCAAAATATTTCAATTGTAGCAAGTGAAAGATTATATGTAAACTACCACATAATATTCAATTTATCTGCATATAAAGAAAACCTTACATTATTATGAAGTATAATTGATTATTCCACAAAATACCTATGTAATATACATAATACATTTATGACAATAACATTATGTATTGTTACCTATGAATGCCTTTAATCTATCTTCAAATTCCACTGTGATAAATATATAGCATTGTGGTAGTGTCATAGAAATATATTAATAGTCTACAAAAAATTTCCAGCTACAATTTTCTGTGATCTCTTTTAACAATATGTATAAGTAATAAATAGATAATTAAATATCGTGTTTGTAAATATTTTATTATTAAGTTAATTAGGAAAACCAAAAGAGTGTATGATTTGTCAAACAAAATGTGAAGCTTTATTAAAGTACCTAGGTATGTAACTACAACTGAAGAATTTGTAATTTTACATTATATAATAATACTTTGGCAACCGCCATTTCCAACATGTACACAATAAAGTATGTTTCTTTAAAATATGTAATCCAAAAATATTTATTTTCACGTTCCTACCAATAAAATAAAAACGTTTAATTTTTTCCTCCCAAAGTATGATGATAATTGACTACGTTATAGGTGCTTAGGGTATAATTATAATTACTATAATTTCAGGTATTAGAATCATATCTAATATGTACCTGAAATTATAGTAATTATAATTATACCCTAAGCACCTATAACGTAGTCAATTATCATCATTTACAGTGATATTATAATCTATAATAATTAATCATTGGCATATTTACCCTAGAGCCAATGGGTCCAGGGTAGCAGGCAATCTTGCTTGCTCCCCTTGCCTCTGTTTATTTTAATGTGCACACTATTTTAGGATATATACCTGTAAAATAGCAAAAAAAATTTGCCCACTTATATTTTATATAACGAACATTATAATTATTGTATGGTTCAGTTTTAGGGTATTGTTTTTTTTTGTATGTTTCTGAAGTAGTCTTTCAGGGTTTAAAAATTAAACAGATAAAAAGCATATTCTATTACTTAGGCAGCTGATTTTATTGGTTTTTTGAAGTGATTGATATCTTTCTGATAGAGTTTAAAGTACAATTAGATTTATATCCGCTTAACGTGACTTATATATATTAGTGATTGATTTGTGAGCAGAACAAATGTTATAATAGGTGCATATTACTATTGTGTTGTAACAAAATTTAACAAAAAAAAAAGAGTTTAGGGACTTACCTTCCATAGAGAGAAGATAAAAGAATCCAACAGAACAAAATGGAAAACTTTCTCACTGACTTCTGAATATATAATTATGCTGTTACGAGCTAATTTACATAATTTAAGGTAAACCATAAGATGACTTCGCCAATTATAGTATCATTGTACTAGCTGTTTCCCTTCCCTTGCTGTAGGAGTATTGGGTAGGTATGCATTTTAATAGGTAATTATTTTAATAAGTACCTATAATTCAAAACAAACAATAGATTTCAAAAGAAAGTTTTTCGTATTTTGCCAAAGAGAATGTAACTACGTATTATGAGGTGGAATTCCGAATAAAAAAAATGTAGATGATAATTATTACTACCTACTGAGAAAAAAAGTTCGAAATTAAAAGTTTTACCTTAGCTTTTTTTTCGGTTTTAATATCGGTGTAGTAGTACAAAATGACTTCATTTGCGTTTAACGCTAAGGAATTAACAACGTGACGTTTGCACTTAAATAAAATTTATCGTTCATCTAACGCTGTCAAATTTGATATACGCATTATCGGCTTACGCGATTAGACTGTGGAGGTAAATGAATAGGATTTACATATTCAGCTGAAAAACCAAACATTTCTGTCTGAATTTCGTTACGTCGGAGTACGTAAATTAAAAAAAAACTAACGTTAAAAACCGGGCCAAGTGCTAGTCGGACTCGCACACCAAGGGTTCCATAGTCCGTACAAAACGGCAAAAAATCACGTTTGTTGTAAGTCTATATCTATACAACATTTCGTCTATTTGTATTAATAATTACCGAAGTTATGGGAGCGAAACTATAATAAGGGTTCCTTTTAGTTACTACGGAACCCTAAAAAATGACAATTAATTATAGGTGCTACTGATTACTAACTCCTAAGTATAATAAGCTCTGACCTTTGAGCTGCATGATTTGTATATTGTTTTTACTTTCGAAGTACATAATTATTTGAATAATAATAGGTATTTACCTATCAAATTGCCGTTCTGCAGTACTGGCCATTTCAAATCAAAATAATTTTTGTTTGGCTAAGAAGTAAGAACTCTAATTTCAAATTAATTTTATTTTAAAAACATGGAATTATTTTTCCAAAAATAAAATAAAATAAAATAAAAATATCTTTATTAAACACACAAGGGACATGACACAGCCAAATTTTAACAAAAAACAAGTAAATTATACACTAACGCACTATATCATTCAAAGAATACGAAAAGAGACAGTTTTAAAAACACAGTTGATTAAGGCTATGCAATGCCCACACCATGTGTTTAAAGGGATGCCACTCAGGCTTCGACCGCGGCAAGCCGTGGCGCCTGATCTTCCGTGACCCCCTTGTAAGTTCGCGATCTCACGACGGCACACAATCATAATTATTGAGTTACAAAAATAAAAAAGGTACAAACTGTTTCACAAACTTCAAGCTGTTTATTTCACGGCGCACATAGTCACCGCACACAATCAGTCAGTCGGCGCAGAGACGCGTTCAGCGCTCCTGCCTCGACACGGGCGGCACGACAACGACGCTCGATATAATATAATATTATATAATTGAAAATATCATGATTGCGAGTAATAATAAGATGAAATAATATTTTTAGTAAATATAAACACAATCATATAATATGTAATTCATAAATATACGGGAAGAATAATAAATAAAGAATCCTCTGATATTTGGTTGGTGATAAGAATTTACACCGCCATAACTACAGCTTACAACACTTCGGTAAGTATAATGAAAATTATATCACACTTAATGTAATATACGTATATAAGATTGTAGTTATAGGGAGAGTATAATATATAGATAGGGTTTGCATTCTGCGATTCGAAATTAAATAATATATTACGGATAATATAATTGATATACGAGTAAGTAATAACGACACAGTTATATATAAATTAAATACTAATTGGTATATTACAATTCAGTTGTCATTAGTTTTGAAGAGACTGGTAAGAAGAAAGTTGTTGCTGCATTATAAAGGCTTTGTATTTTAACTTGAACCCCTGTATTGTTTGCAGAGCTCGGATTGGTGGCGGCAGATTGTTCCAGAACTTACTCGACAAATACCGGAAACTACCTCTGAATGCGGAGGTGTGATGCAGAAGATTAATAAGAATATAGGATGATCCCCTAGTTGTGATAGTCAGCTGTTTATCTCCTGCCCACTGTAGTTTATTATAGAGATAGGTTGGTAATTTAAATTTTACTATCCCAAACAGCAGCGTGGCAAATTGCAGTTGCCTTCTATTATCCATTCTAAGCCAACGCGTTTCGTTAATGTAAGGGGATACATGAGCACGAGGAGGGACGTTATGACAAAATCTGGCACAAGAGTTCTGAACCTTTTGTATTAGTTTTTTTGACTTACATGACAAACAGGGGCCGACTACCACATCAGCGTAATTTAGTTTAGATAAGATTAGGGACTCACACAGTATAACACGTATGTTGACGGGCAGAACATTTCTAATTTTATACAGTACCTTTAGCCGGTAGAAACAATTGCTGACGGTTTTTATAACATGCTTCTCGAACTTCAATTTTTCGTCCATTAATACACCTAGATTACGAGCCTCGTCTACTCTTTCGATTAATTCTCCATCTACATATACTTTTGGTTGCGATGCTTTTATTTTTTGAATTTGTAGCCTTGTTCCCAATGTCATGTACTTAGTTTTCGCCGGGTTGAGAACAAGTGCATTGGCCTTAGCCCAATCTGAAATACTAGCCAGATCACTATTCAGCTTACTAACAGCCTCAATTATTTTATTTGGCCTGAAAGATATGTATAATTGTATGTCTTCCGCGTAGATATGGAATATATGGATGGAACATATAGATATGGTATTTTATGATTCGTACAATATCAGCACAGTATAACGCGAAGGCCTCTGGTCCAATAACCGACCCCTGAGGTACTCCCCTACTTACATCACATGGGTCTGAACGTGACGATATTCCACTACAATCATCAATTATCTCCACAAGTTGGGTACGATTGTTTAAATAGCTTGAGAACCAATCGAAAGAATTTTGATCGAAACCATAATATTTCATTTTAGCTAGTAGTAAAGAGATGTTAATAGTATCAAACGCACGTGAAAAATCAAGTAGTACAAGTATAGTACCCTCGCCTGCATCTTGCGCAGCAAGAATATTATCTACTACGTCCATGAGCGCCGTGGTAGTGCTGTGACTTCTCCGAAATCCCGACTGAACCTCAGGCAAAATACGGTTTGTGTCTAGGTACTGAGTCATTTGGTTACAAACAACCTTCTCGAGAACCTTTGACGCACAAGCAAGAATGCTTATAGGTATCAACTCCTTTAGTTCGCTAACATTTTCCTTTTTAGGAACGGGTTTAACCAAGGCTAGGCGCCAGGCATCAGGGAAAACACCAGAGCTCATTGATTTATTGATTACTTGAGATAAACTATTAAGACAAGCAGGATAACGACAGACTGTCTGTATCATATCAAGCGTAATGCAATCAGCACCCATAGCGTTTGACTTAAACGAGTTTAGAATCTTTTGAACGTCATTACTACATACAGAGGTGAACGAGAAGGTAGAAGAGTTAAATCTATTCGATGTAAAGAAACTTAGGGAAGAAGGTGTAGAATTATCGCCTGGGATATCTAGAAGGTGTAAATTTATTAAAGTAGGATTTTTGAGATGTAACGGAAGAGAAAGGATTGTTTTACTGTTGCTAATAGTTACATTCTCTTTAAGGCGGTTCCACATAAGTCGCGGCTGTTTGATATTGCAGTTTATGCACGATTGGAAATAAGCTGTTTTTTCTCTAGCCAGTGCCAGAGCCACTTCTCGCTTGAGGTTTTTATAAAACTCAATATGCGTTACATTTTTACTTTTGCGTGCTCGCCGATGAGCCTCATCTCTTCGCCGCATCATTAATTTAATGTTGTAAGTGATCCATGGGTGTTGTTTTTGTTTTATGTAAAAAGTTCTAACAGGTGCAAGCAAATCAAATACCCATAAAACACTACTATTAAATTCACGCACCATATCATTAATATCTGCCTGCTGTTGTATTGTAGACCAGTCTATAGTACCAACGGCTAATTCCAAATCATCTGCTTCGATATTTTTTATAGCTCTGTAGTGCATTATTTTTGGGGTAAACTTTTCTTTGCGTATGTTACTAGTGAAAGATAGAAATGCATGACTACTGAGATCCGGAATATAATCAACACAAACTTGAAATTGGTCTGCATTCGAACAGACCAAGTCAAGTAAGGTTTCCGTATCAGACGTAAAATGTGTAGGCTGATTTGTATACTGTCGCAATTGATGCAAAGTTAAGAAATCCTCTAACAAAAGAAAAGAATTATTATTTACATGTAAATAGTTAATATTAAAATCTCCCATTAAATATATGTAGTCGTAAAAAGACAAGGTACTGATAGTGTCTGATAGGGCGTCAAGGAACACGTTGATTGACAGCCATGGAGGTCTATATGCCGTACCCACACAGATAATCCTTCCGTTAGCCTGAAAAGACAGCCACATCTGTTCTACGTTATTTGTCACTGGGTGCGTTAGGACACGTACCTTTAAAGTGTTTTTCAAATAGAAACCGACGCCGCCCCCGCGAGCTCGCACACTCACGGGTCTAGGTACGTGGACTAAGCGATAACCAGGGACCCGAGGCGCGCGGCCCTCCTCGCCAGAACGTAGCCAAGTTTCATTTATAGCTACGAGATCACAGTCATGAACATTCATAGCCACCAAGAAGTCATCATGTCTAGAACCAAGAGATCCAGGATTTAAGAATCCTAATTTAATATATTTTGTGTTTATCATTTTAGAAAGTCACTATATAGGTGGCATAATTGTATTAAGTGGTAAAAATATATAAAGTTATAATAAATACGTTGTAGATTGTTTTTTAATAATAGGTATAAGGATTCGATAAGGAATAATTTAGTATATTTTACATTTTTAAGGATTGCGATTATGTTATAAATATGCGTGTATATAATATGTGAGTTATATATGTAACATATCAAAGAATTACTTAATAATAAAGTAAGACTATGTGCCGTGTGACAGTAACATAATTTTAGTTCAGTTGTTGGTTTAGAAGGGTAAGGCATTGCATATTCGCAATAGTACCACAATGCTTTTTTAATTATAGTCATTAGGCGTAATTTAGTGATGCGTTGCAAAATATACAAAATATTAAAATTTAAATGTGGTAGCCGAAACAAAAAGGTATATATGTATGAGACTAGTGTATGACAATATAATAATAAGTCTAAGGACTTTGACCAACAGAGGATAGTCCAAAAACCCGTTTCAAGTCGCTCTCAGCTCGTATGCGGTGCACTACAGAACCTGGATCCCGCCTGGCAAAGATGGCCCCACCACGCGTCCAGATATATCGCCAGTTGTTACGTCGTCCCTCCTCCCGGGCTAGGTGGAATATAGTACGGTTCAATTTTGTTAGGCGCTCGTTAGGCGGCGCTCGCCTGGAGTTCGGGCGGTCACTATCCTCAGCGCTGACTGCTACTTTTTTCCCGCCATTCCGAGCAGCACTCACAATATCATATTCGCCAATATCAACGCCTATCTTTTTGGCTACCAATCCAACCAGATGGACAACATTTTCCCCATTTTTTTCAGGCAGGCCCGATAATTGTACGTCGCATTGTAAACTCTGCTGATCTCGATCATTCACATCGAGCTTTAATCGCTCGATCACTTCAGTAACGGCCGGGCCCGCCTCACAAGTGCATGTGTGCGCTTCGATCCTTTGCTCCACTGCAGCTAGGCGCGATTCAACTATGCCCACGCGATTATGAGTCTCCACGATAGTTGCGCTAAGTTTTGTGATTTCCTGCCTAACTGACACCATCTCTGACCGGAAATCACATATAACCTCCCTCAATAGTTTAATCTCCTCTGCTAGGGAGTTTGGAGAGTGAGATCCCATGGTGTTAAGTGGTGCGTCGACATATATATCCTGGGGGGAGTTTTGGCTTTCCAGTGAGGGAGACTCGGTGCCAACGTTGCAGGTACGACAAAAGCCACTTAGCTATGCTTTTGGAGTCAGATACTTTGGCACAGTATCGATGGTATGTACCACTACATTTAATGCATTTAATGCTGTCATTAATTCTCAGAAATTTTGCACATTGGATGCACTTGAAATTAGGCATATTTATCAAGTTTGCAAATGCGATTTGTAAAAAAAATAAAAAAAAATACACTGTGGGTAGGTATGCACTGAACAGCTGACTCTCACTATAAACCGATACTAATTTTCAATGTTTTATAGTTATTTTTCACTTTTTATGCAATGTACAAAATGTTACTAGGATAATTGTTCTACACCGATCAATAATATATATTTGTAAAACTTATAAAGCAAATCTTTTTATTTTTAAAATAAGATTATCACAGTGCCGTGTGAGATCGGCCAAAACTTCAATACGAGATCAGAGAAGTAGTCATTTGTTTATTGATGTGTTACATTTTCATCGCATTTCAATCTTTTTCGTCATCATGGATACGTTAAAAATTCGAGTAATTATGGAATATGAGTACCGTCGTGGCAGCAACGCGGCACAAGCGGCACGCAACATCAACGACGTTTACGGAGCTAACACTACAAACCAACGCACCACCTATTATTGGTTTGCTCGCTTCCGTTCCGGAAATTTCGACCTGAAAAATGAACCTCGCGGTCGTCCGAAGACTTTGGTCAACAATGACGAATTAAAGGCGATTGTGGAAGCTGATGATACACAATCTACGGCTGAATTAGCATCAGCTTTCGACGTTAGCGTTAAAACAATATTGGTCCATTTGCGTCAAATTGGCAAGGTAAAAAAGCTTGACAAATGGGTGCCCCACGAACTCAATGATCGCCAGCGCGAAGTACGCGTCGAGACGTGCCTTGCACTGCTCAACAGACACACAAATGAAGGAATTTTGAACCGCATTGTTACCTGCAATGAAAAATGGACGATAACCGCAAGCGCTCAGCAAGTTGGTTGGATCCTGGTTCAGCACCTAAACAATGCCCTAAACGAAAACTTACCCCTAGAAAAGTGATGGTCACTGTTTGATGGTCTAGCGCCGGTGTGATTCATCACAGCTTCTTACCAAACGGGGTGAGCATTACTGCAGATGTGTACTGTAAAGAACTGAACACAATGATGGAGAAGCTGGCACATCTCCAACCAGCATTGGTCAATCCCTCGTCTCCGCTGCTCCTGCACGACAACGCGCGACCTCATACTGCACAGCAGACGGTCTCCAAGTTGCAAGAACTGGGGTTGGAAGCTCTCCTTCTTGGCGGGAAAAAAATTCAATACCCGAGAGGCAGTACAAAATGCCTTTGAAGAATTTGTTGCCTCCCGTCCAGCTGATTTCTTTAAGAAGGGCATCAATAAACTGCCACTGCGTTGGCAAAGATGCATTGATTGCATGGGTGATTACTTCGATTAATACAAATAAAAAATACATAAAAAAAAAGTTTAAATTTTTTAATACAAAACGGGAATTTCATAGGTAAAGAGCTAATATTACCTAGTCTTCAAATTTTTCGCATACATGTCGCCTACACATTATACCCTTTTTATACTTTAGTAGACTATACCCTTCGCTAGCTTTTTTTGTCTTAACTATAACACAATAGAGTTAAAGAAAAATCGGACACCAACTAAAATAAACAAACAGTTTTTCCGTCTAGCTAAGCGCTACGGCCACCCGAAATTATCATAAAATTCCCGCAAAAAAAAAATGTTCGTGTTAAAATGTTGCCAAGTCGATACCATATTAAAAACTGTCAAACTGTCAAAAAGTTACCAGATCTCATGTATGTATGTCAACCTCTACACGCCCGAAATCTACAAGCCTAACTTCACAAACTCTACACCTAAGTCAATATATGCGGCATCATATCATGTGTAGTGTACTGTAGTAGTAGTAGTAGTGTAGTAGTGTACTATTTATTTGGACTTTGACTAGATTTTAGACTTGACGATATAGGAATACGGTGTTGAAAATTTAAACGAAAGTTCTATTTACCGCCTTTTTAACGTTACACTGGCAAATGGTTACAAGCCGATGCCATATTTATATAAAATAAAAAAAAATACTATGATTTTTCTTACGTCATATAGTTACTGTCAAGTATTTTCTTGCAAATAAATAATGTAAGGAGTTTTGCCGGGGAGTTCAATGGGAGACGTTGTAGAATTTGTAATATTTCATAAATTTGTGTTATCTCGGTTCTCAATGTGTAATATTGGTAGCCGGTAATTGGTTAAGCCGGTAACTAGTTTCTTTTCGTGGTCTGAAATGGATATTGATACCGATCCCCCGAACCCCGGAGGAATAGAAAACGTACTAATCAAGAAAAGAATGAGCCTTTGGCATAAAAGATTACCAATAGTGCACACTCGGTACCTTCAATCCAACTGCATTATATTAACCCAGATTTTGCAAATAAAAGTTTATGATGCTGCACCTTATATAGTACACGTATCAAAGCCTGAGACCGATAGCGGTCCTGTCCTTAATCCCATTCAATTTGGACAGTTTGTATTTAAAAATAATGTACAGAATATTAAAATGGACGGGATTAAGAAGATAGGCCGTAATCGTGTCTCGATCGAATTTAAGTCTCTAGAGCACACCAATTCTTTAATCGACCTGCCTGCAATATTAAGTGCTGGATACATTGTATCCATTCCCTCTTACAGTGTATCCCGCATGGATATTGTCCGCAATGTTCCTGTGGACTGGTCGATGGAAGAGCTGGTTGAAAATATGCAAGTTCCGTTAGGCTATGGCAAAGTAGTTAAGGCACGTAGGTTGAGTCGCAAGACTATGAATGATCAAAACTCCCCTATTTGGATACCTACCCAATCAGTGGTTCTGACGGTCACTGGACAAAAATTACCTTCCCATGTCTATTGCTATTATAATTCCCTCCCCGTTGAGACATATAAATTACCCACTATACAGTGTAATAAATGTTGCCGATTTGGCCACGTTAAGGCATAGTGTAGGTCACAACCACGCTGTTATAAATGTTCACAGAAGCATGAGGGAGCAAAGTGTACAGCAACATCTGTTACTTGTATGTACTGTAGTAGTCCGCACGCAGCCAATGATGTCTCTTGCCCGGAATATTCCAGGCAAAAAGAGATAAAATTGGTTATGAGTCAGGAAAGTATCTATCTACATGGCGGTATCAGCTCCATTCCCCCATGTGAGACGTTCCTTTGCTGATTCAGCCAGGACTTTTCCTTCTGCAACTGTCAACATTTCAAGACAAACAGACAGACTGACAGAATCTCCCGTTACCACATCCTACAGAAAGACTGTGTTTATTCCTCGTCGCCCCATTCCTCCTATGTCCCCTGGGTATGACCACCAGGCACATAGAAATATAATTGATCAACCATCTTCTCAGTCCTCTAATGGAGGCGTATATCCCTCTAGTAACGAAATTTCCCCAATAGCCCCGAACGATAACTTACTTGACAACTTGACTATCTTCTTTATTGATCTCATTTCTAGGCCTAGCGACTCCCTACCGAACAAAACTCTTGCCAACCTGTCCCAACTTGTGAAACTTTTGCCCAATAATGGCTCACACTGTAATACAGTGGAACAGCCGGAGCATCAGGAATAAGAAACAGGATATCCCTTATTTAATTAATTCGTATAAGCCAACAATTCTTGCCATCCAGGAAACATGGCTCGGCTTCCGGATTTCCGGTTTCCGGGATGACAGGTCTGATGGCAGATCTGGAGTAGCCATTTTGGTCTCCAACCAATATACATATTCTGTATATACACTTCCTGTACATAGTAGTTATTTTAATATTGTAGCCGTCCGAGTCTTAGATACAATTTTTATATCTGTGTATGTCCCTCACCCTAATCCATTCATCTTCTCTGAACTGTCCTCCATTTTCTCTTCTGTTCCTTCCCCTTTGGTTGTGTTGGGTGATTTCAACACTCACCATACATCTTGGGGCTCCCACTCGAACGATCCTAATTCCTCTTTCCTGATAGGTATACTTGATGATCTCAACCTAGTAGTCCTTAATGATGGATTCCTTACGCGTCGGGCCTCTCCTTTGCAGAACCCGAGGAGTGTGGTGGATCTATCGTTATGCTCCCCTTCTCTTTCTCCTTCATGTTCCTGGGCAGTTATTCCTAATTATTATGGTAGTGATCATTTTCCAATTCTAACTACAATAACATATTACATAGACATACTAGACTCAAATTTAAAACTTCTAATGCGAATTGGTCCCAATTCGCTGACATTACGATTCTGAAATTAGCCTCTTCCTACTTATCATTACTAATAACAGTAATAACACACTCTCACTATATCAAAATTTTAAAAATGTCCTTCTTTTGGCTGGGGATAGGACCACTAAAAACTTCAGGTGATCGAAAAACTCTTTCTCCTCCCTGGTGGGACTCTTAGTGCACTGGAGCCTGTAAGCGACGCAAAGACACGGAAAAATTGTTTTCTAGGGCTATGACCCTAGAAAACTATTTAAATTATAAAAAAGTGGCAGCTGAGGTTAGGCTTTTACTATCCGCAAAAAAGTCTTTCGCCTTTGTCCCATCCCTCACTAATTTGGAAAAATATTAAAAGGTTCCGAGGCTCCCTAGTTAGCGATTACCATCCGTCCAATAACCCATCAGAGTGGATAAACGCTTTCTTTCAAAGGTTGGCGCCTCCGTCGGTCCCAACTTTTGACGAGTGCCAAAATTATGTTTCTTCTGGTCTTCCTACCAGTCATTTAGATAGTCCTTTTTCTCTGGAGGAATTTCGTTTGGTTCTGAGTTCATTAAAGGATACCACTCCAGGCAGTGATGGATTACTATATTCCTTAATAGTAAACAGCGGCCCCGTTACTCAAGAAGTATGCCTGAATGTCTTAAATGGCATTTTCCAATCTGAGATTCCCCCGGAGAAATGGCGGACACAGATCATTCTACCGATACTGAAACCGGGAAAACTTATCAATGATCCATCTAGTTATAGGCCCATCGCTCTTTCTATTACTTAAGCAAAAATTTTGGAACATTTAATCAAAAATAGATTGGAATGGCTGATGGAGAGCAAAGGCATTTTATGCAAAACACAGTTCGGTTTTCGGAAACGCTTTAGCACTATGGACTGTCTCGGGATCTTCGTGACTGACATAAGCATCGCCTTTTTCTAAAGGGGAGCATGTGGAACACACCCAATGTTCCAGGACATATCATCGGCATACGACAATGTTCTTCTTCCGGTGCTCAGGCAGAAATTGTATAATCTGAGTGTCCCAGTGAAGATGATCAATTACATTATAAATTCCCTCTCCTGTAGATCTGTTATAGTTTCCACTCAAAAATTTTCCCTTCACCCCAAACCATGGTGTAGATGCCTACGCTAAAGACGCCATAACATCAGGTGGACTCAGTCAGTACAAACTGTGCTCACCCTTTCCTTGCAAAGATCAGGGTCAAGGGAAATTCTCTTTGTGAGTGTGACCTAGTCGAGGGTACCTTAGATCACATTTTTTTTCTATTGCCTAAGAAACCAGCCCTCCCTTTACGACTCTCTTCCTACCTCGATTCCTCGCCCTATTAATTTTAAATCATTGTTATGTTTTGTAAATACTCCTTTTATTGAAATTTTATGTACATATATTCATCTAACAATATAAAATTGTGACGTTTTTATTACTAACACTTGTATGTTTGTGTTTGTTTTAGATGATTCAACAGGTTTGTAAAATATTAGGTAATTATACCCTTGTCGTTTCAGGACCTGCAATAGTTAGAGCAATTGGCCCACCACACTTACCCACCACTGCAACTCCTGTGTAGCCAGGATCGACAGTGGTAACCAACCGCAAAAACCCTTTGATATGATCTCAGGGGTGCCCGGGGGACATGCTATATCTGTCTTGGAACCCGCAACGAAATTAATCAGAAGATTGTAGGAGGAGTAGGAAGTATTCCAGTTTCCCTCCCCAAGCAAAGCGGGAGCTTTGCTTGGGGAGAGAGGGAAACTGGACTGGAAAGGAGAGAGGGAAACTGGACAGCAAAAATTGTGATGACAAAAATTCAGAATTAAAGGGGAAGCACCACGGGAATAACATGTTTTTTTTTTTTTTTTATGACTACAAGACAGAATGTAATTAAATTTATAATATGACAATTGATTACAATGCATTTATAATATTACACAACCCTAGAAACACAATGGACGCTGTTCAACATTTCGATTCTTTCGTCATACCAGAGATCACACTCCCAGAGTATGTGATGAGCAGTTTGTTCATAAGGGCTACCTTCGGTCGAACACTCGCATAGCGGAGACGAGACTAATGTAAATCCAAATAGTTTCGTTTTAAAGTTTCCGTGTCCTGTCAAAAATTGTGCGACGTAGTGGTCTATTTCTATCCATTGCTTCGAGAGTCGATCGCGTACCGAAGGTAAGAAATTATATAGGTGACGCCCTTTGATAGCGTTGTCCCACCGTTCCTGCCACTCAGAAATTAGGTTCTGTATAGAAATATCTAATGGCTCGAATAATCTAGTTATCTTATTACTCTCTTTCGCGCTTAAAAACTCAGGGTTAGTCATTTTTTTATTTTTATAATATAGCGCTGCACGACGCTGTATCTCTAAATCTACTGGTAGGACTCCGGCTAAGACTGGGAGTGCTTCAGTACTTACGGTACGGTATGCCTTACATAAAAATATTAAGGCGAGACGTTGGCTTTGCAAGCCCTATCTGCCCAAGCCGGTGCGCCAAAGCAAATGCTGCCGAGGTACGTCGCATTATAAATTATTTTTAATGTTTTAAATGAAAGGCCCCATATCGACGTTGATATTTTTGTGAAACAATAGAAATTCCTTTTAGCTTTCTCACCGGTCTGTATTATATGTTCGAGGAATGTAAATTTATTTTCTAAAATAAGTCCTAGGTAACAAAGTGACTGTTTACGTTTCACATTGATGTTGTTCAGTTTAATGCAAGGAGTTGATATTAATGAACCTTTTAAAAGTACTTGAAAGGTTTTATGTGCTGCAAATTCTAATCGATTTCTGAGGCCCCAACTCGATATTACGTTGAGGCTCTTGTTGGCCTTGTTTTCAATTTCAGATCGCGAATTGACTTGAATAATAAGAAAACCATCGTCAGCATAACCTATCAGAGAGCACAGAGGAGGCAAGGGAACACATAATAAATCATCAAAACTTATATTCCACAAGTGCGGCGATAGTACTGATCCTTTAGGGCAGCCGCGCGTTAAGTTTTTGGAATGTGTGTAATGGCCGAGTTGGAGTTTTGTTACGCCGTTGCAAAAATACGAGTAAATTAAATAATAAATATTACGATAGCAGCCTCTGTTTCTTAACTTCAGTAGTAGCATTGGCCACCAGGCATTATCGAAGGCACCCGCGATATCCAGAGATATACCTACTACATATTTACACTCCGATAGATTTACTGTTTTTCTGACCTCGATTGCTGCATCCACTGTTGACTTCCCGGCGGTAAATCCAAATTGCTGATTATTAAATTTCGGGCCACCGGGTAGCAAGCGGGGAACAATAAGACGTTCTAATAATTTACCTAAGCATGATAATAGCGTTATAGGACGGTAGGATTTCGGATCGTCTGGTGGTTTATCATCGGCTTTTGGAATTAATTTTATTGTGCCGATTCGCCCGATTTTTGGAAAAGTGCCTTCTGCAATACATTTATTAAAAATCTGTAATATAGATGAGCCTACCGCTAGACACGCCTGCTTAATCATATAGTTAGAGCAGTCTTCATAAAACCACTCTGACATTGGCAACACACTGAGGCCGCCATACTCAAAAGAAGAAGAAGAAAAAGACAATGTTAAAAAAACGGTTGTCTGTAAAGTCGGTTTACTGACGATAGTTCAACGTGACGTCATGTTTATAGTGCGCGTGGAACTAATTGGCCGCGCCTTAGGTAGGCGTGTTACCGCCGTGAAGTCCGGCACCGAACTGAGTAATAACATCAAGCGCCCCCGCCTCTCCGTCCTACCGCTCACATACCTAAGACGCGACCAGCTGAGCTAACGGCAAATGCGGTGGTAACAGTATGAGTCATGTTTCTACGTGCGTGCAGCCGGCTCCATCAAATTATAAGATGTTATCACGTCAAAAAATATTTTAAATAAGAAAATACTTTTCTGATAGTGTTAAATGTTGTTAAGTTACGTGTGAAATTCTTTGACTTTTATTCACTTTTATGTCATTGTTTTACAATATTTATAGACACACGATGCCATTTAGTCAAGGTGCACGGAATGCGTAGTACGTACTACTCGTCAACCGGCTCGTCGCATACTAACCAAAACCTGTCGCACTAGGACAATTTCCAGTCCTCACTTTTTGCGCGCTCATACCACATCTACCTCTTTTTAACCGACATCCAAAAAAAGGAGGCGGTTATACGTTCGGCTGTATTTTTTTTTGTATGTTCAACGATAACTGCCGTCTGTTGACCGATTTTCAAAGTCCTTTTTTTATGTAAAAGGTAAGTATAATCCGAAGTTGGTCCCGTTTTCACAAAAGTGGTGACCTGATGATGGGATTCATGAGGAATCGAGGGAAATCCTCAAAATTTATATGGACACATATGGTGATTTCGAAACCAAGCATATTCTACCAAAAAGTGAGATTTTGTACCAACCTATACCCTGGATCCAAAAGTTCTGAACAGAACTTACTCCTAAAGATACTTTCGGAATTTCGTCGTTGTTAAAAGAACTGCAAGCATAAGCCACTGTCAATTAGGTAAAGTAATCATCATCATCATCACCACCATCATTCTACCATACATTATCACATAATGATGATATAATAGGTACTTCTCATAGTATTTTACACCGACATGGATATCTTTGAACATTCCTCTGTCGTTTATGGACCGATTTTCTTCCTTTGATGTATTGGGTATAATCCGAAGTTGGTCTCGTTGTCAATAAAGTGATGACCTGATGATAGTATCCATGAGGAATCGAGGGAACTACCTACTCGAAATTTATATGGACACAAAGTAAGATTCTGCACCAAGGTATAACCTGAATCTAAAAGCACTGAAGAGAACTCCTTAGTCTTTAAAGATACGAGATTAAGGAAATTTTGGCATTGTTTATAGAACTGCAAGCATATGCCATTATATAACTTACAATAATCATAATCATCGTCTTATATGCAATACCTAATGGAAGCTTGGCGCGTATTCAATTATATATTTCTTAAAATGTATTATTAATAATTTTACCAATATCACCAAAAAGGGAAAATTATTATTTTTAAACAAAAAATTAAACCAACATCCGAAGTAAAAATATACAAAAAATTATAAAATAAATTTTATGTTCTAAATAATTCCCTGTTTAAATTTGGCTAATATTTTAACTATTTCTCTACTCAATCTTCATAATTTTGAAGTCGGTACCAGCCCGAAGAATATCTTAATAAAACAATAATTAAAATAGAACTCACATTCAAGTTGGCTAGTACCGACTTCAAAATTATGAAGATAGAGTAGAGAAATAGTTAAAATAATAGCCAAATTTAAAAGGGGAATTATTTATTAATATAATACATCTACGGTTCTAACCAAAATTGTTTGACAAATGATAATAAATAATACTAGTTTTTTTATAGGTTTTCGAAAAGTGATACATTAAGAAAATTATGGTTAAAAGCTGGAGAAAATATTAATCCCCATCAAGAGAATTGCATAGACAGTTTTTGAACAAACTAATTTAATTTAGAAATGAGTAAGCTTATTCATTTGAATATAAATAAGTGGACATATTTATTTGTTTTTTTATTTCTATTCCACCTTAGATAGTTCAAAAAGTTTTTAGTTCCATCTGTCAATGCCACCAGGACTTATTTGCCAAGCTTTTAAACTGTACCACCTATTTAGGTATAAGATTAGGTTACGATGGGACTGACTTACACTGTGTGTCAAAAGACACTAAATATGTATATTAAGAATAAAAAAATATCATTTCATTTTATAAACCACTTGAGACAGTTAGGTCAGCTCGTATACAAATAAATATTCAACCAATATGAACTAAAATTTTAGAATAACCTCTGGGTCCTTTAACTAATAAAACTTATACGTGTTGAGTTCAATAAAGTTTCTTTACTGTTTACTTTGTCAAATGTTCTTGCTAGGCCCACAGAAAATCCAATGACCTAAAAATACAATGGACTTGCCCTAGCTATCCTTAGCCCCCAGCTCTATTGTATTAGCGCAGAGTTCTATTTTCAATGCTATGAATTTTCCCCAGCCTTACAGATCATATAGTCCTGGGCTCAGGCTGGGCTTTATTCTACCAATAAAACTTCAAGCAGACCCGCAACAAAACAAACAAGAATAGCCGTGGCAATGGCTGGTTCTCCTTCATAGAGAAGCCCTAGCCTATATAGGTAATAGGTAGGGATTTGGATGAGGGTTTTGAAAAGGTTAGTGAAACTGATAGGAATGAAGTTATAGGAACTCCACGCCTCTGAAGAGTAGTCCTTTTATCAGAGAGTGAATCATAATCTGTGTTTAAAGACAGGTTCCTGAGGCATGAAATGTATGGATTTGCTATCTTGTAATAAAATTGGGATGATGTAGGATGGTACCTTAATGTCATTGTCCAATTGATGTCTTCTCTGAACAAAAAAAAATGTTTATGTAATTAATTATAATTGATATTAAGTATAATAATAAATGGATGCATTATAGTACTTATACTTTATAAAATATTTATATTCATTGACAACTTACATTTCTACATTTACATGAAAATTTAAGAAAGCAAATGTTAGATTAACTATCTTGGGGTAGGCTTTGGAAAAAAATTATGTCATCTGCAATCACTGTAGAAGCAGTTCTCACTTGTCCATCATCAAGTTTTACTTCACCATAAGAAAGCTTACCAGTAACATAAACTCTTTGGCCCTTTCTAAGATATTTATACACTGTATCTCTAAGACCTGGGCGGAAAACACTTACTCTGTGCCAGTCTGTTCTTTGTAGAACATCACCAGATTCATACTTGTAGCTAAAGTGTGTGGCCAATGGAAAGTTTACCACAGGGTGCTCTTCATTGCCCCTTTTTTGAGGGTCGGCTCCGACACGTCCAAGCAAAGTTACTTGATTAATGGCTAAAAATTGTATTAAATATTTATTTTATAAAAAGCCACAAAATGCCATTTATATAATATTATGCCTTTAGAATATACAAGCAGTTTTCTTCTATTTCTATCCATTAATGACGAACAATTCACAAATCAAGAATATAATCAAACAAAATAGGTATCTTAATTTTTTTTTTATCTTTGATTATATTCTTAATTTGTGTGAATGTCTTAATATAGAAGAGTTATACCCATAATATTACAATCTGATGTCATGGACGTACTGGCATATTAGCCTACACCTACAGAATATTATGTAACACAAGAGGTTGGTTCATAAAAATCGGAAAAGCTGTTTCAAGGAGTCCACTGAGTTGGTGCACATATTTTTTAAATTAAAATTAGGTTTTTTTATATTATCTACGATTTGCTGATTATGTTTTCATTGGTCTATTCACTTGACCACTGTTATCTCAGTCTAAAATCAAAGAGCAAAGAAAAATTTAATTAAAATCAATAGTTACAAACTTTTTTCAGTCTTCTGTCCATCCAAAGAAATTGCTGTTGTACTAAATTTTGTAGTGTTTAAGAGCCGGTTGCAAAACCTTGAAGCCTGAAATGAAACAGTGATTAGCTAAATAAAATTTTCAGAAACATTTTTTTTACATCATAATCTCGGTAAAATCAAAACATATAAAATTATATTTTGAGATACAGTCAGGCTGTTACCGCCGATTTTAATAAAAACTAACTTACGCGTATCATACACAACATATTGCATAAAAAACTTATTTATTTTGATAAATAGAAATAAGGTTCGTAATGAAGAACCCTGGTTTAAAATATTTTAGAAACAGGTTGTAAGTGCAGTAGATTATCAAAAAAAACTGTTTAATGTACGCAAAATTTATTTTGCATTTTGCAAGGCTTTTTTTTATTAAATATATGGCGTCGGCTTAAAACCATTTGCCAGTGTCGTTAAAAACGCGGGAAAAAGATTTTTCGTTTCAATTTTCAACACCGTATTCCTAAATCGTCAAGTCTAGTCAAAGTCCAAATAAATAGTTAATGCAGTCTATATTAGGGTAGAAGCTTTACTGAAAGTTCCTAAAGAGTTATGAAGGGAACACAAAATAGCTCGTTTTTGAAGTTGCACCACTTGTCCGCACTTGTGCATGTAAACGAATATTTAATGGTTAATATTCTACCAATATTACACATTAAGAACCGAAATAACACAAATTTATAAGGAAAATACAAAACCACAACGTCACCCATTGAATTCCCCGCCAAAACTTTTTTATTATTATTTTTATTTATATATGGAATCGATTTGCCAGTCCTATAATATTTTATAGAACTCACGTTTATATTTAATTTTTTTGTTTAAAAAGAATATTTTTTCTCTTTTTAGTTGAATATATTATTTATAATATGATCACATCTTAAGAAAGTTATAAATACAGAAAAAGCCTCACTATTCTCACTCTCTCGGCAAAACAAATTCAAGTGTTATTTCATGCCAGTTTTCTAATCTATATGGACTCAGGAGTTCCGTCCAGTACTTTTGGATCCAATGTATAACATGGTGCAAAATCTTACTTTTTGGTAAAATATGCTTAGAATACTTAAGAAAAAGTCGGAATCGCCATATGTGTCCATATAAATTTCGAGGAGTTCCCTCGATTCCTTATGGATCCTACATCAGTTTTGATGTCAAAAGGACTAATTTAGGATTATACCCTATACATCAAAAAAATAATTTTAAAAATCGGTCCACAGACGGCGGAGTAATCGTTGAACATAAAAAAAATACAGCCGAACGTATAACCGCCTCAATTTTTGGATGTCGTTTAAAGACATTTTTATTTGTCCTCTACTAGTCCGCTTTAATTTGTCACTATTGACAGGCCGCTGGACTTGCAGGCTGGACCGTGAGTATGGCGTTTACACTATAGAGTTTATCGATAAAAATATAAAATTTTAATAACTGGTTATATCGGGGTTTCGGAAATACCGCAAAAGAAGCGGCAAATAGATTGAAGTAGTAAGCCTACATTCCCACGAGCGAGTTTTTGTAGCCCCGACAGAAAAAATCACTCCTGGGAACGTGGACTAAGACTGAGACTATATGATCCATAAATATAGAATGTACAAGATACACAAAGGCAAGTTGGAGGCATGACAAAAAAAATAATGTACTTGTGTTAGTGAATGTCTATGTGTGAGTTCGAAATAGTGTTGTTCTCGATAAAACTTCTCATTATCGATAATTTATCAGTGGACGGGCTTTTTTGTAAGATCAATCGTGATGAAACTAGGGAATGTTATCGATTTTTTTTATATAACACTATACTTACTTTTTAACCGACTTCAAAAAAAGGAAGTTATCAATTTGACCCGTATGTATGTAATATTTTTAGAACTGCCCTGTTGTCGTATATGTTAGTCTATATCAGCGTCTGAATAAATGTGCCAAATTTCAAAAGTGTATACCTATTGTATGTACTTATGTATGTATGTATGTTTTTATGTTAACTTCTAGTATTATAAATGTTAATATATAGTATTATAAATGAGAAAAATTGTGTGAAGGTGAAGCCTTCGGTGACTGGGACAATTATGAAATCTTGGTACGGCTGGGCTCGGGTATAGGAGATAGAGATGGTACAATACAATAGGACGTTCAATAGGAGATGGGCAATGGGTGATATGCGACAGGCGACGGGCAACAGGTATACAGGTAACAGGTGACGGATGATGGAGGACGGCGACGGCCGACGAATGTCAAAGGGTGACTGACAATGACGACGACTATGGACGACGACGGGTGACGACTGACGACAGCATATTATATGGTCGCTGTTAAGCATTTGTGTAATAGTCCACAATTTTTTTGTTTAACTCAATTGTGGGTCAGTACACGAATGCCTAACAGCGTCCATATATATTTTAAATTATACATATTACTTTTTGCAGTCGTGACAAACGTAGAATTAAAACACTGTTACTGTTAAATAAAACACTTTATAATACTTTTAATTTTTTTATTTATTGTCCTCTAAATATAACAGTTTTGTTAAGATGTGTTCGTATTGTTTCTCTGCTTAATTTTAACAATTTGCTTTCATGTTTAAATCTAAGATTAAAATATATTTCAATAATGGATTTCATGAGAAAATATCTATGGTTCTCTAAAGGATCTTGATCAAAAATATGATTTTGCAAAGTATTAAAAAGTGATTGAACATTTCGCAGAACTTTTAAAACACATTTGGCAAAAGTTAGTTCTGTCATAGCTTTTCTTTTCATATTTTCTCTGAAAAATTTTTCAGCATAACCACATAACATAACGACGTCGTTAGATGGATATGTGAGATATAGGTTGTCTGTTTGTGAATAGTCTTTTTTTACAATCAGTGAATTGAAAAATATTTCAGACGATGTTGACACTAAACTTTGTACACAAACGTCACATCTGATTTTCTTCGTTAATTTTTTTACTACAAATCCTGATACGTATGACACAATCATCATAGATATTAGAGACAATGATGCAGTATTGTCCATTAGCACTATTTGCTCATCGAAATCAGGTTCTTCATTTTGATCATTACCATCATTACGGTCTTGCAACAATTCTTTAAAAATTTTATTATAATTTGATGAACTATTAATTTTATCAATTGTGGAAATGGCGCTAGTAGACAATACTGTGATTTTTTCTAATTCTAAGCAGTTGCCACTCTCGCTTATTTTTATTTCTGTATGGCATAATAATTTTTTATACGCAGAAATGAAGTTTTTTACAGTGGGGTTATTATTGAATCCCCCTTTCGATCTGATGGCGCTGAAAAATGTTTCCAGGTGGTCTTGCGACAATTTATATACAGGAAGGAATTTTAGGTGGTCTTTTTTTTTCAATATAACTTACATACATCCATTTCAGTGAAATAATGTTCAATATAAACCCTAAAAAACCGAGACGTCTCTGCGTATCTATTACATATCTACCATCTTCATATTTAAGGCATTGAAAATACTCGTAAACTTCATCTATTTTGCTAAAGACATCCACTTTGTTACCCGGACAAAGAGGCTTTTTGAACCCGTAGTTGTTTAAATTTTTTGAATTGAATATATCAAAAATATCATTTACATGGAGAAGAAACTGCACTGTTGCCTCAGAATTCCTAAATTTATCAATACAAAGATCCTTGTTACAAACATCAATGGCGACACCCACTGATCTGCTTAGCAATTGGGAAGCTAGCCTTACCTTCATCTTCTGAGTTCGAAAATCAATGTGTCGCGCTGAAAGTTTGTTCGCGAGATGTAAACCTTCACTTTTTTGTAAATAATGCAAATTTTCCACAAATGTAAAGTCAATTTTACGTCACATACTATCGTAAAATATTTTATGGTCGGCGAAACAATTTCTTATAAGTTTGATTAAGTGACATGGATCAAACAAAATATTGTACTTTCTACCATTGTACATAAAGTATGGTTTATAAGGTGGTTTAAGTATAGACGCACCAAGTGTTTGAGCCATAGTAAGATTAGATGCGATGCCGTCAAATGTTATTCCAACCACGACACAATTTGTTTCTTTTAATAAATCAAGACATATTTTTAATAGTCTTGATTTTTCAGTAGCTGCAAAGCTTTTAGCCGGAAAAAAACCGACAGGCAATTTCCAGTAGCCATTTACTGCGACTACCATAAAAACCAGTACTTCCTTGGCAATCTCTATCTCGTCGCCTCCCAAATCGTTTCCTACATTTACGTACCCATAGTGTTTTTTACCTAAAAATTCTGTTTCTTCTCTTATTTTGATTTCGTCAAAAGTTAAGTTTACATAAATCAGTTTCTTTTTAGCAATTTCCGTAATCGTGTTGAACGATTCTTGAGTAAAACCTGGCTCGCAATTTAAACGAGAATACCACTTTTGCAAGGTATTAACATGTGGTAAACATAGATCGAATTTATCTCTAATATAAACGTAGCTCCTAGGACTGTAAAAATGTATAGTTAAAGCCAATTTCTTAAGCTCTTCGTCATACTCAGACGTGCGACTGATTTTTCCGGTGGCTCTTCCATTTACCCTATTTACCAATTTTTGCAATAAATTGTTGCGGCACGCGACTTCCACATCATTACGATGATTTTCAAGCCCTGGTCTGTTATTCAATTCTTTAACAACCTCTTGTAAAGTAAGAATTCTTTTTGTCATTCTTTTATTTTTTTCCTTTAAATTTCTTAATACCCTATTTTTTTCTAAAATTTTTCGTTTCAGCCGTGTATTACGGTCCATCAATTTCTTTTTCCTTGGAGTGAGGACTAGGTTTGAGGGTCCAGGCGTTGATTCAGCAAGCTGGGATGAAGTGACTAGCTTTGGCGAAAGAGTAATGTCTCTGTTGACATACGAAGATACCGGTCTCCTTCGTGGCAGTTTAACCTATAAACAAATTATATAAATTGTATTCTATATCTAGTTACACGCTAGATTAGGTAGCCGACCCGCAAGATACAGGATACAAGTTATAATAATATAATCATAATACTAATTTATTTATTTTTAAATCATATACATATTCAAAAGCTTATAAATAAGGCATATTTAAGATAATTTCAATACAAATTCAGTAGTTAGCGTTGGGAGCTGTACTAGTTAAAACTGTGACACAGCTCCCAAGTTACACACCCTTATAATATAGGTACTAATGTTAGCTAGCGGTGCAGGTTGCAAGAATTATACTTACAGGAACAAATAATGTAGGTATCGAGTCTTTCATTAATACACGGCGATGTTTTCTTTGTATAAAACATTTGCTGTCGAAATGTTTGCTACAGATAGTGGAGTTCGTACTAGGAGTCCAATCTGGTCTATTTATAGTACGCATCCATTTTTCCATTAAAGCAGAATTGCGAGGAAACCTTAAAAAAATATAAATTTTATGTAAGATACGCTGGTATTATTCATTTACTAACTATTGAATACTTTTAGTATTTAAATGGTCGCTGTTAACGTGGCTTTCGGGTTTTGGCCCCAAGCGACCACGACCGACAAAAATTCAAACAAAATGCCACTTTATGACAGAGGCTATAGGTTTCATTTTACTCTACGCCACTAGCTTTTACGCCGCCGCCGGCAGCAGCATGGGTCGCCCCACAAATGTCAGAGAAAATGATACCTATAGTGTATGTCATAAAGTAGCATTTTATTTTAATTAGGGTTCCGTACCCAAAGGGTGAAAACGGGACCCTATTCATGAGACTTCGATGTCTGTCTGTCCATCTGTCTGTCTCCAGGCTGTATCTCAAGAACCGCTAAAGCTAGAGTTCTGAAATTTTCACAGATTGTGTATATCTGTTGCCGCTATAACAACAAATACTAAAAACAAAATAATATTAATATTTAAGGGGGGCTCCCATACAACAAACGTGATTTTTTGGCCCTTTTTGCTAGTAATCAATAATGATAAGTTAGGCACTTGAAATTTTCACAAAGGCCTTAGATATATTTTTACTTTAATAATTAATAATAATATTAAAATAAAATAAATAATAAACGGGGGGTCCCATACAAAAAACACAATTTTTGGCCTATCTTTTCTCTATAACGGTACGGAACCCTTCGTGCGCGAGTCCGACTCGCACTTGGCCGATTTTTATCGGACGCGGTCGCTCGCGGCAAAGATCCGAAATCCTTTAGGCATTTGTGTACTAGCCCACAATTTTTTTGTGAAATTTTGAACGCAGTTTTGTTCTAAAGGATCTAAAGAACATAACTGTATTCATAACTCAATACGTATATTTTGCGGATTAATACACGAATGCTAAACAGCGTCCAAATAAAAAGTACCTAGTTAACAAAATGTTATCGATACAAAACTTGATGAAATAATTCGTATTGGTGTCTTAATGACACTAAAAAGAAATATAAATTTTTATCGATACTTCTGACGTCACCGCTTTGTCAGGCACTAGCGTAATCAAACAATTTACTTTCTTACACATTTTCTTCGCGAATTTAGCTTAAAATCACAAAATATACTGAAATACGTACATGGGAAATAAAATTATACCGATACAATCTTTTTCTGATCCGATTAGTAGACGAAATTAAGCAGAATGTGGTTCGAAAAATTCCATTGACAAAATCGTATTTACCTGTGAAAAGTGTGTTGATTCGGATTATTTCGTCTTGTAACGTTACATCCAGGTACAGAACACGATACCATAATTGTATAACGTAATATTAGCTTGTTTTAATTAAGAATCACCATAAAAATGCACATGCAATCTCACTACCGCGTGCAACTCACCGGGACGCTATGGCCTCTTACTCGCGAAAACAATGACGTATTGGTACTTCATTCGCTGTCTCTTTTTCTCTCGCACGGTTTGTACTTGATTATAGTTTCTCGCTCCCACGCTTCATGTATCTTGTGAGCGCAGAGCGCGAACCTTGCTAGATCTGTGATATGATCTGGAATCCGGCGGGTCATATAATATGACAATGAAAATTGACACTCGTGTGTGATTTTCACTCTATTAAATATATTTTATTATGCGAAGAATTCTAATTTTACTGCTCTAAATTTTCTATGGTTTTTCGGATTCCGGAGCATTTCCGTTATCGAACATCCTGCCATCTAGCGAATACGATGGAAACTGCTTGAAAACAACCCAATTCTAGTTTTTTATCTGTGTAATCTATGGACAAACCCTTCCAATTACCTACCACCATAGACTACCATCATTTAGCAATCCAGAAGAAGTTGTTGCCTGTGAAGGATGCCTTCAGCTGCGAATGCGAAGTCTGAAAAACTAGCTTCTTCGGAAGCTACGGATAATTCACCGATTAGACAAATTATGACTATAATCGATCACAAAATTCGTAACTTAGAAAAAAGAAAGGTATGTATATCCTTGATAAACGTATCAACAAACTCTGTATTTAGCTTGTTTGCTTTAAAATACTAGATGTATCTATTTTAATAATGTTTAAAAACTATTCTATTTTTACACTTTAAAATGATATTTTAGTTTATACACGTATGCATGACCATAGTACGTATGTAAATAAAAGTTGCGGTATTTCGCTGACGCCATTTTCCACATGTGCTCAATTGACGCTTTTGATAGATATTGGTTTTTAAATTGTTTTTCCACCGTAGGTGTATACCCTATTAACTTTGATCACCAAAATCCAAAAATTAATAATACATGTCCTTTAAAGTATATTTTGTCTAGTTTTGCCGGTAGCAAAGAACTACCATTGTTGTTTTATTTACGACAGTTGAGGTTGTATGTTTAGTGTTTACCTTATCTTGTAACATTTTTGATCCATGTATGTAAATGATATTTAAAATAGCAAAAGTAGATGCATTAATATATTACAATTTTTTCAACATTTCAGAGTAAACTAACATCATACCGAGACCTGCAAAAAGCTGGGAAAGAATTAAAATCAGATCAGAAAGTAGCAGTTGCCAAGTATGATGAGGTAGCTCAGACTTTAGAGTTTGCGAGAGATTTGGCAAAACAGGTTGCAGGCATAGCAACTTCTGCAGAAAAAGAAGCTAAGAAACAAGCTAAAAAGGTAAGTTACTCAGGCAATGTAATGTGTTACATGTGTAAGTCCTAAATACACCTATTTTAAATTTTTCTGAATATCTGAGTGTCTGACATTGTAAATAGTCATTACCCATTTCATTGTGTCATAACAATGTGAAAAAACATCCAAACTACTTAATTTGCAGGATGCATGGGTTCGCTATACTGCAGAAACAAACAAAATTCGTGAAGTATTATTAATATTAGACAGTCTTGTGCAAATGGGAAACACTGAGGCAAGAGATGACTTCCTAAATGGAACTAATGGAGCAGTAAAGCTAACTGAAGAGGACATTAAAATCTTAGATGATCTGTAAGTTTCTGTCGGTTTATTTTGGCCCTACTTAAAAATTTATACAGTACTTTCAGAGCCTATTCAATGCAAACAAACAATCAAATCTTTCCTCTTTATTATATTAGTATAGATTTAGAAACTGAGACATCTTTTGACAGGTACCCAGAAGTAAATCCAAAACATGAACTAAATGAAGAAGGTCAACCTGGATTCCACATTTACACAAATAAAGCTGCAGAACATTTATATTCCATTATAGATGGCAAGCCGAAAGACGTACTGGGCACAACCTATGCTCACATAAAGGAAATAATTAATGCTATACATGATTGTGGCTATTTTGACAAAACAACAGAGACTGTTTTAGTAGAGGAGAACCAACAAGTTGTTCAAGAGGAAGTACATGAGGAGCACCACATCCCTGAAACTGAGGAACCAGAGATAGCCCCGGTGTATCCCACTCCAGTGCCTATTTCAGCCCCACCCGCCAGTGTTGTTCCAACACCAGCTTATCCCCTTTGCCCGCTGCCTCCAATCACTCTTCAAGAGGTAGAGCATGCCTATTTCTCTCAACAATATCCACAACAGCGCCCAATTTCAGAGGTAATTGGATCACAAAACTTCTTCTTTCTTCAAGAATCGGAAATAGACAGCCCTATTGGAACTCCTCAGCCACCACCAATTATGAATCAACCTTCACCCCCTGGACCTATCCCTACTCAGACATTTACAAACCAGCACTTTGTTCCATTACCTGGCGGTCGGGTTGCTGAGCCTGGGTCTATACCTCTACCTCACCAACCTCACTTCCCTCCACACCCAGATCATGCTGCTTACCCACTTCCAGGCCCAATGCCTGCACACCCCCAGGCTGCCCTCGGTCCTATTCCTCAGCAAGTGCCCCAGGTAATGCAGCACACTCCTCAAATGTCACAACCAATACTTTCCGAACCCACACCAGCAGAGGAAAGGAAAGTTGTAACTCCCAATGAAGATAAAAATGATGAAGGATTAAAAGAAAACCAAAGTTCAGACCACGAAGAATTAAGTGAGCGTAAAACTAGCCAAGGTGATAGCCAAAACCGATACCGGAGATATGGTCGTGGCAGTGGAAGAGGATCTTCAAATGGATTTCGAGGTCGTGGATCTTATCAAAACAGGCAAAATAATGATGGGTATCATAGTCGGCACGGTGGGGACTACCATAATAGATCTAGCAAAGACGGATACCAGAACAAACAATACAATGATGACTATCAACCCAGACATGGTAAAAATTACCAAAACAGAGACTCGTACTATGGCAATGGTGATGCAAGCGACAATCACCAGATTGAGAATGGAGGACGTGAAAGATATAATGATAACCAAAACTACCAGTCTGGATTCAAAAGTCGCGGCAGAGGAGCACCCCGTGGGAGCTCTCGCGGAGCCCCGCGCGGGCCCCGTCCTCAACAGTACAATCGAAAATCTGAACAAGTTGAATAGAGTGTGTCACTAGAAAGTGTCGCATGTTTAACGACATAAAACGTACCAGTGGTTACGGCTTCGTATTTATAAATTTAAAGAAGATCTAAATCATTTGTGGAAGGCAAATTTCACCGGCAACAACGTGCTATGGAAACAACAAACAGAGATTATGGTATAAAAAAAAGAAAAGAAAATTAATAAAAAAAAAGTAAAATAATAAAACTTGAAACTAAATAAAAAATAAGTTACTTGAAGTTAGATGTATGATATATGCAATTATTGTAAGTTATTAATTCTAGTTTTTGTGTAGGATTTATGTCATGCAAGTGACATGGTAAAGGAGACTAAACAAAATATGTCTCCGGCCTAGGTCGCTGAGTACCTCATGCGTGCCTCGTCCTCGTGATAACTTTAAGTACATGAGATGTGCACACCTTTATCCTTTCTGGACTTTCTCACAGAATACACCTTTGTATTTTGAATATAATAAAAATGCTAATTTATAATGTGTTACATGATGACTGTTTTAATTAAGACCTGAAAATTTTCATACAAAGTTATTTAAATGAGTCTGCTTTAATGGCTAAGAGATATAATAATTTGTTGTCTCACTGACGCGGCGACGGCAATAAATAACAAGCATGTACTGTCATTACCGCTAAGTACACAAGTTCACCATGTGTTTTAAATACATGTGTATAATGTCCAGATAATGTTTATGGAACATGCTGGCTAGTGGAAAACCTCGCCTTAACTCAAAAACAATCAAATTTTTAGGTCGTAATCATTTGGATTTTTAAATAGATATGATATTTTCTTTTAATTTACTAATAGGTAGAATATATTATTTGAATCATTGAGATGACTTGTTTCAACAGGGGAAAATTGTTCCTGTATTTGTTACTTGTTTCCAAGCTTTACTCTTTTCCAAACATTGTTCTCAATAGAGGCTGTGTGCAAATAAAAAGTATTCTATGAATTTATGAAGGGTTTTACTTTTTTAACGGATATTACTAATAAGAAATTATGGTCCATCCGTGTTATTTTACCTCGAAGTTTCTATGAGAGTGATCCTTATTTCGTTTCCATAAAAGTGCTGTGACATGAACTTAAGAGGTAAAGTAACTGAACGGACTGTAGTGGAATCTTAGCTCCTTACGCCCTTAATGCGAAAATACTCGGTGGAACTCCCCATACATGTACAACTACAAAGAGAACTTCGACATCTCTGGTTCACTTATATTAAAAAAAAAAATTTTACTTTTATATTTACCTAAAATTCGAAATTGGTCCTTTAGTCACTAAAGTGGAGACCTGATGATAGGATCCATGAGGAACCGAGGGAACCCATCGAAATATATAGTGATTTTGACTTTTTCTAAAGTGTGCAAGCATATGTACCAAAAAGTAAGAATTTGCACCAAGGTATACCCTGGATCCAAAACCACTGAACAGAACTCCTCAGTCTTTAAAGATACGCCTTCGGAAATTTCGGCATTGTTTTAAGAACTGCGAGCAAGTAAAAATGCACAAAAAAGTATGAAATAAAACTTATTTTCTAAATAATTCCCATTTTAAATTTGGCTGAAATTTTAACTATTTCTCTACTCAATCTTCAAAATTTGAATGTGGCAGCCAACTTGGCATACATAAATGACTATGTCAATTAGAGTAATCATCATCATCACATTATGATGATGTAAAATGTTCTTCTCGTAGTATTTTACACCGACATGGATATCTTTGAACATTACTCTGCCGTTTATGGACCTATTTACAAAATTATTATGTTGTTGTAAAGGGTATAATTCGAAATTGGACCTTTAGTCACTAAAGTGGAAACCTGATGATGAGATCCATTAGGAATCGAGAGAACTCGAAATTTATATGGACACATACAGTGATTTTGACTTTTTCTGAAGTAACACTAGCATATGCTACCAAAAAATTAGATTTTGTACCAAGGTATAACCTGGATCCAAAAGCGCTGAACAGAACTCCTCAGTTTTTAAAGATACGCCTTTGGGAAATTTCGGCATTGTTTAAAGAACTGCAAGCAAGTAAAAATGCACAAAAAAGTATGAAATAAAACTTATTTTCTAAATAATTCCCATTTTAAATTTGGCTGAAATTTTAACTATTTCTCTACTCAATCTTCAAAATTTTAATGTGGCAGCCAACTTCAATGTCTGTTTAAATATTGTTTTATCAGTATTTTGTACGGGCTGGTACCGACTTCAAGATTATGACGATTGAGTAGAGAAATAGTTAAAATTTCAAACAAATTTAAAAGGGGAATTATTTAGAAAATAAGTTTTATTTCATACCTACTTATTTGTGCATTTCTCCTTTGGAAGTCGGTTTAATTTCCGACAACTTCAACAATTATCGTCATAAATCAAACTATTTCCTCAAAAGCATAACAAATTATCCACCTTCCTAAGGAACCAATCTGTCGGTAAATGTAAACTGCATTAAAAACCCTTTCAGTAGTTTTTGAGATTATCGCGAACATACAGAACATATAAATTTAAGTCTCCTGCCGCTCGGCGGGGGACTTAAAATTATATTTAAAAAAATTTATATTAAATTTTAGAGCAAAATGGAAAGTGTGCGTATTGACCCGACCACGCTAGTTAACACGACCTAAGGCTGGGACTATATTGTCCGGAATCCGGTAGGCCGGGGTAAATTCAGAGCATTAAAAATAGAACTCTGCGCTAATACAATAGAGCTGAAAATCAAAGTTTCGAATGTCGAGCTGTCTTAATATGTGACATTGACATTTGACTACACTTGTGTGTTCGATTTTCAGCTCATAATGCGCACTAAATTTTCTCCGGCCTTCCAGATTCCGGATCATATAGTCCCCCCAGCCTTATCTCTTAACCTTTAGTGGAAATTATGTGCAGTAAAAGGAAAATATATTATATTTTAAACACTTGAGACGATAAATTATCTTTTTTTGATAAAAATCATATATAGTTGATAATATGACCAATAAACATCACTCTTGTTGTTATTTTTTTTAATAAACACACCGGCATATTTAGCGGAACACAAAAATAGGTCCATAATTAAAAAAATATGGTTTTATTTTAAAATCTACTTACTACCTACACTTCTTTTGTTATTTAAAGTTTCATTTGTTTTACTTAAAATGAGATCACATTAAGGACAGATTTTGCGAGTAAAGGCTATTTGTGAAAAATAGTAGGTACATTTTTGAACTTTTCATGCAACCGGGAAAAGTGAAAATTAATATTAAAATAACAATTAATTAAATTAGAAAAATGGTGATTAATATCGCGTATTTCCTCCACGTGCTCTTTTTAAAGTTTCTACCCGTCTAGGCATACTGAGAATGATGTTATCGATGGTCTCCTGGGATAGTCTCCGCTATTCCTCAACTACGGCGATTCGCAGCTCACCCACGTTGGCAGGAGCTGGAATTCAGGACTTAACTTTTCTTTTCAGCCAGTCCCAAACGTGCTCTATTGGGTTCATATCCGGTGATCTCGCCGGCCACTCCATAACGGTGATATTCATATCATTAATATAAGCTTGAGTTACCCGAGCGGTATGCGGCCGAGCATTATCCTGCATAAAAACAAAATCGTCACCGATATATGGGACAAACGGTACGACATTTTCTTCTTAAACTTCTCTGATATAGCGGTCTGCAGTCAGACTCCCTCTGTCAATCACTACCAAGTCTGTGCGAGCTCCCAAACAAATGCCCGCCCAAACCATTATTGATCCACCACCGTATGCAACTGTAGTTTCAAAATTTGTCTGAATGTATCGTTCTCCTTTGCGTCTGTATATTCTTTGCCTGCCGTCAATTTGATTTAAGAGAATTCTGCACTCATCACTAAACAATACCTTACTCCATTGGTCCGCGTTCCAAAGTCGATGTTCCTGAGCAAAACTTAACCTGTTTCTACGATGATTTACCTCGAGCCTTGGAGCCTTGGCGGGTACAAATGAACCCAAATCAGCTTCTTCGAACCTTCTTCGTACCGTACTGTTATACCTTCACAATGTAAGTAGTTGGGCTGACTAGACCTTAAGTCAAGTCAGCATATCTTAACATTATATTAGGTCGCCCGTCGGCCGGACAGTCAGTCTTCCTTCAGTCTTATTGCGGAGCACCTTCTTGTTGTACTATTTCTTTTATTTCTAAATCCTATTTCTAAATAATTATTGTAGGGTGTATTAATAAAGAAACCTTTTTTTTAAAACGCGATCCGCGAGGCCCCGCATAACATTGGTGGCAGCTTAAGGGATTTATAAGTGAAAATCCTCGGTACCGTCTCCGAAAAACTAGTGAAAACTGTGAAGATAATTGCTAAAACCAGTGAAAAACTAGTGAAAATCTATGAAAAGTGTTGTTTAAAAGTAGTAAACTGTAAAATCTGTGAATAAAAGCTAAAAATCTGTGAAAATTCACAATAAGTGTTGTGTAAAAGTGGAAAAGTGAGTTCCTGAAAGCATAAATCCTGTGGCGAGAATAACGCCATATCCTGTCGCAGTCCTCACAGTATCCTGTATCGCAGTCATCAGCCAGCTAAGTGGATAAACTCATTACCGAAACATAATAAATCTAAATATTCAGAAAATAATATAGGTACAAGGCATTCCGAATAACCCATTCGAAATCGGATGTTAGACGTGCTATATCGAGAGAGATTATATACACTACATCGGTGTTTCGCTGAGTCGCTGAGTCTACGTCCGTCATGCTTCTTATCTTCATTTGTGATCGCCAGTTCACTGTAAGTCTTTAGTCACTGTTTCTCAAATATTAAAAGTTCTCTGTTTTCCAAACTTTATTTTATATTAGGCATATTATTATAGTGATATTACTGTACTGTAATCCTCCTCGTCTAACGTTAATGTCGGCACCAGGAACCAGTAAACCAGCTGAGCCTATTAATCTTCCAATAATGCCAGCTGTAGAATTAAATATTTTAATTAAATTTATCGGAAAGTTTGATGGGAGTAGAGATAAATTAAATCCTTTTTTAAGTAATTGCAACAATGCACTAGGGTTAGCTAACGATGAGCAAAAGAAAATCATTTTTAAATATATATTAAGTCGGCTAGAAGGTCGCGCAGAGTCCGCCGCTAATATTAAAGAATTCGACGACTGGAACCAATTAGAAGAGTTTCTAAAAACACAGTTTGGAGAACGAAAGCATTATACACATCTCCTAACCGAACTCCAAAACAGTAAACAGGGTGTTAGTGAGTCAGTCAATCAGTTCTCTCTCAGAGTTGAAAACTGTCTTAGTAAATTACTCACCGAAATTAATGTCTCAATTCCTACTAAGAAAAAAGGCGAACTGACTGGCCGAGTTGCTGCAATGGAAGATTTGGCGCTTCACACTTTCTTAACAGGATTAAATCCAAATATATCCACAGTTGTTAGATGCCGCGAACCCAATGACTTAAATGAAGCTATAAATATAGCCATATCCGAAGAAAAGATTTACCATGCTACTAGGAGGTCATATACAAACTTAAATAAAAACCATTATAATAATTGCGCATCTAATAATAGCAATAACTTTCAACCCCGGAACTCGTTTAATAATAATAACAAGAAGGATCAATACCCGCCGCGTCATAATTCAAGTAATTTTACTACACCTGTATGTAGATATTGTAAATACCCAGGACATACGATTGAAAATTGTCGTAAACGTCAGTATAATAACAATCGGATGAGGAATAATAATTATAACAATAATTCGAGGCCGTCTAGACCAAATCCAATTCACTATACTCAAGATTTTACTAATTCTCACAGGACTGACGATAATAATATCACCCAAGACAACTCTTATGACAAAGTTGATAATTTAAAAAACTAAATCACGTCTCATTTGGGCGTCGTGTGAGACACAAAAGTGTTAAAATCGACACCGACCAACGTAATAAATTTTTGATTTCTGCTAAATCATTAAATACTAAATCCTCTGAATCTTTTAATACTAAATCCATTGAATCTTTTGAAAGTACCAAATCCTCTAAACCTTTTAAAAATACTATATCCTCTGAATCTTTTAATACTAAATCCAATAAATCTTCTGAAAATACCAAATCCTCTGAATCTTTTAAAAATACTAAATCCTCTGAATCCTTTAATACTAAGTCCACTGAATCTAATAACACTGAGGCTTTAATTATTAATAATTCCAAGTCCACTGTGCCCACTAAACATAGTATACCCTCTGAATCTATAAATAATGCTATATCCACTGCGTCTATTAAAATTACTAACCCTGCTAAAAACCCACTGAGTCTTTTGGAAATTCTAGATCTACTAAGTCCTTTATTACCAAATCCGACGGATCTTCAAAAAATTCCGAAACTACTAAACCCGAAATAAGTGAAGCCGATCTCTTAGAAATATATGAAATTAATACTAACCATACAAATAAAACACTGCCGCATGTATTACTTTATACTCAAGTCTCTGACATTCCCCTAGCTCTCCTAGTCGACTCTGGTTCTGCTATTAGCCTATTAAAGAAAAATGCTGTAATGAAATCACAAAAACTCATACCAGAACAAATTAAAATAAAAGGCATAGACCCTGGAAAGGAAGTAACACATACACTTGGTCATTTCAATCTAAATTTATACATAGCTGATAATTCGAATCAATTTATTTCTAGTAAATTCCATGTAGTAGAACATATTGACTTACCTTATGACGGCATTATTGGCAGTGATCTCATGAATTTGTTTCGTTGTAATATTGACTACAATCGCGATATCCTCAAAATAAAAAAATATGAAATTAAATTAAATTTTTACGAACCAACTTACCTTATCCCAGCTCGTACAGAGACAATCATCGAATGTTCTGTTGTCAACCCTGAATTGAAAGAGGGTTTAATAGTAGACCAAAAATTATCTAAGGATTTATTAATTGCTAATTGCCTCGTAAAAGTGAAATCCAATAAAAGAATAAATTTATCCGTCGCAAACATCTCTGAATCTCCAATACATATCAAATCAAATTTAAACTTAGTACTTTTACCTTATAAACCTAATGACCTTAATAATGAGAATTCTCCGATATCCGTTAATTCTGTTCACACTGTATCATACAAAAATAGTTTTAGACGCACCCAAGAGGTTTTAAATCAATTACGAATATCTCACCTGAATAAAGAGGAAATAAACGCTCTTTACAAACTATGTTCTGACTATTCTGACATCTTTCATCTTCCCGGAGAACAACTAACTTACACGAATGCAATCCAACATGAAATTAAAACTGTATCCAACATCCCAATCCACACTAAAACCTACCGTTTTCCGGAAGTTCATAAGGAGGAGGTAAATAGACAAATTAACGAAATGTTACAACAAGGAATTATAGAACCTTCATCATCTCCATGGTCGGCACCCATATGGGTAGTCCCAAAAAAAATTAGACGCATCCGGTAACCGCAAATGGCGAGTTGTTATTGACTATAGGAAATTGAATGATGTCACGATTGGAGACTCCTACCCCATCCCAAATATCACCGAAATCCTAGACCAATTAGGCAAAAGTAGATATTTTAGTACCCTCGACCTTGCTTCCGGCTTCCATCAAATTAAAGTTTCCCCTGAAGACTCAGTCAAAACCGCATTTTCCGTCCCTCAAGGGCACTACCAATTTAAACGCATGCCATTCGGGCTAAAGAACGCGCCCTCAACATTTCAACGTCTTATGAACACCGCACTTTCTGGGCTTCAGGGCATGCGCTTTTTTGTATATCTCGACGACGTAGAAATATATTCCTCTGACCTCACCTCCCAAATCCAAAATTTAACCGCAATATTTGATAGACTCAGAAAATACAATTTAAAACTACAGCCAGATAAGTGCGAATTTCTTCGACGAGAAGTCGCCTATCTTGGCCACATTATAACCGAGAATGGTGTAAAACCTAACCCGGATAAAATCGAAGCAGTCACTCAATTCCCTACGCCACAATCTCCTAAAGACATAAAATCGTTTCTAGGTCTAGTCTCTTACTATCGCAGATTCATACCCGATTTCTCAATGACAGCAAAACCTCTAACCTCTCTGTTAAAAAAGGACGTAATATTTAAATGGGAAAATCAACAACAAGTAGCTTTCGATACACTAAAACACAAACTTACCACTGCTCCCGTTCTCTGTTACCCCGACTTCAGCCTGCCTTTCATCCTTACTTGCGATGCCTCCGATCACGCCATTGGCGCTGTACTATCGCAGGGTCAAGTGGGTAAGGATCGTCCCGTCGCATTTGCCTCACGCACACTTAATAAAAGTGAAAATCATTACACGGTAACGGAAAAGGAACTTTTAGCAATAATATTTGGCTGCAAAACGTTTCGCCCATATATATATGGTCGGAAATTCACAATAGTCACTGATCACCAACCCTTAAAATGGCTTTTTAACCATTCTAATCATAATAGCAAACTCCAAAGATGGCGCTAACAACTAGAAGAGTACGAGTACGAAATAGTCTACCGCAAGGGTAGGTTAAATTCGGCAGCCGATGCCTTATCGCGCTATCCAGTCAACCCTATCTTTCCTGACGACTATGATGCACAATTATTCCCTGAACTAATACCTCTGAACCCTGTTGAAGATCCCCTTGACTCTGTCCCTTCTCCAAATAATATATTAGAAGAAATAGGTACAGCCCCTCCGAATCCCGAACAAATACATAACGAAACTACTCATCAAGATAATAATAATGTCGACAATAACGTCATCCCTGAAAATCCTAATACGTTACCTCAAATTACAACATCACCAATACCTAATTTGTCATTTGAAGACATTCTATCTCCGTACCCTCCGTATGCTGGCGTTGACCCCGAAAATATTATTCCATCACCCAACGATAATCTCTCGGACATCGGTTCTTTAGGTCCTAATCCACGAAGTTCTGATATAGACTTAGAATTTGATAATATATCCTTACATTCACCTACCAGGATCTCTATACCTACGGCTTCGAAAGAACCGCAACCACCACCTGTAAATATAAATAGTAACGAAAAATATTCTCAATTCCTGAAAATAATCGCGGATAAAAATATAAGTTTTAACACTAATATTATTGAACATAATGAAGCATTACTTAAAACCTTCTGTTCACACATTCTTGTGCCAACTTCTATTGATCTCGATGAAGCTAATCCTTATATAAATGATATCTTATCGTACTTTCCTAATAAAGATGAAATACTACAGAGTGAAAAAGAACTACATTCATATAAGAAAATAGAACATAATACCAAGAATTACTACTTACTCTTTACTAAGGTACATCACTTTGAAGAAAGTTCTTACCGCGATATTTTTCAGTCTCTGGAAAAAATAAAAAATGTATTAGTTAATTCGTCTATCATAACAGAAATTGCTATATCCGATTTCAGAAATCCTTTTGATAAACACGCATTTAGTAAAATATATAACATAATTACTTACCTATTTCACGACTCCAGTATTGCTATTCACATATATCATAATAATATAATGTATCCCTCGCTTAGCGAAATTAAAACTATATTACGAGAAAATCATGACTTACCCGTTTCTGGACACCTCGGTTCCGTCAGAATGCTGAATAGAATTAAGGAAAAATATTACTGGAAAGGAATGCGTTCAGACATTGAAACATACGTTAAGAATTGTACACAGTGCCAGGAGAATAAAGCATTTAGGCAAATTAATCGAGCACCTATGCAGATAAGTACAACGTCCACTGCTCCCTTTCAACGAATAGCTATCGACATCGTAGGTCCCTTGCCAGAGGCAGGTACTGCTAAACTTAAATACATCATGACTTTCCAAGACGATCTCACGAAATTCTCAACAGCTTATCCTATTCGATCAATAACTGCGGAAGAAACAAGCGACTGTTTGATCCATTTTATTTCTCTATTCGGCATCCCTAAAACTATTTTATCAGATCAAGGTACTAATTTTACAGCGGACTTATTTAAGAAAACTTGTAGTTTTTTAAAAATTAAACAAATTTGGTCAACTCCGTATCACCCGCAGACTCAGGGAGCGCTAGAACGCAGCCATTCAACCTTAAAAGAATATCTAAAATCATTTACTAATCAAAGTCAAGATAATTGGCCTCGCTACGTCTACACAGCCATGCTCACTTACAACACTAATGTACATTGCACAACGAAATACTCACCTTATGAACTTCTATTCGGACATAAACCTTTTCTCCCAGATTCGATTTATAATCCTCCTCAAGACGCTACCTATCCCGAATATCTTAAGATGCTCCAACATAGATTAAAACTATCTCGCGATAAAGCAATCCAAAACATAGTCCAATCAAAACAAACCTCGAAAACTTATTATGATAACCGTTCTCGACCAATTACGTATAAAGTAGGTGACTATGTGTACCTTAAAAATCACCTTAGACTCAGAAAAGCTTTGTCACCCCAGTGGAAAGGTCCCTACAAAATAGTTAAAATACATGGCTATAATACACTATCTTTACTAATAAATCGTAGGCATGTGAAACATCACTTCGACGAAGTTAAACCTGCAAATATCCCAATAACATAAATAATTCACTAATGAAGTAGTATCAACTTAATTCTTTATAAATCCACATATTAAATAATTTAAATTTAATATATACAAAAGTTATCGACTAGTTCTTATGATGGCATTACTAATACTAATTACATCTAATTATTAAACATACATAATATACTATAGTTAATTCCTTATAAAAAAAAAAAATTTATACGACATTTATTTTTCAGCGTTATTGCACTAGCGCAACAGGATTATGTCCAAGCAATTACGTCGAGTCCCGGAATATATTTTGATTATTTAGGACAACTCAAAATAAGAAGAGCTTACCTCGATACCATGATACCAGTTGACACATCTTATATCGGGCCACACATTGAAAACGCTAACACTATTCTAGGAACTGTTAGATATTTATGTAAACAATATGAAGCGTTAAATGATATCGAATGTCATAGCATGTTAGAACCTATAACAGCACGGTATTACGACATAGTCAAGGAATATGATTCAATATCACATCTTATGTCTAAGGGTAGCAAACGGTCAGCTTGGTTTGGTGGCATTGGAACTGCTTTCAAACATATTTTTGGAACTTTAAACGAGGACGATGGAATTAAATACGATCAGGCGATTGAAATTGTAAAAAATAACCAAGGAAAACTGGCTTCCTTAATAAAACAAAATATTTTAGTTACTAAGTCTACATTAAATTCATATAATAAAACTTTTCATGAAATGAAAATTAATGAAGCTCGTTTAAATAATGCTATCGACAACCTCTCGGTAAACATCCGTAATTTAAGTAATGTGTCAAATCATTTAGTTATTATAACTAATATTAACTCTATCCTTAACAGTTTAGAATCAACGCTTTTAACTTTGTCTTTTCGTTTAGAGAACTTATCAAACGCTATCGCATTCAGTAGTCAAAACATCCTGCATCCATCGGTTATAACGCCGAGTCAATTATACCGAGAACTTGCCGAGAATCATATTCACCTGAACAATGATGTCGAGTTTCCTGTAAATTTAGAATTAGATTATATGTATCACCTATTGAAAATTTCAAAAGTATTTTGCTATTACATAAATAGGAAAATTATATTTGTACTCAGAATTCCTTTAGTCGCTCCAGGCGTATTTAATTTGTATCATAGCATAGCTTTTCCGATACCCTATGACCCGGAAAATCCGGACACTTATACCACCATTATACCTAGCACTAAGTATATCGCAGTGACTAAAGACAAACAACATTTTTGTAACTTGAGTGACTTGGACGAGTGTATCACTATCGATCCCCAAACCTTAATATGTGACGTGATGAATGTATACTCTATAAGTGAATATCCAACCTGTGCAAGTGAACTATTATTAAAGGTTATGAGAAAACCTCCCACACAGTGTGAAACTAAGTTCATTTATGGACACTTAAAAATTTGGAAAGCATTAGCTAATAATCAATGGATTTATATACATTCTGCTCCGACACAATTATCCATAGATTGCCAAGATCAGTCTGAAAAGGTTATCACCCTACTGGGTACTGGGATTGTGTCGCTTCCCGGCAATTGTGTCGCATTTACTTCTAGTACTAGATTAATTGCTAATAGTAATAATTTTGTGAATTTAACTATAACCCCTATGTCGTCTGATTACAATTTAATCAATGACTCTTGTTGTAACGTAAACAAAATTTTACAATTACTATCGTCGAATAATGTGCCCCCTATATCTTTAATAAACACTGATTTAGACGATTTAAACTTAAATGATCAAATTTCAAATTCTTTAATTAACAAAGCTGACAAAATAATCGATCAACCACATATCATTAAATACGGGACACACTATTCTAGTATAACTCTATTTTTAATTGTTTTAGTTAGTAGCTTTATATCTTACAAGATCTGTAGATACACTTTTATCAATAAATTTATTAACTCTTGCAAGAAGACGGAAGGTCCAAAATCACCAGTCGAAATAGAACTGGATGAAGATATAATTACTACCCCGCCTAAAATTAGAATGCATTAAATTTGGTAAAGTTCGATTTTTAACCCCGAACTCTACACTCAACCGGGGGGTTGTTATACCTTCACAATGTAAGTAGTTGGGCTGACTAGACCTTAAGTCAAGTCAGCATATCTTAACATTATATTAGGTCGCCCGTCGGCCGGACAGTCAGTCTTCCTTCAGTCTTATTGCGGAGCACCTTCTTGTTGTACTATTTCTTTTATTTCTAAATCCTATTTCTAAATAATTATTGTAAGGTGTATTAATAAAGAAACCTTTTTTTTAAAACGCGATCCGCGAGGCCCCGCATAACAGTACGCTCACTTACGGTTACACCCCGCACTGCTTCTAACTCATGTCGGGCTTGGACGGCCGTCAAACGGGGGTTCCTACGTACACGAAGCCGAATGAAACGATCATCCCTACTCGAAGTGCGTCTTTTTCTGCCTTGTCCTGCTCTTCTCACATAAGTACCGGTCTCCCTGAACCGTTGGATACTGCGATGGATCGTTGATACTGGTCGACGAAGAACTCTGGATATCACTCTGTAGGTTTGACCATTTCTTCGCATTTCGAGTGCCCTGGCAATCTCCGTTGGGGCTAAGTCAGGCATAATTCAGTCCTCAACTCCAAAAAAATACGCGATTAACAAAAAAAACTAACAAAAAACAGTATTTCAATGAAATTTTAAATCAAACTCAGAAGGAAGAAATACTCGAAGTTCGCTCCAGATAAGGTGTATTTGAATAAAATTAAAACAATTGCATAAAATGTGATGTTCAGTTGTTTTCTTAACTTGAAAATATTTCTTTTTAAATTAAATGACGTATAAACCAGCCAGCAACCTTATATGATACTGATATCAAACCTTTATTTTATGTTCCGCTAAATATGCCGGTGTGTGTATATTAATCATCTTTTTGTGACTTAAATATGCTTATCTATCTTCTATCTATACTTATATATAAAAGTCAATGCTGATTGACTGATGTATTCACGCACAGGCCAAACCCTGAAGGCTAGAAATTTAAAATTTTGCACACGTGTTTCTCATATGACGTGGGCATCCATTATGGAAGGATTTCAATTTCGATTTCAAAATTCAAGCCACAAGGGGGTTAAATAGGGAATAAAAGTTTGTATGAAACTTTTTATTCCTTGGACATATTTACGTGAAATTTCGTATGAATTGAGTACGGAAAATAATAAGTCGCGTACTTAAGCGTTTTCTGATATTCAACCCTTAAGAAAGTAAAATAGGGGATGAAAGTTTTAAATTATTATATAGATTTAAAACACAGTCGTTTAAAACCCAATGTCACGCGGGCGAAGCCGCGGGCAAATGCTATTTATATTTTTTGCAGGCACTATAAAACTCTAAAACTTTTCTCTAGAACTCTATTGAGTTCATCTCTTAGGGGCTCCACACACGGTCCGGTTTTCCTTCAGTTCGGCCTGAACGGATGAAAAATTATATCGTCTGTGTGCAATTTCGAGATCGCATCAGACGGCCGTATGGACTGAAGTGACTCATTCCAGTGTTGGCAACTCTGTTTTTACTAAACTACTAAACTCGCGTCGTTTTCTACTAAAAACTACTAAAAGAGTACCAACCGATAACTATAAAAAAGCTACTAAACTTAGCAATCTAAAAGTTTTTTTAGGGATTTTGTGTTTACAAACATACATACATTTTCAGTTTTAATATTTAACCGTTAAATTTAAAAAATATATTAGAAAGTTTTAAGCGACTTACGGACGCTTGCTACTATGTGCTATTATCTTAAGGTGTCATAATAGCACATATGTACACAATGTAGCAGGCCATTTTGCATATTATGATTACTGTCTAGCTATTTTCTACAAAACCACTACTAACAACTAAATTCCTACTAAAGAGGAAATAAAATACTAAATTTAGTTCGGCCTGACCTGTACAGATAGACTGAACGGTAATAAAATTGGACTGAACGGTAATAAAATTCGAGTGTAAAATAAAACCGGTCAAGTGCGAGTCGGCAAGATGAGTTCCGAACAAAACGGAAAAAATCATGTTTCTTGTATGTGAGCCTAAAATTTTTATTTTATTCGTTTTTAGTATTTGTTGTTATAACGGCAATAGAAACACCTACATCATACATTTGTGAAAATTTTAACTGTCGAGCTATCGCGGTATAAGAAAGTTAAGATACAGCCTGGCGACAGACGGACAAACAGCAAAGTCTGAGTAATAGGGTCCCGTTTTTAACCTTTGGGTACGGATCCCTAAAGTGGCACTTGGTCTAAAGAAATTTATTAAAGTTCATTGAAGTATTTTAAACTTTAGAGCCACTATATTATGGTTGATAAAATCTAAAGACTATTACTAAACACACCGGCATATTTAGCGGAACACAAAAAAAAGGTCCATAATTAAAAAAATATGGTTTTATTTTAAAATCTACTTACTACACTTCTTTTGTTATTTAAAGTTTCATTTGTTTTACTTAAAATGAGATCACAGCAGTGATGATGCACTCATCACTAAACAATACCTTACTCCGTTGGTCCGCGTTCCAAAGTCGATGTTCCTGAGCAAAAGTTAACCTGTTTCTACGATGATTTACCTCGAGCCTTGGAGCCTTGGCGGGCACAAATGAACCCAAACCAGCTTCTTCGAACCTTCTTCGTACCGTACGCTCACTTACGGTTACACCCCGCACTGCTTGTAACTCATGTCGGGCTTGGACGGCCGTCAAACGGGGGTTCCTACATACACGAAGACGAATGAAACGATCATCCCTACTCGAAGTGCTTCTTTTTCTGCCTTGTCCTGCTTCTCACATAAGTACCGGTCTCCCTGAACCGTTAAATACTGCAATGGATCATTGAAACTGGTCGACGAAGATCTCTGGATATCACTCTGTATGTTTGACCATTTCTTCGCATTTCGAGTGCCCTGGCAATCTCCGTTGGGGCTAAGTCAGGCATAATTCAGTCCTCAACTCCAAAAAGATACGCGATTAAAAAAAACTAACAAAAAACAGTATTTCAATGAAATTTTAAATCAAACTCAGAAGGAAGAAATACTCGAAGATCGCACCATATAAGGTGTATTTGATTAAAATTAAAACAATTGCATAAAATGTGATGTTCAGTTGTTTTCTTAATTTGAAAATATTTCTTTTTAAATTAAATGACGTATAAACCAGCCAGCAACCTTATATGATACTGACATCAAACCTTTATTTTATGTTCCGCTAAATATGCTGGTGTGTGTATTATTAAAGAGATAAATTATTTCTATGTATGACACAATAATTTGGTTTAGTCGATAGCGTGATTACAATTGCAGCAAAATACAATTAATAAATAAAATAAAATTCTAAACTGACCAAGAGCATGTCACGACATGTCTAAGTAGGGTTCCGTAACTATCAACGTGTAATAGGTTTTCTTTGAATTACTACAAAAGTTATTGTCATAAAGTTATTACAGAAGCTAGGAGAGCGGCGGACAGACAGACGGACGGGCAGAGTAAAATTATAAGGGTTCCTTAAGTATTACGGAACCCTAAAAACACGATCGAAGCTCGCGGCAATTTTCCGTGTATGTGCTCGAATGAACTTCGTGAAAAAGAAAAAAGAAGTTTAACATATAGACGTAAATCGTAATGTTTCTGATGATAACAATGAATCTGACTGAACTTAAATTATTATTTCAGTCAGATTCATTGTTATACCTACATATACATTACCTACATAATATTGGTATTATATTTTTAGTTGCCTAAGTGTTTCTAAAAATAGAATCTTAGAAGCTGTTTCTTTAAAGAATTTTGTCAATTTCCATATTATTTTTTAAATGCTCTATATAACTATATTTATAACAATGATTGTGATACTAAAGATTTGCTATTAAAAGTTAGTATTTAAGATTTAGATAACTAATATTAAAAAATTAACTACTTAGTTAGTAAGATCCAAAGACTATAAAATAGTTTAAAAAACTAAATTACTGTTTTATTCAAGACAAATTCGTCGAGTTTTGCCGGGGAGTTCAATGGGTGATGTTGTGAATTTGTAATATTTCATAAATTTGTGTTATCTCGGTTCTTAATGTGTAATATTGGTAGAATATTAACCATTAAATATTCGTTAACGTGCACAAGTGTGGGCAAGTGGTACAACTTCTAAAAACGTGCTATCTGTGTGTTTCCCGCCAAAACTCCCTAGGAACTTTCAGTAAAGCGTCTACCACTTTACTGATTCGACTGACATGACTCATTGACTGTACTGTCTATTTATTTGGACTTTGACTAGACTTTAGACTTGACGATATATGAATACAGTGTTGAAAATTGAAACGAAAGTTCTATTTCCAGCCTTTTTTACTTGACACTGGCAAATGGTTTTAAGATAAGCAGACGCCATATATAAAAAAAAGACAAATTCTTCAATCAAAACAAACGTCATATTTTATTTTGACTCATAGTCAAAATAAAATATGACGGTTAACATATCCGCCAAAATATTACTTCGTAAGTCCATAGAACATAATCGAAAAGTAAAATACGTCGTTCTTTGAACAATAACTTTCCGAAAAACAATGTCGGATGATACTATATGACATTGTTGACTCCAAAGTATAATGTAGCATGTGATTTTTCTAGAAAAAAAACTTAATTATACCCTTTTATATGATCAGAGTGTAGCAAAGAGTGTGCAAGGCGAAAACACTTAGAAAAATTTCGACGAAAATCATCAGTACACCTTTTGCCTAGGACCCACCATTTTCTTGTAAGAGACACATTAAACTTCTGGGACTTGGGAAATTTTTCATGAAAAATAAAAAAATGTAAACCGCTAGTTTTTTGTTTTTATCGTGTAGAGGTCCCAAAAATAAGACGAAAATCTTCAGTGCACTTTTCGCCTAGGACCCACCATTTTCCAGTAAAAACGAACCAAGAAAAGAAAATTGGTGAAAATCTATTCTCATTTAATGCCACCGAATAGAGCCCGACAAAACAAACCTTTTTCATTCTTATCACTTTTTCGTTACAAACAACAGATCTTTGGAAAATCCGAATAGAAGGACCCCAGGACTTGTAATTTTTTCGAGAATTTCTATCACCGGTACAGTAAAGGGTGTTGCAAGGCGAAAACAAAAATTTTCGACGAAAATTTGCAATTGTGATAAGTGATTAGTTTTTCGTTTCCATCTTGTAGAGCGCCTAAAAATAGGACGAAAATCATCAGTACACCTTTTGCCTAGGACCCACCATTTTTTTGTGAGAGACACATAAAACTTCTGGGACTTGGGAAATTTTTCATGAAAAATAAAAAAATGTAAACCGCTAGTTTTTTGTTTTTATCGTGTAGAGGTCCCAAAAATAAGACGAAAATCATCAGTGCACTTTTCGCCTAGGACCCACCATTTTCCAGTAAAAACGAACCAAGAAAAGAAAATTGATGAAAATCTATTCTCATTTAATGCCACCGAATAGAGCCCGACAAAACAAACCTTTTTCATTCTTATCACTTTTTCGTTACAAACAACAGATCTTTGGAAAATCCGAATAGAAGGACCCCAGTAAATGTTTTATTTTTCGTCCACTAAACTCGGAAACTACCGAACCGATTTGAAAAATTCTTTTGCCATTAGAATACTACACTATCGCCAATGAAATGGCGTTAGAACATAGTTATAATTTTTGTTCAATACCTATATCAGCTTGCCGTGCGAAGTCGCCGCGGGCCGCTAGCCCACGCGTTATTCAAACACTACGGAAAATTTTCATGAAAAATAAAAATTACATAAAGGTCTTGCTTCTCGTTTCTATCGTGTTGAGAGAATGAAAATAAGATGAAAATCATCATTTTTCAGTAAAAACGAACCAAGAAATGAAAATTGGTGAAAATCTATTCTCATTTAATGCCACCGTACCTATAAGGTATACCGTATAGGCCATAGCAATTTCCAATTTGTTTCCAGTTCTACTTTTGATTAAATAAAAATAAAACAAGTGGTGTCCTCGTGTTACAAGCCGCGAAAATTGGGGAAAATCATATTATTGTGTCGCACTGCGTACATCATGTATTCATGTCTGATATGCATAGTGCATACAATGGCATAAACTTGCGCTTAGGCATGAGAGGCGACTCAGCTGTATAACACAATTTGAACTTCTTCGATGGGATAGCAAAGGGGTAGCAAAGGAGATGGCATTTCACATTGCAGAATATATCTAATATATAAAATATAATATACGTAATGTATTAAAATAAATATGTACGACTACTTTTAATATAATAATAATATGTTTATAATAGTCATAATATAGGAAGGTATAAATTACAATATAAATAATGTAATTAGTATGTTTAGACGGGCAAGGCACGGGGAGGACTAATGCGGCGGCGCGTCGGGGCGTAGTTTTGGGACGACTCTTCAAATTCTTGGAATTCAATTCATTTTTGGAAAATCCTAAATAACTTATTTAGGATTTTCCAAAAATACTTTAGCTTTGACACACTATATACTTTTGTGTATAGAGTATAGACATTCTCGGACCTCGGATCGTTAAAAAATCACCAAGCATATGGCGACACAGTTTCTATTCTTATTAGCAACACTATCGAATGGTATAATAATTCAGGATGCGTTTTTTTTTCCAAAATTAGTCGGTTTGATTCCTGCCTAGGAAAATTAATCTATCAAAAATCTAATGATGCAGTTTCAGTTTTTATTAAAATCGAGCTCGCAATTCCTTTCAGAATTTTCGCTATTCCTTAATATAGTTTCAGATTTCGTCTACCTAAGTGGGCTACTTGAAAAATCACACTGCATAATATTATACAACAGCTGAAAAGTCTAGTATAGGCATGATGTAATCTTTTTTTATTGCATAAATGAATAGTACTCTTAAATATGAGTAACTTCTCAGAAGAAATAGTATATGAAAAGTCAATATTTTCAAAGGTACAGCGTCGTGAAAACGCTCCATTCTAAAGTTGTACCTAGCTGTGACGTCACGCCTAGGTTGAAATGTATGAAGTATACGGCCGCAGGAACATATTTGTAAATATCTCCGATATTTGTGTGTTTAAGTTCAAACATACGAACTCCGAGCACGCTGCTCGACACCCGCTGGGGGGGAGATTTTTAATTTCGGCGGCGACAATTTGCTTCCCTGCAGGGGCAGTTTCTGATGCGGATGCCCCTTCTTCCGAGACCGGGATAAACCCTATGTATGTCCCGCAGAAGCCGGCGGAAACGAGCTGCATCTGACGGCAGCTCTCGCAATATGTTTTGGCGATACATATACTCGCCCATGTACCATTTAAGGCGACGCTGGCTCCTGCATGTCCTGCAATGCCTCTTGAGTTCTAACCACTGGCGTTCTATGGTGTTCGTGTGGACTTTTACGTTAACATGCCCGTTAAATTGATAGCTCCCTAATGATGGGTGTGCTGGGATTTCTATCGTCCCCGCGACAAAAGTCCGACTGTGATTTACAGCCGAGTGGCCTCTCATGCCTAAGCGCAAGTTTATGCCATTATATGCACGATGCATATCCGACATGATGTACGACCCCTCTCGCACGTTTCGCTCCACTTGGGGGGTCTAGTGTCTCACGACTTTTATTAGGGATCAACTCCACATGATTTTTTTTTGTAAGCCGACTCATGCACCCGAACGACCATGTTTGCCGGCTCAATAACCGCCCTCTATTATACTTACGCGTGAAGAGGTGAGTATCATCGACCTCTACCACGTCATCGGGTCCACCCAGCATTTCCCGATCGTGGGCTTCGGCTACTTCGCACACCTCTCGTAAGAAATGATAAATTTGTATGGCCGCCTTTTTTGTGACGCCCACATCTTTCGCGGCTTGCGACACTTTGTCATTTCTTAGGAAATGCACAATTAGGCGAATGGTGGGGTCCTAGGCAAAAAGTGTACTGATGATTTTCGTCCTATTTTTAGGCGCTCTACAAGATGGAATCGAAAAACTAATCACTTATCAGTTATCACAATTGCAAATTTTCGTCGAAATTTTTCTGTTTTTGCCTTGCACACTCTTGACTTTTACAAGAAAATGGTACCCACCATTTTCTTGTAAAAGTACAAGAAAATGATGGGTCCTAGGCATAAAGTGTACTGATGATTTTCGTCCTATTTTTAGGCGCTCTACAAGATGGAAACGAAAAACTAATCACTTATTACAATTTAAAATTTTCGTCGAAATTTTTCTGTTTTCGCCTTGCACACCCTTTGCTACACTCTGACCCTCGGGAGTTCTGTTCAGTACTTTTTGCATAAAGGATCCAACCTTTATTTTTGGTAGCATATGCCTGGACTACTTCAGAAAAAGTCAAAATCACTATATGTGTCCATATAAATTTAGGGGTGCTTTTACAGCAAAAAAAGATTTTTAAAAGTAGGTCCACAGGCGGCGGAATAATCGTTGAACATACAAAAAAAAATTATAAACAGCCGAATGTATAACCGCCTTCTTTTTTGGAAGTCGGTTAATTAAATTTTAAGTGAAGAGGAGTAACTAAAACGCATGAGTGAAAACCGCATTCAAATTGGTTAAGCCGTTGAGTTCGTTCGCGCAAAAACGAATATCGCGGGAATCGTAAATTTTTTCGCAATAAATAGTAGCCTATGTGTTAATTCAGAGTATCAATTACTACCATACCAAATTTCATCAAAATTCGTTCAGTGGATTCTGAGATTAGCGCGTACAAACGTACAGACAAAATTCAAAAAATTCAAAAAATCATTGTTTTGGGTTCTAAATCGTTCGTAAAGGATCCCCTGTAATAGATTTTCTTATTGATCTTCCATGTACAGACAGTGACCAGTTACAAATTTATTATATGTAAGTATACGTATATTAGAATTTAGACAGCCAGTGTGCAGAAGCAGAGTGTAGATTTAGATTAACCCATACATTTTTGTCATTAATAGGTGTATTTTTGTATCATATAATATGTAATATGCTTTTGGTATTGGAATCCTTAACTTGTTGTATTTTTAATTAATTTTGAATATTCCTCGCACTGTCCTTTTTTTGGGGAGTTAATATGTAACCAGTCTGCGGCTGATCTCCAAATAAAATAGTACATAACATACATAAAACGATACACTACGAAAATATGAGTAATAAACTAATCTAGCAGTGTTAACATCTGTTAGTTGTCTTTATCAGACTAAATTTAAATTTGCTGACCCCACTGAAGTTTAGCATCCAATTGAATTCTCAGAAAAAATTACATTTTTTCTAACATATTATATTTTTATTAACGAATTTACTTGCTTAACATTGGGAGACGAGTTACGAGTATCTTATTATTTGTTTGCAGTTGAAACTAGGTTATTTCATATTTGTATTAAACCAGTCTTATACTTTCCTCGATGTGTTATTAACCTGTACTAATTCAGTATCGTAAAGATAACTTGGAATAGTGATGTATCGTCATCGAATAGGACTGCTTCAGCATACATATCCATCATACAAGAAATAGGAAAGAGCCTAGAATTGAACCTTGAGGTACGCCAATTTCGACGTATGATCCGGATGACATAACATGCGACAGACCTTATTATGTCATATATGTCTCACAAATTCGCCCCCGATTGATACTTTTCGAATTCTGTGAGACAGAATATATGACTAATAATGAGGTCTAAGGAAGCCTTCCGATATATGCTATCGCGACCAGCAAACGAGCCAATCAGGTTTTCTGGCCGCGCCCACCGGTCGCGGCGATTGTTTAATGCTTCATATAAATTCATACTAAGCAGTGGCTCAGCGACCCTATTTCGGTCTCGGGTCGCGTGCATCGCAAGGGGTGACCACAAATGCCATAAAATTTAAGCTTTGATATAAGAATATTGTGATCAACACAGTCAAGTCACACTTAGTGCTTTGTCAAGGTCACAAAATATTCCTATAGCATCTTGTGATCATTCCCAAGCATCAAGTATTTGTGATATTAATTTAGCACCTGCAGAAGTTGTTGATTTTCCTTTGGTAAATCCATACTGATGACCATGAAATATTTAAAATTATTAAAATGTAAGTACCTACTTTTAATTGAATACTAAAGCATTGTTTTTTAATTACTGTGCTGACTCATAAATTTCGCAAGGTTCCATTTTCAACAGAATAATTGAATACGGTTGCTACTTTCGTATAATAAGCTATTTGGGTGAAACATAAACACAAAGTGTGCGGGACGACGGACCACATACAATGGTTGCTATGTTCAAATTGCGCCGATAAATATTTCTGTAATTCTGTTTACAAATTCCACGGAAATCACTGGGATCCGCAGAACCCACTTTGGAAATCCCTGCTATATAAATATATACTAATACTAAATTTATACTACTTAAAAAATGTATGCACTCTTTACAAAAGCAAATAAACTTTTTAAATACTTTTTATCAGGGCAAACTAAGGTGAGGATTAACTTAGTTAAAAATATAGTATTGTGGTTTTTAAAATATTTTCATTTATTGTATCGTAAAGTAAAAAATTGCTAATGCTAGAAATATTTAGCGTCAATGAAAATAAATAAAAGTTCTCCTTAACCTTACTAGACAGAACCTTTTATTTTTACAAACTTAATACTATTGTATTGCATATAATCTAACACTTACAATGATGTTATTATACTAAACCTATACAACCCAATGTAATCATACAAAATATTATCTAATAGTGTACTTATTTTTGTTATAGAAATATAATATCAATTACTTTGTCCATTTGTAAAAGAAGATACGTTTTACGAACTAAACATTACTCAAGTCAGTATGTTTCAACTATCGTAAAACATTCAAAAGGCCGCTTAGGAATGTTACTTTTACTATATAATTATATTACTTCTATATGAGATTTCTACTGATATTTTTAACGTAGGTATTACATACATTTTATACTTTCACCTGTGTTTTTTACACAGGTAATTACGAGTATAAGGTAATTACATTAATTTAATATTAAATTAATTAGGTTTTTTCTTTTGTATTAATTTCCTTCCAGCAGAGTAACATACCTATAAAAAGAAACGAAAACGAAAAATAAAATTAAGAATGAATTTTATAATATAAATTAAGTTGAACAATTACAATAATAAGGTAGCCTTGACAAACACTGACAATATTTTTAAATTATACAGACAGAGGTATATAAACAACACAATTCGTCATTGAAATGTTAATTAACGCTAAACAATTTATGAAAAAGAAAAAAATGTTTGAAACATTGTATGTATATATAAACTGTAAAACTTTAAATACCGAAGACTATAATCTACCTAGCGAGATAATAAACTGCCGAAAGATTGTGAACCAAAACATACTGCTTACAATTTAACGCATTATTTTTGGTTACATTATAATTAGTGCTCGTGACACTTAAATAAATATTTACAGGAATAGTAAACAATATAAAATTAATATTAGTTTATTAATTATTTAGAGCCAAGATAGCTGTTCACAGCACAGATGATATTATTTCATTCTATTCCACAAATATAATGTAAAATATTTTTTTGTTAGTTAAAATGTAAGAATATTAGTAGCATTGAAATTTTACCCATACTATAGTAATAGAGAATGTTCACTTATTTTAAATGCAAGCTTTCTCTATTCTCCGTGGTAAATAAAAAGTAATCGTGAAAGAGTTATTTCGATACGTCACTTAGTTTCCAAGATATTTGAATCTAAAGGGGCGTTCTGCGTTCAGTAGGCGGTGACGTCATGGCATAATTTATATTTTATATTTTAGAGGATGGGAAGTGGGGATGATTTTTTCGACCATCGAGAGGTGTGACGTCTTTTTAAATAAAGGTGAGGTTTGATACATGATTTTTTTAATTAAGTGAATCACTTTCGAGTAATGCCCTGTTATATCGTAACGTCACGCGACAGTCAGCGGGACTCAATAATTTTTTTCGAAGTCATGTAAAATCGAAACTACCTACTTGATATTTTTGAATACGACAAAAACTAGTGTATCTGTATAATGTATATTATATATAAAGGCTATACTGTTACAACGTTTCAAGTGATTTTACATGCCTAGTTACATTCCTAATTGCTAAAATATGCGTGTCTTTTTTGTTCTTATTGAATAATATTGAACGGCTCTTATTATTTGCTCAGTTTCACCAAAATCAAATGTGTTTTAAAATTCTGTCACAGGAGAATGCAATGCGGTAACTGTAAATGCGGAATGTAAAAATCACTCTCTTTAATAATAATTAGTTATTATTGTGTGTGTTTTTTTTCTATAGCAGCATATTCGATTTCTGACTTTATTTAAAATGGATTAATGCAGATTTATTTTATTGAAATAGAACACTTTGATTGTCATTTTTCGATTTCGAGCGTTTTTACATGAACCGATGCGATATCGGGGCAAGTAAAATGACGGATCTTTCATACATCTTACATGCCCTTGATTGTATCGGATATCGCCTACCGGCGTCCGGATGGTTTCCCACTATCCAATCCGGATGTTACTGACATCGGATTGGATAATGGGATAACACTCTTATATTGGCAATTCGAATTTTGTGTACCATGTTTCTTTTAAAGATCACTCGTAACTGTCGTAAGTCGTAGCTACTGAATTACATTGCGACAATTTACACAAATAATTAACTTAATATTTCAAACATTTTCTGTATCTGTTCACTCAGGCTCTTTTAGTCATTCTCCACGCAAAAGTGGTCGTTTTCTTACATATTTTACTCTTATTTAATCGGTCAAATGTTTGGAAGTTATTGCAGACGTAGTTTTATTTCGAAAAATATATGCAAGTTGTTTTAGATAACTTTATTACGTTTATAACGTTTTGTAAAATCAATTACAGAAACTTTGGCGAAATTATTTATTACGTGTCTTTTGATAGAAAAAAATCAAGCATGTATGAGGCTGCGGCGCTGAAAAGGCCATTGACTGGCTGAATGAAGGCTGATTTCAATTGAATGAAATTGATATTATAATATTATAATTATTTTAAAATCAGCTCGGAGATCAATGCTCATATCTGGTCAGTATCGTAAACAGTGCAATGAAATTTTATTGCGCATGGAAAATAAATGCGTTTTATAAATATTTTTTTACCTTTACTTAAGCAGGAAATAATGTGCGAAAAATTTGTGTAACTGATGTCACAAAATGTTATATTTACTACTCAAAATATATTCAATGTTTTTATTTTTTTAATTGTAACTGTTATTCATAAATTAAATTAACAATTAAAAAAATTAAATGTAAACAAGGCATGTCTAAATAAATATGTTTGCAATGAAGGTAATAAATACTAAATAGTCCTCTAATATCAATTTACAAAAATTTGGCAATTAATAATTTAAGTATTGAAAGTCTATTTTGATAACAAGATCTTATATAGTAGATTTTCTATACTCAGTGGACTGTTCAACCACTGGTAGTTATGACTATTGGTGATATTGCCTGACTGATGTTCAAACGTGCATATATTTGTTAGATAATAATCAAAAGAAACACCCATATAGGGTCTAATGACTCGTAACATATGTAATATTATGTTTATTACATAAATACTATGGTATAGTAAGACAATAATTGTATTGAGGTACATTTTAGAAATTCAATGTTTTAATAAACTTTAATAATTTGCAAAAGAGAGATCCCTTAAGAATTCTAAACTAAAATAATATATATTTTTATAACTTTTTCTCCGCACAACCGGTAGGTAATATAAAGTAACAAAACCAAAAATATTATTTACTTAACTCTGTACTATGTACTGTGAAAAATCTTGCACCGGCTAAGATGGCATTGTTCCAAACATGCGCGTCTTTGTAACGTAAAATTAATAGAATTTGTGATGATACTTCTTGCAATAAAAATAATTAAATGCTTACAAACGCGTAATCAAACTTAATCACATACATCACAATAACTCACATGTATAAAGTCAACTGTCTGTACGTCGGCTCTACCGGTACTAGAGCGAATGTTATATCATTTGGCGCGACATGGCATGCCGCATTTTTCGGTCCCAGGACTCCGCCTCTGCCCACGAATGTCGAACGTCTCTGAATAACTGAAATGTTGAGAAAGTGCGCTTGAGTATTTAAGCGATTTATAATGACATTTCAACATTTTGATAGAACTGACTTTGATAGAGTTGAACAGTATGCACTAAACGAAGTATTTCAGAATCGTAATTCACAACAAACGGTAAAGTATTTGCGTACCTCTAAGGAAAATAAGAGTAATATTCTGTATGTTGCAATTGGTTCTCAATTTAGTCATAAATATTACCTGTGATAGCCAGACTTCGTCCGCTAACAATTCGTTGAGTATGGCTGTAGTGTCGTTATTGGGGTTTTGCATTCTCTTCTCGGTAACTCGCTTGCTACACTCAGCATACATGAGGTATTTTTGATGTGATATTCGGGAATAAAGTTGCACTCTTCCACAACACGTCGAACATACGAGGAAATCCTGTAATAAGTTATATGAAAATCATTATGTCCTAGTATATTCCAACTCAACTAAAATAGTGACTATTTCTATTATTTGTCTATTGTCTATTCCAACAAAGCATTGTATAGCTTATCCATGTGTAAATATTTTACTAGTAAGGGGGTTTAATGTTAAGTGCATGTTTTGTGTTGTTACCTTTTCGTAGGCGAGTCTCGCGTCCGGTTGAATCGGTTCCAGTGTCGCGGGGTTGTAAGGCTGGCCGTACAGCAGCAGGCGCGCGGCGGCGGGGCGGGCGCACGCGCGGCATGTGCCTCCCGCGGCGCTTACGCTAAGCCCCGGCCACGTGGCCGCGGCGGAGTCCAGCGTGCGCGCCCCGCCCCCCGCACTGCCGCACGACACGCGCGCGCGCATGCTGTCTGTCACCTCGTCTACGGTTTTAACGTTGGATAGGAAGTACTCATCTGAAAATATAACGTCAGGGGTTTAATAACGAAGTTAGAAAATAATAAAATGTATGGGATTAACATATTCTGTCGCTAAATTCCATTTTTTTGTTTATTACTTCGTTATCGATTTGATATACATTGTACTTTGTCTAAGACCCCAGATTCTTAAATCCCACTTAAAGCCCACTCTTTTGGGTGCTCGGTTGAAGACTTACCCGTCAGTTTCCCTAAAAAACACTCCGACATTAGTATTTTTACACAGAATATACGAAGTATTTATAAGAATTTTCCCGATCTAGAGTCTAACCTTACCTTACTGAATATTAATTTTGATGTTATAGTTTTGACGGAGTGCAGATTATCAGAACATAAAAATATCCCCAAATTAACAGATTATAACTCTTTTGTAACTACATCTCACCTTAACCAAAATGACGGAGTTACAACATACATTAAAAAATGTCATACCGTCCGGGTAGAAGAAATAATATTAATTAATGCATCTTGTCTCCAAGTTCTCATCCAAAATATTATAATTCTTTGTATCTACCGCTCACCATCAAACAAAAATGCTGACAATTTTATGGACTCCCTAAATAAACATTTAGAAACGATTAAAAATTATGAAACCATACTAGTAGTTGGGGATATCAATATAAATACTTTACCTAGAGACTCTGAAATAACTTATGAGATAAATAACAGACAAAATTACTTAAATGTACTATCAATGCATGGACTCCTGTCTGGTCATAATCTTCCAACAAGAGAAAACGCATGCCTAGACCATGTTATCTTAAAACTAAACAAACATAAAAACGCTGCAACTATTGCTGTAGTTGATACGTCGATTACGGACCATCTAACAGTGTTAATTAATATATCTAAAATACAAATCAATAATTCTTTAACCTATAGGACAAAAACAGACTATGAAAAATCACTCGAAGACTTAAAAGAATTTAGTTTTGTAGACTTCCTTCAAAATGATGATCCAAATTGTTTATGTGATAAATTAATAACTACTATACAGAAAATTCTCACTAAGCATACAAAAAAAATCCGTGTACCTAGAAGTAAACAATTGATCAAACCATGGATTACCCCGGGCATATTACGCTGTATTAAAAATAGAAATAATATGCAAAAAAAGCTACGGAACAATCCTAATGATGAAATACTTAATATAACATATAGAAGATATAGAAACTTTTGCAACAATTTAATTAAAAAACTAAAACGTAAATATAATAGAGATCAATTAAATAAAAATGCTAAGAATAGTAAAAATCTTTGGAAAACGATAAATGATATCACTCAGTACAAACCTACAAAAACACTAAATAGCCAACTCCTTGAAATTAAGCCAACACCTAATGAGTCAGTTAACATGGTAAACAAGGTTTTTGCTAATATTGGAAAAAATCTTGCTCAATCTATTGGAAACTGCAATACGAATCAGTCGTTAAGAAATACCTCTACATTTGTAACACACAAACAAACATCTTCATTTGTCTTGCTAGAAACAGACCCAATTGAGGTGAAGAGAGTCATAATGAATCTGAAATCTGAAAGTGCGCCTGGCCTTGACAACATACCTACGACTTTCCTGAAGTTTGCTAAGGATACTCTTACACCAATCTTATGCCATCTAGTAAATGTCTGTTTTAATAAAGGTGTATTCCCAAGACAACTTAAAAAGGCTATTATTACACCGGTATTTAAGAATGGGAATAGAGACGACATTAATAACTATAGGCCAATTTCAGTTCTTTCTTCAATTTCTAAAATACTAGAGAAACTTATAAACATTAGATTACTCTCCTACTTTGAAAAATTTAATTTATTCTCAAAGTCACAATACGGTTTTAGGAATGGCCGTTCAACTGAAGACGCTATTGCTGCTCTAACCAAGCACATTATTGATCAAGTAGATCGTAAACAGAAATGCCTAGCCGTTTTCCTTGATTTGAAGAAAGCGTTCGACACCGTCTCTATTCCCATTCTTATCAAAAAACTAGAAAATAAAGGTATACGGGGAAGGCCCCTAGATTTGTTGTCTGACTATCTTCAAGAGCGAAAGCAAAGGATAAAGATTGGTGAGGTCGTTAGTGAGGACGAGGATATTTGCCTTGGGGTTCCACAAGGCAGCATACTCGGTCCAACCCTGTTCCTCGTCTACATTGACAAACTCTGCCGACTCGAACTCAACAACGCCAAAATCTTCTCCTATGCAGATGATACTGCTATTGTTTTCACTGGAAAATCATGGGAAGAAGTTAAACAAAAGGCTGAAGCTGGGCTTAGACTAATATCTGAATGGCTCAATAACAATTTTCTTACCCTCAATGTTACTAAAACCAACTTTATGACTTTTACAAAGTACAATAACACACAGCCCCCCACTAACTACAGTGTAAAAATTCACTCATGCAATCGTAATGCTCCTGTATGCCCCTGTCCTGAAATAACTAAAGTTAAGACAACCAAGTACTTGGGCATAATGATTGATCAGCGATTGTCATGGCATGCACAAATAGAACTGCTGGCGGGTAGAGTAAGGAAACTTATCTGGATATTTAAAGGTTTGAGACATTCCGCTACAAAACCTCTACTAAACCAAATTTATACTTCCTTAGCAGAATCAGTTATAAGCTACTGTATAACCGTTTGGGGGGGAGCCATAAAGAGTAAATTAATAGAAGTGGAAAGAGCACAAAGGTCTCTCATTAAAGTAATGTACTCTAAACCATACAGATATCCAACTCATCTGCTTTATACTGAATCAAAATTGCTTACAATCAGAAAATTATATACCTTACACACAGTCCTAAAAGTTCATAAACAATTAAATTATAATAATAGCAAAACAACACAGCGAAGAAATAAAAACATTATCAATAAAGTCATAGTAAGATCCAACTTTGCTGCAAGACAATATGCATCTCAATCCACCCACATTTACAACCTAATTAATAAAAAACAGAATATTTATGGCTTAAGAAAATATAAATTGAAACAGATACTAAATAAATGGCTACTACACTTAAGCTACGACGAAACGGAAGCACTGTTTGATAGGTTATGTTAGGTTTTCCTTATCCAAAACTAAATAGTTTCAACCCAGAATGAATATTGCTCATTTATTAACATACAAATATACCGAACATCGTCACACACAACACAGACACACACGCACATCACCCACACCCACAACACTCACACCTACAACACACACACACACACACACCCAACACAACACACACACACACACACCCACCCATATTCACCTACAGACGTACATACGCGCTCGCTTTCCAAATATAGTAAACTCTATATTTCTCCTTGTAATAATAGTTACTAGCCTCACTTAATATACTTCCCAAATTTTATTGTTTACGGCAGAGCGAGTTTCCCCTAACACAGGTAAACTTTACTTAAAAGGGGGTCTCAAACACTGTTATTATATTGTATTTTAAGTTTGTGAATAAAGATTTTGTTTGTTTGTTTGTTTGTCTTAAAGCTATGTTTATACAATGGGCTAGTCTCGGATAGCGTCCACAAACGCAAGTCTCTAATGGGTTGTTTGGCTTGCCTCACATGAGCAGCCACTGCCACCAATGTTGCCACTTGCCGACCCGGTCCAGAGTCCAGTTAGGTTAGGTTTTAGAATAACTAATCTGTCATCTTTATAGCCGTAGAAAAGCTTAAAATTAGGTAATATATGTATAAGGTTGGGCAAAATTAACTACGGATATTTTGGGTATATAATCTACTGATTATGTTAAAACGTTAAGGCAAAAAATTAATTAAAAAACAAAAAATATATTATACTAAATATAATTATATTGCGCTCAGCGCTGACCTCATTAACCTCACAAAAACAGCTGATTTAAAGAGGAAGCAAAGACTTTGTCTAAATAACATCAACACAAGTGTGAGGTCAATGACCCTAACAGAGTATCGAAATTTTAAATAATTTTTCAGCCTAAACGTCTTGACACCATCATCGTCAGCCCGTAGTCGTCCACTGCTGGACCATACCCGGTCCTCTGCCTTCCGCATCCAACCGCTTCCCGCCACTCTCTTTAGGTTGTTGATATCGTAAATAAACGTCTTGACATAAGAAGACCATATTACGCCCATAATATCCGTAATTGATTTTGAACAAGCTTATATAAAAGGTTATCCTACCTTTTTCTTGGAATATTTCAGTTAGGAAATTAGGATCTAAAGCGTGTGAGATAAGAGTTTGTATATACACTTCAAAATTCTCTTGGTACATTTGGGTCTCCAGCATTCTCTTCTCGATGAAATTGCAATCGTCGAGTGGAAGTTCGCTTCTAATTAGTTCAACAATGGTTTCTAAATGTGATTGTGAACGAACTTTTACAGGGACTTGAGTGTACAGCTTCTTGTTTTCTGGATTCCAAGCCGCATACTGGAAAAAAGTAATTGTTTTTATTACGCCATCTGTACGAAATTTCATATGCAGGAACTATATATATTATGTACATATTAGAATATTAATATAATTATTTGAGAAATTTTTGTGTATTTTATATTAGATTAGTTTAGTTTTTATTAGTATTAGTTAATATGTATATCAAAGTTATGCATAGAACAATGCGACAGAATAAAAATAAATATTTTTGTAGGTTTCAGTTTTGTCCCGTGTACAGTGTAAACTGTACTCTTGTTTTTATTAATTCCTCTTACATACCGTTGAAATATTTCTATATAATATTTTTCCATTCTCCTCGAACGGCTCATATTTCTGCAGTAATGTTCTGCCATCTACTCTCCATATAGCAGGCCACAGCTCATTCATTTCAGTTTTTATAGCTACAAATTCTCCAGACTGAAAAAAAGAATTATATTAGGTATATATTTTATTCATTAATGATATTTTTTTAAAACAATAAATCATTTTAATTTTTCAATTAATTCATCCGTTATTGGATGATTTATACAGTATTCTCCGAGAGAAGTAACCACTCTTGAAATACTGTAGTGCCTGGGACAGTTGGTTTTTAAATGTGGCATGATTTCCCAAGCCTATACGGCATTCTCACAACATAGTCAGCCTAGTCCAGAGGAATGACTGGTGAATACGTTTGGGGCCAACCATGTACGGGTGTTTCCTCACCATGTTTTCCTTCACCGTAAGAGCGTCCGTATAATGTACTTGAGATCTGAAAAAGTCATTGGTACACGCCACAACCTGGGAATCGAACCTGCACTCTCTCAAGTGTGAATCAAACGGTCTACCCACTAGGCCACGGAGCTCTTTTTTAACTTATTACTATATTTGGCTATGGTAGTACAGAACCCTATAGTCTCTGTGTATACAATGTAAAGAGTGAAAACACCTTTTAAGCATGAGTGCGTGCGTAAGGCACTTGAGAAGCACTGTCGGTATACGCACATCTGTGTGCGTCTAATGAAACCAGAAATAGAAAAAACTGTCGGTTAATAGAGGAAAACAATTACAAAAGTTTTTAATATGTAACGTTTCTAACAGTTATCAATAGTTATTTTAACTAAAAGCATATTTTATTTTATATAAATAGTCGGGGAGGTTACAATAGACTACTTGACCTTGTTTTTATTTATGTCCTAATCGCTTTATAATTGTTTCATTACACACAAAACAATTATATAACATTAATTTAAAAACATAAATAAAAAAACCTACAAAAAAACTATTATAAAAATACACTTTTTAAAAACCGCCGAAAACACTATTCGCCATGTTGGTTGATAGATTATCAGCTGTGCTGTGACGTCATACTAGTACTATTTGTAATCTGTGCTATAGTCCGAAGTAGTAAAATGGCGGTGTTACGTTCCGTTTGACGTTTTGACATAAATATCTTTTTAAGATGTCATGAACTATTTATTTACAGTAACGTTCCGTTTCACTACCAACATATGTGTTTAGCGTTTTTGTGTCGTCATATCCTTGCCTTAAGTTACTTCGAGGTGTTTTCATCAGTAGAAATAAAAAACAAAAATACATATTTTTAAATGAACTTTATTTATCAATCTTAAGTTTTTAATTTATGATATCGCTAGAACATGTTTTCCTAAGCCAAGTACTAAAGGAAATACTCCTTCAATGTATGAAATTAAATATGTGTCAAGTAGCCTATTGTATGTGTAACTAACTACAAATGTTGCCAGCACAAAAAAAGATAAACCTAATAAGAGTATTTAGACTACAAAAGAAGTGCAATAGATTTTGTATTTCCAATGCCAGTTACATCGGACCATGTATCCTGTCTATACATCTATGAAATGTGTTTATTTGTGAACAAATATCTAGAATCTAGATCATTATTTTATAAAGAAGACATGTAGCCACTAAGAGCTCTAACCATGAATATAAATTAGTTGAGCCCAATCAAAGACTAAGCATCTGTAGTATAAATGCTTACTATATGGCAGTGTTGATATAAAATAAACTCCCTGATTACTTTAAAAACCTTCATGAGAGAAAACTTAAAAGAAAGTTACATGGATGGCTACTTAACAAAATGTATTATAGAATTAATGAATTTTTGGAGTTTACTCCTTAAGAATCGATTTTCACATAAGGCCCCCGGTATGAAAAAAATATGAGGAGTAAAATCTATTGAACGAATGACCTCGTTACGTTTTCGTGCGCAACCTATTCTGCGCACCTTTCACTTTTCAAGCGTGTGTGTGTATAGCCAGCGTTTCATAGGGTATGCTGCGGGGCAGCGTACGAATGTATTGTGTATATAATATACCTATATATATAAAATATATAGGTATATAATATATACTCTACAGCGTCTTCAAATGATAAAAATGAAATACTATATATATATATATATATATATATATATATATATATATATATATATATATATATATATATATATTTCAGTCGTACTCTAATGATAGATACAGTGAGCATTATTTTCTTAAATTCTAAAGTGTTGATTTATATTGAAGTTTTTGTAAATGTTGATAATTAATATTATTATTGTGAAGTTGAGTCAACTCCAGTCGTGCGTCGGAGCTGACACACACACTTTTTTTTTTGAAATGCATTTTAAATTGTGTCTTATTCTTAAATCTGAATTTTTATATTGACGTTATTATAATGTTGACTATATTGTTGAATAATGAAATTATAATGCATGTGTAATTAAAAAGATAATTCGTAATCTATTAAATATTATAATCTAAAATAGCTTTTAAATAACTATAAAAATCTGAAAATATTTGCACACTACTTTTATAGTAGAATATACATAATGTTGAACTCAAATAAATGTAAAAACCTACTTTACAATATTCTTGGCAAATAAATGAATTTGAATTTTAGTTCGTGACGTGTAAGCGGTACGTAGCTCTCTTTAGCACTAAAGCAAAAATGTTTTTATGTTTGCTTTTGATTTCACTTAGTGGATTCATCCAGATGTTCGGTGCGCTCAATCTACCTATTGTATAGGTACTCTGAGCCTATAATATCGTTTGTATAGCAACAGTGTAATAACTAAAAAGCATGATGACTATAATAAAGAAAAAGAATCACTAAAATATGGTGTTTACTGTTTAGGTACCAAAATATGCTTAATTTGTAGTGTCCGACCAAAATATGTTCGGCAAAACAACGGGTTTCGGTTTAGTTTCTGTTTCGGCGGAATAGCTGCCGAAACTACGACCGAAACTAAACCGAAACCGAACGGCATTCGCCAGTTCTCGCGCTGTGTTCGGTCATGTTCGACGCCTCTAACTTCACCTTAGCGACGATAACATTCTATAAAGTAAACTTATTTTGTTACATGTCCGTCTGTCGCCAGGCTGTATCTTAACCTTCTTATACCGTGATAGCTCGACAGTTAAAATTTTCACACATGTATTGGTGTAGGTATTTCTATTGCCGTTATAACAACAAATACTAAAAACAGAATAAAATAAAAATTTGAGGCTCACAACAAACGTGATTTTTCCGTTTTGTACGGAACCCTCTTGCCGACTCGCATTTGACCGGTTTTATTTTACATTCGAATTTTATTACCGTTCAGTCCAATTTTATTGCCGTTCAGTCCATCCGTACAGGTCAGACTTTATGTTGCCAACTTAGTTGTTTTACAAAGTTTTACTACTAAATTTTGTGTTTTATTCCCTCATTAGTAGGAATTTAGTTGTAAGTAGTGGTTTTGTAGAAAATAGCTAGACAGTAATCATAATATACAAAATGGCCTGCTTCTATGTGCTATTATGACACCTTATCATAATAGCACATAGTAGCACGCATCCGTAAGTCGCTTAAAACTACCGATTTAATTTATATAATATAAGTAATATTTCCTTCTATATTTTTGACGTGACAACGTCTTATAATTCGATGGAACCGGCTGCACGCACGAAAAAACATAACTCATGCGGCGTTACCTCGCTCTGAGGCGTTCCATTTAAGGCTTGAAGTGCAAGCGAGAGCGCGGAACGAGCGACAAAGGGGCACAATCGGCCTCCGCGTTCGGCAGCGTTCGACATCTGTCTCTCTCCTACTTGAGTGAGCGATCCATCAGAATTTTCTTATGACGTTGTCACGTTCAACTATCGTCAGTAAACCGACTTTACAGACAACCGTTTATTTATTTAATTTAACGGTTAAATATTAAAACTGAAAATATATGTATGTTCGTAAACACAAAATCACTAAAATAACTTTTAGGGATTCCTATGTTTAGTAGCTTTTTTATCGTTATAGTAGTTTTTAGTAGAAAACGACGCGAGTTTAGTAGTTTCGCAAAAACATAGTTGGCAACACTGGAACGAATCGCTTCAGTCCATACGGCCGACTGATGCGATCTCGAAATTGCACACAGACGATACGATTTTGCATCCATTCAGGCCGAACTGAAGGGAAACCGGACCGTGTATGGTAGCCCTTACGAGCTGTTTGACATCTTGGTTGTGCCTTATTTGCTTATGAACTACTTCGCTGTACACTTAAATCTTATATGGCATCTATCATACTCGCGTCATGCCTGAAATTTATATAACGTTTGACCACATTTAACTGTCACACCGTACACGACAATTATACTTTTACGATATTCTATTTTCTCGTAACTGTGGGAAATCCATGCTACTTTAATGAGGCTATCTCTCGTTACCTACTTCACAATTTGATTAAGGCATAACGAGAGTTAGTAGTTTTGTGAATTAGTTATGGCAAGCTTAAAGGATTTAAGATACATCATACATAATAATATAGTTGTATAGTTATGTTATGAATATAAATTATTATTAATAATTTTTTAGCAAGCTCCTGAACAAGGCTGCTAAGTTTGTCCTGTCAAGGTTTTTGATGTTGTACAACTTATAAACCACTTTGGAAGCCAATTTCCAAAATGGTTGACTTTGTAAAAAAGTAATGTATGAAACCTTCCCATTATTTTCAAAGATCTATTCAACGATACCCCACACGATGGGATAGAATGAAATAATATTTTTCATCCCCATTTCACATGTTACTACTACCTACGAGCTACCCCTAAATTTATAAAATTATTATTATTTTATGATGTCGAGATCTATACCAAATTTCATCAATTTATGTTCATAATTACAGGAGCTAGAAGGGCGGACAGACAGACAGACGGACGGACAGACAGAGCGAAACTATAAGAATTCCTTGAATACTACGGAACCCTAAAAGACTGGCTGATTATACTAACGTTTTCTTTATTTTTTCCTTCAAAACATGATCCTTGTAAGGTCCGGTTTCGGCCGAAACTGAGACCGTTGCCGAAATTAGTTTTCGGTTTCGGTCGTAAAGGCCAGTTTCGGCCGGACACTAATAATTTGTTTAAATATTTATTCATGTTCATTCATAATGCTATTAAATATTCATGAAAAGAAAACTTCAAAACAGAAAAACGCGAATCATAATAAAATTCATATTGAATGACGTCACTTCACACACACACACAGATATCTATTATTTTGCTATTGGCGTGTTCCATTCGGCGCATTTGCTGTTGTCCAAAACACAATCTTATTGTTTTTCTCAAACAGTTGATTATTTTGCAAAATAATGGAAATATTAAAATTTTGGATCAGATAATTTTTACCATTTTAATGCAAATGGGTAAACTAACAAACAAACAGGAATGTGTACGAAAACATTGAAAATTCCTTTCTTGATTGATATCGCAGTAATAGCTATTAGGTCACAAGCAGACGCCATCCATCACACGTGGCCGTTTTTGCGCTAATTTCAAAACATGTAAATAAAGATGTTATATAGATAGAGAGAGAGAGAGAGAGAGCAGAGATATTAAGTTTTTTATAAATAAAAGATACTGATTAATATAGAAAAGTTTATCAAAATTAGTCATCATGCCTATTCAGCCAAATACCTACATTGCAATCTAGGGTCAAGCTAGGTCGTAACCTGCAGCTACCTAGTGGCATACCGTATAATTGATGACGAAACAAAACCGATGATGTTAATGTATATCTAATTATTGTTTGTAATAAAAATTGATATTAGTTAATAAGATATTGTTATCAAATTCAGATCTCTACCGTACTAGATTATATTTTAATACAATGTTTTCACTTTTCAATCGATTCGACTTTACTACTTTTTAAGGTTCCGTAGATCGTAGTATACGTATCGGAACCCTAAGGCTGGGACTATAAATATGCTCGGGAATCCGGAACGCCGGTGAAAATTCAGAGCACTGAAAATAAAACTGCGCAGTGCGCAGTTGTCTCGGAGCTGTCATATATTATGACATTGACATTTGACTCGACAATCGACACTTATGTGTTCGATTTTTAACTCTATTGTACTAGCGCAGAGTATTTATTTATACATACACTGCGCTAATACAATAGAGTTGAAAATAAATAGGCATAATATTAGCGTATATTGTATGTCACGATTGTAGAGACACACTTTTAGAGACCCTTATATTCGGGATCGTAAGGCTCTTTTACTTTAAGATTTTTTAATTAAATATCTAAACAAGATAACGGTTTGTTTTTTATGATGAATACTGGTATTTTGCCCGTACTGTACCTAATGCATAAATTATATTCAATTACCTATTATTTTTTAAAATATACTGTTTTTGTGGACCTCTTGTTTACAGTAGGTACCTTACTTCGTGATAAAAATTGACTCTGCTTTTCGTGAGTTCTTAGAGGCCGCTATTTCGTGATAGTGTTTTTTATTGTACGTTATGATAGTTTTCTAAGTTGGCGACTTAATTTCCGAGTTGGTGACTATACGATGTAAGCAGCTATAAAACCAGATTTGGTTGATCAATTAATAGGTGCTAAAAATTCAATTTGCAGGCTACGGAAAATCGCATTTTTGGATGGTTGGTTGTTGGTTGAAATTCCAAAATGGCGTACATTTTTTTCATTAAAATTAATATGAGTGTCCTTTTCTAGGTTTCTGTGGGTGCTGATTATAAAAGTGTCTTCCAATTTCAATTTCCAAAATGGAGAATTTTCATTCTTCGTTAAAATGACGTGAGAACTCATTTAAAAGATGTTGCGGATGCTGATTAGGATTGATGATTATTAACACAGTATGTTATGTAGTATGTAAGGTATAGAAATTTTTGGAAATTCTAGATTTAAAAAATCTTCCATTTTTGCAAGCGTGCGCTCGTTTTGCTGCTTATTATGTTTTTTTAATTATATTTACATCAAGGAAAATATATGTGCTTATTCTTAAATTCAAGTATACCCTCAAATTATCGCAGTTTGGAATATTCAGTGAAAAAAAACTGGTATTAATTAGTCACCAGATTTGAAATTTTTTGTACCTTATTTATATTCTTTCGTCAACTTGGTAATTTAGTAATTACCAAGTTATATATAATTCAATATTCGGTTTTTTCACACTCAAAATTTGATTGTTTTGTCGCAAGTATATATATATATAAAATTTGGTATAGGTACGCTATATCATAGGTATATATCAAATATCTAAATCAAACAAAACACCTTAATTGAATAAATTTAACCTTAATATTATAAACATTAGGTAACCTTAAAAATGTGAATTCAGGTATCCTTCAAGCTCTTATTAAGAAAAATATTGAACAAAACATATTCCGAATTTTCCGTCCGATTCCGAGGTCATATGAAATCATCATTAATGTTAATACCTACTCATTTTATAATTTATTATTTAATTCACATTTAAATATTTTTAATTATTATACAAATACACAAGCGACAAAAATATGTAAGTATAGAAAACCACCGAAAAAAAAATTACGTTATTTCGTGAGTTGAATAATTGCTATTTTAATGGAATTCAATGCTTGTACAAGATTGTTTTATATATTAAATCAATTACTGAGAAACACAGAAAAGCGCCATAGTTATATAATAGTTTTATTCAAATGAACTCTTCCTTCCTGTGAGCTGAAGAAGCATGAGCGCTAACCTCACGGTGAAAAAGAATATGACGCCCACGGCCCACCGCACAGTTTTTACGGCCACTGAGACTTGAGCCTCGGATTGCTGTTATTTTACGCTTAAAACTGTTGGTTCTTGATTTTTTAAATAGTTTAAGAAATTATGATGTAGCTAGTAGGTATATAAATGAATAATATTGGAATTTCTTATTTTTTAAACTAAAAGAAAACTTGCAGCGAAACTCGAAATAACGTACTAACACGAAGTAATAGTCTTTTACATAGTATTTGAAATAAATCCTGAATGGGTGGCTCCGGAGTACGGATCCTGAATCTATGCATGGCCAGACATTATACTTACCTGCTACTTAACTACTACCTAGGTACATTTATCTAGGGCAGGGTTTCCCAACCTTTTGTCACGGATGGATTATAAATATACTTTTATGCCCCCCATAATATATCTATAAAAATTGCGTTACAAAAAATAACGCTAATAATACTATATATAATAAAGAATACAAATAATACTTCCGGGTAGTAATATCAGACACTGCATAATTCATAAATAATATATTAAAGGCTTCAATAAAGCAAATAAACATACCTGATACGGCATTTCTTCGACTGGCCGGTTGCTATCAATTTGGCCTGTGCTTGATATGTGCTGATGGGACTTTGTATGGTGCAATTTCCTGTTTGAATTTGCGTCGTTGTCTGATCCATACACGCTGTAACCTAATCCGGTTGTATGTGCCGAAACTAAAATAATAAATATATTTTTATTTATTGCAAAAATTTTGATATACTTAGAATTGAATTTGAAATGCCCCCATATTACCTTCGTTCGTTGAGTTTTTTTACTATTAATAAGCTAAAATCACACTATCGGAAAAAAGGACTTATCACATCCGTTCTATGTGTTTTTCACTTTAAGTTATTGTCACCATGTCTATTTTTAGTGACTACAAAACGCATGTTAAAAAAAAACTGAATTCTCAAGCGGATAGGAGAGGTAAAGGAATGGGATGTGAATGTGTTATTCACCATTGTGATAACATGTACACTTGATGTAAACTTTGAACAATTTTTTGATATTAGATTGGAAAGGTAGATTATGTTACAGATATATGTATTATTTATATTTTATATGAACATGTTATCCCTATTGGCGAAGTGAGGGGTGCTACCAGGAATAATTACAAACTAAAATTATTTAACACATATATCAGTAATATACTCGCGTTTATTTTAGTTTTTCCTATTATACAAAAGTATTTACATATAATATTGAGTTGTGCATAAACAAATAACAATTAAATAGAAATACAAAACTTATATTCAGGGCACGGCCTTCTAATAATACATTATACACCATGTATAGCTGTATTTATTATGCAATAATTTTCTTCTTATAATATAAAAAATCACTTTTGTCTAACAGCAAAGTACATGAGTACATTATCATAATCAACTAAACTCAAATACTGTAAATTACAATACATAATTTAATTATATATACAACAGACACCACTGGTATTATTAGACCCATAGAAAAATATACCATGATTTGGAATTATAACTGGTAGCACCCCTTCAGTAGCGAGTATGACAAGAGTCACAGAATTTACAATATACATAAAATGGCACTAACTATGTGTCATCAACATAAGGGTGAAATCTTGTTACAGACTAACCTAAATATCCCTCTCTACTAAGATACGTACATCACATTTTCTCAATATAGAAATTATTTACAGTAAATAATAGATTTTATCTAATAAAAATTTACATATCACAGTTAAAATGTAACAAGTTTTCACAGCTTGCCAGTTGGCAGCTAGCTTGCTCCTGTCATACAAGCTTCAGGGCTGGCTCTTCACCATCTCGCTCTACTTCTCAAGTGAAAATCTAATAAATTAAACGCACCTTCCTCGGGTTGATGTTGGTAATAATATTGCTGCTGTGGAGTGGTCTGCAGAGCGGCCACGGGCGGCGGTATGGGTACTCTTGGCTTCTTAGGCGCGGCCGGCTGAGGGGCTACCACTGCTGCAGGCGTAGGTTTACTCATAACCGGATTGTTTGTACGGCCCTTTTTCCCTTTATCATTTAAAGGTGTACTGGGGACATTGAGTACTGGCTTATTTAGACGCCTAGCTTCTTCATCTGGGTCGTAGCTGGATTCCTCTGTACCATCATATTTTCTTTTGCGATCTTTATTGAGATGGTAGTATCTTGGGTCGTCCAAATCTACTCCTTTTGAACCTATAAGATTTGTTGGTGTCCCATGTAACTGGTTAGATCCCAACAAACCGACTGCGCTCATGTTTGCAGATGAACTCATAACTTGACTATTCAATGACATACCTGAGCTCAATGCATTTGTGGCAGCCATTGCACCATTGGAATTTTGTTGCGAGTTTCCCTCGCAATGAGGTTTGTTGTGTTCATTAGGAGTATAGGGTTTATTATTTGTATTGCTATTGGTGTTGGACCTTGACCATGTTGATTTCCTAGCGCCTCGGCCGGCCGGCGGCGGAGACGTGTCTCTTTCGCCTTGTAGAAACTTAAGGTAAGAAGCCATGAAACCTGAACCGGGGCCCGTGACCGGAACATTGAATTTTTTTTCCATAACTTTTGAGTCTTGTGCAGTATTGTTAATACTCTGCTGCTGAGAAGTGGGTGCTACCGTTGATGCAGTATTTCCCCGTTGTTCTGCAAGGAAACCAAGTTCTTCCTCTATATTAGGCACTACTACCTTAGGCTGTTCCTCTTCACGAGTTTCTGGTGTAGAAAATGATGATGAGGAAGCCGAAGGTGGAGTTTCACTAAATGAAGAGAGAGGTGTTAACTCCACAGAAGACTGGAAATCTGGATGGGGGCCCAAGTGGAAAGGTGGAAAATAGGTTAAAGCATGCCCATGTTGCATAGCCAGAGCCTGGTGTTGGTTAGCAAAATTTGTTGCATGTAGAGGAGCTTGAGAACCAAAAGCAGTTGTGCCAGGAAACATTTTTGGAGGGGGTGGAGGTAGATTCCACCTTTCAAAGTCGAAATAAGTACCATTTTGTTGTTGATTTGTGGCAGAACTGTGGGCAGGTGGAGGAATTCTATTTGCAAAGTAATCAGCCATTACAGCATTTGACAGCTCATTGATATTTGGATGAGAAGATTTTTCTGTACTTTTTCGCCTTGCGACAGATTTTGAAGGTGTAGAATTTGAAAGTGGTGGTGGGTTTTTGCCAGTTTTTGCTTCCTGTAATTGACAGCTTTGTTGTAAGCTTTGCAGGTTTTTAACTATACTCATTGGATCACCGCGACAACTGGAAAGGTCTTGTAATGCTACATTGTTACTATCAAAATAATGTTTCTCAGTTACAGTAATATTTCTTTCAGTTGAATTTTGTGCTTGTGAAGTAGGTTTGTCATTATGAGTATTGCTTTCAGATACACTATTGTTAAAATTACTAGAATTAAACTTTCTAGATGCTTGTCTCTCTGACTCCCAGCAACTTTGATTTGAAGTCTGATTTTGATTACGTTCATACCTATTTTCATTATAAGGTTTACCTTGTTCTATGCCTAATGCTCTGGTTATAACTGAAGGATATGCTACTTGACTATTCTGAGAAGGAGGTCTAGTAATGGAGGCATCTAAAGGTGATCTTGGAGCTGTGCTATTTGGTTTAGAGTAATGATCTCCATGTTGTTGTGGTGAATTAATAGAATTCATTGGACTATGGTACATAGGATATGCAGGACTAGAGCCATGACCTATAGGAGATGTTTGTGGGGCTGTTTGAAGGGGGCTCTGTTTTCTTGCTACACCTACCCCACAATCTGGGCCATTTTGAGAACTACTGCTAGAGTAGCCTGTATCTGTACTTGAGCTGCTTTTAGCTCTCACATGATAATCTGCTTCAACATTATTTCCACTTTGATAATGCCTGAAACTAGAACTTTGAGAAGATGAATATTGAGAACCACCGATTCTATTGGACTTGCTACTAGCAGAACTACTATTATAATTTAGTCTCCCAGGAGCATCCATAATGGAGTAACTGATTGGAGATGACTGGGGTTGAAGCTTGTCACTGGGATTGGAATCACAACTTTTTCTTTGCTCATTAGATAGTTCGGGGTATATTTTGCTTTGAGCTTTAGTTTGGACTTGTGGTGGTTTTGATGTGGGTGATACAAAACCACTGCTACTATTAGTTGCTCTCAAAGACTTTTCGGTAGATGAGCTTTTAGGAGATTGGGAATTATAAATTGATGCTGATGGTCTAGAAGATGTTGAGGAAGGAGAACGATAATCTTTACTTGGTGGATTTGGGGAAGAGGTTACTGATGGAGTTGACACAATACATGATTGTTGGGTGTGAGCAGTAGAGCTTGCAGAACTTGAATAAGACTTACTTCCAGCATAATCCTGCTGTGATGAAAGCTGACCACTTTTTGAACTACTCGAACTATAATTATCACTCTGGTTTCCAAATGTAGGAGATTGAAAGAAGGTGGATGATGAAGACGAGGCTGGCTGCTTTGATGCAGTTGCAGGTGATCCTGATCTGTTAGATTGTTTGCCGGAACTTGCAATTTGAGAATTAAGGTGGTTATTAAGAGTTTGTGCAGCTGCAAAATGGGCATTAAAATTTTCATATGTAGCAGAAGATTTCGTAGTTGCTGGGCTTGGTGATGAAGGTACAACACTTTCATGGGGTAGAATTCCAAATGGGCTTGGTAGCTGATTATTTCCTTGCCATGTCAATCCTGTTGTACCTCCAGGTGTTCCAGATTGATCAAAAAATGTTCCTTGAGTTGCTAATGTCTGGTGCGAGTAGTTTTCTCTTAATGACGACAGTTCACTCTCTACTGATGTCTGTTTTGATGCTGCTGCAGCTTGTGCTTGAGCAATCACTTGGCGATGTTGTGCTTGTAAAGAAGAACTATAATGTGCTGGTTTGGGGTTTGCATGATGGAATAGTGGTGAGAATACTGCATCATATCCTACAGCTGGTGGTGACAAGAATCCACCTGGGTTAAATGGTGATGCAGTTGATGACCCTAGCTGCCCAGCCAAGGAAGCTGTAGTATGTGCAGCCTGTAATAACAACTGGCTAGTTGTGGAGGGCACTGATTGACTTCCAAGCCCTGTGCCGCCACTTGCTAGATGGTGATGAAAGTCCCCACTTGCCGCACCAGCTTGTACACCTGCTAACCGATTGTACGAAGCGTATGCTGACCATGGTCCTACTGGATCCATTACCACCTTCGTGTTGCTTCACTTGAATATATATTTTAACAGATGTCCACACTCTCATCCATAGTTTTTATGCACTTAATGTCTTTAATTACCACCAATTCAATTGTAAGCAGTTAGCAAAATCATTCATTCTTTATTTTCATATTTTTCGCAATATCAACATGCCTGAAAAAGAATTAATTAATGTTGAAAGGTATATTGATACAAGAATATTACGACAGTAGAAATTAAGTTTTATTACAATTCCTACAATATTTTTGAACTAAATAAAAACAAAGTAAATAAAAATAAGGCGCCGCTCCATGATGGTAGCGTCAAGAGACAGAACAATGCAGAAAAATATTTAAGTGGAATCCTTTTCATAAAGTGTGCATTTACTTAAAGAAACATACCATTGCCTTCGTTTTGAATAATCATTTATCAATGTGCTTTTATTTGACGCTCACACGACAGATAACATCATAAATATGGCCTCGACTCTTCGAGTACTCGTCGCGACGGTTTTGTCTAGAAGTGAATATTTTCCACAAATAATGTATTGTAATGTTACGCAACTATTCACTTCAATGTTACCACTTGACACTAACTTTTTTGATGAATAATTGTGAATAATATTGATAGAGAAGATCAGTTTCTTTATTTACAAGTAAAAATACGACAACGTTTTGCCTTTCACATTAAACGCCGCCATCTTACTTGTCGAATGTCGAATGAACCGTCGACCGCACACAAGTACAACAGCGACATCTTTATAAAAATATTTTTTTCTGTGTGCAGTTTATTAATGTATTACAATAAAATATTAAAATTTCTAAAAAATTCAACTTATTATGTTTACTAAACATTTTTTTTACTATTTACTATATTTTCCCTCCATCTCACACTATTTTTTTTTGCAGATTTAATGGCCTAGTAACGAGACTTTTAGGCCACATCTCATACTACGTATTAGGACAAAGCTTCGATATTAGGACGTGGCATTCCGAATTTTTTAAAATAATTTCGAAATTCAAAATTATATCATAGTTTTTTACATATTTAAGCGCCATAGGCCTTAAACTCACGGATCATCTAGCAAATCCAGCACCAGTACTTATAGCCGTCATTAGTGTCAATAATTATTTATAATTTTTGCCTACAAGTCCGCGGCCTTGGGCTTGCAGACTGGATGGTAAGTATGGCCATTTCTCACTCACGGCCCATGCAGCAAATCCAGCGCTGGTAATAAAGACCGTCATTAGTGTCGATAATGTAAATCATTTACAATTTTTGTCTTTATTTCCGCAGCCTTAGACTTGCAGGCTGGATGGTCAGTATGGTCCTTATCGTCACTTGCACATTTATGCAAAAGATTAAAACCTAAAAAAAAATTGAAAATATGAAAAAAATCTATACAACTATAAATCAATAATTTTTATTGCATTTTAAATAAAATAAAATATAAAAGTAAGGCTACGTTAACTAGAGCTTTTTATGTGGGAGCGACAGAAAAAACTGCACTGTAAATAGAACTCTGCGCTCGCACTAGTACAATAGAGCTGAAAATCGAAGTGTCAACTGTGAGATTTGACAGCTGTATAAATATACAGCTGAAAATCATGTACAGCTGTCAAATCTCACAGTTGACACTTCGATTTTCAGCTCTATTGTACTAGTGCGAGCGCAGAGTTCTATTTACAGTGCAGTTTTTTCTGTCGCGACCAAAGAAAACTCTCACTACTAAAGGTTTGTAACATAAATATTTCTGGTTATTACATACGGCATAGCCTGATTAACTTCAGCGTTTATATTGGTGCAAAATAGGTACACTTCTGTGGGCCTAGCAGGAACATTTGACAGCGGCGTAAACGCAACGTTAAGGCTGGGACTTTAAAACATATAATATGGACTATGAGCTCCGGAATCCGGAACACCGCGCCGGTGAAAATTCAGAGCACTGACAATAGAGCTCTGCGCTAATACAACAAAGTTGAAAATCAAACACATGAGTGTCAAGTCAAATGTCAATATCATATATGACAGTTCGACACTCGAAACTTCGATTTTCAACTCTATTGTACTAGAGCAGAGTTCTATTTTCAATGCTCTGAATTTTCCCCGGCTCACCGGATTCCGGTTCAGTCCCAGACTTAAGGACTATTGTTACAAGAATGTGACGTCATGACAACACATTTTAGCGTTTTGGCGGCTTTATCAATTATTTAAACTATAATACAGATTTGCAAGGAAAGGAAAGAAATTTACCAGGAATAGTCCAGATTGCAATAATATGCTAAAGAATGTATTAATATATTATTATGAATATTTTGACTTATTTTTCAAAAACTTATCCTTATTAATAGAATGATTTACTTACTGTCCGTAAAGGGCCATACTGACCATCCAGCCTGCAAGCCCAAGGTCGTGAACTTGTAGGCAAAAATCATAAATGATTGACACTATTGACACTAATGACGGCTTTTAGTACCGGTGCGGATTTGCTGGATGGGCCGTGAGTATAGCGCTTTAGAGAGATGGTCCTACTTTACTCTATTCTCCATGATTTGCAGGCTGTCCAATACCGCGGCCTCGATGCGGACTTGTAGGCAAAAATAAAAAATGGTTCACACTAATGACCATGGAGCTAGTAAAATGACGGCCATTACTACCGGTGTTGGATTTGTAGGCTGGACCGTGAGTATGACGCTTTACGCAAAAGCGAGCGAGCGTTATTTTTAAATTTATTTAGGTATTTTATTTGTTCGGAAAACTTACACCTACTTTAACAATTAAATTTAAGTAGTTACTAACTACAAGCCATTTATAAGTTTTCACAAATAGAAAATTTTTCACAAATATAAATTAACAAACAAAGTCCTTAAAAAAACCTATGTTTTTACTTTTCAGTAAGCAATTATTATTTCGAGTAGTGAACTACAAATGTTTGTTCTGTATTCTGAGTACAAATACTACTTGGGTAAGGTATGAAGGAATGACACTTATGAATGTAAAAAGCGAACGAGCAAATTTTTTTTTATATTAATTTTTGTAAATTATCAATTAGTCTATTTATTAAAGACTTCAGTAATTTTTACCTGAGTATAGTGAACTAAAAACAAATCAAATTTAATAAGAAAGGTATGGGGGAAAGGCAACAAACGAGCGAGCTGAGCGAGCGAGAATTTTTTGCTATATAATTCACCGGTAAAATGTTTGTTATAAATCAGCTTTAAAAGCTTTTTAGCAAGCAATACATATTTTTAAAATGACCTCTTTATTGAGGTAACCTATTATGCGGTATGCCTATTTAGCTGGCTTCTTTAACTTACATCTATTATTTTAGTTAGTACTGCCGGGTCAAAATACTATCGCGGGCTAGGTACCTTTACTAATTTCGGAAGCTCATCCATGGACCGTTGACCGCTGACACTAAAATCTACCTCCTTGGGCAATTGTCAAACATAATTAGTCTATTATGTATACTCGGTACAAAATATAATTACTTACTTGAAAAAATGGTCAGAATGTCAGGGCCAGAGGAGGAGGTCAAATGGCCCCATTCGTCAGACCCCACACCTTTATATAAATAGAAAAGTAAATAAAAACGAATACATACTCATGTTAAAAATATTTATTACACAAATACAATTTTTTAAGTATTTCAGGTTTCTATCTTTGGTACAGATGTATCTCAGATTAAATAAATATACCGAGATGCAGAATAAAAATAAAATATCTACAGGAAGACAGCGTTATTGCAAAAAAAAGAAAAGAAAAATACAACTTTGTAAAATAGTCAAATATTTACTTAGCATTATTCTCTTAATATATTTTAATAGCAAGAGAACAGGAGGTGAGGAGACTTGAGAAGGTCTATTAACCTTAATAAACAAAGTAGGTATTATGGAATTTCTAGACGGTTAAAATACCATGTTAGTTTTGTTGAAACTATTTTTGTTGCAAGCTTTTGAATGGGACATTTTTTTATGGCATGGGGGCTAACGAGTAGTGGGATCGCCTAATTGAAAGCAATTTTCGTCGCCCACGGACACCCGCTACACCAGGGGAGACGCAAGTGTGTTGCCGGCAGTATATTTATTAGTAATTAGTAAAAAAAAGTAGCTAAAGCCTTACCGTGGCCTTTTACATTTATAGGCGGACGAATGTGGGCATTAAGCCTTGATGAATGATTAATAAAGTGAAATATAGATTTCTAAACTATAATCTGGATTAAGTAATTGTTAATAAATAAGCATAAAAAATTTGAGTATCTTTGGATTTGAGATTTTAGAACGTTGTCACAGTAACGAGTTAGAATAAAAAGAAATTGATTTTAAAAACTATAAAAAGTAAGTAAATATTCATTTAAACTACGTATACACAAATTATTTGAAAGGAAGATTGAAAATATATTTCCTAGATAACACATGTTTCTAAATATTTGGCACGAAGGAACTAAGCATTCAAGGGTACAAAATCAGACGGCATCTACGGAGCGCATACATTTGTCGGCGCAGGACGGCTCCAAAATAACAAATTGTACCTATGTAACAACTCACTGGGAATAGTTATGGTGGTATTGTACTCGACTTAATACGTGACCTTTTTTCAGTAATATATAACATAATTTTTGATTTAGGGTCAACCACATCGCAACGAGACGACGCGACGTAAATAATGTTTCATTCTGAATAGCTATTCAGAATGAAACATTATTCACGTCGCGTCGTCTCGTCGCGGTGTTAACTGACCCTTAAGTTAGACCGCACTAGGCGTAACTACGCGGCAACAGAGCGACGCGACGCGACACAACCCTACTAGCTATACCGCACTGGAGCGGAAAAATTTGCACATATTAAGCCTTTCGGCAACGTCTGAAGATGATGGAATTATGTGACATGGATGATACTTGTATTTAAATGATATTGATGATACTTGTTCACAAAAAAGAAACGAAATTTTCTCACATTCACCCCCAATTAGGTACTCGGCAATCTTTTTCCGAATATAGTCAAGTTGGTGAGTTGGTCTACAGCGCGTAGTTATGCTAAAGCACAGTGCATTATATCACTTATTATTACATACAAATAATATTTGAACGTGTCGCGTCGCTCCGCTGCCGCGTAGTTTCGTCTAGTGCGGATTACCTTTAGTGCTAGTGCACTGACATGTAAACCTTTTAAAATTTATAGACATGTAAACGACGCCGTTAATATTATGTTTAAACGCTTGCGCATTTTTTTGATGATAAGTAGGTAATGGTGTTAACAATTATTTATCGTCTACATGATTATAAAAGCGTAAACATTTAATGCTGCAAGCTAAACTTACAACTAGGTAAATATTAGATTTCTATAATATTATCCATTTTTGTTTAGGTGAGTGTCAGTTTCCAATACCAAATACCTCTGGGGTCTCTTTTAAATAAGGTAAGATGGGGCAAGACTAGCATACTTTTCTACCAAATTTGATTTCTACGAATAAGGTGTTCGTGTTATTTTTAAAGTGATTCTATTCATACAATTTCTTTTTATAAAATGTGTGAGTAACGAATATGTAAATAAACGTATTGATAACGATTATTTTAAAGCAAAATGTGAGGCAGGCTAAACTGTTAGCCTTGCCTCTGTTCGAGGGTAGGTAATACCAGTGATCCGTAGTTTTAAAATATTACACCAAACACAGTTTTTTTAAAACGATTATACCTACAAGATTTATTGAATAAAACCTTTATAAATTAAATTTCTATGGCACTGTAACGTAATAAGGCTTATTTTTGTGGTAATGTGTGGAAACCGCTCTGTGGTTCAGCGTTCAGGTTAGCGCATCGCAGCTCAAGCCGAAGGTCGCAAATTGGAATTCCGTCGAAGGAACAAAAGTTTTCAATGTTCCTGGTACATGAATGTGTATTATATTATGTATATGACGTGTATAATAAAATCAAAATATGAAACATTAATGTATAGTACAATAGTTAGTATTCAATATATAATTCCGGTTGTCGGGTAGATACTTATCACGGGCCAGACTGTCGTGGTGTGAGGCATCCATAGATATTATAGAAGTTACAATATTATTTTTATATCGCTGATATTAGTAAGCATATTTATAAGTATATTTATAAGTAAATTATAAAAGAAAGCTGTACTTGGCGCGATATTTGAAAGTAATAGTCTTGACCCGATAATTGTCGTGCCTCATCTTACCTTACTTCAATAATACATATCTAATTGTTTTTCAATGTAAATAATATTTTACAACTATAATTTTTTTACACGCAATATTATTATGAGATATAGATAATTTGTGGCAAATAAAAGGGTTTATTACTTGTAGTCTGTATTGACGGCAGTGTATGGGTGTAGCTAAATACTAACTATTCTTTTAGGGACGTTTTGAAATGAGCTTCTTACATTTTTTGGAGTAATCCCTCTAAAAACTATTTTTATTATCATTATTAATTTCTATAAAATTACAGTTTTTTTAAAACATTTTTAGTTGCTATATTTTACTTATCAATTACAGTTTTGCAAGAACAAAAATCAGATGGTTATTACCAGTGTCGGATTAAGGTAACTTGGTGCCCTAAGCAGTCTTTCCTTGTGGCCCCCCCTATCCTTTATTAAACCTTAGCGGTCAGGTGAACTATAGTGAATTAATTAAGTACTAAGTTGGCAACAGTGATTACGCAAAAACGTCTCTCGACAGTCGTCGTGTCGCTTCGGTCGCCGACAAAAGTGCGCAGATTTTGAAATTTCATGACCACATTCAGCTCTCAGGCGTCTCTGGGTGAACCCCTAGACGGGATGTCCTAAACAGTTGCGTTATTTTCTTATAGGCTAATCCGGCACTGGTTCTTCGTACGTAGATACGTAACCTAAGAATTTCTAGTCCTTCAAGTAGATGTATCTATTCTCATTAGGTAATTGTTTTCTTAAAAGCGTATTTAAAGGTAGCAAAACTTTTAAATCCTTTTTGACCAACAAGGCATTAGGAAAAGTTTTCACAAGAAAGCCGTCCACTTATAGCCCACTCAATAAAAGCCCACTCCCTATGCTTCTACAATTAAAGTGTACTTAGTTTAAAGATAGCTCTTAATATGTGAACAGACTTCTTTACCTATACATATAACATCTAATTAACATATTTTAGATTCTAATTGTTATGCTCGAAGCGTTTTGTAATTATAAATAATAATAAATGCATGCTCATTCGGACTTTTTTTAAAGTGCTAGTAAAGACTCATGAGTAGATACTTTTTACATTATGTTGGGATAACATTAGAGCTGGAATGGTTAGATGCCGTTAATTAGATTATTGACGACTTTTTGACCATGCTTAACGGGTGGCCATGCTTAACCCGTGACCATGCTTATAGCTCCTCTCACCTCCTCCAAAAATTTCACGTAACGTCTAAAATGCGTCGAATTAATTTAATAATAACACAATTATTATTATTATTGATATTAAATTATTGCAGAATATAATTTTGTTGTTTCCAAAAATATTAGGGTATCCTATAGTGTATTCAAAAGCTAAGCTACTTTGGACAAATTGAAATTGTCTGTTTCACGCCACTTAGGTACTTTCCATGGATAAATTATTATTTTTAAACAAAAAATTAAACCCGACTTCCGAAGTAAAAATACACAAAAAAGTATGAAATAAATCTTTTTTTCTAAATAATTCCAATCGAGGAAACTCGAATTATAAATTATAAATTATTATCCTTTACAACAACAAAAGAATTTTGCAAATAGGTCCATAAACGGCAGAGTAATGTTCAAAGATATCCGAGTCGGTGTAAAATACTATGAAAAGTATCTTTTACATCATCATAATGTGATGTTGTATGGTGTGATGATGGTGGTGATTATGATGATTACTCTAATTGACAGAGCGGAATATGTTTGCAGTTTTTTAAACAAAGCTGAAATCCCCAAACATGTATCTATAAGGAGTCAGGAGTTCTTTTCAGTACTTTTGGATCCAGGTATAAATCCAAGGTATACACCTTGGTGCAAAATCTTACTTTTTGATAGCATATGCTTGGGTTACTTCCTAAAAAGTGAAAATCACTATATGTGTCCATATAAATTTCGAGGAGTTCCCTCGAATTCTCATGGATCAGGTCACCACTTTGGTGACAACGGGACAAACTTGGGATTATACCCTTTACATCAATAAATAATTTTGAAAATCAGACAACAGACGGCGGAGTTATCGTTGAACATACAAAAAAATATATACAGCTGAACGTGTATATAACCGCCTCCTTTTTTTATAAGTCGGTTACAAAATGTTATCACAAAAAAAATGTTCATAATTGTTATTATAATTATACACAATAATTAATCTGATAGTAAAAAGAAATAATAATAACAGTCAAGTTATTTTTAGCTCCATTAAAATGACGAAATATAATTTTTCATTAATGTTTTATATGATGTTTTAAGTTACGAAATATAAGTTGTCAAAAGTAATAGGGTTTGACAATTTAAATACTCGTTTTGCTTAGACGGCGATTCGAAAATCGATCTGGTTTTAACCATTAATTTTCTCGATGATTACAGCAATATCGATTTTAAATTTCCTAAGGACGCGATTACGAAATGTGTTGTTTGACAGATGTTATAAGATGCATGACAGACGATATGAAATATTTTGTGTAATAAATATAGACAGTGACCAAATAAAATAAATCTTATTGCCATACATTAAGATACGTGCATAATAGCAAAACACGTGAACTTTTTGAGGAGACGTTATATGATTTTTCAAATTAAATTTTTAACTGTTGGATTATTTTTTAACCAATTTTAAGGTGATTATATCCGCTATCTTAGGGTATTTCTAAGAAACAAAATAAGCTACATAGGAATAGAAAAATAATCCTAAACACGACCACTTTTTGTAAATTTTGGGTGAAGAGGTTCCGGAAAAATGTTTTTGCTATACTTACCTACTTAAAATTTTATAATATTTTTAACAAATTTTTAGATAAAGAAGTACTCTATTTGTGACAATTATTGTTATTTTTGTAGGATTTGGTTTCCTTTGGTCGCAATATGTACGTAAAACAGCCATTTATGTCAACTTTGGAAATGTGCCCTTAGGGGTACAACACTACAAACTTCAAATACGACGACGTGTCCAAAGTCACTTCAGCTTTTGAATAGTGAAAACCATGGAGAATAGAGGTAAGGAGGACCATCTCTCTAAGTCAGAAAAGCTAAAAACTGTCCGACAAAAGTAATTAAATAATAGTTCCAAAACTGGCCATAATGGCGCTAGAGTGGCAAGGGTGTGTGATAAGAAATTAGCAATAAGAGATGGAGTGAAGTTAGTTGAGTTTAGTCATTTAATTTTTTTGATGACTAAGGGCGGATTCGACCAAACTGGAGTAAAATTTTACTCGAGTGTAAATGTTTCCTAATCAAAGAGTAAGCTGGTTTTGCGTTTTTCCAACTTCTAATCCAAGAATACACGGGAGTAAATATTTACACGGGCGATTTTGACGGAGTAAAGTATTAAACTGAGAATAGTGGATAGTCGCACAGCTGGCTGGCAATTGTCACGATCAATGTAATTGTGAAGTGTTATAATTTGATATTGACATTTTACTGTATTACTCTACGAAATTAAATTATTATGGCGTACAAGTCATTCTAATACAAACAATAGTACCTACATGATTTTTTTGTCGGTTTATACATTCGTTTATTATTCATTGAATAATAATACCGAGCATAGTATACTCTTCGAGTAACTTGGTAAAACGCAAACGAAGATATCCTAGAGTAAATTGAAGGAGTAAAATTATTCTCATTATAGTAACACTCGTGTAACTTCAAGTTTGGTCGAATCGGGCCTTAGTAGTTTTTAGCAGTTATTTCAGAAAAACATGAAAATTCTAATTACTCGCGTAGGCGAAAATATTTTTACAAAAGTAACCAAAGAAGATGCTAAGATTAAATTTTGTGTTTAAATTTTGCCGCTTTACATCCTTGCTACAGAGGCGGCACGCTTATTTGATGCTTTTTAGCGGACACTTTTCTATCCCAGAGATGGTCTTCTTTACCTCTATTCTCTATAAGTGAAAACATTATTACTGATACTCTGAATTTTCCAAATTCATGAACAGAAATAATGGCAGGAAAATTATGAAAAACTATTTTTACTGATGGTGAAGACAGCGGAGGGAGGAACTAGAGTCCGAACAAATGCCGAAGTCGAAAACCTCATGGCATGGCTGAGCCCAACATTATCGGTGTAACAAAAGCCCAACGACTCCGATGGCTTGGCCATGTTGCAAGAATGGGGGAAGACCGTGCCACTAAAAAGTCGTTCGTTGGGCGTCCGGTCGGGCGACGACCTATCGGCCGTCCACGGTACCGCTGGAGTGATGTCGTAGACTCTACGCAAGAACTACTGAACTACTACTCTACTGAAGATCGCGCAGGTCATACTTTACGACGTAGAGTATGACCTGCGCGATCTTCAAGCCACAGAATGGCGAGAAACGGCGCTAGACCAGGACAAATGGCGCAAACTTGTGTCGGAGGCCAAGATCCACTTTGGGTCGCTCAGCCATCGTGTAAGTATTTTTACTAAACCTATCATATTATTATGCATTGAAACTGTTTGCTTTATTTAGATTTTGATGAATATTTGTTCTTAGCCTATTTTATGTTAAATTATATATTATTATGTAATTTCCACACTGGTAATTGACAATTTTTTATTTGTGATTTGTATGCCAAAACTGTTGCAGTAAATTAACACAACAATTAATATCAACATAGAAATTCATACACTATCGGTTTCTTAAGTTTACGCGAATTATTCATATAAGACATTTTTTAAAAATTAAAGAACATTAGTATATTGTATTAGAGAGATAATGTTATGGTTGCGAGACATAAAATTATAATCCACTGGCTTGTTTATGAAGTAATGATGACCTACTTTTTTCATAGTCCAGTTTGTACCTAAGTATTATTTCATTAATAAAGAGTGTGCGCTAAAATTACTATATAATGATAATATTTTGGAGTAAATGGACTTATGTTAGGAAATTCTGTCTATATTTATTTTTAAGTAAACCACACAATATATTGCTCAGTTAGAACGGATTGTATAAACACTGACCAGCAGCGTTAATAGTTCTTATGTTTTTTTTTTAAATTCGATATTTAAAAAGTGGCTACAATGACACAAAGCCAATAAAAATTTAAACAATAACAAAAAAACTAATATAACCTAACGATAGTAAAAAATATAGTAAAATTCATGCATAATACCATAAGGTAATTAATCTTTGGTTAGAACTGGCAAGTTGTAAAAAGGTAAATATCAAGCATATCATCAAACCATACCAACTTTATCTATGAATAACTAACTACTTTCTAGGTTTAAACCTTTGTAAAACCTCCACTTCAAAGTAACATAAAGTCAAACCCTTATTTACAAAAGTTTTTGATTATAAGTAAATCGATATTCTTCCCTTCTCTTGGAATAAGTAATAGCGAATTAACAGAGAGTTAATAATACCCGGAATGATAACAATTAATCATTAAATAACATTTAAAAACAAAAGTAAAAAAATCTTAGTCTAAGAGTATTTTTGTTTTAAAAATTTTTTTTTAGTTAATTCAAAATAAATCTATTTTTTTCAAGTTCATTAAATGCCTTGTGTGAGTGAGTTTTCTAGGACAATATCGAATTCATCTAGTGGCTCTAGTATTTGTCGCAGGAAGGTCAGGAGGCCGCGCTTGCGCAGGAAGCTCTGTTCCTCGTACATCTCTGCTGTTACTCGCGTCATAGACATCGGCACGAGCATTCTATGCAGCCAGTGTTCCCTGAAAAAGTACAAGATATTATGTTATAAAAAAATTGTTAATAAAATTTGATGGAAAATGTTTTATTTCTAAAAATTACCTATCTTTGTCTGCGTCGGTAAAATTACATCTCTTTCCTTAACCATTTAGACCCGCCCGTACTCAACTGAGTACAGTAGTTTTTTTCATAATCTGAACAAAATATTTATAATAATGTGTTTATATTACTGTTTCATCTGAGATTAAGGTATATTACTATTTTTAAAGTAGGTAACAAAGAGTTTCTCTTATTTTTATGTAATTTATTTACTTTAAAAAAATGTGTATCAAAGAGTCACATTAGTCAGTACATTATCGTAAATTTTTAAAAGTATTTCAGACAATTTGATTTGAATTCTGGTCGATGGTTTTTCTAGGCAAGTATAGTCTTGTTAATAGCATGAGCTCAAATTTATGACCAAAGTATTGAATACTGAGAAAATCTTCTATAAGAATCTAGAATAAGAATCTTATACTCAGTTTTATCTTGGTGTACTCAACTGAGTACAATGAGAACATGCATGTAAAAAAAATCCTATTTCATGTGATTGACTTCAATGAGCGAGCAACAACTTTTTAACATGACTTAGGACTGCAGAAAGTTAGAAAAAGCCATCCAAGCTGTCCTGGAAGGTAGTTATGATGATCTGATTCTAGATTTATTTATTTTTTTACCTATGACCTCATTGTGGAAGGTAAGAGGATTGATAATTATTGACCTTATAATTGTCACGGACCATTTATTGTTGCGCGATGTTCTAAGAAATACTGGAGTTATTGTCAAATAGAAAGTTCTGTAATGAAGCTTCTGTAGTTTAGCAAAAAGGCTCGTAGGAAATTCAGGGCTGCTCAGAAAACCCCTGACGTACGTATTGATCATTAGTATACAATAATGTTGGAGTGCAGCCTTATCTACTGCCCAAAGCCATTTTACAAAATAGGCCCTACAAAATAAAATAAAAAACACATTTGTCTCTGAATACTAAAAATCATACAAGGGATTCTTCACAAATCTAAGTACGTACCTATGAAGTTTTTAGTTTATCTCTTATCACATACCTACTGCCTTCGTAGTAACATGTAGCTTAGAAGTTTACTAAGGTATTTTCTACATAACGTAGAGAAGTTTTGGAAAACAGTAGCTTGTTATTTGAAGACAGTTTCAACTTCAATATAACCACCCATTTCATCATCAACACCTTTTTCCCTATCAAGAATTACACTTGGGTAAAGAAAACATATTCTTTTTGAACTTCATGGTCGCAAATACTACCTCCCAAGACCGCTTCTATTAGGTCCTTACATATAAAATTAGCGTTTTGTCGTACTGGCCACTTTGATCTCAAATATATCTTCTTTGGTTGGGAATTCCAATTTCAAATTTATACCGCTATTTACTCATGCATTTGTGTTTCGAAAACCCTAATTCATTTGTTTTTTCCTCTTTTGGTTTTTTCTTTGCGTCACTCTGTTTACAAAATGGAAAACTTAAAATATCGTATTATTTTCGAGTTCCACCGTGGCACCAGTGCTGCAGAAACGGCTCGAAGGATTAATGATGTGTATAGCGGCGGTGTCGCAAAAGAAAAGACAGTGCGTTTTTGGTTCCAACGTTTTCGTTCTGGAAATTTCGACCTGCAGAACAAGCCCCGTGGACGGCCGGAGACCAAAATTGATAATGAAGAATTGAAGGCTATTGTGGAAGCGGATCCATCGCAAACCACGCCCGAGTTAGCTGCAGGCTGCGGTGTTAGTGATAAAACTGTTTTAATCCACTTGAATTAAATTGGGAAGGTGAAAAAGCTTGAAAGGTACCTCATGAATTGAGTGCAGCAAACCGACAAACGCGCGTCGACTGTTGCGTTACATTACGCAACCGGCACAATAATGAATGGATTTTAAATCGAATCATTACCTGTGATGAAAAGTGGATCCTGTACGATAATCGGAAATGCTCATCGCAATGGCTGAACCACCCAAAGCCCGCCCCAAGCGAAAATTGACTCGAAAAATGTTACTTGTGAGCGTTTGGTGGACTAGTGCCGGTGTCGTTCACTACAGCTTTCTTAAATCTGGCCAGACGATTACGGCCGGCAGGTACGGCGGCATGTCTATTGCCAGCAACTGCAGAACATGATGGAAAAGCTAGCTGCCAAACAACCGAGGTTGGTCATTCGCTCTAGGCCACTGCTGCTTCAGGACAACGCTAGACCGCACACTGCACAACAGACGGCTACCAAATTAGAGGAGCTTCAATTGGAATGTCTAAGACATCCACCGTACTTAATACAATAATTTAAAAAAAATGCATGGTTGTATGACGAAAACAGAGGAGAGGAGCCATAAGTGTATCTGTCTTTGTATCTGTCCGTGGCATAGTAGCTCCAAACGGATAAACGGATTTTGATCTAGTTTTTTTTTATTTGAAAGCTGACACGATCGAGTGTTCTTACCTTATCCATCATCATCAGCTTACTCACCGCTTGACAATTGGGGGTTAATACCCATAATTTTTGAGTTAAGTATTTACTTAGCGGTCCCCCGATGTGATAACGATTACGTATCAAAATATCCTACTACTAATAAAAATGCGAAAGTTTGTGAGGATGGATGAATGGATGTATTCTTTTTCTCTTTCACGCAAAAACTACTGAACGAATTTTGATGAAATTTGATATTATAGTGGGTTGAGCTCTGGATTAAAACATGCAACTTTAGATAGGTTACTTTTTGACCCGAAAAAGTACAGTGTTCTCGTCAGATGCTGTATTTACGCGGACGGAGCCGCTGTTTATTTCTTAATAGTTTTTTGTGTCAATAATATGGGGCTATTTTACTGCCTACTGAGAATAAAAATAAGAGTAAGTATTTACTTACTCTGATTTTTATGTATAATATATTATCTATAAACAGAATATAGATAGTCCAGATACAGAAGACGTACCGTAAGCTGAGGCATATGAACAGCTGAAACTTTCCGTCCTTTCCGAGTGCTCTGCCGACGGAATTAACTTCGTCCAGCAGATGGCAGTAGCACCTCCATATGGCTCTGTGCTCCTGGTCCTGTCTACAGTTGTACGCGACGCCGCAGCCCTTGTTTTGTACGTTTGTCTCATCGCATAGACTCATTTTAAACTCGTCCTTTACTCTCGCTAAGATAAAAAATAAACATGTAGATAAAGTTCACCAATATTGAATTACTCAATTAACATGTACCTGCAACTCTTCTATATCTATCAAAGAGCAAAGACAGAGAACATAATAGGTCTTTACCTATGAAATTGCCGTTCTGCAGTACTGGCCATTTCAAATGAAAATAATTTTTGTTTGGCTAAGAATTCTAATTTCAAATGAATTTTATTTTAAAAACATGGAATTCTTTTTCCAAAAGTAGACATTTGTTTATTGATTAGTGTTACATTTTCATCGCATTTCAATCTTTTTCATCATCATGGATACGTTAAAAATTCGAGTAATTATGGAATATGAGTACCGTCGTGGCAGCAACGCGGCACAAGCGGCATACAACATCAACGATGTTTACGTTGATAACACTACAAACTAACGCACCACCTGTTATTGGTTTGCTCGCTTCCGTTCTGGAAATTTCGACCTGAAAAATGAACCTCGCGGTCGTCCGAAGACTGGTCGACAATGACGAATTAAAGGCGATTGTGGAAGCTGATGATACACCATCTACGGCTGAATTAGCAGCAGCTTTCGACGTAAGCGTCAAAACAATATTGGTCCATTTGCGTCAAATTGGCAAGGTAAAAAAGCTTGACAAATGGCCCACGAACTCAATGATCGCCAGCGCGAAGTACGCGTAGAGACGTGCCTTGCACTGCTCAACAGACACACAAATGAAGGAATTTTGAACCGCATTGTTACCTGCGATGAAAAATGGATTCTGTTTGATAGCCGCAAGCGCTCAGCAAGTTGGTTGGACCAGGATCCAACCAACTTGCTGAGCGCTTGCTGCTACCTAAACAATGCCCTAAACGAAAACTTACCCCTAGAAAAGTGATGGTCACTGTTTGGTGGTCTAGCGCCGGTGTGATTCATCACAGCTTCTTGTGATTCGGTGTGATTCACCCAAACGGGGTGAGCATTACTGCAGATGTGTACTGTGAAGAACTGAACACAATGATGGAGAAGCTGGCACATCTCCAACCAGCATTGGTCAATCGCTCGACTCCGCTGCTCCTGCACAACAACGCGCGACCTCATACTGCACAGCAGACGGTCTCCAAGTTGCATGAACTGGGGTTGGAAGCTCTCCGTCATCCGACCTACTCACCAGACCTTGCGCCTACAGACTACTACTTTTTCCAGAATTTGGATAACTTCTTGGCGGAAAAAAAATTCAATACCCGAGAGGCAGTACAAAATGCCTTTGAATAATTTATTGCCTCCCGTCCAGCTGATTTCTTTAAGAAGGGCATCAATAAACTGCCACTGCGTTGGCGAAGATGCATTGATTGCATGGGTGATTACTTCGATTAATACAAATAATAATACAAATAATACTAAATTTTTTCATACAAAAAGGCAATTTCATAGGTAAAGACCTAATATTATGTTGTTATTAGATTTCAGTATGAAACAATGCGTGATATTTTGCGGGGTTAGAGGCTGTCAGACTCTGCCCACTTCTGTGCTTTTCATATACGGGTCAATGACAAAACTAGGCACTTAGTTCTTTATAATCGACCTTACGAAGTAAAATAACTATCTCTCACTAAATGTCACTAAACGCAAGCTTACATCGCAAACGCAATAAAATATATTTAATAATAAATACTTTACAGACTAAAAAGTCTTTAGGAAATGTGAAAGAACAAACTTTAGTACCCATAATTATTTTAATTTAAAAAAATTGAGCTTCAAAACGCCATTGACAAGTTGAGAATATCTTTCTAAAAAAACGCCAGCCAACTTTTCTAATTAATTTCGTATTAAATAACTTAGACATGAAATGTCCTCCATAATATCAGATTTTATTTTTCTTATTTTATTCTTACAAACACGAAAAATACAAAAAGTTAACAAAATCACAGAGGTGTGCACAATACGAACGCTGAAAGTGCATTGATTTAGGCCACGCCCATTGTGATGACGTAAGGACCAAGTTGAAATCACAGTGCACAGTTTGCTTATGCCAACTACTCTCTGTATTTGCTCTATGATATTTATTACATACAAGGAAGACACAGAGATTTCGTTCTTACTAAAACAGAATTTTATTAGCTTAATTAAAATAAGACGTGATGATATCGTATTTAAAAAAAGTAAAAGTAGTTGTTTTAGTACTTACCAAAATAATCCCAAATAAAGAGATTCTTTCCAAAAAGACGGGCAGATTTGAACCCGCATAAAAATGCTTGCTCCAGGCATTTAACTAAGCCGTTCTCCCCACACAAGAGCACACTGAGAGAGTTCGCGTCTTTCTCCCGTTTCGACTGGTAGTGCCATTTTACTATGGCATTCACGCAGTCACCTGAAAAGTCGCAGTATTTTAGTTGAGATCTAAATTTGTATTATTACACTAGAAATAAAGTAAGAATAACATAAAATATATGCAGTTACAAAATAATGAACTTGAAATGTAATCAAAAAACCCAAAAAACACTAAAAAACACTATAACACTATATGTTGTAAAATATAAATGTAGCTATCTAGTTTTTTTGTAAGCTTCAATAAATATAATATACACAAACATGAAATCAATATTAAAAAAACTTAAGAAAAATCAAAAAAAAAAAAAAAAAAAAAAAAAAAAACCATGTCACCAATATAGACTTAAATTTAATATTATTTACTTACTTAGAAATGTAAATCAATTTCCTCGGGCATAAATAATATTGTTCAAAATACTAAAACATACAGAAAACAAAATAACATAATAACAAATATAAGTAACAAATATTAACAAAAAAAACTTTTCTATCAATACTTTCAGCTTATACATTTACGTAAAATAAAACAATTGACTTATAAATTCCATTTGTGTTATATATACATACGTGTCTATTTTTAAGCACCTAAAAATAGTATGTCACTTACAACTTCTTGATTAGAACAGAACTAGGCTAGTTCTTTCAACATTGCCCTTATTATTTTACAACTATGTATCATAATATTATGTACTTACATTATCCTATATGTAAATAACATATTTTTTAATATAAATAATATTATAGCGGTGCAGGTGGCACAATATATAATCTTAACAGAACAGGCCAATTAGTATGACAGGTATACATTCTATAATGCACGTTATAAGTTATAACTTGTAACATTAGCAGGTTTATGAAGTTTGCTCATTAGAATTAAGACTTTGTCTATTTATTTGATTCTACAGTAAAGCTTTTTAACTTTATAACGAATTTTATAAGTTTTAAAATTATGTTAGAACGACCTTTTAAACTCTTCCTATTTGTATTACATTTGCATTTCAGAAACGTTATTCATACTTAACGGACACTCAGTAAACTTTATTGTGGAGAGATGTGTGACGTTACGTGTTTTTTTGCACTGAGATATCAGTATGACGTGACAGTGTCAGGCGCAGCCGGCGCGGGGTATTCACCGATCATGTGCTGTATGGTGGAGGTGGAGAGGTGAGTGGTCGGCGAGGGCGCGGGGTGCGCGGGGGGCCGCGCGCGTTCGCCCGCCACCATCACGCGCTCCGTCGACCCGTCGTCCACGCCGGTGCCCAGCCAACGGTTGCACAGGAACCTAAGCATAATTATAGCACACTATCACTCGGAAGTGTAGGTACGTTTGGCAGACGACCGGTCGAGCAGGTCTTCTTCCTCTCAAGATAGTCACGTTTCATCACGCTCGCGCTTACAACATTCACGCTTTACGCGCGCTTTTAAATGTCATGTTTGCTTGCGGGCAGGTTGCTTAGGCAGGTGTAAGGTATATTACATCTAAACCTGACTTTTGTTGGAGAGCGATCCTTCTGTACGCTAGTACTATTATACTTCGTGCGTCGTATGATGATATGGGTGACAGTTCTTATATTCCTTGCTACGCAAACTTCTTACAAGAAGACAAAAAAAAAGAAAACTAAATAAATTATATTCCATTGACAAAAAATAATATTTCTTTAATTATAAATGAAACTGCTATTATTCTTATTATTAACTCTGATATCTTATAATAACTGTGAAATATAAATATGAAATTAAATTAAGAAAATATGTCATAAAAATGGCAGATGCATGTAACGGAACTTCTGTCAATAGAGATTGACACTGTTGAATCGACATCAAATCGATGAATAGGAGCGGCCATCTTGTGATCGTATTGCAACTCGGAAATGTCAGTACGAGTGCATCTGCCTTGTAGGTATGCGATTTGTGTTTTCGTTGCGTCTGCTTTGAGTTTTTGTTGATTTTGACTTTTGTTATTGTTTTTTGTTGAGTTTTTTGTTATTGTTTTTGTTTCCGATTCCGAAACGATCTCGCAATCTTCGAGTTCCGACTGCAGTAAATAAAAAAATAAACGATTTGAATAGTTTTTATTCTTTTATTATTATTTATTTACAAATTACCCATTTCTTAGCAATTTAATTCACAAATCTAAAATCGATAATTTCGATTTCATTTCCTTTACGAATTAATTCGATACTTTTAAACAATCGATTAATTTTCGTTAGGTAACTTCACTACGATTGTCAATTATTATCTGTCACGCATATCTTCTTAGGACGCATATAGTATAGTTACTCTGTAATTTTATAATTAGGGAAGGGGCTCCTAGGGAGCAAATAGTCGCAGGGTAAATCATACGCTATTAAACGCCCCAGCAAATAAATTTATTTGTTTTAAATATTTTATAAGACAATACTTACGTGTAAGTATGCCCCGTGACTTCGTTTCGCACAAACACTTGATCCAGCAGCCATCGCGGCGACAGCCCTGAGTTGTCGTGACCGATGCGAAGTGTTGATAGCACACCCAAATTCTTGTGCTAGAAATATAAAATAAAGCGTAAAGCAATGACGGTTTGAATATTAGTCGCGCAGATAGTCCGCTAAGAAAATATATTTTTATATTCATCCTCAAATTAAGACAGCAAGAGGGTCCAAAGCTAATACGGAGTGGGTGAGCTAAGCCGCGGACACGAGATCTTACTACTATTTTAAATGTGAAAGTTTGTGAGGATGGATGGATAGATAGATGGATGGATGGAAAAAATACTGAACGGATTTTAATGAAAGGTATTGTAGTAGTTTGAACTCCTGGATGAAGACATAGGCTACTTTTTATCGCGAAAAAGTCCAGTGTTCTCGTGGTGATGCTGTATTCACGCGAGCGGAGCCGCGGGCAAAAGCTAGTATTAAATAAAACTTACATGAAAGACGAATTCGTTGGTATTTCTGGGTATCGGTATCTTCGGTGTGGACTCTCCGTTAGCTCCAGAGATGGACAACCAACAGTTGGCAGTAGTCTGGCTGGCCTTACGAGATGGCACGATCAAAACGCGATATGGCAACTCTGAAAATATTATTACTTTTAATATGTATATTCACATTGCTATCTTGTTTTAATTCGTACATAATAATCTATCTTATACTTTAAACGAGGCAATATTGTATATACTTACCTAATATATAATCGGTTACTCAAAAATGGCTGCAAGTATTTATTACTATGAAATTTAGTATGCAGGCAGTTTTGGGGGAGAAAAATCGATCTAGCTAGTGTGTTGGTCTATGACCTCTTGATTGTAAGTCCTTCGTGCGCTCGTGTGGTGACGATAATAATACAGCAGCAATTCTTATACTCTCCTTTATTGGTGCTTACCACGAATACGTATTACAATATGTAATGAGATATGCTTAGCACAATATATACGTCTACACTATGTATAGCCTTTTGGCCAACTAAATAAACTAACTCGATAGGCTTTACTTATGACATCTGTCAATGTCAATAATGACATTGACAGTTACATTTTACAGTTGATATATGTAACAGCTAGGTCCTATTCCTAGGAAACTGCGCATTTTTAATCAATATATTATGTTTTTCGTCGTGCAACAATACCTATATCAATAATTGAACTCTAATATGTCAGTCCCGTTCGCTGTTTGTATACGTATGTTTAATTTTTGCGTTGTTCGAAAATACGGAATGTGGTCGGTTAAAATCCAGGTCAGATAAATATTTTTGTGATTCTTTTTATTTTTGTAAATCTACTGGAACTCCGAGCGAGTAGACACGTGAAAAGACAATAGTTTTAATTTACAATGTAGACGCGCACTATGAAGGTTTTAAAAAATTCCACCCTTAAAGGGGTGAAATAGAGGTTGGAAGTTTGTACGGAAAATCTTTAAATCTGCACCGATTTCGATAAAAATTCGAAAAAATTCAAGCTCCGAAATACATTTCATTAAATACGTGTAACAGGATTTATTAGAATTTTTCCTCTGAGGGTGTAAAAGAAGTGTTGAAAGTTTGTATGGTAAAAATTTAAAACCTTCACCGATTTCCATGAAATTTAATATTTGAGGTAATAAAAGCTTACAAATTACTGAGTACGTATTTTGAAGGCTTTTGAAATTCGTAAAAGGGAAAAATCCAAAGTTTGAATACTGAAATATCAACAGATGATCGAATTATGTTAAACTTTGTCACGCAAATAGTTTTTATGAGATACGTAGAAATACATTAAAAAAGGGTTTTCCGAAATATTATATACCCTACGTTGGTTGATGGAATGGATCACGCGGACGATGTCGCGCACAAAAGCTAGTTATAATATAGATATCGACTTGATTTTCTAATGTCATGGACATTATACTTACTAGTGGTAGGATACGTGTTAGTGAAGCAGTGGTAGTCCACCGCGTTTAACGTCAGCAAGTGATACAAAAACTGCTCTCGCTCCTCTTCGCAGCGCAAGAAAGCAGTCCTCTTGTACTGTGATCTTAGTAAAGTCGTGTCCGATAGCAACTCTCGCAGGTGTTTCGAAAGCAATTTCTTTTCTAACGACAGACGTACCCACGCACGCGCATAACCTATTTCTGTTTTAATATCTGTCATGGCTTGCACATTCCTGAAAAAGGTATAAAAATAATAATAATAATAATAATAATAATAATAGTCCGCCGCTTCCTTAATTCATCTTCATCCTTCCCTACAACTCACACCAATTAAACTTCTTTCACGCTACATAAACAGGATACTTGGCAATCGCCCGTACCTGCTTCATTCTACCGGTTAAGCCGAGACAAATATATGTTAAATAATAATAATAATAATCGCCATGTCAATCTGGCCTCGTGCTAAGTATCCGAAGAACTTGTGTTACGGTACGGGGACCAGAGTAGTTAGGGATTCGCTGGTTCTACCTCATCGCCTCAGCCTCTATGTGGAAATGAGTATTTCGATGACCATTTCGATGGGCATCGCCGGCTAAAAAAAAAAAAGTTTGGTGTCAAAATGGGGGTTTTCGAGCATGTCCGATCGATTGCGCTAATCCGTTTTTCAATATCTCTTGCGGTTCCAAAGTTTTGAATTTACCCCTTATCTGCTATATCCGGGCTCTATTGTTCGTTATCTAATGCTCGCCTCGGCGTCCTATCTACGTCACCTCGCTTTATCACGACATGAGTAAAACAAAACAATTTTTCATTACATTTCTTTTATTTCACTCATTTAAACATGTATTGAACATACTGTATAATATTATATCATTACATAAAGTGTTGCTACTAAATAACTTTTGATACTCTAATAGACTTTTCCCATTGAACTTATAATACAAATACATTAAACTATACTCTCTACAAACTGATGTGAAATCATTTTGTAATCTACACGTGTTAAAATCCCATCTCCTGCAGTTTCGCCACATAAAAGCCTTGTGATATCGCATGGGGGCACGTCCAAAAGAATCAAAGTATTGTCCGAAGCCATTTTCATTGATGTGTATGGCTATCCAGTGGGATCCAGGTTTACTATCAGGGTCCAAGTTGCTAATGTATGTAGGGGTTTGGACATATATAGGTAGACGATTCGCGGTGTATACATTATCTTCTCAACCTTCACAAATTCTTCTCAAATAATTACGGATCTCTATTGTGTTCATACTGTATTATCACAGAACCGATCTGGTCTATGGATCTTCAATTTATGTCACATATCCGTATTATGTATGGTTTATGTATTTACTAAGAGGGGTATTACATATGAAAATAATGAATGAATAAATAAAAGAAACATACATTTGGTACAGTAATTTTATTTCATAATACACACACACACACACACACACACACACACACACACACACACACACACACACACACACACACACACACACACACACACACACACGTTACACATTATAACTTAAATAGATCATGCATGTGACTTTTCTTAGCTACTATAGTCTACAGTTACATTACGGTTTTTATCTATTTCTATAACATTATCAAACTCTGCATATACAATACAGTTAATCGTTTGAGGGAGACTAGAATCAAATCGAACCTCTAACCTCACACTACCATGTCTTATCAGATTCCAATGACTGTTCGGGTTTTATGGTAAATCAGGGGTTAGATCAAATGCTAATAGACAATAACCATTTGCATATTTTTCTCTTGATATCCCATTTCCTTCATTAAGGAAATGTATACCATTTGTGTCGGAAAATATTGTATGATAGGCTGAAGTGAACATATTACCATTGAAGGATGGTTGTAGGGTTTTTGAAGGCACTTGTTGTCCATATCTATGTATAAACAAAATGAATTCATACCATAATTTTCAAAATTGAAAGGATTCTTACTAATGCTACCATTAAATGCTGCGTTATTTACAAATCCTATGATACATCTTTTGGGTACTTGCCCCAGGAATATATTATCAAGCGTTTTACCCTGTACCCCCGATGGTATTGTTAACACTTTAACCTCAGCTCTAGTGATCGGATATTTGGCTGTAGTAGAAGCCAACACTTTTTGATGTGCGAGTAACACTGATGGATTAACTTTCGGTCTACGAACAATTAAGGTAGCGTCTGTAATGCATACTTTAAATTTTAAATCCGTTGAACCTATCAAATTAAAAGATTCTCTAGAACGGACTAATTTAACGGACATCTCAACACCATTGATAAGAAATTTTTCTTGATTAAATATATCACCATGTAAGTGACCAATCATTTCTATTTCTTTACTCTCACTCGCTATTTCTTTACGCTTAATGAACCCCTCATTTTTCTCATCAGTGGAATTCATTTCCTTAGCAGTATCTTCCGTACCATAACAACCATCCTTCAATGGTAATATGTTCACTTCAGCCTATCATACATTATTTTCCGACACTGGTATACATTTCCTTAATGAAGGATATGGGAATCAAGAGAAAAATATGTAAATGGTTATTGTCTATTAGCATTTTATCTAACCCCTGATTTATCATCAAACACGAACAGTCATTGGAATCTGAGATAAGACATGGTAGTGTGAGGTTAGAGGTTCGATTTGATTCTAGTCTCCCTCAAACGATTAACTGTATTGTATATGCAGAGTTTCATAATGTTATAGAAATAAATAAAAACCGTAATGTAACTGTTGATTTGATTTGATTTGATATAATGTGTAACGTGTGTGTGTGTGTGTGTGTGTGTGTGTATTATGAAATAAAATTACTGTACTAAATTTATGTTTCTTTTATTTATTCATTCATTATTTTCATATGTAATACCCCTCTTAGTAAATACATAAACCATACATAATACGGATATGTGACATAAATTCAAGATCCATAGACCAGATCGGTTCTGTGATAATACAGTATGAACACAATAGAGATCCGTAATTATTTGAGAATTTGTGAAGGTTTAGAAGATAATGTATACGCCGCGAATCGTCTACCTATATATGTCCAAACCCCTACATACATTATTAGCAACTTGGACCCTGATAGTAAACCTGGATCCCACTGAATAGTGGTCCCCCCAGTCCCCCATACACATCAATGAAAATGGCTTCGGACAATACTTTGATTCCTTTGGACGTGCCCCCATGCGGCATATCACAAGGCTTTTATGTGGCGAAACTGCAGGAGTTGGGATTTTAACACGTGTAGATTACAAAATGATTTCACATCAGTTTGTGGAGAGTATAGTTTAATGTATTTGTATTATAAGTTCAATGGGAAAAGTCTATTAGAGATCAAAAGTTATTTAGTAGCAACACTTTATGTAATGATATAATATTATACAGTATGTTCAATACATGTTTAAATGAGTGAAATAAAAGAAATGTAATGAAAAATTGTTTTGTTTTACTCATGTCGTGATAAAGCGAGGTGACCTAGATAGGACGCCGAGGCGAGCATTAGATAGCGAACAATAGAGCCCGGAAATAGCAGATAAGGGGTAAATGCAAAACGTAACTTTGGAACCGCAAGAGATATTGAAAAACGGATTAGCGCAAACGATCGGGCATGCTCGAAAACCCCCATTTTGACACCAAACTTTTTTCTTTTTTTTAGCCGGCGATTTCCATCGAAATGGTCATCGAAATACTCATTTCCACATAGAGGCTGAGGCGATGAGGCAGAACCAGCGAATCCCTAACTACTGACCAGACAGCGGGAAGTATTAAATACATTTATACTTTACATAATATTATGTTTAATATTTTAATTATTTTATAAACATATTTAATACCTCATATCAAAGGTGAGATTCTCTGGTAAAGGACGCAGCGGGTTCGGCGGTTGAGATTTCCTCTCCAAAGTTCCGGAGTTGCTGAGTCTGTCCCGCGAACTGTCCCGTGACCCACCCCGAGAACTGTCCCGGGATCTGTTCACGCTGGAGCTCTGCTTCACTTCCACTTCCGCGCCAACTGATGATAGATCTGAGGAGATGTAATAGTGATGAAGGTATCAACCCAACTTGTTTCTACAAAATGTGCTTAATATTTTTTACAAAAATCCCATTTATTAAGTAACATGTACGTTTAAAAATAAAATATATAATATATTATCCTTCATGTTATTAATAATGAGCGACCTGAAATATTTAGCATAATTTTTGTTTCTGGTCTCGTCGCTAGTCATAGAATCACGGGAGGGGATTTCACTTACTAGATTTTAGGTTCGTATTTAAGTGTCTTCGCACGTTGAAAAAAATGTTGTAAAAATGTATTATAAGTAATCATCAGTAAACTGGAGCGGACTAGATTTTTTTCAAAATATATTTACTAGTTCCAATTTCTTAAGACATTATTATATAATTAGGCAATTTGCAAACTTTACAGTAAAATATATTATATACTTTATGTAATAATCAATACCGACCAAGCGCAGCGAGCGTGCTGCTCCTTATTGCATATTTTGTTTTTCGGAGGCTCTATACCTACTTAAAAAAAAACTGGCCATAAAACAACAGCGGAGTAAAGCGAGTGGGGGAGAGACATAATTTTAGACTCTGTCCGTATCTAAAAGATTCGGAAAACATTACTCGCACGTTAAATACATTGGTAATTTTACACAGGAGCGGAGTGGGTCTGTTGATTTTTAACCTTAGCCAAACACATCCTTAAGTTTTATATGTACATATTTCTTAAGTTTCAGTGGTCATGGGCTTTATAATTATATGCTTTTTTTCTCGGAAAGTACCTACGGGCTAAGAGTTTATGGGAGATTGTGTAGGTAATGTTTGAATAACATTTTAAGATTTTTTGCTGACACACGTTTGGGGCCTCCCACCCCGTATTAAATCATACGGGGTGGGGGGCCCCAAAATAATAATATAATTGATACGGCTATACAGCGATAGCTACGCCCCTGTACGATAGCCTTTTTATGGTCGCTTTCAATATAACAAATCAACGACATAGGACTTATACAGAGCTAAACTTATTTTTTTAAATATATAACCTACTTATTTTCTAGCTACTTTGTATTTTGATATTTGCAACATACTTACAATCCAAGCGTTTTCGTAACACACACCAGGCTAAGGCTGCATGAAATACACACAAAACTGTGTTATAAATCTTCAAATGCTGTATTTAACGTGTAATTGTTGTATATCACACGAGCACATAAACCAAAAATACAGATTACTAAATTAGTTACTACGTAGCAGATAAATCACTCCATAGAAAAAACTTAATTAAATGCCTACAGTTACTGGAAGGTCACAGCTGCGTGTGAAAATGAACCTTAAACGCTCGTACTCTCGATGGTTATTCAAATGCGATAGCGCTCAATGACGCGGCATTTAAGTTCTGAGACAATCGGTCGGGGACCACTCAGGGTTGCTTCTTACAATTAAATATTAATGTAGGTAAATAAAGTGACGCTTATATTAAGTTTGAAATGTTTTATTATGTATACATTTAATTATTTTTATAAACAATGTATAAAATTCTATCTATTCAATAAGCGAGAAATACCTACCGGCTACAACAGCAAAACTACTACTTTCTATTAGTACTCTGCTAACATATTCCCAGTAACGTTACCTACGTTACTGGGAATATGTTAGCAGAGTGCTTAGGTTACTTGTACCTACTAGTCATTACAACCGAGATGTGTTTTGAGCTACAAAACGTCTCGGTAATCATTGCTCACTACAACAAAACAGAAATAGGTAAATGGAAAAACAAAAGATTTTCTTTTACTCTATTTACATCCATGAACATCTCATAAATTACCAGACGACGCGACGTCATGTAAATGTAATAAATATTAGTACGTGCGCGTCGCGCTCGAATGTCGACAACCCACTGCGAAAGGGATCGGCGACGATGCGGCGAGCCGTAGGCATTTAACGCGCGCAAGTACATCGAATGACAGAGGCCTGCCAAAAGTAATTAATGAACTTCTAACACTAGTTAGAAGTTTTTGGCGGGATGTAGAAGAGTGACGTTGTTGTTTTCGTATTTATTCCATATATTTCTTTATTTGGGTTCTTAATGTGTAATATTGGTAGAATATTAACACAAGTCCACAAGCTGCAAAAAGCGTGCTGTTTTGTGTTCTCTCCAAAACTTCCTAGAAAGTTTCAGTAAAGTGGTAGTCGCTTTACTCTAACTAGCTCGAATCGACTGACTTTACTCATTTAAATACTTACTGCACTGACGATTTATTTGGACTTTGACCACAGAGTCGAAATTCTTACGTAATTTGACTAGACTTTGGACTCGACAATTTAGAAAAACGGTGTTGAAAGCATAAATGAAAATTCTAAATTTTCCGCCTTTGGAACTTGACACTGGCAGTGTTTTTAAGCAGTATCGCCCGCCAATCGCCATATTTATATATTAAAAAAACACTATAATAATAAATAACTGACATTTCTACGGATTTAATCAAAATCTCAAATAGTTTTTTATATCTAAACTTACCGGGCGTCAAATAGTTGGGGTCGATGGGTTTGGTTGAGTTGCTGCATTGCTCCAGCTCCTGGTAGTTCGTGAGGTGCATCCATAGCGCGGACTTCCCCATCTTATGCTGTAATCCATGGGACCACAGTCTCTCTAATAAGTCACATAGCGAGGCTATCATGGTGTTCTCCTCCACCCCCGTTATGGACACTTCGCACCCCAAACTCAGATCTTCCTCTGTTCCCATCTTCTCCAATAGCATTCGTTTCGTTTTGCTTTTGCACTCCTAAATATATAAACGTTTTACGTAGTTAAACCTCAAACTAGCTGTTTTAGTTTCGCTAGACATATTATTTCGAGATGGCAAAAATGTTATTATCAAGTTCAAATACCTTGAATTCAGTCGCGCTACAAGTCAATCGGGTCACATTCTAAAGTATCGCTGAACTTATTTAGGGTAAAATATCCATTAAAGATAAATTAAATACCTTCAAAAGTTTCTCGACGAAGGTCCTATTGTTTTGGGCAATGGCGGCGGGGGTGACTTCTGTGGACAGTCGCCTACCTATGTCCCCCAGTAGCAATTCCGGTGGACAATCTTTCACCTGCCACTTCGCATTCTTTATGCGTTTCAAGCTATTAGTTCTGTAACATAAAATAAGTCTTTTTAAAATTAAATTCCAATCGGGCGCAATATACCAACCAAAAAAAAAACTAGGGGATTTTAAAATTTGACAGTGTTTTTTTTTGGTTTTAAATTTCAAAACGAATTTATTACTTGTATATTACAAGTAAATTTAAGGTATTTTGTGGGTTCAACCACACGCAAAGCGGGCAAAGCAGAAGCAGACTTTTACATTACAAAACTAATAGCTTACTACTGCAAGGGTAGTAATATATAGGTGTAGGTAACACTACGGCAAATATTTTAGGCAGATAAATGTCTAGAGACAAGCTTCAACAAACAAAATTGAATCACCTTCAAACCAGGGTTTATACTGTTGAAAGGGCAGTTGAAATATTTTCAAAGTGTATGCATTTACGTGAACCTGTTAGTATTTTCTAGTTGTTTACAGTTGAGGGTTGTAATTATAGACGGCTGATTACGACGCAACAACGTATTTATTTGTCGACTATGTAACTTGTACACCAGTGATTGCACAACTATATTTTATATTACCACTAGATATATCTACGTGTAACGTATGTTATACATATCTAAAAATTAACAGGGACCATAAGTCAAATGTTACACCAAAAATGTCTAAGTAAAGGGGATTTAAGAAAATCTTACAACAAGATGATCGACAACACCAGGGAGCAAGTTTAAATTCCTGAAGTCAAAGATATAAAATTAAATATGGTGAATTATGTTATGAGAATAGTCTCAAAATATATAGATGTTTATGTAGCATTTTATACCTCTGTGGCTCAGTGGTTCGCGCGTCAGCGCTTAAGCCAGAGGTTCGAATCCCGCCGAAGGGACAAAAAGTTTTTCTATGTTCCTGGGTCTTTTATATTTATTAAATATATGTACTTATAGTATAGTGAAAATCTTAATTATTAATGTATAGTATTAAATATATTTCCGTTGCCTGGTACCTGTGATACAAGTTCTTCGGATACTTGCAACACGACCAGATTGACGTGTTGTGGAATTGTCCATAGATATTATTAGGTCCTTACAAATGAAATTGGCGTTTTATCGTACAGGCCACTTTGATCTCAAATTTATCTTCTCTGGTTAGGAATTCCAATTTCAAGTTTATACCGCTATTTACTCATGCATATGTTTAGAAAACCGTAATTCATTTGTTTTTTCCTCTTTTGGTTTTTTCTTTGCGTCACTCTGTTTACAAAATGGAAAACTTGAAATATCGTATTATTTTCGAGTACGAGTTCTACCGTGGCACCAGTGCTGTAGAAACTGCTCGAAGGATTAATGACGTGTATGGCGGCGGTGTCGCAAAAGAAAACACAGTGCGTTTTTGGTCCAACGTTTATGTTCTGGAAATTTCGACCTGCAGAACAAGCCCCTTGGACGGCCGGAGACCAAAGTTGATACTGAAGAATTGAAGGCTATTGTGGAAGCGGATCCATCGCAAACCACGTCCGAGTTAGCTGCAGGCTGCGGTGTTCGTGATAAAACTGTTTTAATCCACTTGAAGCAAATTGGGAAGGTGAAAAAGCTTAAATGGTGGGTACGACATGAATTGAGTGCAGCAAACCGACAAACGCGCGTCGACTGCTTCGTTACATTACTAACCGACACAATAATGAAGAGATTTAAATCGAATAATTACCTGTGATGAAAAGTGAATCCTGTACAATAATCGGAAATACTCATCGCAATGGCTGAACCAGCCAAAGCCTGCCCCAAGCGAAAATTGACTTAAAAAAAGTTACTTGTGAGCATTTGGTGGACTAGAGTGCCGGTGTCGTTCACTACAGCTTTCTTAAATCTGGCCAGACGATTACGGCAGATGTCTATTGCCAGCAACTGCAAATCATGATGGAAAAGCTAGCTACTAAACAACTGAGGTTGGTCATTCGCTCAAGGCCATTGCTGCTTCAGGACGACGCTTGACCACACACTGCACAACAGACGGCTACCAAATTAGAGGAGCTTCAATTGTAATGTCTAAGACATCCACAGTACTCCCCGGACCTTGCTCCAACAGATTACTATTTTTTTCGAAATTTGGATAACTTCTTGCAAGGGAAAAAATTCAACTCCGATGAGGCAGTCCAAAGCGCCTTCAAAGATTTTGATTCCTGTCCGAATGATTTTTTAGTAAAGGAATCAATGAACTACCTATGAGATGGCAAAAGTGCATAGATAGCAATGGTATATACTTTGATTAAATAAATATATGTTTTAAATAAATCGACTTTATGTTCCTCCTTTACAAAACGCCAATTTCATGTAATGACATAATATTATTATATATCGTGTTGCGGAGTTTCCAGTTACAAATAGCTTTTTGTATAATATATTGAGTATCCGATGTCTTTCTATGAGACATGGTGAATTTACAGTAATTCTTGCTTAGCTTTTTGTAAATTTATAATTTTTTCAAGCAGACATTTTGCTCAGACATTTTTAGTACATAACCATGCGTGTCACATAAAACATGCACTAATTCATCATCATAATCATAAGTCAACAACATCAGCAATTCAATTAATTATTATTAATACAATATGCATGCATTGACATCTCACAATCACGTTTTCATATACCCATGCACAGATCACAGCAAATGGAAGCATTGTATAACAGTGCCTCAAGTTGGAATCCATGTCTATTACAACCGCGCATGCGTTTGGATTCATTTTATTAGTACAGGAGTTAGCGGACGTTTCCGATAGTTGCGATGTTTTAAAGTTCATACAAATTAAGGTAGGACCGCACTAGGCGTAACTACGCGGAACTACGTGACCGACACGGCCATATACTCTTTGTATGAGATATAAGTTATAACGCACTACGCAGCAGCGGAACTACGCGATGCGGCACTCCATTGCGGTATTAGTAGGGACGTGTCGTGTCGCGTCGCTCCGCTGCCGCCTAATGCGGCCTTATTAAACGCAATCGCGATAGTAATATTTGAAAACTCACACTTGAAGTACAAATCCAGGTACAGTAGGAATAGTGAGTATACACAAGAGCAGTCTTTTCGTCATCATTGTTATCATACATTGCAATGGGTTGGTAATTAGTTTTAATTTGAAAGTTAACATTGAATACCTTCCTTATGTCTATATTAGCTCACAAAAATCTTATTGAACACGATATAATAAAAAATATGAATAAATTATTATGTACCAAATTTAAATTATTACAATATTAACCTTTATATAATCTGAAATATATATTTATGTAATGGTTTTACCACAGTATAAACAACATTTTCTAGCTAAATATGCTTTGAGCACACTATAAATTAAGAATGTTTAAATTTTTACATTAGCTTATATAAATATTCGAAATGTATTAATTATTCAGTCATTAAAATAATAAATCACTTGTAAGAGATGCGTACATTACTTTTTTATCTAAAATATTGTAATAAAAAGCATATAATTAAGATCTTCTTACATTACTTAACAGTTTTAACGTCGTGTCAACCTATACTAACTAGATACTTTAACTAAAAAAATTGAGATAGAATATGGTTTAATATTCTTAAACCTAAGTATATATTGCAAAAACATCAAATCATAGGTTTTATTTATAATTTTAGAAATAAATAAATTATTATACAACTAGATTAATAAAACGGTAAAAATAATTTAGATTTGTTAAAGAAATAAAAAAAGAAACTCTTTATCAGGTTGCAATCATCATATTATACAATTTGCAAAATTGCTGCCAAATTTTCCTGCGGTTTTCTGCGTAAACCGTAAGTACTTCAATATTATACACAAAAAGAAACAAATTAAAAATAAGTTGGCACAATAAAATAATCAAAACATGATCATGTCAGAACATTTCTAAGGAGGATGCCGTATATATATCACCGCGGAATATATGACCTATATAAAAAAATAGTAAAAAAATAACACATTGCAAAAGCAAAACTCCTTTACATGCAACACTGTCACATAGGTCGCACTTCACAGACCTGCATACAATTATAGCACACAATACAACTACTATTTTGTCTTCAAGTAAGTACATAAAGCGCCTTACTCACCGTCCAGCCTGCAAATCCAGCGCCAGTAGTAATGGCCGTCATTGGTGTCAATCATCTTTTATGTCCGCTTCAAGGCTGCGGTCTTGGATTTGCAAGCTGGATGGTGAGTATTGCGCTTTAGTACATAATAAGGCAAAACGGACAATACTATAAGATCTATATGTTTTTCAGACAATTACTTAAACAATCTAATCTATTTTATAAAGCAAAAAATAAATTACATAAAAATAAATGTCCCTTTCATCTTTCTACTATAACCGATCATTAAATGGCAACAGGTGGTGGGGATGTGTGAGGTTTGGGACGCCGATGGGACGTGGATGGCACGACAGAAGCGACAGGAGCTATACTCCCATGGGGTTCGGCCGCATCACACGAGTGAGACGTGTCGCGTGCTGTTTGGTTGAATGTGTGAGACCCTTGAGACAGTATATGAGGCTTTTCACACATGAGAGAGGGTTGAGATTCTTCAGATACAGGTATGGCAAACGATGAAGGCGAAAAAATCATGTGAGGCATTGTGCTTTGATGTGTGTAAAGCACTGAAGTATCATGAGATTCGTGACGCATCGTAGATTCATTAGGCAACGGAGTATTGGGTAATGCGCGATAGGATTCGTGTGGCATTGAGGTAGCCTGAGATTCGTGAAGTACTAGGGTAGCATTAGATTCATGTGGCACTGGAGTATTGCGCGATTCTGTAGTGAGAGACGCGTGAGGATTCGGAGTGACAGGAGATTCGTGTGACACTGGGGTAGCCGGAGATTCTAGAGGTACTGGGGTAATCTTAGTTTTATGAGACACTAGAGTAGTGTGAGGCACTGTGGTTACTGGAGTAGTGTAAGATTCTGTAGTGTGAGATGCGTGAGGCACTGGAGCTCGAGGCAACTGTGACGCTGTACTGCGAGGCTCGTGATACGCGTGAAACAATGTAGTGTGACATGTGCGAGATGCAGGCTCGTGAATCGCTGTGTGTACGGGGTCGCGGGGCGCGTCAGACCTGCGGTCGGGATGCGGCGGCGGCGCGAGCGCGGCCGCGTCGAGGCGCGCGGGGAAGGCGCGGTAGTACGCGGCGCGGTGGGGCAGGCGCTCCCCGGGCGCGCCCACCTCGACCTCGCACGGCCACGCCCCCGCGCTTGCCGCGCCCGCCCACACGCTGTATCCGCGAGGTGCCAACCCCCCGTCGCCCAGCCGCCCGCTGCAACATCATATACATCACAATTTCATTGTGGCATTGTATCTCATACAAAAATGGAATCTCGTTAGTTGAATTACTTATTGAAATTAATAAATATGTAAAAGACTAGTTTTTTTAACGACACAAAAGAGAAACGATGCTTTACATTTTCAAAGCCGAAGAATTATTTTTTAGATGCTCTGTTTTATAATATAAACTTTAGCCGAGTAACCAAATAAAATAAAAAAGTAACCAAACATTTAGTGGTACCATGGACCATAAAACTATAAACTGACAGATCTCATACATTAAAACGTACACAAAAAAAGTCCGATTTCTGCTTAGGTCTACGCGGCGCGGCGTTGGTAAATAGTACGAAAATCAATATATTACACAAATTAACGAAGTAAATTAATTATGTTCTCTTTTAAACAATAAATATTATTTTTCGGTCTTTCCAGTGTGATTTTAAGGATCAAATGATGATATTTTATAATTTTCTCTAAATCCTAACATAACAATATTAATCTCAACAGCTTGTTTCTAGAAAATTATGGTAGATGGCGTAGGGTACCACGTGTGATCACTAGACGGCGCGCCAAAAGTATCGGATTCCTCATAAAAGTAAATAATTAAACAGGTACAATGTTGTATGTATTGTATAGATAATAATCGTAACTAGGTGTTGCCCGCGACTACGTCCGCGTGAATGTGGGTTATTGCGGTTGGATAAAAAGACAACGTTAATTATTATTATGAAAACAAAATTAAATACCTATGTAAAAAAATAATGCAACTCTTGAAAAAATCAAGAAAACTTATTTTGATTAAAATATGAAATAGAAGACTACTACGATATCAAAGTGTAATTTATTTAAAATTTTTAAAATAAACGATAAGTAATCGCAATAAAAATGTTTAAAATTACAGTTCGCCAAGTCAAGTGCAGTCGCGGACAGATCAGGTAAACTTTATTTTGAACCTTATTACCAAGCAATAAGGTTGAAAAGTGATACACCGTATCTGTCCGCGACCGACCATACATAGCTACATGACGTTGCGGTCGGGAGTGACTAGGGAGTACAGCGTTTTCCCATTACACGACACCGATATCAGATAAAAAACTTGAAACGCTTTTGTCTTTGGCATAAGAGCGTTTCAAGGTTTTTATCGTACTACTCTGCGCTAATACAATAGAGTTGAAAATGGAATTTTCGCGTGTCGAGCTGTCATATTATTGACATTGACATTTGATTCGACACTCAGGTGTTCGATTTTCAACTCTATTGTATTAGCACAGAGTTCTATTTTCAATGCTCTGAACTTTCACCGCTGTTCCGGATTCCGGAGCATAAAATATAGTCCCAGCCTTACACTTGTCTTTGTCACGTTACATATTAAAACATATCTCTGTCTCTCTCTAATATGTGAAAACACTCGTCGGGACTGGGACTCGGGGCATAGACCTACACCTATACACACACGTCACAGCGCTCGTCTGGCGCAGGAGTATGGTTACGCGCGCTATAGTCATAATTAGGTAAAATTATTATGATTTCTCCTTATATGTTGACTGAAATCTAGTGATGTTAAGGGCAATTTTGTTCACCATTATTTAAACTTAGATAAAATATAATATAATATTTATTTGGATAAGGATATATATATGAAGATGATAAAACACCTTCGCAGATATAATTAATATTATATATAATAAATTTTAATAGTACTTTTTGATTTTCATATATCTCCTAGATACGGATTAAGTAATATTATAACCGTCTAAATAGCTTCTGAAAATACCACATTATTTGTATCGTTTTTTTAAACTTAGAATGGGTATAATAACCTATCCTTAGAAGATAGACATATCTATGCCATCGCGAACTTTTTTGTTGACACCATGGTACCGACTTCAAAAATATGAAGATTGAGTAGCAGATATAGTTAAAATTTAAGCCGAATTTAAACGAGAAATTATTTGGAAAATAAGTTTTATTTCATACTTTTGTGTTTTTTTACTTTGGATGTCGTTTTTCCCTTTTTGTTTAAAAATAATAAATTTTCCCTTTTTAGTTAAGTATATATTTATTATTATTAACACATTTTTAAGAAAGTTATTAATACAAAAAAGCCTCCGGTATTCTCACTCTCTCGGAAAAACAAACTCAAGCGATTTTATGCCGGTTTTTTCTTCAAATAAGCATTACCGATCTGCGGACCAAATAAACAATCACCAGTGATGATAATGATTACACACTATATTATGAAATAATCATCATTATAGTAGTAGTCGGCCGCAAAAATGTAGCAGTAAGCATTGAATATAATTAAGTATAATATAATTTTGGCTATTGCAAAATTTCAAATACATTGATATCGGTGTACTAAACTATGAGGAGTATCTACCTATGTCACCATAATAATATGTTGGTGTATCGTAAGAAGATGGTGGTGATGATCATGATGATGATTACTGTGAGTACGGCATGGCATATGCTTGCAGTTCCTTAAACAATGCCGAAATTTCTAAACGTGTATCTTTAGACTGAGGAGTTCTGTTGTGAGCTTTTAGATCTAGGGTACACCTTGGCACAAAACTTTACTTACTATAAAAGTCGAAATTACTATAAATGTCCTCATAATTTTGTGGAGTTCTCTCGATTTCTCACGGATGCCACCATCAGACCTTGACTAAGGGACCAATTTCGAATTATATTCTTTACAACAACAAAAGAATTTTGAAAATGCTTCGACAAAATATGGCAGAGTAATGTTCAAAGATAAACTACAAAGAGTACTATCAGAAGTACATATTATTATCATAATAATGAGATGGTGTATGAGTGTGATGAAGGCGGTGATGATGATGATTACTTTCATTGACATAGTGGCATATGCATTCAGTTCTTTAAACTTAGCTTTAAAATTCCCAAATATATCTATAACGACTCGGGAGTTTTGTTCAGTACTTTTGGATCCAGGTATACGTTGGTGCAAAATCTTTATTTTTGGTAGCATATGCCTGGACTTCTTCAGAAAAAGTCAAAATCACTGTATGTGTCCATACAAATTTAGAGGATCCCCTCGATTCCTCATGGATCCTAACATTAGGTCACCACTTTGGTGTCAAAAATACCAATTGAGGATTATATACCTTTTACAGCAAAAAAAAATTTTTGAAAAAATTTTTGTGGACCTACCACAGGCGGCGGAATAATCGTTGAATATGTTAATCCAGTCTAATCTACTACCATATCAAATTTCATCAATATCCGTTCAGTACATTTTGAGATTAGCGCGTACAAACGTACAGACAAACAGACAAAAATTCTAAAAATCATTGTTTTGGGTTTTATATCGTTCATAAAGTCCCTCTGTAATAGTTTTTCTCATATACCTTCCATCTACAGACAACGACCAGTTAAATTTTGTTATATGTATAGATGGGCAAAATATATTTTGACCTTAATGTAGGCGATTCAAAAAATAATAAGCAATGAACCGAGTATACATTAAAAAAAACTAATAACCTAATCAAGAGCATGTCGGGACATGTCTAAGGAGGGTTCCGTAACTATCAACGCGTAATAGGTTTTTTCAAATTACTTCAAAAGTTACTGTTCGATTTCGTTCAAAATAATTTTCTTCAAGCGAATTAAACCCAAGAAGTTATAAACTTTTATTCCGTGTTCAAAAATCGAGTTAAAATATTGTTAATAAAGAAGCAAAAAAAGAGTGTTAGTAACATCTTCTTCTTATAACGTTTACCTTTGTTTATAAGGTATAAAGATAAAGGTGTTTCAAATTATTAAAACGCCGTAAATAAACACTGATCATTACCGAACCAAAATAATATCATGTCAAATAATTGTACACTTTACATAAACTTATATTTATAACTTATCTGAATAAAATTCCAGAATGTTGGGTATCTATTTTTTATGTATGGCAACATTAATTCCTCCTCCACACGCGCACGCAGAGAAATTACAAATTTACAAAAATATAGGAATAGTACGCTAGTCGGCTAGGTACCTGTAATAAAACTGTACTGTACCTGTAATAAAAATGTCTGCTGGAAGAAATTCCAATTTGGAATAAGTAGAGCCTTTGTACAAAACTGTTTTCTGTTTTTAAGTTGTCAATGTCAATGTTTTACTATGTGTACATAAATTATTAAAAAAAAAATGCAGCTTTAAAACCTTAAGTTGTTTAGCGCCACCTATTGAGGTTTTTTAAAATATTAGATAACCTATGACGTGCTTCAAACATAGTCCTAGGGATGGCGTTTTTATTTTATAATAAATGGCTAATTTTGTAGATTCGATACACTCAGTGTCATCTAACGGTCAGCGAGAGAATTAAAAAATGATGTACCTTTTAAAGTATGGGCATTGTCAATCTATACTAATAATTCCTTCATGGTGGTACGCATCCTTTGGAACAAGTAAAAAAATAGTTTCATCACGTCGACTTTGATGACAAATCTGTCAATTTTGCTTGAAAATGACGCCTTACCGACGGTTGACACTTAAATTATCAGAGGTTAGATTATATTTCGACCAATCAATACATAAAAAAAAATATGTTGAATTTAGAATTATTTTCATTTTGACAGATAATCACTGTTTACAAAAAGTTTTCTCTGATCTGATTTTTAGTATAGTAACACACCCTTTAAAACCCTGGTTAATTATTTTTTCTAGAAATTATTGTATATGTGCATAAAAATTAAAATTTCTGTAAATATAAGTCACCGCATGCTGACGCAATATGCATAGCGTAACTGCATATTTTGTCCCCGACTTAAATCGATATGTTAAACTAAATATTGTAACAATTGAAATAAAATAGTAACATTACATAAAATTGTTATTTTGTTAGTTACACAGAGCTGCAAAAGTTAAGCGGGCTTGCATTACTCCGGTTCAAAATTAAGTTCGTGCTTTTTGTTGTGTAAAATGTTAGTTATCAAGGTTATTCAAAACAAAATATATTTAAAGCAGGTAATATTATGTAATACGTACCGAACTGTTTTAATCCGATGCTCGAACACTTGCAAATTGGCATCATACTCTCCCCAATTCGCCATTATCTTGTTGTCTATGAGTGTAGCGAACATTTGCGTTTCAAGAAATCGTGAGAGAAATGGTCGATGCCTCTGTGGCTGGTCTGACAGGAATGACGCTTTGTCGAAATTGACCATAGACTCCCGCGCTGACAACCACGACTCACGGTCCTGAAAGCATCAATTCTTTGGCGGAAATGTTTTTACGTAGCTAGAAAAACAATTGCTAGGATCAAAAAGTATTGACACTATATAATCGGATAAAAATCTACAAACTAGCATACATATTACAATATATGTATATGTATTGATTTTTTGATTGATTGATTAATGTCCTGACTATTTTCCATTGTTACTTAATTAATGCTATCATGATTTATAACAGACTTATCGCATTATTCATAGATACACGCTAAACAAGCACCATTGTTTTTATTAATTTAAGAGCATATTATAATTACCTGGTCCGGCATAATAACAAAGTTCTCATACATAAGGAACATGTGAACGAATCTGTTTAGGAACGTTTCTCTGACGGCGATGTTGAATCGCACGTCTTCATTGTACTGTTCCTCGTCGTTCAGTATTTTCTTCTTCGTTGTTGGCATTACTGTGTCGGCGTCAACGTCATCTATGTTCACACCTGCAAATTTATCATATAGTATATTTATATTTAAGAGCTGGCATGAACAACACATTGTCATGTTTCGTTGTGTGCTGTGTGTGAATAGAGCATTACATGACGTAGCCACGAATTATCCGTTTTGATGTCCCTGTCACTGTCTCTCATCTGTACGCTTAGCATGCCCAACATAGAAATGCCTTTTGTGTACTCAATAATAGACATACCGACAGTTAATATGGACATCTTCCTTTATCAATATGTCATTTTATCTATTCTTCCGTAGATATAGGTATGTTATAAGCTCAATGTAATTTAGTAGCAATAACAAAACAATTATTGTCTAAGGAGACATTTCTTTGGTGGTTATGCTACGCGTGCTGGTCAAGCTTTTGATTATGGAGATTAAGGAATCAATAACAACAATAATTGTTTTGTTATTGCTACTAAATTACATTGAGCTTATAATATAAATGGAAATTACTTTCTCTGACAGTACCACACATACCGTGTTAGTCCTACTAAAGAATAAGATAAACATTGGTAAAGGCACAATAATATACAAATTTACACCATTAGAATCGTACTATATCAGTATCCGAACGTTCAAAAGGTAATTTCTTAACAATCATTGATTACGTGTATCTCAGCTATTATCTGGCTATTATATAAAAATTAGCCAGATTGAGAGCACCGAACATCTGGGTGTAAGAACAAAACCTACTATAAAACCAAAAGCTACTACGATTTCACCGCAGTGCTAAAACAGAGCGTCCGCGTCGTACCGCATACACGTAAACACGTAAACTTTATACATACGTCGTAGTGTAAAAACATAAAAGAGCCGTCTTGCGTTTTTAAACACTGCGAAAGTAGTTCCCAAAAAGAAAAAAAAGAAGATGGAATATCATTTCACAGGTAAATTGATTATTTTAAATAATATTTACAATTTATCTTTGCTGTTCTCCTGGAACATAAAATGTCAACATCAATTTTTTATTTAATATAATGTGAGCTGGATGTTAAAGCTTGTCGGTCTTGCAAATTTTAAGGCGAATATATTTCCCTATATTTGGCGAACTTACTTGTTGGTTCAATGATATCAGTGTTAGAATTAATTTTACTATATGCTAAATAATAATAATAATGATAATAAACGGTTAATCATAAAAATAATAATATTTTTTTTTACAATAGAATTGTATTATTATGAGTACGTAAAAAGCGATTTTACTTTGCTCAGGTACTTATAACTCTAAAATATTTGTGGGGCGTAACTATTTTTTTTTAATTCTCGTATTTTGCATAGAAGTTTTAGGTATAGGCAAATGATTTCCAATCAAAAATTTTGTAGTTAAGGTCTACTTAAAAAGTTAGGCATTGGCTGAAGGGCGTGTGCCACATTTATTACACCCTTCGGCAGTGGCGTGCACAGGATTATGACACTGGGTATGCGGCGAAGTACTCGGTCACAAAAACTTTTTCTTTTATAGATTTTTAGCATAGCTACAGCCAAGCGACGGATCTCTAAGTCGAAACCATGCCAACAGAGCAAGTCTTAGATGTACTACTATTCATGTACATCTTCTACGGCAACGCAGACAAAACAGCGATCGATCGTCGCGGCGGAAGAAATTCTAATAAGTAAAATAATAAGCATATTTTAAAATATTATAACTACTCACCAGTCAGTCAGCTTCAATTTTCACATATTCAAGATTCCGGTTACTTGAGATTACTGTATCCCGATGTAAATAAACGCAAGATATCGGCCACCTCAAATATCTTATCCAAGTGAGTGAGGCCGCGGAATAGAAATTATTTAAATCTGAATATCCCGAATCAGTCTACACTGTACTAGAATTACTAAATAATATGCAAGGAAAACAATATAATTTAATCGTGTGTACACAACCACACAGCCAGTTATACGTTTCATAACTTTTAACATGAAATTTTCGAGTTACATTATTTTTTTGCTGGTTTAATTGTTGTAACTCGGGTACACACCTACCTTTAGACAAAATTTGAATCTTTTTACTGAATGACAATTGTGAGAACTTGTTATTTTTAATTTTTAATAAACACACATTATCAACGCAAACCTCACAATGAAATTACATTAAAAAAAATCAACAAACACACTAGTAAATGCAAATCACTACAATTATTATAGAAACTCAGTAAGAAACTGTTAAATGTACACACTTTGAAATGTTAAAATAAAAAATCTTTTAAGAAAACTATAAATAAACAGGAGCGATTAAAACATGAAATATGCAATATGGCCCCCGCGAAACACAAAACGTTTCTTCTATTTAAACAAATAAAACCTTACTAAACAAAAATGCATAATGTGCATACGTGATTTATTAGATTCGCGTCTTATTATTTTTACTCGGATTATAGGCAACGAATAATTTCCGACAAGCCAGTTCGGCGGTTTTCGGAAGCGATCGGATAGCCGAACCGAAGCCGAAGGCCATCGCCTGCCGCATGAGTTACCGCTATATAATCATGTCGATATTCATGGGTGTGTGCGTTTGCGAAGTATGAAAAATTACACACACATGCGATGATTTGTCCTGCAAAACTTAACGGCATGAGATGAGTTGCTATTTATAAAATATTAGGCGTTTTTAAGTTATTATATTTTTTAAATTAATTTATTTACTATTAATTAAAGTCATCTAAAACGTACGAACGTTTTATTAAAATATCTGTGAATGACAAGTAAAGCACTGCATTTCTGCCTACAAGGAGCGCACGCCCCTGCCCTTTGGAGGCTTGATGCTCCATGCATTCTGCTTCTACCGACTCAATATTTTATTTATTTTTTATTTTATTTTATTTGTTTTTATTATTAGTATTTATATACACGAGATATGTCATTTGAAAGGTCTCTTTTTTTTCTTTATTTCTTTGTAAAGCCATAAAAGTGTTACTTACTCGTTTATTCTGTAGACACTAAAACTAAAAAAAAATAAACATAAAATTTCTTTCAGTTCAGCAGACATAACATTGTATATTATAATATTATAAACGACTAGCTGTTGCCCGCGGCGGTAAATATAGTATCCCTCGGGAACACTGTGCTTTTTCGGGATAAAAAGTATCGTGTTTTAATCCAGAGCCTAAACTACTACCATACCAAATTTAATCGAAATCAGTTTAGTAGTTTTTGCGTAAAAAAAGTAACAACATCCATCCATCCATCCATTTAAACAAAATTTCACATTTATAATATTAGTAGGATGTTTCTTTACTGCGGGAAAGCCAAAGCCATTCTTTGGCATGAAAGAGCCGACCCGACCGGATAAATACAACAGCCACAGACAAAATTGGCGTGAATTAAAGTTTGCATTTTATTTCCCCAGTGAGTCAGGTACAGGAGGCCCAAGGGATTCAAGATTTTGAGGAACGAGAACGCACTTTTGAGTTACAAATACGTCCAATCCATAGATCCATCCATCCTCATAAACTTTCACATTTGTAATAGTAGTAAGATAAAAAAAATGTTGTAAAATAAAAAAAGTTTTTTTTTTTTCAATCTAATTACCGCCTTATAAACTATTGTTGGATAAGAATATTTCAAAAAAGTTCCTCGCTCCTTACGCACACATGTCTAAAGGGTATCAATCCATTCGTTACGTACGTTACATCTGGCCATTATAATTTATATAATCTGAGACGTGTATAATGTTAAAAAAATACAGTATAAAAATTGGTTGCGGACTGACCCGAGAATAATGAATTATTATTAGCCTTTTCGTTTCGCATTTTCTTTTTTCCGGATTTCATTTCTATTTAATTAATTTTTCGCTAAAAGTTCTGTGACTTTTAAATACAGTGTGGTAACTGGTAGTATTTCGAATTTATTTATTACTGTCAATGATTTGTCAAATAACCACACATTTATTGTCAATTTCCATTAAAATTTGCCTTTAATATTTTGTAATAATTATACAAAACTATTTGTTCCGGCAAAACATTGACGGAGAAAAGTCAAGAAATATTATTTGCATCCACCGAACTTTACAAAATCCAAAGGAGCTTGAATTTTTAATGATATTAATATATTTTAACAAACTGTATATAAAATTGCATGTGTGAGTACTGTAAAGGCGACAGGTTTAGTATCAGGGCCCGTACATCAGGTTTTTTAAATAAATCAAACTTAAGATAGGTTAAAGTAACAAAAGCGAATTATCCTCCTTTAGGCCTTCATGACTTTTCAATTGAGTTTCGTGAACCGCAATTTTACGATGTTTTCAATAATCATGGCAGGAAAATACTTACGTTTGACGATGTCTACGATCCGCTGCAGCGCGTCCATGCGGCGCGGCACGCGGCGCGTGGGCGAGGCGGGCGGCGAGCCCGTCAGAGGCCGCCCCTCGTCCCACTCCAGCACGTCGTGCAAGGAATGCTTGCGCCGGAGACCGCCTGACGTGCAAAGAGATATAAACTCTAACGCATTCGAACCCAAGATCTCAGGCTTGAGAACCGACACGCTCAAACACTGAGTCACAGAGGATGTCAAACTACAATACTAGTTTACTGTACGCATTTTCGTTTCAACGAATTCAAATTACAAGTATATTACGATACTAAAAAATTAAATTACTATAATTAAATAAAAAAAAAACATGAGAGGTGCCGGAATCCGGATTAGCCGGAACAAACACACAGACTGACAGACGGACAGAAAAATGTTAACAATTTATATTTTATTGTAAGTACCGATCATACTTTTAAATGCAATAAGTGAAAATAAAAGCTGTTAATTTGAAATTACAAACAGACACTTCAATTATATATATATATATATATATATATATATATATATATATATATATATATATATATATATATATATATATATATATATATATATATATATATATATATATATATATATATATATATAATATTACATTATACAAAACAAATAGTTGAACTAAGTATATATAGTGCGCGCGGAACTAGCGCCTTAGGTAGGGACAGGGGTCAGGGGGCGGGTTGCTTGCTGCTCGCAGTGTTGCCGCCGCGAAGTCCGGCTCCGTACTGAGTAATAACATCAAGCGCTCGGCTAGCTAGTCACAGTAACAGTCATAACAGTCACAATGTGTAATTGCAAAATTCTACATTATTGTCAAGGTGATAAGGTCGTTTTTTGTATCATTCTTAATAATCGTTATTACATTGTGATTTCGAGTGGCAAAGTGTCGTGCCAATATAATCCGCCTAGCCTCAATATCGCAACGCGTCATAAGGAACTTCGTTCCAATAATTTTTAATCTTTGTTTCACATCTCACGTTTACACGCCTATATTGGATGCCGAAAAGCTGAAATGCAAACAAACTCGTAGGCTAAAGCTGGTTAAATATTGAAAAGCAAATGCGCCTGAAACACAAACCTGATGGTAGTGTGCAGCTAGTACTCATATCACTCATTGGTTTGTACGCAGACCCATTGATCGGCCCACCCAATTTGACTGGCTCCGTCTCTGGCCTTTGTATCTATAAAAATTATTACAGTTGAAACAATGTAATAGTTTCTTTTTCACGAAAACTACTAAATGTTTTAAACGAAATTTGGTACGGTAGTAGTTCGGGCTCTGGATTAACGCATAGGCTACATTTTATCTCGAAATAATATAGCGTTCCCGGGGATACTGTATTTACACGGGCCGAGCCGCAGACAAAAGCTATTCCAATTTCCAATATTATTTAATAAAAAATTGATCAACAAGAAAACGCATAAATCAAAGATGGTTAAATGTCTGTTTGATGTCTGTTTGTAAATGTTACAAATACCATATGTTTTATTTTGTAACATTTCTTGTTTTAAACATTACGGATTGTGTCGCGGTGCACTTTTCTTTTTCCCGACGTTACGGCTACTTTCCAGCAGCCATGGTCACGGGAGGACTGAGGTGTCAATTGTCCTATTTGTTGAAGTTGTTCAAACTACCCGAAGATTCTTCAATTATTAGTTGTGTTCCGATCCACGTAAAACATACTTACAGTATCTTGAAGCCGCGGTGATATTAAATTACATTTTATTTTGTTAATTATTAGATCCCAAATAGATGGCAGCACCCAGCCTTCTTAAAATTAGGGTACTTTTTAATTTCTATAGCCTCGCGTATCATTCTTGGGCGATAACGGTGTTCCTTTGCCAGTACTTGTGGCTTATCAAATCTTATGTAATGGCGAGGTTGATCCAGTGTGCGTTCGCAAATTGCAGATTTATTGCGACTGTGTTTAACATCTGCGATGTGTTCCTTTACGCGGGTGTTGATGGATCTTTTAGTTTGCCCTATATAGGAGTCCAGCTTGTAGACTCCTGCATCTTGAAGGGGAATGTTACATTTCACTGGTGGTAAAAATTGACTTATCTTTTTGGGTGGCTTGAAATATGTTTTTATAGAAGCTTTCCTTAGAATATAGCCGACTTTATCAGTGACTCCTTTCATAAAAGTTAGAACTGTAGGTATTCGTTCCTCGTGCTCTTCTAATCAAAGTTTATTTATTAGAAGAGCACGAGGAATCTGTGATCAGCAGCATTTGGAAACCGAGCTTCATCATGTCACACAAGTTCTACGTGACAATAAACTTCGAGTCCCACGCCTGCATCACAGTGACCGAGTGAAACCAGCCACTGTCGAACGAATACCTGCAGTTCTACCTTTTATGAAAGGCGATGAGAGGCAATTTGCGAACACATACTGGATCAACCTCGCCATTACACAAGATTTGATAAGCCACAAGTACTGGCAAAGGAACATCGTTATCGCCCAAGAATGATACGCGTAGCTATAGAAATTAAAAAGTACCCTAATCTTAACCGAGAAGATGGCTGGGTGCTGCCATCTAGTTGGGATCAAATAATTAACAAAATAAAATGTAATTTAAAATCACCGCGGCTTCAAGATACTGTTAATATTTTTTGCGTGGATCGGAACACAAATAATAATTGAAGAATCTTCGGGTAGTTTGCACAACTTCAACAAATAGGACAATTGACACCTCAGTCCTCCCGTGACCACGGCTGCTGGAAAGTAGCCGAAACGTCGGGAAAAAGAAAAGTGTACCGCGACACAATCCGTAAGTGTTTAAAACAATGAACAATATTCGCGTAAACCTAAGAAATCAATATTGTAACATTTATTTAATTTTTTATTTCAATTTTATTAAATTCCATTATTGTAACTTCCGAAATATATGACACAGAAAATGAATACATGGTAAATACCTGATGCTTGTCTAATATATGGTTAAGCTCTTCGACAAACGGCGTCCTGTGGGGAAGTATCGGCAGTTCTTCGGGTAGTTGAATATCAGGTTTGTCAATATCAACCAAACACAGTCCTGCTTCTGTGCCCAGCACAATTTGTCTCGATCCGTTGGAGCCGTAGTTATGGGAGCCCATATCCATGTGGAGTCCTTTTTTGTAAAAAAATTTATTAATGGGCAATTTATTTCATAAGTCCTCTGGCAACAGTGCATCTTTGCATCAAGTTTCTAAATCCCATACAATGTAGATACACTCTATGGATTTAAGAATCCTGATAAGCGACGATTTGTTTTAATAACACAAATAAGTCTTAAGTGTAACATTAATCATTTTCATTTCGAGCGTTCAAGTATTACGTAACGCGATTTTTGATGATTTTAGACAACGTAACGCACCGTAACATTTTTCTGTGTGTTGGGTAGTCCATTTATCGAGGAAGAAATTAGTCTAAATGTCATATTATAAACACACCGGCATATTTAGCGGAACACAAAAAAAAGGTCCATAATTAAAAAAAATATGGTTTTATTTTAAAATCTACTTACTACACTTCTTTTGTTATTTAAAGTTTCATTTGTTTTACTTAAAATGAGATCACATTAAGAACAGATTTTGCGAGTAAAGGCTATTTGTGAAAAATGGTACATTTTTGAACTTTTCATGTAACCGGGAAAAGTGAAAATTAATATTAAAATAACAATTAATTAAATTAGAAAAATGATGATTAATATCGCGTATTTCCTCCACGTGCTCTTATTAAAGTTTCTACCCGTCTAGGCATACTGAGAATGATGTTATCGATGGTCTCCTGGGATAGTCTCCGCCATTCCTCAAGTACGGCGATTCGCAGTTCACCCACGTTGGCAGGAGCTGGAATTCTGGACTTAATTTTTCTTTTCAGCAAGTCCCAAACGTGCTCTATTGGGTTCATATCCGGTGATCTCGCCGGCCACTCCATAACAGTGATATTCATATCATTAAGATAAGCTTGAGTTACCCGAGCGGTATGCGGCCGAGCATTATCCTGCATAAAAACAAAATCGTCACCGATATATGGGGCAAACGGTACGACATTTTCTTCTAAAACTTCTCTGATATAGCGGTCTGCAGTCAGACTCCCTCAGTCAATCACTACCAAGTCTGTGCGAGCTCCCAAACAAATGCCCGCTCAAACCATTATTGATCCACCACCGTATGCAACTGAAGTTTAAAAATTTGTCTGAATGTATCGTTCTCCTTTGCGTCTGTATATTCTTTGTCTGCCGTCAATTTGATTTAAGAGAATTCTGCACTCATCACTAAACAATACCTTACTTCATTGGTCCGCGTTCCAAAGTCGATGTTCCTGAGCAAAAGTTAACCTGTTTCTACGATGATTTACCTCGAGCCTTGGAGCCTTTGCGGGCACAAATGAACCTAAACCAGCTTCTTCGAACCTTCTTCGTACCGTACGCTCACTTACGGTTACACCCCGCACTGCTTCTAACTCATGTCGGGCTTGGACGGCCGTCAAACGGGGGTTCCTACGTACACGAAGCCGAATGAAACGATCATCCCTACTCGAAGTGCGTCTTTTTCTGCCTTGTCCTGCTCTTCTCACAAAAGTACCGGTCTCCCTGAACCGTTGGATACTGCGATGGATCGTTGAAACTGGTCGACGAAGATCTCTGGATATCACTCTGTAGGTTTGACCATTTCTTCGCATTTCGAGTGCCCTGACTTAGCCCCAACGGAGATTCCGTTGGGGCTAAGTCAGGCATAATTCAGTCCTCAACTCCAAAAAGATACGCGATTAAAAAAAAACTAACAAAAAACAGTATTTCAATGAAATTTTAAATCAAACTGAGAAGGAAGAAATACTCGAAGTTCTCTCCAGATAAGGTGTATTTGAATAAAATTAAAACAATTGCAGAAAATGTGATGTTCAGTTGTTTTCTAATTTGAAAATATTTCTTTTTAAATTAAATGACGTATAAACCAGCCAGCAACCTTATATGATACTGATATCAAACCTTTATTTTATGTTCCGCTAAATATGCCGGTGTGTGTATTTCTACTATTAGCGGTACCATACTAACATACTTTAACGTCTATGCGAACTATATGTCAGTCAATCAGTCTTAGTGGAAACAACTTCTTTTATAGATGTCGATGTAAATAAAATTATAAGAAATATCGAAAACAATGGTGTATGTTAATAAAGTAGCTACTAGCTGCGTTAATCAATAAACAATCTTTTCAAGAAATAAACCAGCCAAATTATTCCTTTTACTGATCCGTTTTTTTATTTAAGTAGAAAAAGTTAATGTTACGTAACGCATTGTTCGGACTCCCCTCCCCCCTTGTAACGCATCGTAACTTTTTACAAGACCCCAAACTGCGTTACGTAATACTTGAATGCTCCCTTTGCCTAATTTTTAGGAAAATAAATTAAAAATTGTCATAGAACTTTAAAAACTGGTTATTGTGACTAATAATTTCCTATTAACAGCTACACTTAGAAATGTAGATATCATTATCTTTTGAAAATTTCCAAAGTGAAACTTACCCATAACAAATGGTACAGGCGCATCTAAGAAATGGTGCAAAGGTGCTGGCAAAATCGGTACATAAACGTGTGCCCAGGAGAAAGGCAATAATAGAGACACAATGCACTCCGCCACTAGCATGAGCTTGTTAAAATCTGAAAAAAATATAATACTAAAAAAGTATGCACAGCTACAAAAGCAGCTCCAGCAACAAATTAAACATCTTATAGTGCATTTGACCATAGTTATGTTATCACACAGTTAAATTACATACATGAAACAATATTAATAAAGAGCATAATGTATTATGCTCTTTATGCTGCTCTAATTTTAAATTTCATCAATTAAAACATATTCTTCACATGTTATTCGTGACTCAAGCAATTTATCCTTACTTCATATCTAGTGGAGAAAATTATCTGAATATTTATTTAATATTATTTTTTATTAATCACATTTTTTAAAGGTTAAATGTTTAAAATCTTGAAATTTTGTAGCCTTTATAATGAAGTTTTTAACAGCATGGTCTCAAAATCAAGCATTCCATAAAATAATTATGAAAACATTTGGCAAATATAACTATGTTTTAACGCACATACCACTGGAACGAAGTAAAACTTGCTGCTCTAGGAGGACACATGTAAACAGCTGCACTACACATTCAACTCCCAATGTTTCAAACATCAAGCGTAATGGATAATCAAGTAATGGTAACTCATCTGGAGGGTTTGGCATTCGTATCACCTGTGAACAACAATATAAAAAACATATAAGTATATATTGATATCACAATATTTCTTCAGTATCAATACAAAACATTGTAATATCTGTCTTCTCAGATGTTGAAAACAACCTGAGAAGAATGAAGATAGATATTGCAATGTTTTTCTTTAACTTTTAACGTTAACAATATTGTCAAAGTTAAAAGTTATTATATGTATTTTGCAATTCCTGGATTTTACAAAAATATTTAAAATTGATAAGTAACATACCCATTATTTTCCTTTTTAACCTCTTGGTTTTAGTCATGGGGTTTGTAAAGTTTAGCATGTAATTTGGATACAATATTTGTAAAAATGCTGAAAAAGCTTAATTATATAACTTACAACAGGTATGGGATCAAGATGAGGTTCTGCGGGCGGCACATACAAGCGTAGTGCCTGACCCGGCAATGGCACAGGAACTTCATAGAGAAGGTTATACACATAGGACTCTGGGCTTAGACCAGGACCAGGCTGCCTTGGAAGAGATCTGCAATTTGATTAACATGCAGAAAGTTATATAGTAAAATTGAACATCATCCAAGAAAATAATTTTATTTGTTCGGGTAGAAAGCACCTGATCTTTTAAAATACAAATTGCCAATTTGTATTTTAAAAGATCAAACAATCTCTGTGACACAAAGTGAAAATATAGTAATGAAGGAATTATTTCATGTTTTTGATTAATATATTATATTATATCCTTGTCTCACCAACATCATTATAAGGGCAAAGGTTGGAAATCTTGGGGTGAACACGGATTAAACCTAATCAAGTTCTATTACAAATAATAAGTTGCAGAAATGAAAAGATGTTTGCAAATACTTACCTAAATACATTTTCTAAGAATAATTGTGCAACCCTCACATATGGGTATTGACAAATTAGTGCTATACTTTTGGCAACATAAAGCTTATCTTTGGTAATATCATAATATGTAAGGGCAGCACCCGTGTGTGGTGCTAGTTTAAAGGATCTAGGCAAGGATCTTGAACTTTCTTTTCCATTACTTTTTCTATTTCCAGGGGGTGTTTGTCCACTGGAAAGTTCCGTGATATACATGGCCTGAAAAAGAAAAAATTTACATATCTTTATTATTTATATTAAACTAAATCAAATCAAATCCTTTTCTATGTTAAATAGAAATTATAAACCAAATATTTAAAAATATATTACCTGCAAAGTATGCATGGCACTGCATATATTCCTGTTTCTAACTTCTTCATAAAAAATAAGACTAAAGCCATAGTATCTTGATGCATTTTCTTTTGTCACAACAAAACTATGGAACTTTGGCTCTAATGAATGTTTTTGAGTTTTGAACTGGAGGCTAGCTGGTAAGCACAGCTGAAATGATGAATTATTCAAGATATTAAAATAAACACACAATTTTTAATGATTATTTATTTTCAAGAAAATTTGTTTCAGCCCTACATATTTTTAGGATTAGAAATACTAACCATACACACTGCATGTTCATCAAAAGGATTACTGTTAATGTTATCTGGATAGTGAGCCAAAACTTTTCCTTTGTACGAGCGATCCAATGGCGATATGTGTAAATTGTCTCCTATAAATAAAGAATGTCTAAATAGTGCTTACTAAGCAAAAAAAATTCATGGCATAGGTAGAAACTGTTTATTACCGCTTAAAGTGTCGGTTTCCAGTCCTGAATCAAAGTCAAGGCCACATATAACAAAATAATCTGCAAATCGACAGCCAATAGATAAATCTAAAGCAGACATAGTCATATCGACCCGTTAGATATTGGCCTGAGACACTTTCTCTTTATCATAGTATTTTTAAATCTTTAATTTTCATTATTTGAGTATTTGAGGTTGACGCGATGATGGAAATATATTTTATTTATAAACGCACACCATATCACTCCACTAAAAAGTCACATATACACATAATATGCTTTTGTTTTAGATAAAATAGTCATGTATTTTACAAATTTCCATAACCATTTACAAATCCATATCTTGTCATCACTTGTCTTTGTTTCTACGTCAACTGTCAAAAAATTTTTGTTGACATATATTTTTTTTAATTTTAATATATGGCATCGGCTTATAATCATTTGCCAGTGTCAAGTTAAAAAGGCGGGAAATAGAACTTTCGTTTCAATTTTCAACACCATAGGTATTCCTAAATCATCAAGTCTAAAGTCTAGTCAAAGTCCAAATAAATAGTCAGTGTAGTCAATGAGTCATGTCAGTCGATTCAGTAAAGTGGTAGAAGCTTTACTGAAAGTTCCTATGGAGCTTTGGCGGGAAACACAAAATAGCATGATTTTAGAAGTTGTACCACTTGTCCACACTTGTGCACGTTAACGATTATTTAATGGTTAATGTTCTACCAATATTACATATTAAGAACCGAAATAACACAAATTTATGAGGAAATACAAATTCTACAACTTTACCCATTGAACTCCCCGGCAAAACTCTGCCCGCATTTTTAACTTGACACCAGGTATAGTTTTAAGCTGTACTACTGTAATATTGAAAGAAGGGAGTTTTCCGGGGAATTCAATGGGTGATGTTGTGGAATTTGTAAAACTTCATAAATTTGTGCTATTTCGGTTCTTAATGTGTAATATTGGTAGAATATTAAGAGCGTTTACGCCGTTCACGCTCAATTTGGCTTAAAACTGTACTTTTCAAACTTGAATAAGTCATCAACCACTTATCTTTATAAAAATGTTGATTACTTATTTTTATAGGAAATTTCACTGTCCTTATAGTTAGCAGAGAAAAAAATACGATTTTTAGAATATTTGTACATTAAATCGCGATACCTTAACAGACGTTTTCTTAAATTCCGTTTTAGTATCAGTTTCGAAGCTTAAAGTTTACGAAACCAGCGAAATATCTAATTAGAAAAAAATAATAACCTATTGACAAGATCCTTAAGCAAATAGTTAGCAGAAAAAAATATTTCATTTAGGTATTTAACTATAAGTAATTACAATTCAAAGAATGAGAAATATCAAGGATTTAAAACCTTATTTTTACCTATTTATCTTACTTATTTCAATATAATAATAGCTTCATATGATAGAAGAACACTTTAATTAAAAACGTACTTTTTAAATACCAACAAATATTTTGTTATTTTTTTTCTACAAATATTTTAAAACTACTATAAATCGCTGCGCGCAAAGCAATTCAAATTAGTCCGCCGCGAGGCTTGCTGGAGGTAGGACGTATCGCTCCGTGCTGCGCATGACCTTTGTTGACCTTTGTCGCGCATACCAGAGTAGTGAACATTTATAGCGTGATCGAAAAGTCTTGGTTCTTAAGTAAGTAAAATATTTTATTTTGTTGGTAAGTAATATATTATATTTTATGTATGTTTTTTTATGGCGGAAAATAATTTTACTTTTAAAACACATTACATTACAGAACTAATGGGAAACAAAATGAAGTTATTTTTAGCAAAGAAAAGAAAACGCAAAAATGTTGAAAATTTGGAAAGTTTGGAAAACGCAAGAGAGGCTAAAAGGTTGCTATAATTATCACTGTTATCCTTACTTCAACTTTTTTTTTTCATTTAATTCCTTACAAATAACATGTTTTGTGTGCTTTCTGTTTTTATTTCAGGCAGTATAAAAGTAAATCAACTGAAGAAACAATAACGGAAAAAGATGAATGTGAAAACCAACACGAAGAAAAGGTACCTTGAATTGTATTTGAATAGCAGTATTTTTTTGACCGACTTCCGAAGTTAAGTACAGTTAATAGATGTGCTAGTTTCATGCCTAAATCATATCTATCTGCAACTGACACGTCTTATGTGTTTACCATAATATTTAAAAAACTAAAAAGGGTGAAATTATTATTTTTTAACAAAAAATTTAAACTGACTTCCAAGGTAAAAACAATAAGAATATTAACTAAAAAGTATTAAATAATTATTTGTCTTTAATAGTACCTTTACCAGAATTCGTGAAAATCCCAACTATTTCTGTTGTCTTCATTACTTTGAAGTCGGTACCAGTCCCAAATATTTCAGATATTCTGACATTGCCTGAAGTCATGATTTAATTGGCTGGTACCGACTTCAAAATAGTGAAGATTATAATACCTATGTACAGAAATAGTTAAGATTTTCACGAATTCTGGAAAAGGCACTATTAATTATTATTTAATACTTCTTAGTTAATATTCTTATTGTTTTTACCTTGGAAGTCAGTTAAAATTTTTTGTTAAAAAATAATAATTCTTTACTATGCCGTCATAATAATATATAAAATAAATTCCTTTCTTTTTTCAGAATCCTATAATGGGCTTATCTGAAACCGTGGAACTATCGAGTTTAGTAATAACTGAAAAAGATGAATGTGAAAACCAACACGAAGAAAAGGTACCTTGAATTGAACGTATTTTAATAGCAGTTTTTTCTTTACTATGCCGTCATAAATCATAATATATATCAAATGAATTCCCTTTTTTTCATAATCCTATATTGGGCTTATCTGAAACCGTGGAACTACCGAGTTTAGTAAGTTTTTGAACGAGGTTATACACCCAAACTACTACACTAGATACTATGAGGTTTTCTATCATAGTAATTCTACAATTTTTTGTAGTGTTGAGCAACATATTTTTTTATTTGTAGGTCATGGAGGCTGCAATTCCAATAAAAATTAATATGGTTTTTGAAGGCCGTAGAATAATTGATTTTCAGTATTTTTTTGACCAAATTAAGGTAATCAATAACCATAATAGAGCAATGGCATGTACTATTGATAATTTACAATTCTTAAGGGAACGTAAGGTGGGCTTGGAATCAACATTTACCATGAAATGCAATATGTGTAATTTAGAGCTCCAACTGTTTAGCTGTAATAGCTCCAATTCTAATATGAGAGTTAATCATGGCGCTGTAACTGGGGCTATGATGATTGGGTGTGGAAGATCGAATTTAAATGAATTATTGGCATCCATAGATTTACCCATATTTACTCAAAATGCATATGCTAAATATCACGATGAAGTAGCAAAATGGTGGAAAACTGCTGCTGAAGACAGTATGCAAGAGGCTGCAAAAGAAGAAGCTGCTGAAGCTATTGCGTGCGGTGAAGTCAAAGACGGTATTCCTGTTGTCACAGTCATTGCCGACTGCTGTTCGTCAAAAAGATCGTACAAGAGCTACTATTCTGCTTCGTCGGGTGTAGCAGCTATTATTGGCTATAAAACAGGGAAAGTAATTTATATGGACGTTAAAAAAAATATTGTGTAGTTTGCGCCCGAGCAGCAGTCAAAGGTGAGCCTCCCGCGAACCATGAGTGTCATAAAAATCATACTGGTTCTTCGACAAGTATGGAACAAAGTGTCATAGTCGAAGGTTTTAAAACGTCTGTTGCGAGGCAAAACGTAATTTACGGTACGTTGATAGCAGACGGTGACGCGAGTACGTTTAAAAAAATATTAGAAAGCAGGCCATATCTCAACTATCAAGTTAGTAAGATCGAATGTACCAACCATCTTCTCCGGAACTACTGTGGAAAGATTCTTAATGTGAGCAAAGATACATCTATTCCTCTAAATGAGAGAAAATTGCTCACCACCGAACGACAAAAAAGGCTTCGTATAGCGGTAAAAAGTGCAGTGCGATTTCGCAAAGCGCAGAATGTGACCACTGCTGAACAAATCATAAATTTAAAAAAAGATATTTTAAATAGTCCGATGCATATTTTTGGTGACCACCACGCCTGTGAGACCTATTACTGTACTGGAAACCGGAATGATGAGGATAATATGGTCCCTAAAGTACGGTCCTTGTTAAATAAAATTATGAGTCATACGGCTCAAATAGCATTTCACTCTAAAAGCTTGCTTCATAATGTGACCAACAACCGAGCTGAGCAATTTAATAGCATCGTGGCAAAGTTAGTCGGTGGCAAGCGCGTAAATTTTTCACTCAAAAACTCCTATACAGCACGCTGTCATGCCGCATCTTTTAAGTCCGCAAGACCTCAGTACAACATTTACAAATCAAAATTTCATAGGAGTCCAGGTGCAGTTTCGATTATTTTTATTTTGTGTCCTAACTTTATTAATATTTTATTTGTTCCGACTAACATACGAGTACTTTTTTTAGGTATTTCATTGAAACGCATTGAGATGACTCGCCTTAAAAGAAAGCAAAAAGAGAAAATATTTCGTCCTAGGAAGAGATTAAATTTTGACAATAATAAAGCAGATTACGGCGATGAGTGTCAAACCGGACATGCCTGCAGATTCCTATGAAATTGCCAAAACTTTTTTTCTCCAAAATCTCCAGGAACAGGTGAGCACTAGAATTTTATTTGTATAAGCACAAATATTTGCGCAAATTAGAATAAACTAACTTAAATGCAATATTTTTATCCAAGGTCAATAATAGAGAAGAGGTGGAACGAGATACAATTCTTCAGGCAGAAAGCCCACTTTGGCTTGAATTGAGAAGATGTCTTCTTACAGCATCATCGTTCGGCAAAGTTTGTAAAAGAAGACAAAACATAAGCTCCGCTCCCTTAGTCAAAAGCCACTTATATTCCTATTCACTAGATCATATAAAAAGTATAAAGCACGGAAAGATCAATCTGACGGGACTCAGACGGGAGTCTGGACGTCTGAACGGGTGAACAATTTCCCTTGAAAATTGAAAAAATCACTCGTGACGATGAATTTTCGCAAAACGAAATGCAAACTAGATTGTATAAATATTACTATGAATGTCTGCTTCCAGAAATTGTAGACCCACGAAAGTCCAGATCGATGCCACTGAGAAGCACTACCTACTAATTTTTGTATTAATACATCTATCTATATAAATGGATTTTCAATTGTGTTAGTTTTTTACTTTTCTACCAATCAAATCCCTTCATTTGATATCCATATTTAGGTAGTTGTAAAAAAAATGTGTAATCTGCAATTTTTCTTACAACTACCGGCCGGCTACGGCGGCGGCCATCTTGGATTTTCACAATGTGTTTATAAATTGTTGCGTGTTATTCTGATGTATAAGCTATATTGTTGTAAAGTTCCATTAAAATCCGTTCAGTGGTTTTTGCGTGAAAGAGTAACAAACATCCATGCTTACAAGCTTTTGCGTACATAATATTAGTAGGATTACTTACACTTGAATAAATAATATAAAACCGATTTTTTTTTATTTTAATACAATGATAAACATTTGATAATTATGTCTCACTACGACAATCACTTATTGTACCTACTTAAAATTACAACTTTGCCCAAAATTTCATATCACTCATTTTATGTTTTATAAAATAACATAAAACATTCAACAAAATGCATTAGTGGATTAGTAGTAAAAGTATGCTAAAATGTACCTAATGGTAAATCAATAATAATAAATCGACTCGCATCCGAACGAATTGCATCCGCACGGATCAAAATCTTTTGATTTGACTATAATGAACCAACTCACGCACACAGACGCACTTGCTTCTGCGTGAGTAAAAGTTGCACTGAATTACCTGAAACTTGACATTACGCGTTAGACGTAAACGCTCTTAACCATTAAATATTCGTTATCGTGCACAAGTGTGGGCAAGTGGTACAACTTCTAAAGACGTGCTATTTTGTGTTTCCCGCCAAAACTCCCTAGGAACTTTCAGTAAAGCTTCTACCACTTTACTGAATCGCTTGACATGACTCATAGACTGTACTGACTATATATTTTGACTTTGACTAGACTTTAGACTTGACGATTTAGGAATACCTACGGTGTTGGAAATTGAAACGAAAGTTCTATTTCCCGCCTTTTCAAATTGACACTGGCAAATGGTTATAAGCCGATGCCATATATAAATAAAAATAAAAATGTCAAGTTCCATTTGTCATTTGTCAATCAAATTTGTCATTTGAAACATAGACGCCGCTGAAGGGTGTGTTGTGTTTCGTTTTATATCGCAGTATCTACTTAATATAGATCACATAAATGTATAATAAATAAAATATATACAAGTTTAGACATAAAAATACTAAATAATTTAACGCTTTGGTTGTTGCAACTGACTGTGATAAATTGTTTTGATAGATTTTTTTAGTGCCTGAGCTAAAAGGTATAGGATTTTCACACAAAATTTAATAACAGGACAAGGCACTAGGTTAAATATTGTTACTTACCTTGCATTTACCATTTAATCTCATTATATCTCAAGTTTTCTGATGGTGAGTTAATATTATATTTGTTATTGTTGCAGAATGCTTAGAGGAAGAGTACAACATTTGATGCATTGTACATTGTTTTTAACGTTTATATTTTTTTCTCTTGTATTTGCGGGTGCTATAACACTAGATGGAAAGGAGAAGCCTTATATAGAACCATGGGGAACTTATGGCATACAAGGGACATTAATTTTGTATATTCTTCGACTACTGACTTTGTTAACAATACCTCAAGTTTTCTGCAATTTTGGTGGACTTATATTTTTTAATGCCTTTCCGGGAAAAATTAAATTGAAAGGCTCTCCATTACTAGCCCCATTCATTTGTATAAGAGTGGTAACAAGGGGTGATTTTCCAAACCTCGTAAAAGACAATGTGACAAGAAATATGAATTTGTGCTTAGATGTTGGAATGGAAAATTTCATGATTGAAGTAGTTACTGATAAAGCAATAAATTTACCGACACACAGAAGAGTGCGAGAGGTGATAGTGCCACCAGAGTATAAGACAAAAACAGGTGCACTATTCAAATCTAGAGCATTGCAATATTGCTTGGAAGATAATGTTAATATTCTTGCTGAAAATGATTGGATTGTGCATTTAGATGAAGAGACATTATTAACCGAAAATTCTGTGCGTGGAATATTAAACTTTGTATTTGATGGCCAACATCGTTTTGGTCAGGGTCTTATCACCTATGCAAATGAACATATTGTCAACTGGCTCACAACACTAGCTGACAGTTTTCGTGTTGCTGATGACATGGGTAAACTGAGGTTCCAGTTTTATGTCTTTCATAAACCACTTTTTAGCTGGAAAGGATCTTATGTTGTGACACAGGTAAACTATAAGTAATTAAAAGTCAATAAGAAAATTAAACATAACAAGAATACTAAATAGTAAATACTAAAGTTATCTGTTACTATTTTGTCAAAATTATTTGTATGTGTATATGCAGTATGCCATTGTAAATAGGTTTATGCTTAGCTTAATTCACCATTCACAATCATTTAAAGGATATGAAAACATTTTTTTTTTCATTTATTTTTAGGTGTGTGCTGAGAAAAAGGTGTCATTTGATAACGGCCTTGATGGCTCGGTGGCTGAGGATTGCTATTTTGCAATGAAAGCTTATAAAGAAGGTTATACATTCAATTTTGTTGAAGGAGAAATGTGGGAAAAATCACCATTCTCTCTGTGGGATTTCATGCAGCAAAGAAAGAGGTGGTTACAAGGTATATTATTAGTAGTCCATTCCAAGGAGATACCTTTCTGTCATAAGATTTTCCTAGCGATATCCTGTTACTCTTGGGTTACCTTGCCTTTCTCTACGAGCAACATTTTACTTGCAGCATTTTGTCCAATTCCATGTCCACAGTGGTTAGACTTGATTTGTGCATTTACTGGGGCTGTGAATATTTACATGTATATTTTTGGGGTAATCAAGTCATTCTCAATATATAGGTTTGGACCATTTAATTTCTTCTTACTTATTATAGCTGCATTAGCAACAATTCCAGTTAATATAGTCATAGAGAACATAGCAGTCATTTGGGGTGTCTTAGGTAAAAAGCACAAGTTTTATATTGTCAACAAAGAAATTAAGATCCCTGATATAGTATGATCATACATGTCGAAATACATGTCATGGTAATTGTTATTAAATGCACAAAATACTTAAGAATTATCTAGTGAATTGTATGTGTGAAGTATGTTATTTAGATTTTAGGTAATATTTATCAGATTTATTGATAATTTTTTTTTGTGTCCATAGTCACACAGTGTTACCAAAGAATACAGTTAAAGGGTGTCTGGTTGATGTAACTTAAATATTATTTATTTTTCTACTTTTAATTATTTGGTATTTAAGTATAACTTTAAGCTACAAGTATTTTAAATTCAAGGAATATAAGATTGATTCTAATTTATTGTTATAAATGCCAGTAAAACACAAAGTTTTGTTTAAGATATTTTTAATGAATACTATTTCTGTAGAGGTTCACACTTCACATACACATGCAGTATTGTATCATAAATATAGCACATAAAACTAGAAACTCAAAAATAATTTTGCGCACAAGATTTTTTACTTCTTGTATGTATAACTCACCGTAAAATTGTAAATAAGTACAATGGGATTGTTATTACAATCTTACGGTATAACTAGCGATATTGTAAAATATCGTACGTTATATTAGTCTTTATTTCACGTAAATCTATGCTGTTATGACCGTAAGAAGTAAGAGCACTTGTAAATGACCGCTATAGCGCACGCTAGCCGCTGACATCAGCGGTCCTTCCGCCCGTGCCCTACCCACCTGAGAGCCCACCGCGTCGCCCGCCCCATTAAAGAAACTGCCGGCTGGCGCCCAACGTTGTCTAGAGTGCTAGACTCGTGACGTCACAGCGCGACCAAACGCTGCGTCAGTTTTTAAATAATTTTCGCGAAAATTCGCACTTTGATATTATTTCGGCTATCTTTGCGAAAATAAAAAAGTAAAAATGCAGATGTTCTTGTATTTTCTTCTAGATCACTTTAGCATGTCTAAAAAAACATTGGTCAGCCTCATTGTCAACTGTAAAAAAATTGTGTTGTGTAAAAAGCTTATGGTATAAACTAACAGTATTGAAAGGTGTTGTTTTATAATTGATTAAAAATATTTTTTTCCATTTATTTTGTCAACAAACAGTCGTGTAATTTTACATTACATTTTAACTGAAAATAGTTACAATTAAATATCCACAGTGCACAAAAATTATACACACTAAGAGATAAATAACTATTTAATAACTAATTTTTAGTTTATATTTATACCATAAAATATGATATAAAATATATAAACTAATAAAACAATGGATGTTGTGTAGTAGGAGGATTTTAATTTCAGTGAATTATAAAATATAAAGAAGCTGAACTTATAAATCACCCATCGCCCCCTTAAATCACATCAGCGCCACACATTTTTTTCTGGTCCCCTTACTGCCCCCCTCTAGACCTCCAGCGCCCACAAGGGGGCGTTGTCGCCCACTTTGGGAAAGACGGTTGTAAAACAATATAACTTTTTGTACGTAGAATATAAGAAATTTGAATGAATGATTTATTTTTTTGTTATATATTTGTGTGTACCGACTTTCACCTATTTTTACCTACACCTACCTTAAGCGGCTTTCAGACTACGCTATAATATAATATAGTATATAGCTCATAGCACAACAATATCGCGCACCATACATTTTGAAGCTCATTTCAGACTACGCTACGAAAATAGTATATTTTGCTATACAGTATAGCAAAGAAGGACTTAATGGTATACTTTATAATATTTCACGTTCACATTACGCGGTATTATCGCAAGCATTTATAGCATATAGCAAGCTCAGTATGGTTGTGTCGCTCGTTTCGCTTGCGGGACGGCCGGGGTGAGGGAGGAGGAAGAGGGCGGCGCGCGATATAGCACCGCATGAACTCAGCGTATCGCAATATTTTATAGCGTATAGTAAGCCAATAATATATAGTACAGTACAGTATTGCGCTGGAGCCAAATTATTGCTTTTGTCGTAGTTTTTGTCTATTGTAGATCCAGGGTCTGGCATTTTTCTTCTTTCGTAGCTAAAATATTCTAGGGTAAAATAATAATAACTTGTATTAATTCCATTAGTTTACATCGATTCTAACAAAATAATTTTTATATATATCTTTCATACAAAATTAGGGAGTTTTGTCATTTTAATGCGACGGGGCACATTTTTAGACCTAGGACGAAATCTAGTCTGACAGATGCGCCTATTACACGCCATTAAAACTTTGACAGTTGAGAGGATTCAAACGAATTAACAAAAAAATATGGCGACGCGGAACATATTCCGTTTAAGCAATCAGCGCGCGAGATGCGTTGCTTCGCATGCCATTTTAAATAAGACGGATTCTTTTCAATATACAACACAAACAAATCAAGCATAAATATTCTAAAATTATATTGTCAATTATGTCGAAGCACAAAATGACCAGCTGCCAGCCCCGTCAACGAAAGTCCCGGCTGGAACTGAGCCACTTTGAAGACCGATTACTGGAAAACTGGTTTTTAAAAGTCGTGTATTAAAGCTTGCTTTTATTTCAAAATACCTATTCGAAGATACTTCTAACGATGGAGTATAATGAAAAAATCATTCCCACTTCATTTGTATGGGGATCCGCCCCTAAAATATAAGATTATTATTATTTTACGATGCTAAAAATAAAATCTATAGGCAGTCCATAACTGTACCAAAACTTAACCATATAATATTATATTCATAATGACAGAAGTTAGAAGGGCGGACAGAGCGAAACTATAATGGTTCCTTGTACTACGGAACCCTAAACATAAAGAAATTTCTGAGTGCGTTGTGTATTTTTGTCATGTTCGATTTCAATAAATGTATGGGCATAATTGTCAATAAATTACATGATTTATTCTTGCAGCTTATCATAACAATTATTGTTGAGACAAATAATATTATAATGATAGCCAAGTACCAATTTTATAATCTGGTAAATATGAAAATCTTATAATATTCAAACTTTTTCTTAAAATACACAAACAACTAATCCTAAATAATCTTGTATAATATTGGCAAAGTTCCTGCTCGACCAGTTTCTAAACATTTTCCTTTGCCCTTAGACGCCTCAAAATATTTAAACACAGCAAGTGACCGCATCGACTGCAGACGTGATTGAAGTCCATATTTACAGTATTTGTGTGTGCGCACGATTCATCGGCGCATCTTATGCCTGGTCGAGCGGCAACTTCGATAGTATCTACCGATACTTGTACTATTACCTATTCTGTGCATTGATTAATAATCTCCTCCTTTTTTCGGAAGTCGGTTATAAAGTGGGTAGTGGATTTATACAACTAATAAATTATGAAAAATATATAGGTAACCTAATAATATGCGTAAGCGATTTGATTTACGTTACTGGTAAGTAGTAACAATTAAGATAAAGCTACTCGTAGGATAATTTTGTAGTATTATAAAAAAAAAACTGTGATAGCAGCAAAAACACGCGTCTTTCTACATTTTACTTTTAAACTTTGCTCTTTGTTTTATCTGGTTAATAAGCTAAATCTTCCATAATTTTACATGAGTATTTCTGTTGTAACATTTCTTAAAGTTTATCATAAGTCCGTCATGTGCTCAGTGGGTATGTTATTAATTAGTACCAGTGGAAAATTCTTAGTCTTTACTGCATATTATCGCGTATATATAATTAATGATCTCAATTAAATGAAAAGTGAAAACTATAGTTGTATAATGTAGGTACTAAATTATCGTATTTTCTAAATTTATTTTATGGTAATTAGTTACATATAATCGTAACAAGTTTTGTTTAGCTTTTTGAACCTTTTATTCCAACTTTTATATTCAATGTACGCCCAGTAATACAGTAGGGCCTCGCTAATCCGGCGAGGGAAAAAACAAGGTCCCTACCGAAATATCGAATTGTCCGGATTATAGTATGTACTATGTATACAATATTTTGTCAACCTTTTTACATGGCAATGAGTACTACACCTAACTTAGATCTTAGAATATTTACGCGGCGGTGTCATTTAATTTGTCAGCGAACACGCTAGTAATTAAAGGTGGGACCGCACTACGCGGCGGCGGAACTACGCGACGCGGCACTCCATTGCGGTATTACTAGCAGGAAAGTGTCGCATCGCTCTGCTGCCGCCTAGTGCGGCTTACCTTAACACTGCAAGGTCACAAACAAAATACTGTGGAGTTGTTGCAAATAATTGAATATTGACATGTTGTGATGTGACCTGCACCTACCCCCGTCGATGAACGTCCCCCGCGCGATCCTCTCGTCTGTCCGGATTACAGCGTGCACCGAAGCAACGCGGGTCCGGGTTAGCGAGGCTCTTCTGTAGTATATTAAAATAATAATAATAATTAGTATGTCATCGGAGTACCTACACTGCCTAGTCGTAGTAATATAATTAGAATTACAATTTTAATACATTTGTGGAGTGCTTGAGTGAGTTTTTAATTTATTACCAAATAATTGTTAACGGAGAGGTCAACAGGTACAACACGTACAAACAGAATTAGACCTAATCGGTGTCACCTTGTTATGGTGTAATTAGAATATAGAAGTAGGTAACTGCCACTCGTCATGACAAATTCTATCTATAACTAAAACCGAAAATACTTGTGTATCACACCTTATCGCTAGTTGATTCTACGAATTGCCTGCTATCATCGGTGTGTCCGTATTTACGCGCTAAACTGTGAATATTAATGTTCAGAAAATAAACGATGCATAAAAATTATGGTTAATCTTATTTACTTATACCTAATGTTAATTTACAAATTACAATGCGTACCTATGTTAAACTAGGGTTAAACCCAAGTAACAATTTATCGTCGTACAATAGTTTTGTAAACGTTATGTTACCACAGCTAAGTCACACTAACGTTTTAAAAACGTTTATTAAACGCGAAAAGGGCCTCATTTATACGACCAACGTTGATGTATAATCGTCATACAAAAGTCACAATTAGTGTCTTCGTTGAAGTCATTCAAAAGTCGTGTGAACGTTAAGAAACTACCACTTTCATCGCACAGTAGTTTAATCATAACTTGAAGGCGACTCGAATTGTCATATTGTGGTCGTACAGGTGATTTGAACTAAAACGGTTTATTTGAGTTAAGTAACAACACCTGTACGACTGTTTTTTTTCTCTTGTTAGTGACTTGGTTACTTGTGGTTTTTGGCAAGAGATTTGAGTGCAAAATAAGTATTTCCAAAAAAATAAAATATTAGTGTAATAATGTTATTTAATTTTCATATCTTTCTATCTGTAACTAATACCTTTTAGTTCGACTGGGAATTTAAGTTATGATAAAATACTATTTAAATTCACACGCCCCTTCGTAGTTTTGTGTTTGAAACATTAAGTATAATATTTTTAATAAAGATATATTTATTTCTAAAAATAGAAATGTTGCTTTTGTCGCATACTTACCTCTTTATGACGCTGTAAAGACAGTAAGTTGTTTTAAGGTTATTTCAAGACCATGCAATACCTACGCCATCCGCCATTACTATTAGGATTCCTCAAACAAAAATTCCTTTTTAATTTGTCAATATTCACACAATATCAATTACCTTTAAATTTAAAGATACTTGATCTTCTCTCTTGAATCTTTAAATGTGACTCAAATGCGTTGCGTGCGTGCGTGCCTCAAATGCATCAAAACACCAAGGTTGGTTAAATTCAGGACATGACTTTTAATCGACAACATGTAATATAAAAGGTAAATATATATGTCGATGAACAACCAAGTCGCTCAAGTGTCTCAAATTGACTGCTGTAAAACAAGATGGGTTCGTTTTACAAACGTCATTATGAAAACGTGTATAGGTACAACTGCTTCATTATATATGACGATTATATAAACATCATATATAGGGTTTTTCAATCACCCAATTTGGTCAGTTGAAATTAGAAAGACTATTGCGTTGTCGTACAAACGTTTTAGCTAAAACTATAATATAACGTCGTGTAGTTTAGTCTTGCCGACGTCGCTATGACCTGTTTATTATGACATATTGGTCGCACGACTAAAAAGTTAAATTAAAGACGTCTAAAGGACCTATTAGTCACCGCATTACTATTAAAAACTGTAATACAACTGGACGTCGTACAAGCCTTAACTTATATGACGTTTTCGTTTGTTGGGATACTATACATGATCATTTATAATTATTATAATAGTATCTACATTGCCCACATAGAATTTTAATAGTTTTTTAATTGATTTTCGAAAAGTATATAATAAGCTGGAAAATATTCTCCCTGCAATGGCATATCTATGATCAACCATTGACGAAATAAAGTAGTCATAAACGTGAGATCGTTGGGGAACATTAAAAAAACCCTATACAATAAAAATACACAAAAAAGTATGAAATAAATCTTATTTTCTAAATAATTCCCCCTTTGAATTCGGCTAAAATTTTAACGAAATCGGTACGACTTCGAAATTATTATGAAGTTTGAGTAGAAAAATTGAGAGAAATAGTTAAAATTTTAGCCGAATTTAAATGGGAAATTATTCATAAAATTAGTTTTATTTCATACTTGTTTTGTGCATTTTTATTACTTTGGAAGTCGGTTTTAATTTTTTGTTTAAAATATAATATTTTTTCTCCTTTTATTTATATTTATTGTATTATTATTAACACATTTTAAGAAAGATCTAATGATTCTCATTTTTATTAAATTGAGCTCAATTTGAACAACTCAACATTAGGAATTTTTGTTACTAAAATTTGTTATTTTTTGTTTCTGGTCTGAAATAAAATTATTATTTTTAGTAAAGAGGTAAAAGGAGTCAGTTAATAACCAATCTTATTGTAAAAAAACATAATAATAATTAATAAAACAATGAACGAACCGTCGTAAAACTTTTATTTAATTATTCTCCTTAAACTACAGTCAATGTTCGATTTGTTTGCCTCCGGCACGAATACAGGCTCTGCAACGCCTTACAAAAGACCTTTGCACCAGTCGTGCCAAATTCCTTGAATTTATTTCTAATGACGCTGCATCAATTTTTTGGCGAAGTTCTGATAGATTTTGTATTGGTTTCGAATAGACTTTTTCTTTTATGCATCCCCAGTAAAAAAAATCAACTGGATTTAGATCAGGGGAACGAGGAGGCCATAAAATTGAGCCACCGCGTCCGATCCATCTGTCAGGATAATCAGCGTTCAAATAATCACAGCCCGACCATAGTGCGCCGGACAACCATCTTGCTGAAACCACATTTCTCTGCGAATACTGAGCGGTGCGTCTTCTAACAAATTTGGCAAATCGTTTTGAGAAAAATGCAAATAGGTGGCGCCATCTAAATTTTGAGTTAGCTCAAATGGTCCAATTACTCGTCCGTTTAAAATTTCAGTCCACATGTTTACTTTGAATTTACTTTGAATTGAATTGGGATCGGTCTTCACGCATTAAATGCGGATTTTCGACGTGCCATTCATGAAGGTTGTGTAAGTTTAAATAACCGTCTCTTTTAAAAGTAGATTCGTCGGTCCATAATATTTTGTTTAGGAATTCAGGATCTTCACGAATTTTCGCTAACATTGTCCTGCAGAAATCAAATCTAGGTGCGTAATCTCGTGGTAACAAACTCTGGATGCGTTGCACATGATACGGATGAAATTCGTATCGTTTTAAAATTCGATGAGCGTTACTTTTCGGTACTCCCGTTGCTATTTCTATCGCACGTACTGAAGTGCTGGGGTCATTTTGAATTTCATTCAAAACTACGTCGTCATAGTTTCTTTGCGGTCTTCCACCGGACGTACGAACACTGGGCAATCGTCCTTCCGAGTATGACGCGTGCACATTTTGGAATACGCGATAATCTGGGTGACGCTGCACATTGGGGTATCTCTCGCGATACAATCTGGCTGCGGCAGAGGCATTACAACGGCATTCACCGTAGATAAGATGCATATTTGCATATTCTTGGACTGTGTACAGATCAGGCATGTTTTTCACACACTATTTTCACAGCACAAAGTCCAGAAAAGCAAAGCCAATGTCGTCAGTACGAATGCAGTATTAAGTCTAAAGTAACACAAGCCAAAGTCGTCAGTACGGATGCAGTATCAAGTCCAAAGTAACACAAGCCAAAGTCGTCAGTATGGATACAGTATCAAGTCCAAAGTAACACAAGCCAAAGTCGTTAGTACGATGGTTACACGAATACGAGAGATGCGTAGTAGACGAAGAAACGATGCGTACTAAATGTTGTGAACGGACGACCCCTCAAGCGTCACTATCCGTCTCGCTCATTCTAAAAGTCGAATATCAATCTGTCTCGCTCTAGAGTGAGACAGACTGTCACCGTCACTATCTATCTCATTCTATCACTTTTGTTCATTACACACACTCGAGACCCCGATCTGTTAATACAAAAAAGTATCAATTATTATTTTTGGAATGAGCTCAATTTGAAAAAAAATAGAAATAATTTTTTTTAATGGTAAGAAAAGTGGCTAGTGTTGCACCATTTTTAAATCTTGATTAAATGCGCCATTTTTTGAAATAACTTGCCAAGGATAGTGTAGTACAATTTTTTTTCAAAATGAAGTGTCAAAGTTAACTAACAATATTTTTGTGAACCATGACTCACTAAAACTTAACTTATTTTATTAAATTAACAATGTTTTTTGCATTAATTCGTAGTTGCGATTAAAAGCATCGTTAATGAAGATCTCGAAATTAAAAAAATCACAGCGAAATTGTGACATTGGTGATCACATGACTTGAAAATGCGAGCAAGGGTGTCGAATTTCGACTTTTTTACAAAATTGTCTATTATCGCTGAACTGAGTGATATGGAATTTTTATTTTATTTTTCCCGGAACTGGTGTAACTTGGCCATTCATCCGGTCCCAGATTATCGTTGAGTTTTGGGACATTCTGTATATTTGCCGTCAGTGGATATCACATGCCGAACGTATAACCGCAGTATATAAAATGCAGTTTGTTAAGCCGTGTGTAGTAACCGTGTGTTATTGTCAATAAGTAGTTCTGATAATAACATTGTGCGACCTTGAGGAGAGTCCTTATGCAAGAGCATTGTTTAAAAATCATTTCGGTAAGATCGTGATTCCGTGACAAACATATCATATAGCAACATTGTTGTAGTAACTGTTAACTAGTTACTTTAACTATGTATGTTTTTTATTCGTTTAAAAAGTGTCGACCACAAACCAAAATATTATTAGATCGTAAAATTTTCATTCTCATTTCATGTTCCGTAATTTTTAAAATTCATATCCATGGAGAAGTAAATCAAATTTTATATGAATATTTGTTGAAATTAGTTAAAATATGACAGTGTAAATACTGTCCTGGCTCCTGCAGATATGCGACCTATGCCGTTGTAGTCCAGGTGTTATTACGCTTATATCTAACCTAATTTTAACTTTAGTCGCCGCGCCGGCCGTGGGTAATTGTTCCATAGTAAAATTCCCAATGTTAATATGTTCCGTATCGTGTACCTTGTGTGAAAATTGTTGTAAGGCTTATAATAGTATTATAATATGTGCATTGTGCGTGTATATCCCAATATGTCATTAAAATTAAATATTAAAATTAAATATTGAAATGAGTGTAAGTTTATTTATTCAAATCCCTGGCTATTCCCAAGCTTACAAAATTTCTAGCAATCTATCTACCTATATGTATAATATATAAAACCGGCCAAGTGCAAGTCGGACTCGCACACGTAGGGTTCCGTACCATTATACCAATATTTTACATGTTTACTTATTACTTCGTTAATTAAGAACTTTTCCAAGTAAGCAAGTTTTACAAGTTTAAGTATAGTCTATAACTCCTAAACTAACAAAGTTATATCAGCCGTTATAGTTTTCCTTTAAAGTTCATTACATGGACTACCATCATGAATTTTTTCAGAGTTTAGCATTAATTTTTTAATACCCAAGAGGTACTAGGAAACTTAGAGCAGGTGTTTGAGGCAAGCTGAAACCTTGTCCTATACTTCTCATATTGTACCTTAACACGAGACTGCAAGTCTGGCTGGTCGGAAGCGAGGCTAAGTTACCTAATATACAAATTTTTGAAGAGGGCTTTTTTTAACTGAGTAAATAATAAACAAAATGTGAATTGTGCTGAAATCGATTAAAATAAAAACGATTTTTAACGATTAAAACAAGGGATAATATAATTAATCGTGCGAATAAAAAATAACTTGGCGACTGCACAGTCGCATACTGTATTACTGAATTTGGCAGCGTGTTAATATGTTGGCGACTAAATTACTAAACTGGCGAAAGCACTCAGGCGAAATAAAAAAATACAAAAATCTGCAATCTTCAAAAAAAATACAATTTTCAATCAAAGTCAAAGAATTTTTTTTTTATTAAAAATAGGTATTTTTATACACTTTCTGAACGTCGATCTACATGATGCCTATCACCGGTTCGGGAACTAGCCCGGCGAGAAAAACCGGCGTAAGAAACTCAAGCGGGGCCATCTTTTATCAAAAAGATGGAAAATTGTTCTTTTAAAATATAAAAAAGGCATATATAACAATGTTATGACTAAAACTACATAACAAGAGTACAATAATATATGTAAATTAGAAGTAGCCTTGCAGGAGGTCACCTCATTCCCAAGGTGTGCTATCTTTCATAAAATCATTAACTTTATAATTGGCTTTAGCACACAAACTTTCTTTAACTACTTTTTTAAATTTATTGATTGAAAAATTTTGAACGCTTGCTGGATCTTATTGTATAGGCGTATAGGTATACTGGCCTTTAAACGAATTCTTTACTTTACTAAGTCTAGTCACTGGTACATCAAGCTTATGCTTATTTCGGGTATTTCTATTGTGGTTCTCTAAGAAAAGTGACTTTTCTTTTTGAATAGGTTTATTTTTTTTTAACATATAATACATTTGATAGAACATACTGAGAAGCTACAGTTAAGATTCCAGTTTCTTTAAACTTCTCTCTTAATGACGTGTTGGGGGCCAGCTTGTAGATTGCCCGAACAGCTCGCTTCTGCAGCACAAATATAGTATTTATATCGGCAGCATTTCCCCACAGTAGAATGCCATAGGACATTATACTGTGGAAGTAACCAAAATATACAAGTCTTGCTGTGTTTTCGTCTGAAAATTGTCTTATCCTACTCACTGCAAATGCTGCTGAACTGAGTCTGTCGGCCAACCCAACAATATGAGGGCCCCACTGTTGTGGTTTTGCGTCTAAAGTTATACCTAAAAAACAAAAAGGATTGTGTGGTTTTATGAAACCACGGTAAAAGTGAAACTTAATAACAAAATAGCGTGGAGCACTGGCACAAATGAGTACTAGTCTATACACTACACGGTCAGCTGATGCGAACTATAGGCACCGCCATATTGGTATCGGCTGCTCTGACGAGCGCCTTTCACTTTATCCCTACTCCGCGGCCGACCGTCACGCGACATGCAACACACAGACGAAAAAGTTTGAGACGATGTAAAAAACTTTTCACTTTAAAAGACAGCTGTATCTACTAGTTCCATACCTTTTCCATTCAATGGAACATTGGTTTCAGTTTGCCTTACATTTGGCAACGTGAACTTTATACATTTAGTTTTTTTGCTATTTAACAAAAGATTATTAACACTGAACCAGTGTACTATTTTTGAGAGAGCATTATTTACTTCGTCATAGCCTGAGTTTTGGCGATTAATATTAAAAGTAAGTGACGTGTAATCGGCAAATAAGACTATCCCGTTTTTTCCATTAATAAGGTATGGTAGGTCATTTATATAGACAAGAAAAAGAAAGGGTCCTAAAATGGATCCTTGTGGGACCCCCATCTCAATTTTGGTACCTGTGGATCTTTTTCCATTTATCTCAACACTCTGAGTCCTATTTGATAAATAAGATTTTAAGAGGACGAGTGCTGGTGGACTCCATTGTGGCATAGTTTCCTGATCAACGTTGTGTGCTGCACTCAATCAAATGCCTTAGAGAGATCGCAAAAAACTCCTAGAGCATCCTGCGACTCCTCCCAAGCATCAAAAATATAACTAATCAGATCAACGCTAGCGCCTGTTGTAGAGCGACCCTTCGTAAAACCAAATTGTTTAGTATGTAAAATGTTATTTATATTAAAGTGTGCTAGTAACTGAGTAAGTAATATTTTTTTATATATTTTACTTAGTGTTGACAAAATAGATATAGGTCGGAAGTTCGATGGATCCGACTTACTACCAGACTTAAACAGAGGTAAAACTTTACTATGTTTCATTAGATCAGGAAATACGCCACTTTTTTTTACAATCATTAAAAATAGTTGTTAAGTAAGGTGCGATAATATCGATTATAGATTTAATAACTTTCATTAATAGGCCCCATAAATCTGCAGTATTCTTAATATTTAATAAATTAACATTTTTAATAATGTCTTGCGGTCCTAATTCTTTAAATCTAAATTCGATTTCACACTCTTTTACATTATCTTTAAGAAATAATTCAGCATCAGCAGGAGAGGCATACAAATTTTTGGTGGTTGAAACTGGAATGTCAGCAAAGAATATCTCAAAAGCAGTTGCAACTTCACTGTCGGATTGTTTCGGATGTTTTTGTAAGTGCTGAATACGAAAATTACATCAATTTTCAAATTTCAATATGGAGTACATTTTTTATTAAAATTAGTATGGTGTCCTTTTGTAGGTTTCTGTGAGTGCTTTTTCTAAGTTTTCGGGGGACTGATATGAAAAGTCATGCATTTTGAATTTCCAAGATGGCGGACATTTACCTATTTTTAATAAAATGAATGTAAGTGTCCTATCCTAGGTTTACAAAAAATTAATTCATTTTCAAATTTAAAAATATTTTTAAATTTTGTTTTTTTTTTGAAAAATTGACGGGTGTCGTCACCAAGGTTTTTGGAGGTGCGAAATATGAAAAGGACATCCATTTTGAAATTACAAAATATTTATAATTCAAATATATTTTTTTTTAAATGGGTCTACATACTTTTATAGTAAAACTAAATTGCTGGTATTAGGGTGCTGATTACAAAACTGTCATCAGAACAACATGAATTCATTCATCATTCCTCGTAAAATTTACATGTGTGTTAATTTAAAAGTTTTTGGAGATGCAGATAAGGATTGATGATAAATATCACAGTAGGTATGTTAAGTAGTTCGAGATACCTAATTTATATGTAAGCTATATATATTTGGGAAAATTCAGTATTATTTCTTCTCATCATGAAGTAAAGATATGGTTATAGGGTTTAATTAGGGGGAGAAAATTTTCATTATTTTTTTCAGTTGGATGCACTGTTTCCAAGATTGTAGAATAATACGGCAATACTCTAGATACGAGATTTTCTAAGTCGTCCACCTTAAAATTTCAAGGTAACCTTGAAATACTTAGAAAAACTTTCTCGTAATGAATTGAGTCTTTTGAGGAGAGGAGAGGGGAGGATCTTGGAATTTCAAAATGAATGTCATTGTCATATACAGCACCACCAAATACCTGGACCATACCCATATCAATTTTACGAAAATAAATATCCGCCATTTCGAAATTTCAAAATGAATAATTTTTTTATAATCTACACTCCCAGAAATCCAGAAAAGGACGAAGATAATAAAAAAAAAAAACCGCCCGCCATCTTGGTATTAAAAACTGGAATATTGTACGCTCCTTTACCATTTTTAGATGCACCATCTATTATGATTTTTGAATTACCAACATTATGAAAAAATTATGTGCCAATTATTGAATTAAAAGTGTGCTCTCAAGTTGTCAATGTGCGCTCGTCAAGATGGTTATTTGTTCGCAAAAATAATATCTGTCTACCAGTTTGAAATATTCAGTGAACAAAACTAGTGTTATTTAGTCGCCAGATTTGGAATTTTTGTCCCTAACATTCTTTGGAAGTTTTGTCCCAAAATCTGAATTTTTTGTCGCAAGTTTAAATACATACCTTAAAATAAAACCACGTAGTTCTTTGTTGCCTACCTAGATGTAGCATATACGTGCTATTAAGATCGTAGTTCTTGACCGACAGATGTCAGAAAATCATGAATTGATAGCCAGCTTGTTCTCGCTTTTCTAGGTCACCTGGCAGGTGGAAAGTCCCACTAAAACGATCTGTATTTTTTACATTATTAAGCTATTGCATAGCTTCTATCGCGGGCCTTGAGCGCGGGGACCGAATCCAGAAATTCCGTAACGAAAAAACCTCACGCTCCGTGCATCGTCTAACGTCGTTTCAGTTCGGGAGTCTTCGACACGGCGTTGTGTGCGTGCGATTAGACGTATTGTACGACTCTACGAAACTCGCACGAATCGAGACGAGCTGCTCCGAAATCGGACGAATACATAAGCAGCTGTTTATGAGAAAGTAATTGTAAAAAATAATAATTTAAAACCCACATGTATTGTAAAATAATAAAAATATTTTAAACAATATTAACTTCTTATTTATTTAATAAAAGAAAAATTTGTTTTCTTATGGGTCACCACGCTCAAAAAGTGTAACTTGAATTAATATCAAAGAAAAAGAAATACTGCATAAATAAAATAAAATAAATAAATAATTATAATTGCATAAGTCGATACAAAATGCTATGCAATAGCTTTACCGCGGCAGTCCCCGAGTGCCACACTCTTTTTTTATTTTTTAATAATAAATAACTTCAACGTGTCTCAAACACATATTTTTTACAGTTTTTCAATTTACTTTTACAAGGTCAAGGTTAAGGCCCCGACTAAATGGCATGGCTTTTTTCCTTAAACTCCTTAAACATTAAACTAACTCTATAATTGTCAAAATTTCTAATTTCCTCAAACATATTTTTGGGAATAAAAAGATCACTTCTCAAAAATTTGTATAATAACTTAGCCCCGCTTCTGACCAGCCAGTCTTGCGGTCTCGTGTTGGGGTACAATAGGAGAAGTATAGGACAAGATATCCGCTTGCCTCAAACACCTGCTCTAAATTTCCTAGTAGCTCTAAATTTCCTAGTGTTTTCATCTACGATAAAAAATCGGTTGTCTGTGAAGTCGGTTTACTGACGATAGTTGACGTGCAACGTCATGTTTATAGTGCGCGCGGAACTAATTGGCCGCGCCTTATCGCGTTATCACGTCAAAAATAAGATTTTGCACCAAGGTATACCGTGATTCCAAAAGCACTAAACAGAACTCCTCAGTCTTTAAATATACGCGTTTGGAAATTTCGGCATTGTTTAAAGAACTGCAAGCATATGTCACTATGTAACTTACAGTAATCATCATCATTATCATCTTATTTACAATACCTAATAGAAGCTTAGCGCGTATTCAATTATACATTCGATCGATTATTTTAAACGTTTTTAAAATGTATTAATTAATAATAATTTAACAAATATCACTAAAAAGGGAAAAATTATTATTTTTAAACAAAAAATTAAATTGACTTCCAAAGTAAACACAAAAAAGTATGAAACAAAACTTAAAAAAAGCCAACTTGAACGTGAGTTTAAATATTGTTTTATCAGGATGTATTTCGAGCTGGTACCGACTTCAAAATTGAGTACCTTTGAATTTAATTAATTTAAATTAAATGTAATTGAGTAATAAAGATTGAGTACCTATAGAAATAGTTAAAATTTTAGCCCAATTTAAAAGGGGGATTATTTAGAAAATAAGTTTTATTTCATACTTTTTTGTGCATTTTTACTTTGGAAGTCGGTTTAATCATATTAGAAAACATAAATTTTGACAGTTTTCAATAGAAATGCGTAGGTAAAATGGCGCACTGAGTGAGTAAAAAAAAATGTATGAAACATAATAATAAGAAACCAAAGATTTCAAAAGTCAAGATAGGCTGTGACGTACATTTGACAGAACGAATCTTCATACAATAAAAAATTATGCCATCTTGGTTTTCACCATCCTTCAAATGATGGCTGTCATCATGTTTTCACAATACTTTAAATGTCAAAATGGCCTCAAAAATCTCAAAAGTGAGGCCTTTAACTGGATACATTTGCCTCAAAGTGCCTCGTCTATAATATATACGTCTATGTATGAAACACGATAGGTACAACGAGAAACTCCGTAGCCTAGTGGGTAGACTGTTTGATTCGCACTCGAGAGAGTGCAGGTTCGATTCCCAGGTTATGGCGTGTACCAATGAGACTTGTTCAGATCTCAGTACATTATACGGACGCTCTAACGGTGAAGGAAAACATCGTGAGGAAACCCGCACATGGTTGGCCCCAGACGTATTGACCAGTAATTCCTCTGGACTAGGCTGACTGTGTTGTGAGAATGCCGTATGTGCTTGGGCAACCATACGACATTTAAAAAAAACCAACTGTCCCAAGCACTACAGTATTTCAAGAGTGGTTACTTCGCTCGGATAATACTGTATAAATCATCCAATAACGGATGAAAAGGCCTAAGTTATTAGTTTCTTTGTATGAAATACATAAAGTGGTCTTTTTAGACCTCCTGTAAGGTACACAGTTTTCATCATTCGTCAATTTATATTTATTACTAGCTTTTGTCCGCGGCTCCGCCCGCGTAAATACAGTATCCAACGGGAATATTGTACTTTTTCAAGATAATTAAACTTAAGTAAACTTAAAAATATAATATTTCGAAAATTGTCAAGTAGCCAATTATTTTTAATGCGAATTTTGACCACTGTAAATGTGAAAGTCTGTGAGTATGGATGGATGGATGTATGGATGGATGGATGTTTGTTACTCTTTCACGAAAAAACTACTCAACGGATTTTGATGAAATTTGGTATGGTAGTAGCTTAAGCTCAGGATTATCACAAAGGCTACTTTTTATCCCAAAAAACTACAATATTCCCGTGGGGTACTGTATTTACGCGGAGCCGAAGCCGCGGGTAAAAGCTAGTAATGAATAAAAACGATTGTTTTATTATGTACAATCGTAGTAAACCAGTACTTTATTGGGGATTATCTTATCAGGGCCATTCACGACAATCGTTAGGTCTTATCTCGCCTTTCCGTTGCTGTATCTACATGAAATGAAATAGGTAGGTACATACGTGTATTAATTGGGCACATATCTAATAATAAAAATCAGTTTACACCGCGACTATACGCGACGTTACGCGGCGCTACATTTTAACGATAGCTATTACAAATTGAACTATATTCACTACACTGCGCTGTGCAGCGCGGTACAACATGACATTCGAACTCTTACAAATGAAACCTGTATCTTCTTATGTAATGAATTATGGTCAATTTTGAATAAATGCAGCGCTATGTCGCGTATCGTTTCGTGGACCCAGGGCCGGATTTAAAATTAGTGCCGCCCTGGACACTGAAGAAAATGCCGCCCTATCACAGAAATTTTACTTAAAATTATAGTTTTTATATCTTAAATTTTTCAATAGAATAACTAAATGCTTGCTCATTGCATAAATTTTATTATATATACTTCAATATATAAAAAAATATTTGTTTTTGTTCCAAGAATCCATAGACAAATCATTGATTGAGCGCCCAGCGAAGCCAATCATATATCTTTGTAAGAATCATGAATTTTGCACTAACGATGACTTATGATTCATTTGTTTGTCAGGCAAACACACCTGACTTTGTAAATTAGTCGATTAAATCTTCACAATCTAAACGTTAAAGTAGACGTACACGTACATATTCTATGCATAGAATAGCCAATCTTTTGAGACTATTTGCAGTCATTGTAAAACGTAAGTAGTTTTTAACTCGTTTCAAACAAGAAATAAAAAATTATTAATTAATACAATTAATTAATTATTATAATGTGCAATTTTGATAATTGTAAAAAAATAATTCTAAATATATTTTTTTTAGTTTCCAAATTGCCGCCCTAAAGCTTTGCCGCCCTGGGCACTAGCCCTGACTGTCCCTAGTGTAAATCCACCACTGCGTGGATCCTTAGTTACAAAAAATTCTAAACCACTTAGGCACCTGTTGCAGCAAACGCTATTAATCGTATCCGATTCGGTTTTATACAAATCCTACTAAAAACGAGTACTTTTATAACTTTGGAAATTGCTTAAACAACCATAGATAGTATTGATTTCTCAATTAAGAAGGTATAACTTTCCTTTTAATACTATTACAAGTAAACTATCCACTGGATTAGACTGTTGAGTAAGAAATTAAATATATTATGTACTTACTAGCTTTCGTCCGCAGTTCGCCCGCGCGGGAGATTGTTCGTGGCAAAAAACTTATTTAGCAAATATACCTACTGCGATATAATTCCAGCATAGAGTAAAAATATAAACTTTGTAATAAATTTATACTAAAAAACTATTACGTACGTAAGTATAATATTAGGTCTTTACCTATGAAATTGCCGTTTTGTATGAAAAAATTTAAACGAATTTTTTTTCATGTATTTTTTATTTGTATTAATCGAAGTAATCACCCATGTAATCAATGCATCTTTACCAACACAGTAGCAGTTTACTGATGCCCTTCTTAAAGAAATCAGCTGGACGGGAGGCAACAAATTTTTCAAAGGCATTTTCTGCCTCTGCCTCTCGGGTATTGAATTTTTTTCCCGCCAAGAATTTATCCAAATTCTGGAAAAAGTAGTAGTCTGTAGGCGCAAGGTCTGGTGAGTAGGGCGGATGACGGAGAGCTTCCAACCCCAGTTCTTACAACTTGGAGACCGTCTGCTGTGCAGTATGAGGTCGCGCGTTGTCGTGCAGGAGCAGCGGAGACGAGCGATTGACCAATGCTGGTTGGAGATGTGCCAGCTTCTCCATCATTGTGTTCAGTTCTTCAGAGTATACATCTGCAGTAATGCTCACCCCGTTGCGAATCACACCGGCGCTAGACCACCAAACAGTGACCATCACTTTTCTAGGGGTAAGTTTTCGTTTAGGGCATTGTTAAGGTGCTGAACCAGGATCCAACCAACTTGCTGAGTGCTTGCGGCTATCAAACAGAATTAATTTTTCATCGCAGGTAACAATGCGGTTCAAAATTCCTTCATTTGTGTGTCTGTTGAGCAGTGCAAGGCACGTCTCGACGCGTACTTCACGCTGGCGATCATTGAGTTCGTGGGGCACCCATTTGTCAAGCTTTTCTACCTTGCCAATTTGACGCAAATGGACCAATATTGTTTTGACGCTAACGTCGAAAGCTGCTGCTAATTCAGCCGTAGATTGTGTATCCTCAGCTTCCACAATCGCCTTTAATTCGTCATTGTCGACCAAAGTCTTCGGACGACCGCGAGGTTCATTTTTCAGGTCGAAATTTCCAGAACGGAAGCGAGCAAACCAATAACAGGTGGTGCGTTGGTTTGTAGTGTTAGCTCCGTAAACGTCGTTGATGTTGCGTGCCGCTTGTGCCGCGTTGCTGCCACGACGGTACTCATATTCCATAACTACTAGAAATTTTAACGTTTACATGATGACGAAAAAGATTGAAATGCGATGAAAATGTAACACTAATCAATAAACAAATGACTACTTTTGGAAAAAGAATTCCATGTTTTTAAAATAAAATTAATTTGAAATTAGAATTCTTAGCCAAACAAAAATTATTTTCATTTGAAATGGCCAGTACTGAAGAACGGCAATTTCATAGGTAAAGACCTATTATATGTTTACTCTGTAATCTGTGCAAGTACTGTGTATTATTATATTGCAACAGGTATATTTGCTAAAGGAGTTTTTTGTCACTAACACTCTCCCACGCGGGCGAGGCTGCGGGCAAAAGTGAACGTACAGACAGACAGACTGGGCGGGACCTTCAATTTTTAATAAATTTTAGAGAAAAGTCGAAAGTGTGCGTATTGCGTTTCGAAAATTTTAATTTTCCCAAAGTCCGCTGCTTGATCCGGAACGCTAGTTAACACGACCTTAGACTAGGACTAGGTATGTTGTCCGGAATCCGACAGGCCGGGGAAAATTCAGAGCATTGAAAATAGAACTCTGCGCTAATAAATACAATAGAGCTGAAAATCGAAGTGTCGAGTATCGAGCTGTCATATATGACATTGACATTTAATTCGACACTTGTGTGTTCGATTTTCAGCTCTATTGTATTAACGCAGAGTTCTATTTATAGCGCTCTGAATTTTCTCCGGCCTTCCGGATTCGGGATCATGTAGTCCCAGCTGTATCTCTTTAACAATTAGTCCAAATTATTTGCAGTAAAACGAAAAGATCTCACGTTTTAAACACTTGAGTCGATAAATTATCTTAGTTTGATAAAATTTATATAATTGTTGATAATATGACCAATAAACATCACCTTACGATTTAAATATATTTTTTAAATTAAAAATCATATTTTTGTGACTTAAATATGCTGTCGCACGTTTTATAGGCACAATCAAACTCTTAAACTTTTTTCTAGATCTAATATTAAATCTCTCATCGATAAGGCAGCGTTTCTCAAACACGATTTCGTTCGCCCGTTTTTTTTTATTTAAGTACTTTGCAAATCCGACTACCACGGAAAATACTTATACTTAATTTTTTGGGTTAATATATAGCCTATGACTTTCACAAATAATGTGACTTTCTATAGGTAAAATTTAAAAAATCGGTTGAAGTAGATCCAGAGATTAACTCTTACAATCTCGGTAAGTCACAAACTCACAAAGAAACAAACTTTACCTCTTTTTAATACTAGTATAGTCCAGATGTTAGCTACGACTTCGTGCTTGAAAAAAATATCCAGGGAGAACCGTAGTTTTTGCTGCGCATAAAAGTAACCTATGTGTTAATCCAGAGACTAAACTAGCATATCAAATTTCAACAAAGCCATTTAGTTGTTATTACGTGAAAGAGTAACGAACATCCATACATAAAACTTAATGCGCGTTTATAATATTATTATAAGTAAGGATATCTTCGTCGTCGTGTTTTAATGATTTCGAAAATATTTTGAATAGAAAAATGTTAGTAGGTACTAGGTAGGTATTAGGCGTATAGATTTTGACTTTATTTGGGATTGTGGTTACCCATCCTAGTTTAATCCATTCACTTATTCCTCCTGGTATTAATATACATCAATGTCATTTCTTCTTCTTTACTTATTATGTTTTTTGAATTACCTACATTAGGGAAAAATATGTGCCCATTCTTGAATTAATGTGTGCTCTCAAGTTGTCACCGAGATGGTTATTTGTTCGCCGAAATAATATCTGTCTGTCAGTTTGTAATATTCAATGAACAAAGATGGTGTTATTTAATCGAATTTTTGTGCCTTGTATTTTTTTTCACCAACGGTTTATTTTGTCCGTATTTACTATTCACCATAACTCCAAGTACTCGAGAGCAATGGTGTGATAAACTGAGGTGATAACGATAATAGATAAGACGACATGAATGGTCACATTGGTACCACTGAATACAAGGAACCTGGTTTTCGTCGCAATATTACTGAGTATGTCGCAATCGTTCTTATTTTAATGAAACTTCACACACAATCTTATTGGACTGAGATCCCAGGCCCGTCAGACTACCTTTATATTCGTACTTATAAAATGTATAATATCATATTGTAGCATTAGTGTCTCAGATTAAATAAGTATAGCCAGATGCATAGTAATAAAAATTCTCACGACTATCGAGCACATTGGAAATGAATCTACGGAATTCGAAAAAATATTGTCGCTGAGCGACGAGAAAGTCGGGTTCAGGAAAAGGTTACAAAATTAAACTACAACGTAGAATGATAATTATTATATTTTATTCTTAGACTAGCTTTTGCCCGTTACTTCATACGCGTAGATGTTGAGGTTACTAATTTCCTATTATTTTTAGAAAAAGACTTTAATTATGCTAAAAATGAATTAAATGTTAAATGGTTTAAGATTATTTTATTATGAGAGTGTATTATGCTATTGAAGGACCACTTTATATACAACTTTATATACATCGTTAACTGTATTGCCGTGCGGAGCAAGGATCTACTGCTAGCCGAAATTACTATGGAACTTGCAACATAGAACTGTCCGTGTGAGAATCAGTTCTCTCTTAGGTCTATCCCAGTCACTTTCAACGACTGCCCCTGAGCTTTATTGATGGCGAAGCATACTTTTAGGGGATTCTGCAGTCTTTTTAATACAAATGGATACTCTGATGGGATTAATGGTATTTTAGGTATGGATAGTTTCCCCTTGAGCACATCTAGTGAGTACAGTAGCTTCGAAAATGTTGCAATGGAGAACTTTTATCTGGAGTCTGGTGCCATTGCTCAATTTTGGAGGCTTAATATTTTTTAATAACTTTACTGGTGCTCCAATATTCAAACAGAGATTATGTGGTGGAAGTCCAACCCTTCCAACTAAACAGGGTTTAGAACAGTCTTTCCCAAAGTAGGCGACAACGCCCTTAGAGGGGGGCGGTAAGGTGCCCAAAAATTGGGGGGCGTTGATGTGATTTAAGGGGGCGATGGATGATTAGTAAGTTCAGCTACTTTCTATTTTAAAATTAACTGAAATTAAAATCCTCCTACTACACAACATCCATTTATTAGTTTATATATTTTATATTCTATTTTATGGTATAAATATAAACTAAAATTATATTATATATTTATTATTTTTAATGCGTTCACAACGCTATTTATATATTAAGATAATTAGTAATAGGTGTCAAACACTGACAAATATTCGTCTTTTCAAGTGTCGCAGGTGAGGTCCCCACCTTCGAAGACACGTATTAAAAATAGGTAAATCTATTGTTGCGACCAAGCTGAGCACTTACCGAACGCGGGATTTTTTATGTACCTGGTCCAGTAAAAATGAAATTGAAATTAGAAGGTTCAATTATTATTCACTTTTGGCGCGAACAAATGTTGTACGATTTATTTATGCAAGCCTGTATTATAGTCCGTTAAATCAAATTGGAACTTGATATCAACTTGTTAAAAATCTTCAGATCTATCCATTATATTGGTTTTAAAACAAATATTTATTATTGGATAATTTTGAATTGGTAAAAGATACTCTTAAAATTGTAAATTTGTATTAGGTATTATTGCTCAATGTTTGCAATTGCTAATTTTGAATACAATATATTCTTAATATTGTAAAGTTGCATTTTTATTGCGCTCTCTGGTAAGAAAAGTCTCGTTTAGAATATAGGTTTAATTAAACTCCGGAGACTAATATGTTATCAATAACAATAAATAACGAGGTTTTTAAGGTAAAAATAAAATGGGGGCGCTACAAAATAACTTATTTTTAAAGTGGGCGTTAGACGGAATAAGTTTGGGAACATCTGGTTTAGAGTATTAAGGATCTCCACGGAATAGTTTACTGCACCATCAGTTTGTACTACTGAATCCACTGACTTATATTGCACTTTATCTGCTTCAAATAGATTTAGTAAAAGTTCGTTAATTGTGGCTGCGTTTTCATTGGAGTCAAAATGGCACGCTCACAATATAACCTTTATATGGGCGTTGTCATGAGATTGGTGACATCAGGGTAACTGCGTTAGTGAATTCTGTAAGTGATGTCACCACTGTTGCCAAACTTTGCAGAATAGTAATTTTACCATAAATTGTAGGGTAATCACCGTTTCCCTTTTTTAAGCAACAATTCATAACTTGAATTGTTGCTTAGATTGTGTGACTCCACATGTACGATGACTTTAAACACGACTTTACCTCATCCGCTCGTGTGCCCCTGGGTACTAAGGGTATCAAAATATAGAGCTTGAAGAGAACATTCCAAAAAAATACAACACATATAAGTAAAATGGTCAAGCATGAGTTTAACTCTGAAAAAAATACATTCAAACCCCTGTTCCCTTTAGGGTTTGAATATCGAAAAACAGTGAAATATGTGTTTACTTATTTTATTTTAGGACTACATTTACAAAGTTGCAGGCCGAAATGCTCATTTAATATTTTTCCCCATACAAAGTTTAATACCCCTTATTACCAATGAATAGATCAAATTTTAGAAAATATTGAATTAGTGCTTTAGTAGATCATGTCAAAGAGCAATATAAGGAAATTTTAAACAGATCTGACCACAAACAAAAAAGTTACATAACGTAATACATAAGTTACAAACGTTGATACCCCTTTTTACTCCCTTAGGGGGTGAGTGAGACTTTTCTTTTGCAACCTATACGTCACAAAAGAAAGCTATGGTCGAAGTATTCCTTTTCTAGCTTTAGTTGTTCTGCCTCGGCGTTGATGAAAGAGTCAGTCACGACATGTTACTTTATTTAATAGAAGATGAACACAAGTCTCGAAGTTTGAATAATAGTCGCCGTGGCGCATAGGCATACAGTATCTGGGAGACCGAGCTTTGCTTGCAGTTTTAGTAGAACGATAAAATAATTAAAAATAAACATAAAAGATAAAGAAATAATAAGACTAACAACTTTATCTGAGCGGGATTCGAACCCACCACATTCCAAATTTCCAAACAACGCAAAAGTTATACATAGGTACGCATACCAAGCTGCCAATCAGACTGACGTAAGAGAGTCGAATTTATTGATATATTGTTGCACGACGAAAGAAAAAACACATTATATTGCTTAAAAAAGCGCAGAAGGCATAAGACCTAGCTAGATCGACTTTTCTTATTCAAAACTCCCTGCATACTAAATTTCATGGTAATAATTGTAGCCGTTTCTAAGATTTCGATTATATATAAACAGAGACAATCTGTCTCGTTTAAAGTTATTTTCGTTTATAGTTTACATTTTTTTTCGTGAAGATTTGGCTACAGGGCAAACCCCCGATCGTCTTTGTTTTAATCTCAAATTGTAGCTGACTAAGTTGTCCAGAGGAGTTTTTCCTCAAATTTTTGATATTGTTCTTCGTTTTCAAAATACCAAGCACCAAAATCAAAAATTCTGAAAAAAGGTTTTTTTTTACTATTTCGGCCATACATTTTTTCGTTTTTTACTTCTTTGAATAATTCTTTTTGCACATTACAGCTCTCATAAATGCGCGTCTTTTGAGCTTGTGAATGTGAATGTGAATATCATATCTTCAAAACTCTCCGAGAGAAAGGGGGTCGCACTTTTTCGTGAAATCGGGGCCTATACTGGAGCTAACGAAAATACATTTCCAATGTCAATACGCAAAGAAATGGGGTACGTGCATGAAAACGAAGTAAATCATACCATGTTATATTGTTATATCGTAGTTTGTTCAAACGACCCGTCAGTTGTCGTTGACAACTGACTTGACGTTGGTCAAGCGCTAGTGCATACAGCTCCGATAATTATAAATATTATAAATTAAAAATTTATAATATAATACGATTTAACTTCTATTGTGCCAATAATATTCACTACATATTAAAATAAAATCATATTATGCCGCCATCTTGCTGCCATATTGTTATTGTGAAAGTGTTACTAATAATAAGAAATTAATTTTCCAATTAGTCTAACTAATAGTCGCAACGCGCTACTTAGGTCTAAGACAAAGTTTTTTATTTTATTTTTTGATACTGTCTTATTTTTGTTTTATTTAGACCATGGAATATTTTTATTTTTTTGTTTAGATTTCCATCTGACCCAATTGTGTCTGCTCGTTGAATCGAAAAAAAAGATTGAATCGCAATGAGAGCTATTGGAAGCCGTCTAAAAGCTCAAAAATTTGCTCGATACATTTCGATGACCAAGTAAAATACACCACTCAGCAGAATTGCAGGGAGCCATCTTATTCCCAAGGTGTGCAATCGTTAATGAAATCATTGAGTTTATAATAAGCTTTAGCACACAAACACTCATTAACAGACACAATTGATGAAAATATTTTGAACGTTTTCTGGGATTTTATTGTAAAAGCGTACATTGACCTTTAAAATATTTACTTACTTTGCCAACTCTGATCACTGGTATATCTAACTTGTTCTTGTTATAATATATATAGTAATAATATTCCTAACACGTTTAAAATGAATGGTTTTGTTATCTTTCATATTTTGTTTTCATTTATTAGTCATACTCGTACCTAAAGTGTTTTTATTACGAAGGTATATAAATTTTCTTATCTTATCTTATATAAAAATGGATTGCAATTCCAATGTCTCGCTAAAACTCGAAAACGGTTGGACCGATTGGGCTTATTTTGGTTTTGAAATAATTGTGGATTATATTGGAAATATTATATTTTGCAGGAAAATACTCACATCGACGGTTGATTATTCCCATGCTAACTGCACTGTGTTTAATTTATTACTTGACTGTTAAATATTATAGGTGCGTTCAATTTACCTATTTGGTTTATTTAAAAATAATCAGCAGGCCCCAGTAGGTTGGTAGGTGTACGTCTTCCTACTTCTCCTACAATCTTCTGATTAATTTCTTTGCGGGTCCCAAGACAGATTTAACATATCCCTCGGGCACCTGTGAGAGCAAATCAAATATTCGGCAAAGGGTTTCTTGTGGTTGGTTCTGTCCACTGTCGATTCTGGCTACACAGGAGTTGCAGTGGTGGGTATGTGTGGTGGGCTAATTGCCCGTAAAAAAAGGTATAGGTATAGTTATAAGACTTAGAAGTGGTGGTAAATTAACACACCTGGTGTAGGTGGTAGGGGTAGATATTGATGCAGGTTGCAGGTGCAGGCTGTCGTCGTAGGTGTAGATGTTGTTTAATCGATACCCCACGACATATAGATGTAGTTAACGTACCACCTCCGCATTTTTCTCCTGTCACTCGACGTATATAAATAAAGCAACATTTACACGTAACACAATTTTTACAATAGTCTATTCGCGTGAACAAGATAGTAAATGTCAATAAATTATGCGTACATATGTCAAAATGGCTTAATGTTATTGGATAATCTGAACACGACTTTTGCGTCATTGGATAATTTTAAATAATTTTTTCACATTTCATATCTTGACTATCCGTCTTCTTGACGCGAAAAGACTATAGTTGACACCCTTCCTCCCCTAAATCGTCTTACTTCTTATAAATGAATGGCCCCATATGAGAAGTTTCTAAAAATATAAAAAATATTATTATATTCCTTAGAAGTGTATAAATTTACTAGATATTTATTTTCATAATAATATATAAGTATTAAACTAAAATATAACACATAACACGTTATGTGTTATATTTTAGTTTATGGTAAAAATATAATAATATATAAAATAATAAAATAACAAATAAAAGGTTATGTGCACGTGCCATCTTGACTCTCAAAAATTAAAACACAGCCACAATAAATGAACTTTTAATCAAGTAACTTGAAGTAGATGAAGTAAAATATAAGTTAGTGTATTCAGTAGTACAAACTGATGATGCACTAAACTATCCCGTGGAGTTCCTTAATACTCTAAGCCCAACAGGTCTTCCAAAACATAATCTCCGTTTGAATATTAGAGCACCAGTTATGTTATTAAGAAATATTAAGCCTCAAATATTGTGCAATGGCACTAGACTCCAGATAAAAGTTCATAATTCATTTATTGCCAGAATAAAGTTACGATAATATGGTCTTATTCTATAATAAATATAATTTGATCTTTCATTCTACCTCTTGATGGTGTGCAACATAAAATTAAATCTAAAACATTATAATTGACAATTATTTATAAGAGTATAATTTTAAACATTCGCAGATAACATTTAATGTTATATACGTCAATTGAAAAACTAATATTTTACAGAATTAATAATAATGCATAATAATAACAATAAAATCTTATAATATTTTACCTAAATATTCCCTTAACCAACAATTGTCATGTCAATTATTTCAGTGCATATAAATATTGTATAATAGTATCTGTAATTAAACTGATAAGTAAATTTACGACTGTAGGAATTCTTTCACACTATAGTAACTCTTGTTTGCTAACATTTTTAGCTCCTTACATATCGATTGTATATTGAACATTTTATGTATGTCGCAACCTTATTGTATATTTTTACACACATACTATAAGTACTTTTAAGGAAAACAGGTGTCTTCGGTTTTTGTCAATAATCAATCTCTGATGATTTCAATAATATTTCTTGGAATATTTATTTATTAATTGCGTAAAAGAAACGCTATTCTTGATGATGAATTTAAACATCTCCAGGATATACTCCTGTTCTCCATCGCAACATTATCGCAGCTACTGTACTCACTAGATATGCTAAAGGGGAAACTATTCATACCTAAAATACCATTGATCCCATCTGGGTATCTATTTGTATTTAAAAGACTGCAAAATTCCCTAAAAGTATGCTTTGCCATGACCATCAATAAAGGTCAGGCACCTCAACATTTACATAGGCTGCACTAAAAGTATCGGGAATGGAATATTTCCACTGTTCCTGTCATATTCAAATCTTTTTAATTTAAAACTCCTTGCTTTTAAAAATCGAATACCGTTTATTTATTTGAAAAAAGATTCTCGGTCTTGTCACAAGGTCTTGTCAAACTTGTTTAATCGTTGAGAAAATGGAATTGACTCGAAAAAATTCTACAGCGATGATTTATTATGACTTTCGAAGTGGTTTAACACAAAAACAGTGTGTTGACCGGATGATTTCTGCATTTGGTGATGAAGCCCCATCCAAAACCACAATTTATCGCTGGTTTGCTGAATTTCAACGTGGACGTGTCAAGCTCAGTGATGATCCCCGTCAAGGTCGTCCAAAAACTGCAGTCACCCAAGAAAACGTTGATGCTGTGCGTAAGCTGATTGAGGAAGATCGACATGTGACATACCGCGAAATTCAGGCAACTTTAGACATTGGCATGAGTCAAATACAAATAATCTTGCATGAACAATTAGGTGTAATAAAGTTGTTTTCCCGATGGATACCGCATTTACTCTGTGAAGAGCAAAAAGCGGCTCGCGTTACTTGGTGCGTCAGAACTCTCGAAAGATTCCACGCAGGATCCTCAAATCCTCAAATGCTGTATACAACATCGTATCAGGTGACGAATCCTGGATATACGCGTACAAACCCGAAACAAAAAACCAGTCACGAGTTTGGGTGTTCGGAAATGAGTTGAAGCCAACAAAAATTGTTCGTTCACGGAGTGTTGCAAAAAAAATGGTGGCCACGTTTGTCTCCAAAACCGGCCATATTGCGACTATTCTATTAAGAACGGTTAATGCAGAATGGTATGCTAACATTTGTTTCCCACAGGTCGTTTCTGAACTCCGTAAAGAGAACTGCAACCGCCGCATCATCCTCCATCACGACAATGCGAGTTCTCACACCGCGTACAGAACAAAAGAGTTTTTAGAGCAAGAAATCATAGAATTATTAGACCATCCGCCGTACAGCCCCGACCTAAGCCCTAATGATTTCTATACTTTCCCTAAAATAAATAATAAATTGCGTGGTCTCACCTGAAGAAGCTGTGGACGCCTACAAAACGGTCATTTTGGAGACCCCAACTTCCGAATGGAATGGTTGCTTCAATGATTGGTTCCATCGTATGGAAATCAAATTTCGCGGAGAATACTTCGAAAAGCAATAAATACATTTTTAAATAGTAATGTTGTGACTTTCTTGATTCCCGAAATTTTCAGTGCCGCCCTCGTACGCGTACGAAGTTATGGCCAAAAGTTAGTTTAAGAATGAAAAAAAGCCGTGTGGTGTCGTGGGACGAATAGGAACGAAGTATTATAAAAATATTAATTTTAAGTTCTATTCGAGGTATAAAGAAAATAATAAAGACTATACATAAAAAATGATTGTGTGGTTTTATGAAACCACGGTAAAAGTGAAACTTTTTTTCACATTATAGACATTTAACTAAAAATTTTCGGAATAATATTCCATTAAGGGTATAAAAATCGCTTCAACAATCTTAATGTTATAGCACTGGCACAAATGAGTACTAGTCTATATACTACACGGTCAGCTGATGCGAACTATAGGCGCCGCCATATTGGCCTCGGCTGCTCTGACGAGCGCCTTTAACTTTATCCCTACTCCGCGGCCGGCCGTCACGCGACATGCAACACACAGACGAAAAGGTTTGAGACGATGAAATATTACGTTACGGACGTTTTTTTCCGGCTAGGGTACCCCTCCGTATCGCCCCATAATGAACTTCGTTCCAATAATTATCATTTAACGTTGTAGTTTTATTTTGTAACCTTTTCCTACTATCCCGACTTTCTCGTCGCTCAGCGACAATATTTTTTTGAATTCCGTAAGTATCATTTCTAATGTGCTTGACAGTCGTGTGAGAAACTGATACTGCTTACTGATACTTTCGAATAATACCAAGAATTACGCCAGTTAATTTTTATCACTCACTTTTGTTAAGTACCTTTATTATATTATAATAAAATATAAGTTATATTTTATACCTCACGATATTCATAAATACAAATACAATATTAAAATAAATTTTAAGAGCAACATTTTCCCACTTTCGGGGAAATTGCCCCTTAACTGACAACATTAAAGTTTCGTTTGTGTGCGTGTCGGCGAACGTAAGTATGTAATGCTTTCGCCACATCTACCTCACTTTATACGATGCGTTTATATGAAGACTGATCTTGGTGTTATAAATCGGCCAGATGTAACGGGCGCAATAAATTGATTGATGCTACCTCTTAAACATGTGTGTTTCAGGCACTCGAGAAGCACTGTCGGAACCGTCGGAACACATCTGTGTGACTAAAGGACAAATTTCGAATTACAGCCATTACAACAACAAAACAATTTTAAAAATAGGTTCACATACTGCAAAGTAATGACTAATGAAAACTAGTGAAAAAGGGACCAACTTCGGATTATATTTTTTTTATATACTTAAAAGTATATAAAAAAAATATTTTGAAAATCGGTCCACAGACGGCAGAATTATCGTTGAACTTACAAAAAAAAATGGTATAAGCAGCCGAATGCATAACTGCCTCCTTTTTTTGGAAGTTGGTTAAAAATTCGCCAACGACACAAATTACCGGATACTAGCTATTGCCCGCGGCTCCCCCCGCGTAAATACAGGGTATACTATATCCCGCAGGTATACTATACTTTTTCGGGATAAAATATGTTATAATATTAGTAGGATGTATAGGTTCATTGTACACACTAATACTAAAAAAGTATATATATTAATTTATCAGTAAGAATATAATGGTAGTCTAGCGTGCCTGGGATCTCAGACCATAATAACTCTTAAATTTTCTGTTTCTCAAATACGAATATCAATACTCCATTCCAGAACATAAGATTAAGAATTCAAGAGGTCACGCCCTTTAGTCAGGATGCATTCGATAATTTCGACGGCAAATTTCGAAATCAAAAATGTATGGGATTTGACATAAGTCGTCACTGAGTGACATGTCGCTTAAGTTAAATCCGATACATTTTGTTTTCGAACTTCGCCGTCGAAATTATCGAATGCATCCTGACTAAAGGCCCAGAACATTTAAATCCGATAGCATTTACGATTACGATACGAGTTTACAAGTTACGATACTTGAAAATCAACTCTACAATACAGGTACAGTTTATTATACTAAATTCAGAATAAAATTATTATTATTACAGGCTAATACAGGTATGAAGGCACACATTACTAATTATTTGATGAAAGTAACAGTAAAACTTTGACTTTCAGCAGAACACGATGTCCCTCGTCCATTTGTAGTTCTCATGTAAATCTGACGTGTAAATAATGTTCTATAATATTTTTTTATATGACACCTCAAGAGTCGAATCCCTTTTTGCGACAATTTCTTTCCCGCATTAGACTTTCATCCGTACCAACCAACTCGGACAAAGCATGAAAAGAGCTCGGGTTGCCTCTTGCCTCTCGGTAATTGGCGAGCTGTGAGTCATTAATTAATTACGTAAGGACGATTCCGACCGGCTGTTCTCACTTCCCAGTCTCATATACATTTACGTTGGACATCTCATTTCCTTAGTGTTTTTATGAAACATTTTCTAAATTAACCTAATTTTTTACTATTTATATTTAAATTCATTAGGCGTACAACTTACACGATTTCTCATGAGATCTCACGATTCTCACGATTGACCATGACGTATACGAATATTCGTTAAACCCTTTCATTATTAACTTTGGTTAATATTGAAACGTCTCCGTCCGTTCACGGGGCTTGTTCTACAGGTAGAAATTTACAGAACGAAAACGGAACTAAAAACGCACTGTGTTTTCTTTTGTGACACCGCCGCCAGCAGCAGCAGCAGCAGCAGCAGCACTGGTGCCACGGTGGAACTCGTACTCGAAAATAATACGATATTTCAAGTTTTCCATTTTGTAAACAGAGTGACGCAAAGAAAAAACCAAAAGAGGAAATAACAAATGAATTACGGTTTTCGAAACACAATTGCATGAGTAAATAGCGGTGTAAAATTGAAATTTGAATTCTTAACTAAAGAAGATATATTTGAGATCAAAGTGGTCAGTACGACAAAACGCCAATTTCATATACATATGATTAACATTACAATACATTGTACATTACCTAATATAAAGGAAAGTCGTGTTAGTTACACTATTTATAACTCAAGAACGGCTGAACCGATTTGGCTGAAAATTGGTGGGGATTTTGATAAATGGCTCATCGTTTGATTTGCCAACACGGCGCGAATGTCATAGAAAGCATCAAAATTTGAAAAAATCAAAATGGCCGATTTTGGGCGGCATTGCCATGTCAAGTGGGGTATCGTTGAATAGGTATTTAAAAATAATTTTTACCGTTTAGAACCTATAATGATTTTAAGTTCGTTAGTAACGATTGACATTTATAGGATTTTTAGACTGAACTGATATTGATACGGTGCTGCTGACTGCAGATGGTCTTGAGGTAAAAGAAAGACAAAGAAGAACTTAAAAGTGTAAAATAAAATAACTTAATAAAAAAAAGCCGAACTGCGTAAAAACTAAAAATATCCAATATCAAAAAAATCCAGTAATCGAGACTTTTGTTATCGAATATCATTGAATAGCTATACTTATGGTGAAATAGTTTCGTGATTTCTAGTGTCGCAATTTTTCTTCTAAAACATTATATGTATTATTACGATTTTAGGAGTCGGGACCCATCAAAAATCCGGCTTCCTTATAATGGGTCCTTACTATCAAAAACATAATGTTCTCTAATAGATTGTTTTCTTTTTAACCGACTTCCAAAAAAAGGAGGCGGTTATACGTTCGGCTGTATTTATATATATTTTTTGTATGTTCAACGATAATTCCGTCGTCTGTAGACCGATTATCAAAATTATTTTTATGACGTAAAGAGTATAATCCGAAGTTGGTTCCGTTTTCACCAATGTGGTGGCCTGATGATGGGATCCATGTGGAATCGAGGGAACTCCTCGAAATTTATATGGACACCTAATATATTATAGTGATACAATACAATACACACACTTTATTGTTCACCAAAACATATGCAACAATATTGCTAATACTAATAAATGATGTACAAATGCGAACCTATTGCTACTAAGCAATCTCATACAGTCAACCTTTTGTTGAGATGGACAATAAGAATTAAAGATGATCGTGTAGGTACAAACTAGCAAAACTGTATAAGTAGTGTTAGAAACTTAAACAAAAATTTAGACTAACAATAATAATAATCAAACGATTTGACGACTAAAGACAAAAGAAGTAGTAATAATTATTGCAATCAAAGGAGACTGAACATCGTGGGCCCAAATATAATGGCTTGAGATATGGTTTACAAAAATTCGTCATTTTATTTTGTCCTAATCAATCTGGGAGCCGAGAAAAATAAGAAAGATGTGTATGTAGGTTTCGTCAGATCGTCCATTTATTTAATCAATTTCATTATTACAGTAAACACTCTTTGTACATGTCATTTGTAATTGTCAATTTTGTCATTGGCCGTTGACGTTTTGACTTTTGATTCATTCGTTTCATGTTGTTGCGTTTTGAGTGCCTTCCTAAATAGTTCTATTTTCAACGACCAGGTCTTTCATTATTACAGAATCCGGGTCACAAAACTTGAAAAAAATATTTCTGTCTGCGGCTGTCGTAAAGAAAATACAGCTACTCTTATGTACGCTTCTATTGTAATTGTATAGTAAACAGACGAACTGTTGGAGCCTGCTGAGTGCTCAATGATCATGTTGTATGTGGTATATTATGGTACCTTAGCTGGACATAGTATCAAGATCATATTGCTCCACCTGGATAATTTATTGACGACATTTTAATATTCAAACTATATACCTACTACATTAAAATTATTCTGTTTTCTTATAAATCTATTCCTGTTATATCTTTAGTGTTTTTAAGTCATCATAATAATCATTAATAATACCTATTATTATGACTTTAAACCCATTCTCCACCTAATAAGTTTATTACAACACATGGATTAAACTTTTTCAATGGGCTTTGTAACAAGGTATATCCTGGATCCAAAAGTACTGAACAGAACTCCTGAGTCCTTATAGATACATGTTTGGGGATTCCGGCGTTGTTTAAAGAACTGGAAGTATATGAGATCATACCACTTACAGTAATGATCATCATCATCACCACCATCTTCTCACGAAACATCAACAATAGATATCAATGTCATTGAAATTTTGCTATTGCTAAAATTATATTCGTGATCATCATCATTATTATAATATATTTAATGCTTACTGCTACATTTTTTCCGCCGACTACTACAATAGATAATAATAATGATTTAATAATACAGTGTCTAATTATTATCATCACTGGTGATTGTTGTAGGTCCACAAATCGGTAATGCTTATTTGGGGAAATACCACGGCCTCTCAGAAAACTGCCATAAAATAACGCTCGAGTTTGTTTTGCTGAAAGAGTGATAATACCAGAGGTTATTCAATAATATTCGATAACAAAGGTCTCGATTACTGGACGTTCTTGTTTTTTTCTTTTCAGTTTTTACGCAGTCGGGTTTTTTTATTTTTTTTTATTTGCATTGTCGATAGAACATTCTTATCGCGATTATAATTAACATACAAACAGAAACTAAGATTTAGATGTTTTTTTAAGTTAATTTAAAGTCCCATCCCATCCCAGTCAGTTCCTTTAGATTTTAGCGGGCTGTAGGAATTGGTCGATTTTATAACAATCCGTGGGAAATTACGTTAAGTGCGGCTCGTATGTCAGGCAATCTATTAAACCACGGACAAGCAGTTTGCCTGTATTGGTTGCCTTGGCTTTATGCAATTTAATATGGTATGTTAATAAAGTTTAAATAGCTTTAAATGTCAACGCTCGCTAATAAATTAAACTTCCATGATTATTTCATAAAAAATACTTTCTTAAGCAAAAATTCCGGACAAAAATTTTAGTTTTAGGTAATTTCATCTTTTGAACTTTGTAAATAAACTAGTAAAGAATAGTTCAAGCTTATCATAATCCTTTTTTGTAATTTAATAGAAAAAAATTGGTTGCAGTCAATGTTTTGTTTTTTTGCGGTTGCAGTCAAAATATTTCAAACGGACCTTATAGCAATGTCGAAAGGCCGGTAGCGTTAAACAATCCCTGTACCCATCGACCAGGAAAGATGAAATGTAGAATTTAGCCCATGGAAAATTAGGAGTAGGGTTCTCGCTGCTAATATACGCAGTCATCACAATGTCTACTGCCCTAGTTCCACTTCGTGGGTACCGGTTGTTAGACTTAGCCCAAAACGATAAAGGGACCTTACAATAAAGTGTGGTTTTGTCAAAACACGCCGCTCCACAGCATTCACATATTCTTTTCAGCACTCATCAACATTCATTTTCGCCATACAGAGACGTCCGACTTTGATTGGAAATAATATCCTAGCCCAGTCGTTATTAGAATAACTAGGACTAGAGTCCAGGACATACCATTTCGAGATAAGCTAAGTCTAACAACTCTGTATCCACGGAGTAACGGGCAGTAGACTGTGTGTAGGTATGAGCAGCGAAAACCTTCCTTCTGATTTTCCATATGCCAATTTCTACATATAACTACCTACCTGGTCGATATGCTTAAGCTCCGTTGGGAATAACTGCAATTTTGGTAACGATTGACTTCTAATAAACGATCATATTTTATGATTCGGTACACGGTTGTCTTTAGAAATATGTGCTTGTTTAACAGTACCGGTCTTGCGGCGTCACTACCAGGTCCATTGGAATGTTTGAAGACTAAATTTTGGTCTTTAATAAGCGACAAAATGTTGGCTGCAACCTTCTGCGAGAATATTTACTGGGTACCGGATGTTGCCCGCGACTTCGTGCGCGCACGAGTTAATCTCGCGGAAACCGTTAATATTTTCGCAATAAAAAGTCCCATGTCCTTCCCCGTAGTCTACTCTATATCTGTGCCAAATTTCATCATAATCGGTCCAGTAGTTTCGGCGCCTATTCAATGCAAACAAACAAACAAACTTTTCCTCTTAATAATATTATATTTACTACTAACTCTAGATAGTCTTAGCAAAAGCGTCTATCGTTTTATTCTAAACAAATAAAAATAATGAAATATATGTATGTATTGTATGGTAATAAAAACCTGAAATATGTGTATAGTATAAAAGTATTAAATTATTATATTTCCGTTGTCTGGTATGTACCTGTGATAGAAGTTCTTCGGATACTTAGTACAGGACCAGATTGACGTGGTGTGGAAGCGTCCATAGATAGTATTATTAATAATTACTGGGTTTAGTTAAAAAAATAGATTTCTTTTTTCTTAGCACACAGAGCAAAACTCGAGCATAGCAACAGTCATAGGTAGCTAACAATCAGAGATGGTGCCCCAAACATGTCACGTCTTGCTCAAGTACTCGCAGCAATCAGTTCGACGTCATTCATCCTGGACGGCGGACGCTCAAGCTCGAATTATAATATAACAGTCGAATGAAATGCAAGTAATTTTTGTAATACATATTGCTACATTATTTTGCAGTTTAATTGTCTATAAGTTCATGCTTTAGAGCAGGGGTCTCCAAACTACGGCCCGAGGGCCACATCCGGCCCGCGGACAGATTTTGCCCGGCCCGCGGAGAGCTAGCATACTTGAAAACTCCTTTTACAGAACATATTTTTTATAGCAAATTAAATTTAGTTTACTGAAGTATTCTAATTTTATGTTGAATATTTATTAACACTTATCGCGCCAATCACCCAGCATATTCTACATTGATATGGTCATGGGCTAACTACTCATAAATATATAATTGTTGTAGGCTTATTGTTATTGTTTTTGTGATAAGTTGGATAAAGAAACACAGAATTGTAATGTGTAAAGAAATGTATAATATGCAGAAAATTTAACTTCAGTATATAATAACTAACAAATTATTGAAATTAACCCAACTAACATTTTATACATTTTAAATAAAAACATAACTTATAACAAGCATAATGACATATGAAATACTAATGAGATTTATGTAATTGAGATTTTCCACTGACAATAGTTTGTAGTTGTGGACTAATTTTACTTGTACCAATTATTAAAAGAGATTTAATATGCTCATCAGTTAATTTAGATCTGTAAACATTTTTTGTGTACTTCATTTTGGAGAAGGTCTTCTCACACAAATAAGTAGTACCAAAAACAGAAAACAGCCCACGAGTAAATTTATGCAAATTATCAAATTGTGTCAGTGGAAGACCCTTATAAAATTCCTACAAAGATGAGTTTTGATATTTGTTCTTAATTATATCACTGCACTGTAGATCAATGATTTCCATTTGAAGTTCCGGGGCTAGGGTTTCAATGTCAGTATCAAAAGGATTCTGAAAAATCTTAATTTGATTCGCAATGGCATCAAAGTCCGAGAAACGAGTATCAAAATTTATTTTCAAAGCACTCAAAGTTTCGATTGCAAAATCGATAGGAAACTCAGTCTCGGTGGTATGGCTGAATATTTCACATGTTTTCAAATGTGAAAAACATTTACTTCGTAGTTGTGATTGAAACAGTATCAATTTCTTCCGGAATGATTTGATATTAATGTATAAATCAGGAAGATGCTGGTTTTCTCCTTGCAATCTCAAATTCAGTTCGTTCACATGTTTTGTCAAATCAACATAGAATGCTAACTTCCACAGCCATGCGTTGTTTAGTAATTCAGTAAGAGGCGATGCTTTTCATTAAAAAAAATTCGATCACTGCTCGAAGTTCAAAAAAGCGCTGAAGGACTTTCCCACAACTAAGCCAACGTACGGCAGTATGATAAGGTAAGTCATTTTCTCCAATCTCTTCAATAAATTGTCGGAATTGTCGGTGATTCAGCCCAAAAGATCTGATAAAATTAACAGTTGATATGACTGGTTTCAGAACTTCAGACATATCCAAACATTTTCCGCACAAAGACTGTTGATGAATGATACAATGTAAGACTAATGGTTTTGAACCACCGTCATTTTCTACAGCCTTTGACACAAGAACGGCCACTCCTTTATCTTTCCCACTCATGCTTTTGCCTCCATCAGATGTACTAACATTTCATGTTTTTTCATCGAAGGTTCTTTTGATTAATGGCCATTTCAACTCCTTTAAAAATATCTGTACCAGTAGTTGTGCCATGAATACTATACATATCAAGAAGTTCTTCATGCACTTCATAGCTTTTATCTACTCCTCGAATATAAATCAACACCTGAGCAGTATCTGACACATCCGTTGACTCATCCAAGGCCAAAGAAAACCACTCAACATGTCTATTTTTGTCGAACAGTTGAGAGGATATATTTTCAGCGTTGTTTTCTACCCTTCAAGCCACAGTGTTTGCTGACATACTGACAGTTTTTAAAAAATTCACCTTTTCAGGGCACATTTCTTCGGCTACTGCAATTATGCATTCTTTGATCATTTCTCCATCGGTGAATGGTTTTCCACGTTTCGCAATTTCAAGAGCCTCATGAAAGCTGGCACGAGTTGCAGCCTCTTGTTCAGTTTTGAGTTTTGTAAATGAAGATTGCTGCGATTTCAATCCGCGCTTCATAGCTTCGAATTTTTCTGTCCGCAAACTTCCTGTATATTTTGAGTAATTTTGAAAATGTTTTGTTTCATAATGACGTTTCATGTTATATTCCTTGAGAACGGCTATGCTTTCATTGCAAATCAAACATAGCGCCTTGTTACTGGACTCCATTACGAAATACTGAATGTTCCACTGATTTTTGAATTTTCTGCATTCACTATCAATTTTTCGCTACTTTTCCATACTACTAAATCACACACAAAAGCAACAATTCAAATCAAAATACTGTTACAAAGATGTCTTAAACTTAAACACGCACAAACACGTTTTAAGGAGGTACGCACTATTTTATTTCACAACAGTGTCATAGGAACTGACTTGTGGGTGCGCCACTAGCCTTCTTATATATTCCAATTACTGCCATCTAGAAGTGAGTGGAAGACACCAGAACTTTCTCGAACCAACGAGATTATTCTGTACGTGCTATTAGCGCCTTCTGTTAGCGATAGAAGGAACTACCTATTTCCGCTTGTGTCCACCAGATGTCGTGTCACGTTACTCCTCATGGCTCGTACTCTACGACTAATCTAGAAATTACAGACAATGACAGGAAAATTAATAATATGCAGTGTTGCCGTTTTGCGGACTTTAGTCCGATTTGCAGCCTTTTTTAAACGTTGCGTACTTTTTCGGACTTTTTTTTTCATCAGTGGACTATTTCACCTTTTACCACCGGCAACAATGATAATACGAGGGCGGCACTGAAAATTTTGGAAATCAAGGAAGTGACACAACATTACTATTTAAAAATGTATTTATTGCTTTTCGAAGTATTCTCCGCGAAATTTGACACATTTTTCCATACGATGGAACCAATCATTGAAGCAACCATTCCATTCGGAAGTTGGGGTCTCCAAAATGGCCGTTTTGTAGGCGTCCACAGCTTCTTCAGGTGATGAAAATCTCTGACCACGCAATTTATTCTTTATTTTAGGGAAAGTATAGATATCATTAGGGCTTGGGTCGGGGCTGTACGGCGGATGGTCTAATAATTTTATGATTTCTTGCTCTAAAAACTCTTTTGTTCTGTGCGCGGTGTGAGAACTCGCATTGTCGTGATGGAGGATGATGCGGCGGTTGCAGTTCTCTTTACGGAGTTCAGAAACGACCTGTGGCAAACAAATGTTAGCATACCATTCTGCATTAACCGTTCTTTGTCCCTTAAGAGGAATAGTCGCAACATGGCCAGTTTTGGAGACAAACGTGGCCACCATTTTTTTTGCAACACTCCGTGAACGAACAATTTTTGAACGAACCCAAACTCGTGACTGGTTTTTTGTTTCGGGTTCGTACGCGTATATCCAGGATTCGTCACCTGATACGATGTTGTATACAGCATTTGAGGATCCTGCGTGGAATCTTTCGAGAGTTCTGACGCACTAAGTAACGCGAGCCGATTTTTGCTCTTCACAGAGCAAATGCGGTATCCATCGGGAAAACAACTTTTTTACACCTAATTGTTCATGCAAGATTATTTGTATTTGACTCATGCCAATGTCTAAAGTTGCCTGAATTTCGCGGTATGTCACATGTCGATCTTCCTCAATCAGCTTACGCACAGCATCAACGTTTTCTTGGGTGACTGCAGTTTTTGGACGACCTTGACGGGGATCATCACTGAGCTTGACACATCCACGTTGAAATTCAGCAAACCAGCGATAAATTGTGTTTTGGATGGGGCTTCATCACCAAATGCAGAAATCATCCGGTCAACACACTGTTTTTGTGTTAAACCACTTCGAAAGTCATAATAAATCATCGCTCTAGAATTTTCTCGAGTCAATTCCATTTTCTCAACGACTAAACAAGTTTGACAAGACCTTGTGACAAGACCGAGAATCTTTTTTTAAATAAATAAACGGTATTCGATTTTTAAAACCAAGGAGTTTTAAATTAAAAAGATTTTAATATGACAGGAACAGTGGAAATATTCCATTCCCTGATAATTTTAGTGCAGACTATGTATGGTTTTGACTCTCGGAACTTACTGGAGTAATCAGTATGGCCCTAAGGCTGGAAAGTTTGGAGACCCCTGCTTTAGAGGGTTGTTATGTTGGAATTAGGAATATTATAAATTTGACTAGTCTAACTAAATTAGTCGGCGGGTATTAAGGCCTATAAAATTCAACCACCATACCAACTCTCTTTATCACTGTCACAGATGGAAGCAGCACCAACAGGCTGCTCAAGCAAGTATTGTAAATGCAGCAAGTGGTACCATGGGGTTTGTCAGAGGAGGATAATCATCATTTTAAGGATCCAGATCGTTTCTTATAAAATAAATGTTATTTTTAAGTCTTTGCTGTGTTATTATTAGTAACAAAACAAAATTATTATACTAGGGTAAAATAAGTTTATTTTGTTTAATTTTGTTTAGTCTTAGGCCATATACCTACCATAGTTAATAAGGCCTAAAGACAGTGTTTTTGTTAAAAAATATTTTGACTATTTTTATGGCAGAAGTTGCTGTTTTTTTAATTATAATTATTGTTAGTAATTGATATAAATATTTAATTAACATTAAAATTTGTTAATTCGTAAAAATAGTTATTAATTTATTTCAATTCCCTATTAGCTAGGCCTTATTGGCTACACCTACCTTAATTAAGACACAATATACAAAAGATAAAATTACTTAAAATCATAAGATAAGAACCATTATAACTGGTAATTTGCTTACGTGCAAGCTTCTGCACTCCGTTTCCAGCCATTATCAAGTTACCGCACCCAGATTGTCTCGAAGCTTCGTTTTTTTCGTTTCTTTTTTCTTATCGCACACCTCACATGTTGTGAGCTGCGACGTCTTGGTTCTTACAGATCCTTTTTACGCTTGAGTGGTGATATTAATAATACAGCAACAATTGTTATAGTCTCCTTTATTGGTACATATGAGAGTTATGCTTAACACAGATACGTCTACACTATATATAGCCTTTTGGCTAACTGAAATAAACTAGCTAGATAGGCTGTGCTTGTGACATATGTCAATATGACATTGATACTTCTACTTCTTTTTACTGCTATATTATGCAACAGTGTGGATAGATCAAAACTTTTAGAACGCAAAATAAGCTTAAAAAATTGACGTCATTGTTAGAGAGCATACAAAACGAATTAGATAATAATACTACACATACAGAAGCAAGTCGAGTCTCTAAAAGTACTTTGTGCTAGTCCTTCTTCTTCATAACCATCAAGAAACAGCGGCATTAGGTCTTCGAAAAAGAATAAAGCACAGGAAAAAAACGTTAGGTGTGTCAACTAAGACTGATTCAAACTACATAACGACAAGAAAAATAAAAGAACACTATTTACATATTTGAAGTCAATGCATTGTCTTAGCAGATACTTTAAGAAAAACAAGACGAAACAATAATTAAGTTTTAAAAGCTTTAAAACTAGAGCATCTACAGAAGACATTTTAAAGACTGTAAGCTTGTGTAATATTACAAATAACGATAAACTAGTGTTATTTATAAGTGAACACGATCAAAACCCAATAAAAATTGTATCGGAACTACATATTATGTGGTTTTCTCTATACTCTTAAAGTTAATTGTCAAATCATTGTTCTCAGTGTATTACGTAATATTCACCTCAATAAATGGAAATTAAAAATCCAACTATGTGCGGGTTTCCTCACGATGTTTTCCTTCACCGTTAGAGCATCCGTATAATGTACTTGAGATCTGAAAAAGTCTCATTGGTACATGACACAGCCTGGGAATCGAACCTGCACTCTCTCGAGTGTTAAATATCTAGTGTTAAATGGTAATAATCGCCATTTCATAAACCTTTGTGACTTATTGAGAAAAAAAGCTTTTAAAATTTAATTTAAAAAACGTGCACCAATTGTAATGAAACGAAACAACCATAAGCAAGATGATTCAAATTAAATGAAACTCCAAAAAATGTAGGAATTCTTATTTATATAAACATAATATTACAGGTAAACACAATACAATACATCAAGATGAAATCAATACATACATTGATAACAAAATACATAAAAAAATAACGGACTATTTCAATATTCTTGTTAATAATGTTAGTAAAAGCTTTTTTCGAGAGAAATCAGAAACAAAAATTAAAATTATGCACCAAAATATAGCTGTCACAGCAAAAGGATCTTATTTGAGAGCAGTCTTGTGCAACTCCTTTTTTTTCAAGTTTTTTATAAACAATCTGATATTATTTGTTTATGTGGAACTTTTAAATGCGGGTCTGAATCTTACTTATGTTTAAATAATTATAAACAAGAAACATATTACAGTAGAACAGAAAAACATAAAAGGGGTTGTGTATGTATACCTACTTTTAAGCTGGCTATTTAAATATAAGAATCTCAATTTAGAATTTACAGCTGACGCGTATTAGTGTTGTGGAATCGAAATATGTATAAATAGAACTCCCAATTCAAACTGTATCTTATTTTTTCAAAAATTAGAAATATTACTTCACAACATATCAAAAAATAAAATAAAACATAATTATAGCCGGAGATTTTAATATAAGTTTATTGAAAAAAATAAAGAATCGTACCTTTTGCGTGACATTTAAAAAAAATATAATTTGACCATACACTTCAGTAACCCCACTAGATATTTGGCGTGTAAAGATAATATTCTCAGCAATTTACCACATGCTAGAGCTGAATTATTGCATTTGGGTCTGTCAGACCACAACACGGCACAACAGATCTCGGTTATATTAGGCAGTAAAAGACGCCACGTAACTAATGTCTCTACACTTATAAACGAGACTACAGTAACTTACAGAAATTTAAGAAACAGAAACTATTTAGCCAGCCTTACATTTTCAGAATGTCTATGTACGAAAATTTTTAAGGAAGCTTTTGATAATTTTTATGAGCTTTTTTCTTCACTATACTTACTTTGCTTTCCCATCGTTCGTTATAAAACATTTAACAAACAAACCGTACCTAATTGGATAACTAAAGGCCTTAAAGTTAATTGCAAAACGAAACGAAAGTTACGACTAATAAATATACTACAGGGATAAAACTGAACTAGCAAGAAATGGCTACAAAAAATATTCAAAAATGTTACGATTTATTCAAATGCTTTTGACACGCTGAAATAAATTCCCACACTAAATATGTTGCTATGTCGATAAATAAATGCAAATCATCATGGATCTTTATTAAAAAATGTTCTAATCAGTACAATGAAAAAACCTTTATAAAAGAGATTAATATTAATAAAAATATAATAGATAGTCCGCAAGTATGTCTTGCGGAGTATCTATTATTGCAAATGCTTTTAACAATTTTTTTTATAGAAACATCAAACTTAGACATTAATTCTAATTCTACTTACAATCTAAAACTTGACATACCTAATAATAAAAGTATATTCTTATATCCGTGCACATGTAATGAAATTATGCAGATTATAAACTCCTTAAAAATACGAATGTTGCAGGTTACGATAAAATATCTACAAAAGTAATCAAACAGTGTAAACGTGTACTAACCTAACCTAACATATCTTATAAACAAATCGTTATATATGTATGTAGGTTCCAGATAAATTCAAAATGTCCGTCATCAAACCTTTGCATAAAAAGGGCAATAGAAAACAACTTAATAATTATATACATAATATTATAGACCCTTGTCTATAATTATTTTCAGTTTATAAAAAAATGACATATTAAAAAAATAAACAGTTTTGTTTAAAAAAAAAAAAAAGCTTGCTACAATTTGACTAACCAGATAATAAACGTCATGGATAACCTAGAATAAACTAAGTACAGTCTTATATAAGATGCGGTAAAATCAATTACGGATATTTCGGGCATATGATCTATTGCTTATTTAGAGACGTTTAGGCAGAAAAATAATTGTCATACTCGAAAAAAAAATATTCCTTCATATGGGCGAGTTTGCGTTGAGCGGAGAGTCACCCATACCTACATGAGATGATTTTTTTCCTTTGACTGTGACAATATTTTTATGCCTAAACGTTTTTATAATAAGCAGTAGATCATCATATAAATTAATACGTGAAACAAAAATGTTAACAACGTTTTTACGAGAATTGTGCATACGGATCAGAGTGAAATTAGGCACATTTAATGTTTAAGTGGAGGAAGGCCTGCCAAAAGCTAACATTTTTAAAAATAACGCTAAGAAATACATTAAATTTATAAAAATAACAACACACACTACCTCTCACTAATACTAGCATTTTTGTTTATATTACAGTAGGTTTGACACAATTGTCAATGAGTGTCAATCTTTCTTTCACAATCCATAAACAATATTTACGTAATTATTTTTATTACGTATCTAAGAGGCAAAAGAAACACAAAATGTTAAAACTTTATAATTAAATCATGAACTATGGTCGAATTTCGACCACACCTCTAGTAGTATCTAGTATACAGAAAATATCCGTAATTGATTTTACCAAACCATAATTATATTGACATGACCAAAGCATTCGAATTTGTCTCACAACATACCAGTATAAAATACTGCTCAACAAATTAGAAAATTTAGGAACTAGAGATAATTGAAATAGAATCTGACATTAATACAACACTCAAAACTATAATTGGTTGGCTGCCATTAAATAATCTACAAATAAATATCTATCTATCTATAAATACATATCATTTTTATATTACATTAAGAGCCGGTTAATTTCCAATTATCATATAAAAATAAAATTATGAAGGCCGTACATTAAAGTCGTTTCTAGGGATAGAGATAGACAGGTATAGCAATTGGCGAGCACACATAGATAAAGTATGTCATAAAATTAACAGATTTTATTTTGTTTTAAGTAGGTTAAGGACAACAGTGAGCGACCATGCGGCGATACTGGCTATGTCTTATCTGTACTCTGTTATGGACTCATAATATGGGGAAACTTGTCACATATTGACAAGGCATTTATTGCTCAAAAGAAATGCCTCAGAGCATTAGCTAAAATACCGCCGTATGAATCCTGTAAGCCATTATTTAAGAAACCTAATATCCTACCTCTGCCATGTATGTATATCCTGAAAATGTTTAAAATCGTCATCAAGAATACTCTTTTACACAATTAATAAATAAGCATCCCACGAAATATCATCAGAGACTGATTATTGACAAAAACCCAAGACATCTGTTTTCTTTAAAATTACTAATAGTATGTGTGTAAAAATATACAATAAGATTGCGTTTGTTGCACACAAAAAATGTTCAACATACAATCGATTTGTAAGAGAGCTAAATATAATAGCAAACAAGAGTTACTATAGTGTAAAAGAATTCTTACAGTCGTAAATTTACTTATTAGTTTAATTACAGATGAAACTGAAATAATTTGACATGACGTAAAATTTTATTAATAATAATAATTGTTAGTTTAGGGAAAATATTATGACATAATATCTGGATAATTGTTACAATCTTATTATATTATTATTATTAAGCATTATTATTAATCTGTAAGATATTTGTTTCAATTGACATAATAATATATACATTATAATATTAAATGTTATCTGCGAATGTTTAAAATTAAACTCTTATTAATCATTGTCAATTATTTTATTTTATTTTATGTTACACACCATCAAGTGGTTATTCAAATCAAGATCAAATTATATTTATAGAATAATAGGTACCTATTATTGTAACTTCATTCTGGCACTAAATGAATTATAAATTTATTATATTTACGTAGTAACTCTTTAGCTGTGCCTTTATGCCCACTCTTACGCTCCGAGGTAAAATAACTCTGAATGAACTATAAGTTATAACAACTTATGTAATATTTTTATTTTATTTTAGATTACGTAGACACTAGACGGTAGTTGATTATTAAAATAAATTAGGTAGGTACATTGTAAGATTTGGTTTCATTTGGTCGCAAAATTGATCGAAAAACAACCAATTTATCTCAATTTGTATGACAGTAATAACACACGTCCTGTGTGTTATTACTGTCATACAAATTGAGATAGTTCTTGCACTACTTCCACATTTTTAAATAAGTATTTTACATTAATTTTAATATATTACACGACCGGTTTCGACAAAGTCATCATCAGGTGACTTTATTACTGTGAAACATGAATTTCCACCAAGAACCTACAGTACAATCAATAACATATCAATTTGTATGAGCTTTGTATCCATGTGAAAGCCTTCTATCTATTGCCTCTTAACAGTAAATGTAAACCTGATTCTTAATATTCATTTATCGTTATAGTCGTCTAATTAATGTCTAGAAGAGCTATGCCTCGGCATGAATAGGCCGGCATTACCAGAAAAAGACCTACCAAGACCTAACAGGGATCGGCGTGAAATGCTCGAAATAAGAATTCACTTGCGCTGTATTTCGCTAAGTGAAAGAGGTGAATGAAGATTTAAAGAAAACTCTTAGGGTCAGTTCATACTGCAACGATAGTTGATATGATATTTTTGAGATATCTATTTTGAACTTCATTTAGTACACAAAAAGATACACGTTTCATATGACATCAGTCATACACTGCTCATGCAGCGCGGTGCAACTTGACATTCGAACTCTTACAATGAAACGTGTATCTTCTTGTGTAATGAATAAAGTTCGATATTGAATAGCTATCTTAAAAATGCAGCGCCATATTACGTATCGTTTCGTTTTGGTATAAATTGACACTTATGTGACAGTAATAGCTTACTATCAGGCAATCCGTCTAAGCGTTTGCCAATAAAAATAATTCATAAAAAACCTATCTGCTAAATACTATGTTGAAAATGGTAAGTGCTATGCTGTTATAAATGGTAAGGTTTTTTTAAATTCGAATTAAAGTTTTATAATCTTGGCTAATGTACCTTCTACCTACTGATACACATTTAATATTAAAAAGTTTGGATGATTCGATGAATAGATGTTTGTTGTCACGCCATAGCGGTTGAATGGGGTTTGTATGATAAAATAGACACAGAGCTTATCTTATAGGCATAAAACAGCAAATAAAAATAGAGGGATTTATTACATAAATATTAACAAAAGAGTATTCGTGGTGTATATTATAAAAGGGAAGTTGGAAGCTATCGTGTTACGATAAGAAATAAGGATAACTTACAAAATATTGCTGTAAATTAATTAATAAATTTTGCTTAAATATTTTATACAGTAGTTCGTATTTATTAGCGAGCTAGTAATAAAATAATGTATCTATCGAGCACCTTTACTTATTGTTAATAAAATAACTTTCCTACCTGTCGACTGTCGTAGCAACAACTAAGTTGGTTAAAATGGCCGATTAAAATAGGCGTTGTGATTTTAAAGATGGGATATAGTTTAATCGCAAAATATTCCCAGTGTTATTCTTACAATGTTGGGACTTGAGTCACAAGGACAAACCTAATGACACATCTCCAGCTAAATAATTGAATCAAGCCATAGGCTGTAAATATTATTATTATTATTATTATTATATTATTATTACACACATAAATATACAGATCTATACAGATAAATATTATGTAAGTATATTATGTACTTACATACGAAAGCTTGAAAAAACTAAATATTACCTATATTATTTTCCTTCGCAGGCAGCTATAAATGTTTTCTCACTGAAAATCAGCGTTGCGAACTATGTTTGCAACATAATATGCTGAGAAGCAATTTGGTAAAATATCTTGTGTTTTTATTTTGAATGTATATTTTTCTTGTTCAGTGTTTATTTTACCAAATAAAATATCTTTTATTTTCTTTATTTCTTTCTTTTAAGTTATTACAATGGTGCAGCAGGGTCTGTCTAGTTATATTGCAAAACTCGTTTTAAAATAAATGCTTTATCAAAGTTAGGTTAGTAAGTTTTTATATGGTACTTAAAGTTTTCCTGAAACCGGTAAAGTATAATGTGTGGAGGCTAGAATCTAGATGTAGATAGGTAAAAGATATAAGCATATAATTCGGCAAAAAATGGCAAGAAGAAAATGGCATCCGCGCCGAGTTTTTGTGTTTGTGTCTTTTACCCTTTGCACTATACCTACATTCTTTCTGTCGCCTGCGAATGCGATGCTTTATGTTAATTCCAATACATTTTGTTTTCGAACTTCGCCGTCGAAATAATCGAATGCATCTTGATTAAAGGTCCAGCACGCGTAGCATAGCCATCGTAGAAGTGGTTACTTTCTACAGAAAAATAGACAAAATGACATTCACAAAGTAAATCTGTAATTTAGTCCATACCATAACGAAACGCATTTCTACAGTGGTCACTGGTGAGGCTACGCGTGCAGGAGTTGTTTATAAATATCCATGGAGTACACCAAAGGCATCTCAGTGAGTCGCACTTTATATAAAAATATGTGTCGTATTTATATTATTACAGTCATGTAGCCTAAATTGTTGCAGTCATGCTTACATTACACCTGCGTAACTTTTGACCTCATCCTACTACTATTACAAGTGATAGATGGATGGATGTATGGATGGATAGATGGATGTTTGTTACTCTTTCACGCAATAACTACTGAACGGATTTCGAATTATTTGTATGAAATTTGGTATGGTAGTAGTTTAGGCTCTGAATAAAAACATAGGCTACTTTTTATCCCGAAAAAGTACAGCATTCCCGTAAGATACCCGAGACTATATTTACGTGGGCGGAGCCGCGGGAAAAAGCTAGTAATATTATAAAGCTTCATAACTAGCTTACATAACATACGCAAAAAAGTGCACGTAAACCGGGATGAAATTGTATTATCGTTAAATCTTTGTAACTTTTGTCTCGTTTGTAATAATAAAATCCTAACAAATATATTATTATATCGATCATTAAACTAACGAACTAACAATACAGCTAACAAGAAAAGTAACGATAACTAACATTGTCAGTGATGTGAGATGTCACAAAACTGTCGGTATTGCAACGGTAATAATACATAAACTAGCTACTACGTCCTCGTACATTTCTTTCTCTAATTCATTTAGCCTTCAGTATATAATATGTTATTATATATAACAGTATTAGGTCTAAATATATTCATTGCAAACCAAAAACACCTCACACACTTTAAAGGGATTACACTATAGAAGCCATAAGCGTGCGTTCGTGACCCGTATGCGGGACGTACGGCGCATGCTATAAGTTGTCTATGACTTAACTTCACTTAATTTAATAATATACCTTGTACCAAAGGTAATCTTTTACCAAGGGCGAAGTATGGCAGTTTACGATATTGGCTCGGGTAGATCCGGTCGGTAGTTGTGTTGTGATTTGTGCCTAACATGGGGGATTGCAATGGCGTTGATGAAAGTGATGAGGAAGGGTTAGTATTCGTACAGAAGTAAATAGAGCCTTAGAGTGTTATAAGAATGAAGATTTTGAACATTGGTTAACAGGTATATAACTGGGTTTTACAATGATACTTACCAACTTATTTATGGTGAACCACACCAAAAAAAAATGTAGTTACTCAGGTACAACCGAACACTGGTATTTCATGGGTATTTCACTATACTTTTTAATTGTTAACATAATTATTATAAAATGATGACGGACTACAATAATATTGTGATTGTTGCTAGCTCGAACGCTCGAAATACCGATTTTCAAAATTATTTTTTTGATGTAAAGGGTATAATCCCAAGTTTGTCCCGTTTTTACCAAAGTGGTGACCTGATGAATCCATGAAAAATCGAGGGAACTCCACGAAATTTATATGGACACATATGATGATTTCAACTTTTTCTGAAGCAGTCTAAGCATATGCTACCAAAAAGTAAGATTTTGCACCAAGGTATACCCTGGATCCAAAAGTACTGAATAGAACTCCTAACTCCTTATAGATACATGGTTGGGGATTCCGGCGTTGTTTAAAGAAATGCAAACATATACCATCATACCACTTACAGTAATCATCATCATCATCACCACCATCTTCACAAGAAACACCAACATAATATTATGATGACATAGGTACTCACTACTCATCAGAGTTTTGTGCACCGATATCAATGTCTTTGAAATTTTGCTATTGCTAAAATTATATTCGTGATCATCATGATCACTATAATATATTTATTTAATGCTTACTGCTACATTTTTTCCTTCGACTATTACAATAGATAATAATTATTATTTAATAATATAGTATTTATCATTATCATCACTGGTGATTGTTTAGTAGGTTCACAGATCGGTAATGCTTATTTGGGGATATACGACGGCCTCTCAGAAAACTGGCATAATATAACGCTTGAGTTTGTTTTTCCGAGAGAGTGAGAATAGCGGAGGCATGTTTGTATTTATATCTTTCTTAAAATGTGATAATAATAATATAACTAAAAAGAGAAAAATTATTATTTCTAAACAAAAAATGAAAACCGACTTCCAAAGTAAAAATGCACAAAAAAGTAATTCCATTAAACTTATTTTCTGAATAATTCCAGCCTGAACAACATCCTGATAAAACAATATTTAATAGAACTCACGTTCAAGTTGGTTAATACCGACTTCAAAATTATGAATATGAAGTAGAGAATTAGTTAAAATTTTAGACGAATTTGAAATGGGAATTATTTAAAAAATAAGTTTTATTTCACACTTATTTGTGCATTTTTACTTTGGAAGTCGGTTTTCATTTTTTGTTTACAAAAATTAATAGTATCCGTATACTAATTTAGTAAGTAACACTTTATTCAGTAAGTAAATTGTTTATATAATATACATTTTCAACACTAATAGTCTACATTTATACAAAATGGACAATAAGACAAAGTTCTTACCCACAAAACTATTCTTAAACTTTTCGTATTACTTAAATTTTTAATTAAAATGGTGGCGAAATTTTTGACTTTACAACAATTGTGGTTTATAATTGGACTTTTTTATTTGTAGATTGGCCCTTGACCCAAAACTGGGATGCCGGGTACATTTCCCCAGTGACGTCATAAGAAAAACGTGAGTTACCAAGGAGTTACGCATCTTCTATCACGTCACACTGATGACGTCTTCTCTGCTTTACAATGTTTGCAACCTTGTAAATTTCACCGCTTTGTAAAATCACGTCTTCCTACACAATAACCTTTGCTTCGAAATATTTCCGTTTCACCTTTACGCAATTAGATCTAACACTTCTCTTTTATAACGTAGACTTTGAAACTTTATAGAGCTTCTCGAACCTTTTAAAGTGTAGGTTCAAAGATTTATTTTATTATTATATTATATTGTCCAATATTTATAGAAATGCAACCAATTATATTATAGTAATAACTCTTGATCCTTTCGTTTTTTATCATAATTTCCTTTTAGGTCATATTTGAAAAATGTTGGCACTAGATTAATAGCTAGAGAGCTGGTGGCAATTTTGGTATATGATTTCATCGTCGTTGATAGTAAGAAATAATGCTGCCTGCAACCTCATTTTCTAAATAATTCCTCTTTTAAATTCGGCTAAAATTTTAACTATTTCTCTACTCAATCTTCCTAATTTTGAAGTCGGTACCAGCAAATTTGAACATGAGTTCTATAAAATATTATAGGGTATTGTTTGGGGCTGGTACCGACTTAAAAATTAGGAAGATTGAGTAGAGAAATAGTTAAAATTTTAGCCGAATTTCCGAGACCTGCAAAATTCACTCGTTTAACACCATTTAAAAAACATTTAAAAAAAAAAACAAACAAAAAAAAAAAAACAACAACACTTTTTTTAACATTTAACATTTTTTTCACATTTTTTTTTTCCATTCCTTAGTACTGATATTTGGTACTGTAATAATCTTCAACTATCAGTTGTAGGTGTTGGTAGTAGGTGTAGGTGCAGGTTGTATATATAGTTGTTGATGTAGAAACTGTAGATGTTGATATTTATTTATTCCAGTTCATAGTTAAGATAGAACAAAGTCTGTTGGGTACAGCTAATATTCAATACAATTTATTCAGACTATCGGGAGAAGCGATAATATGGTTAATGAAACTTATTTTACTAAATAGGCAGAAATAGTTTAAAATGATTATATTAATTACTACTGTAATATTATCATAACCTCTGCCAGACGATGAAATCATATGAAAATTACTACCACCAGCTCCCTAGCTATAAGTGGAATTTATCTGCCTATAAAGATATGTGTCATCCAACAAAATAGCAGTGAGAAAACTACTTGCTAAAAGTAAAGATAGAGAATAGCACCATGTGTCCTACTATTATTATAAATGTGAAAGTAAAAACTAAAAAAAAAAAAAACTATCGAACAAATTTTGATGAAATTTGGTATGGTAGTAGTTTAGGCCCTGCATTAACACATAGGCTACCTTTGATCTGGGAAAATTGCAGTGTACCCGTGGGATACTGTAGGTATATGCGCGGGTGGATCTAGCTAGTCCTCTATAAACAGGACACTTGATCGCTCAAGGCTCCCCGGACCCTACATATTTACTATGCAACTTGAAAAAGATGATATAACAATAATATTTCCCTTACACCCGCCGTAGAAGCTAAATTACTATTATTGTTATTGCATGCGGTGTTTTAGTATTAATTTCGCCATAACAATTTTCACCGCATATCATATATATTGCAACTTTTTTATGGTTTGGTACAGATGTTGTGTAACTTCTCTTTTTTTTTATACCTTCGGCCAATGAAAATATTTAATAATATAGTTAGTTTAAAATTAGTAAAATATAGAAAATATTTAATAATATAATTGAATAGAAGTTGCCCGCGACTTCGTACGCGCAAAAAAGGTAATCCCGCGGGAATCGTACATTTTTCCGCGATAAAAAGTACTCTGTCCATTCCCGGGGTCTAATCTATATCTGTGCCAAGTTTCATCAAAATCGGTCGAGTAGTTTTGGAGCCTATTCAATGAATAATAAATAATAAATAAATTATATTCAAAGTAAATTTTAACAAACAAACTTTTCCTCTGTATAATATAAGTATAGAAGTAAAGATTAAAAATATTTTAAGGTCAAGTACAATAGTAGGAGATTTGATCCAGTGGGATCATATCTCCTTAAAAATATTGTACCATGTGTACCGGGAAGTATAGTAATATGCTATAAACAAATTATTTATTAGTCAATTTTATAATAAAACAATTAGTCAATATAAGTCGTACGTACTAAGATTATCACTTTTATTTCTATTAAATGAAAGACACATACCTACCTAGATTAAGGCTCGTTTTATATTTATACACATCTTAAATATATTTTCAAAATAACTGTTAAATCCAAGTAAAAACTTACAAAATAAATCTTTTTTGCAACTGAAATCATTTGTCGTCCATTATTTGAAAAATTGGAAGATCTGACAAATTAATGTAGACACTTTAGAAAGTTAGCGGGTATCGTGTACTACCGATATAGCCAGTATCCACCGTAGATCTAGATATTGCCGATCTTGGCTCTATAAATTCTATATACCAAGTTTCCCGTAAGGATCAAGTGTCCTTCTCTCGTATTGCTACAGAGTAAATATTTCAAGTGGGCATGGTAGGCGAAATCAAATAGTTTGTGGGCCCGATTTTGATACAAACTAAATCTGCATCATTAGATTATCCATAGCCAGCAATCGAACCAACTGATTTTGGACAAAAAATGCACAACCTGTATTAATATACACAGTTCAATAGTGTTGCTAATCAGGAACAAATTCTGGAAAGTAAAGAAACTTCCTTCTCCTCTAGTCGTGTTCCTCATGTCTGAGGGTCGTATCCTTTCATGACCTTCCTTCTTACGCGTGATTACGAGCTTTATGGTGCGCCAACTTTTCCTGTTTTCGGCCACTCGAATAGCTCGGTGGACTGGAGCGTGGTGCGGTATTGGTCAGACCAAAGCATCAGGCTGCGGCTTCGCAGTCTTTTTCCCTATATTTTTCTAGTTACCATAAGTTTTCCAAGAGCCTAGTTTTGATGTTAAGTTTAGCCAGCATGAATGTGTTGGTTCGGAAAGCAGTCCACGGTATTCGGAGCATTTTTCTCCAGCACCACATCTACGCAGATTTATCAAAAATCTAAAATTATGTAGTAATCAAAATCGGGCTCGCAACTCCTTGCCCACTTGAATTTACCCTGTATACGTACTAATACAGCTCGATAAATATACACCTGGTCACGTTATGTAAAATGATTAAGATTTGAAAACGATTACTATCTTATGTATCAATAAAATTAAAATTACCCGGATGATTAGACTCGATATTGTTTCGGAAATCGTTCAAGGGCGTCACAGAGATATGCTATCAGGGTAGCTAACATTAATATCTATAATATCTATGGACGCTTTTCCACTACGTCAACCTGGTCCCGTGGTAATAGGCGAGTAGGGAATGGGCCAAAAAACAAGGTGGACCGTCCACCATGAGCTGAGTGCCTAAAGTACATGATACCTTCAACCTCACGTATTGTTAGTCGCTGAATTCGAATATGAAATTTATTTTGCTCTAAAGTAAACATCATCATCGAGAAATAAGCAGGTTTTGTGAAAATCGAGAAATAATGATTTTTTGATTTTTCCGTGTTCAAGTCGATGTTACAGTCGAACTGTTATTGCTCTTTTCTAATGAAATATTTACAGTACATACTGTTTAAAAAAAAAAACACGAGGTCATTTGTGTAAAAAAATAATCAAAACCGGAGGGATGACCTTTTAAACATTAATGATAAGAGTTACCGGATGATTGACTTTGTGGATGTAGTGGAAGCCCCAAAGGGAGATTATCTCCGACCAAGTGAGATGGTATGCTCGGGGTCAGGCCGAAGCCCACTTGTATGCATTTCAGATGTTGTATATATAGCGCCGAAAAGAACACTGTAAAAAATTCGATAGCGCGATTTAGGATTGTGGCGCGATTTAGGAGGTGCCAGTCCTATCGAGTCGGAACTGAATAAGATGTAAGAGAAGAGACAAGATGAGCTCTGCTTGCTGACCGGTCGTTGTAGTGAGAATGCCCGATGAAGCCGATGTGACTTCGACCAGACCGCGATGCGTTGCGGCTCGCGGTCGAAGTACCCGACGAGGCTGAAGCTGGCTGGCGTGATGCGGAGGGGCGGGGAGTGATAATGTCCAGAAGGAGGCGTGTTCTGTCGAGGGTCACCAATGTGGAGATAGTGGAAGCCCCAAAGGGAGATCTCCAACCGAGCGAGATTTAGAGCAAGAGAACGAGAGACCGAGGAGAGAAATTTCAGCTGTTGTATATACTATATATATAATATTATATAACTTAGACAACTACGATAGCGCGATTTAGGATTGGGGCGCGAATTGGTCCGCCACAACATTAAATTCAAATGTTGAGCGATGAAATTTTAAATTTCGAATTTTAAAATATACAGCACTAAAATATAAGCTACAAGGTCGCAAAAATCTGTTTTTTAAGTATGTTTCGTTTTCATTGTCTCCTATCGTCTTAGCAGCTGTTTGATTAAAGTTGTAGAAAATTAAATTCTCTACAAAGATTGCTTATAACTTTTTCTTATAAGACAAACCGTTTTTGAGATACAGAGCGCAGAGTGTGAGATTGCGGACTGCGGAGCGCTCAGTCGTCATACTTACTCTAAACAAAATATTATACGATTACAAGTTGTTTCATGAATATAATGTATAATGCTTGTATTATTTGACTACCGTCAGCGACCAAAAATATTTTTTTGGTCGCTTTATTTCGTCGTTTTATTATTAGCCAACCATCTCAACGTGGTCGGTATGTCCTGTTTCTAAGCGACTTTTCGTCAACAACCCGCTCGCCTATAAGTTCATCTCGAAGAACATGTGTTACGGGTACTAGACAACGGAAATAATAGGTCTTTACCTATGAAATTGCCGTTCTGCAGTACTGGCCATTTCAAGTCAAAATAATTTTTGTTTGGCTAAGAATTCTAATTTCAAATTAATTTTATTTAAAAAAAAATGGATTTCTTTTTCCAAAAGTAGTCATTTGTTTATTGATTAGTGTTACATTTTCATCGCATTTCAATCTTTTTCGTCATCATGGATACGTTAAAAATTCGAGTAATTATGGAATATGAGTACCGTCGTGGCAGCAACGCGGCACAAGCGGCACGCAATATCTACGACGTTTATGGAGACGTTTACAACACTACAAACCAATGCACCACCTGTTATTGGTTTGCTCGCTTCCGTTCTGGAAATTTCGACCTGAAAAATGAACCTCGCTTTCGTCCGAAGACTTTGGTCAACAATGACGAATTAAAGGCGATTGTGGAAGCTGATGATACACAATCTACGGCTGAATTAGTAGCAGCTTTCGACGTTAGCGTCAAAACAATATTGATCCATTTGCGTCAAATTGGCAAGGTAAATACGCTTGACAAATGGGTGCCCCATGAACTCAATGATCGCCAGCGCGAAGTACGCGTCGAGACGTGCCTTGCACTGCTCAACAGACACACAAATGAAGGAATTTTGAAGCGCATTGTTACCTGCGATGAAAAATGGATTCTGTTTGATAACCGCAAGCGCTCAGCAAGTTGGTTGGATCCTGGTTCAGCACCTAAACAATGCCCTAAACGAAAACTTACCCCTAGAAAAGTGATGGTCACTGTTTGGTGGTCTAGCACTGGTGTGATTCATCACAGCTTCTTACCAAACGTATTGGTCAATCGCTCGTCTCCGCTGCTATTGCGCGACAACGCGCGACCTCATACTGCACAGCAGACGGTCTCCAAGTTGCATGAACTGGGGTTGGAAGCTCTCCGTCATCCGCCCTACTCAACAGACCTTGCGCCTACAGACTAATACTTTTTCCAGAATTTGGATAACTTCTTGGCGGGAAAAAAATTCAATACCCGAGAGGCAGTACAAAACGCCTTTGAAGAATTTGTTGCCGTCCAGCTGATTTATTCAAGAAGGGCCTCAACAAATTGTCACTGTGTTTTTGGCAAAGATGCATTGATTGCATGGGTGATTACTTAGATTAATACAAATCTATATAAATAAATAAAGTCACTCATCACGATATCTCTGGAACTATTAGAGCTAAAGACTTGAAATTTGGTAGGAATATTCTTTTCACTGAGTAGAGGTCAGCTAAGAACGGATTTCACGAAATTCCACCCTCAAGAGGGGTTTCAACCCCCGGAGGGTTGTGTGGGGGGGGGGGGCGTTTTCCACGTATATAGTCACTCATCACGATGACAATAGGTATGAAACTTAGTCAGGATATTCTTTTTGGTATGTTTGAATTTACTAAAAAATAATTTTATGATATTCCACCCCCAGAGGCCTGTGCGTTTGCGTTGAAATTTCAAAAAAAAAAATATCTTCCAATCTATCGCTTTTATAACTCTGAAACTTGACCAAAACATTTTTTTAGCATCTTTGAGTTTACTAAGAACTAATTTTATGATGTTTCACCCCCAGAGGGTTGTGGGGGGGGCGATGAAAATAAAAAAAAAATATCAATCTATAGCTTTTTTAACTCTGAAACTTGACTAAAACATTTTTTTAGCATTTTTGAGTTTACTAAGAACTAAGTTTATGATGTTACACCCGCAGAGGGTTGTGCGGGGGCGTTAAAAATATAAAAAAATTGTATCTTCCAATCTATTGCTTTTAGAACTTTGAAACTTGGCCAAAATATTTTTTTTGGCATGTTTGAGTTTATCAAGAACTAATTTTATGATATTCAACTCCAAGAGGGTTGTGCGGGGGCGTTAAAAATAAAAAAAAAAATGTATCTTTTAATCTGTAGATCTAAAACTTAGAAACTTGAATTTTGATGAGGTATTCGTTACCTCATCAAAATTCAAGTTTCTAAGTTTTAGATCTACAGATTAAAAGATACAGTATTAGGCGGGGCGTTACATCAGTAGCTCTGAAGCAGTCTGGCGAATATTTCGTTTTCCTATTCATGACAGGTTTCTGATGTGATGCATCTTGCTGTACATTTTGAAAATGGTCAAAGAATTTATTATACTAAGCAAGATGTGGTTGACAAAGTAATTAATCCAAAAAAAACAACACTAATGACTTTTTTTGAGCTTTGCCAAGTTGATGACTTTGCAAAAACTCTTTTGTATCTTTGTCTTTTGTTGAAGTTACAGCTTATTACGTATGAAAAAATAACCGCTTTGATAGAAGAAAAAAAGGTAAGGTTGTTTCAGGTTATTTAGGAGTCAAGAAAGATAAAGTTTTAGGTAGAGTTTATACCGTGCATCCCGGAAATACTGTATGTTATCACATGCGTCTTCTCTTACATGAGATTCGAGGAAAAGTGTGTTATTTATGTGGAAAGCTCTGTTATTTATTATTTTAACTCATATAAATCGATAAGACGCTAAGTAGTTAAGGGTGTGTTAATTTCGTAAAATCCGTTCATGATAAATAATTAGGCAGCTAGATAACACAATTTAATATTTCTTTCACTTGGCATGTATTTTATGCCACGCGAAGCGAGCGGGTAACGGCTAGTAAAAAATACATGAAAAAAATTCGTTTAAATTTTTTCATACAAAACGGCAATTTCATAGGTATAGACCTAATATATGTAATACTTTTATACTATATAAACAAATATAAGATTTATATTATATAATACACATCCATGACCCAGGAACACAGAAAACTTTTTGTTCCCTTGACGGGATTAGAACCAGGCGACCTCCGACTTGAGCGCCAACATGCTAACCACTGAGCTTACGAATCTGTGACTGAGCAACAGAGGCCGTCAATTTGATAATGATTCGTTAATGTCTATTTATAATAGTGAAATGAGGCCTGAACCCCAATTCTCTTATTTAACTTAGACTGACAATGCATTATAAATGAATCGTCTTTATATCATAAACTGATTTTGGGTCAACCAAAATTCCGTACTCTATTTCATCAAGAACTTCTACAGAAGTTGAGTATATGGCGTTGTATGAAGCTGTGAGAGTAGCCCTGTGGCTATGGTGGTATAAGTCTTTAGCTCTCAGCATCAAAATTGAAATTAATGAACCGATGATAATTTTTGAAGACAAGGAAGGTTGCATTAGTAGCGCTAACAACCCTACTAACCATAAACGGTCAAAACACATTGACATAAAAAATAATTTTTCCAGGGAACAAGTAGAAAAATGTGTGATTAAATTGGAATACATTCCATCTGATCAACGATTGGCCGATGTGTTGACAAAGCCGTTACCTGCAGTCTCTTACCGTGAAATAAGAATTAAAATGGGATTACTATAATTACTACCTCACTTATTTTGTACATACTAATCAAGACAGAGTTTTTTTTTTGTTATAACTAAATAATTTGATTAAGAATGTAATGGTCTGATAAGGTTTTCCTAATCCTCAGCAACAAATGTTGCGCCATTATGATATTGTACATATTTCCCAGGCATCACTAGAAAGTTAATTAGCGATCTGTAGGTATTAAATAATTTAATATATTAAATTGTGAGTTAATTGATTAATTTTTGAGGGGGCGTGTTGAATTTATGTACAAGTATTTACAAAAATCAATCTTTTTTATTATTGTATAAAATGAATGTTTGATTTTTTAAAGTAAGTATCCCAAATTCTAAGTCCACTCATAAATTCTCTTTACTTTTTTTGTTGACACTGACGTTACTTGCTTTCTATTGAAAATTAATTATAGAAAATATAAAATTATTTGGCATGTATTTAAACTTGCGACAAAACAATCAAATTTTGGATGTGAAAAAACAGAATATGGAATACTAAATAACCAAGTTGGCGAAAGAATGTGAGGAAAAAAAAAATCCAAATTTGGCCACTAATTGATACCAGTTTTGTTCACTGAATATTCCAAACTTCTCTTCTCTTCATCTTGGCAACAATTTCAGAGTACACATTTAATTTAAGAATAGGCACATATACATATTTTCCCTGATGTAGGTAATTCAAAAAACATAATAAGCAGCAAAACAAGCTCCCATAAAAAAAACGCAAAGGAGCGTACAAAATTCTCATTTTAATTTTTTTTCGGTTTCGGGGGGTGCTGATTACAAAAAATTAATATATATTAATGAATCATTCATTTTTAAATTTAAAAATGGTGGATATATATTTTTCGTCAAATTGATATAGGTGTCGTATTCGAGGTTTTAGGGGTGCTGAATACAAAAATGATATCCATTTTGACTTACAAAAATAGTGGACATTTATTTTTAATAAAATTAATCTAGGTGTCCTTTTATGGGCTACATATATATATATATATATATATATATATATATATATATATATATATATATATATATATATATATATATATATATATATATATATATATATATATATATATATATATATATATATATATATATATATATATATATATATATATATATATATATATATATATATATATATATACACACACATATATATACACATATTTAGCGGAACACAAAAAAAGGTCCATAATTTAAAAAATATGGTTTTATTTTAAAATCTACTTACAACACTTCTTTTGTTATTTAAAGTTTCATTTGTTTTACTTAAAATAAGATCACATTAAGAACAGATTTTGCGAGTAAAGGCTATTTGTTAAAAATGGTACATTTTTGAACTTTTCATGTAACCGGGAAAAGTGAAAATTAATATTAAAATAACAATTAATTAAATTAGAAAAATGGTGATTAATATTGTGCATTTCCTCCACGTGCTCTTATTAAAGTTTCTACCCGTCTAGGCATACTGAGAATGATGTTATCGATGGTCTCCTGGGATAATCTCCGCCATTCCTCAAGTACGGCGATTCGCAGTTCACCCACGTTGGCAGGAGCTGGAATTCTGGACTTAAGTTTTCTTTTCAGCAAGTCCCAAACATGCTCTATTGGGTTTATATCCGGTGATCTCGCCGGCCACTCCATAACAGTGATATTCATATCATTAATATAAGCTTGAGTTACCCGAACGGTATGCGGCCGAGCATTATCCTGCATAAAAACAAAATCGTCACCGATATATGGGGAAAACGATACGACATTTTCTTCTAAAACTTCTCTGATATAGCAGTCTGCAGTCAGACTCCCTCTGTCAATCACTACCAAGTCTGTGCGAGCTCCCAAACAAATGCCCGCCCAAACCATTATTGATCCACCACCGTATGCAACTGTAGTTTCAAAATTTGTCTGAATGTATCGTTCTCCTTTGCGTCTGTATATTCTTTGCCTGCCGTCAATTTGATTTCAGAGAATTCTGCACTCATCACTAAACAATACCTTACTCCATTGGTCCGCGTCCCAAAGTCGATGTTCCTGACCAAAAGTTAACCTGTTTCTACGATGATTTACCTCGAGCCTTGGAGCCTTGACGGGCACAAATGAATCCAAACCAGCTACTTCGAACCTTCTTCGTACCGTACGCTCACTTACGGTTACACCCCGCACTGCTTCTAACTCATGTCGGGCTTGGAAATTTCAAAATGGCGGATGTATTTTAATTTTTGTAAACAACTCGAAATTTAGTCGCCAACTTATGAATTTCGGTGCCAGCTTGGAATTAATTTCGCCACCTTTTTTTGTCACCTGAATGCTTGCGCCAGTTTAGTAATTTAGTCCTCAACATATTCGCTGCTAAATTCAGTAATACAGTATGCTCATGTGCAGTCGCCACCTTATTTTTTGTTCGCAAGATTAATTATATCCCAAATTATTTTATGCACATTTAAAATGGTGTTTCCAAAGAAAATTTCCTACAACCTATGGCTTAGCAATGTTTTTATAAAATCAATAGTTTTGGCGTACGAGTGCCGCAAGTGTTACTTATTACGCCTTTTCGCGGAAAAACTCATTACCATACTTTCTTCATTTCTTGACACATGAGTTGTGCACCTGTGACCACCACATTATAAAAGTCGAGACCCTCAACAATCTCTCGACGCCGATTCATCAACACGAGCACTAGCAAATTGATGAAACATGTGAAACATAGGTACAAGTGCGTTTCAGATCATAATCATAATCATCATTTATTCACGAAATGTGGTTGACAATGGTGGTAACAGAGTATAAATAGTTCTTACACATCCTACCATAACAATGGTGTATGAAAGTCATGAATTATTACAAACGAAATATACATTATTATTAAGTACCAGTACTTCATTTTAATACATATAATTTTATGTCAAATTGAATGACGTACTAATATGTACCTTTTAACACGTTTAGTGCGTTAGGGGATCTAAAGGATCACTTACGATACTTTCAGCCAGTGCGGTACCAAAAATCGTGTTTTATCCCTGGTCGTAATTTCTTTATTTGTGCGTGTGACTGAGGCAAATATACATACATGTTTCTTATTTCTAATTTGAAGATAAAAAAATTGCAGATCGAAGAGGACCCAAACACACTAAGTAGTAATTATGTACACTCAGTGCGAAGAGAGATCTCTTATATCTCTGAAATCCGGAGGTCTCGCAAACGCAAGGATGAAGGGCAATGAAGGGCGAGCGCCGCGCGCTTTGTTTTAGTGCCGTTCAAGTGTCGATAACGTGAGGCGACGCTTTTGAGCACTGAGAACTACGCTAAATTACTTATTTTTAACACCAAGTGCAGTGCTAGCATCTTGAAAATTGTGATTATTTAAATTATATTAAAATTTATATTTTTCAATATGGTGACAAAAAAGGCGTTGCACAGGCTGCTACACCAAATTAAGCCTTACACTGGATAGCGTATAGGCATCCAAGAAAATGAAACGAATAATGACATATTGCAATATTGCATGCAATGCAACCGATTAATATGTTTAGTTTCCTTAAATGAAAAACATATATATATATATACATATATATATATATATATATATATATATATATATATATATATATATATATATATATGTTTTTCATTTAAGGAAACTAAACATATTAATCGGTTGCATTGCATGCAATATTGCAATATGTCATTATTCGTTTCATTTTCTTGGATGCCTATACGCTATCCAGTGTAAGGCTTAATTTGGTGTAGCAGCCTGTGCAACGCCTTTTTTGTCACCATATTGAAAAATATAAATTTTAATATAATTTAAATAATCACAATTTTCAAGATGCTAGCACTGCACTTGGTGTTAAAAATAAGTAATTTAGCGTAGTTCTCAGTGCTCAAAAGCGTCGCCTCACGTTATCGACACTTGAACGGCACTAAAACAAAGCGCGCGGCGCTCGCCCTTCATTGCCCTTCATCCTTGCGTTTGCGAGACCTCCGGATTTCAGAGATATAAGAGATCTCTCTTCGCACTGAGTGTACATAATTACTACTTAGTGTGTTTGGGTCCTCTTCGATCTGCAATTTTTTTATCTTCAAATTAGAAATAAGAAACATGTATGTATATTTGCCTCAGTCACACGCACAAATAAAGAAATTACGACCAGGGATAAAACACGATTTTTGGTACCGCACTGGCTGAAAGTATCGTAAGTGATCCTTTAGATCCCCTAACGCACTAAACGTGTTAAAAGGTACATATTAGTACGTCATTCAATTTGACATAAAATTATATGTATTAAAATGAAGTACTGGTACTTAATAATAATGTATATTTCGTTTGTAATAATTCATGACTTTCATACACCATTGTTATGGTAGGATGTGTAAGAACTATTTATACTCTGTTACCACCATTGTCAACCACATTTCGTGAATAAATGATGATTATGATTATGATCTGAAACGCACTTGTACCTATGTTTCACATGTTTCATCAATTTGCTAGTGCTCGTGTTGATGAATCGGCGTCGAGAGATTGTTGAGGGTCTCGACTTTTATAATGTGGTGGTCACAGGTGCACAACTCATGTGTCAAGAAATGAAGAAAGTATGGTAATGAGTTTTTCCGCGAAAAGGCGTAATAAGTAACACTTGCGGCACTCGTACGCCAAAACTATTGATTTTATAAAAACATTGCTAAGCCATAGGTTGTAGGAAATTTTCTTTGGAAACACCATTTTAAATGTGCATAAAATAATTTGGGATATAATTAATCTTGCGAACAAAAAATAAGGTGGCGACTGCACATGAGCATACTGTATTACTGAATTTAGCAGCGAATATGTTGAGGACTAAATTACTAAACTGGCGCAAGCATTCAGGTGACAAAAAAAGGTGGCGAAATTAATTCCAAGCTGGCACCGAAATTCATAAGTTGGCGACTAAATTTCGAGTTGTTTACAAAAATTAAAATACATCCGCCATTTTGAAATTTCCAAGCCCGACATGAGTTAGAAGCAGTGCGGGGTGTAACCGTAAGTGAGCGTACGGTACGAAGAAGGTTCGAAGTAGCTGGTTTGGATTCATTTGTGCCCGTCAAGGCTCCAAGGCTCGAGGTAAATCATCGTAGAAACAGGTTAACTTTTGGTCAGGAACATCGACTTTGGGACGCGGACCAATGGAGTAAGGTATTGTTTAGTGATGAGTGCAGAATTCTCTGAAATCAAATTGACGGCAGGCAAAGAATATACAGACGCAAAGGAGAACGATACATTCAGACAAATTTTGAAACTACAGTTGCATACGGTGGTGGATCAATAATGGTTTGGGCGGGCATTTGTTTGGGAGCTCGCACAGACTTGGTAGTGATTGACAGAGGGAGTCTGACTGCAGACTGCTATATCAGAGAAGTTTTAGAAGAAAATGTCGTATCGTTTTCCCCATATATCGGTGACGATTTTGTTTTTATGCAGGATAATGCTCGGCCGCATATTATTTAAATTATATTAAAATTTATATTTTTCAATATGGTGACAAAAAAGGCGTTGCACAGGCTGCTACACCAAATTAAGCCTTACACTGGATAGCGTATAGGCATCCAAGAAAATGAAACGAATAATGACATATTGCAATATTGCATGCAATGCAACCGATTAATATGTTTAGTTTCCTTAAATGAAAAACATATATATATATATATATATATATATATATATGTATATATATATATATATATATATATATATATATATATATATATATATATATATATATATATATATATATATATATATACTTAATTAAACTTAATTACTTAAACTTACTTAATTTGTCACATTTAAGAAACGTGCTAAGAAACCCATAGATAGAGTAATCGATGATCTGTAATCCACAGAAATTTCATGCTCATATCTGATTTTTTGTCCGAGTCATGCTTACTTTCAGAATCATTTTTAGGAGGTATTTTAGGTCTCATACGTACTGCACCTAAGCACGGTTACGAGTTCTAATAGGTCTCAAATGCACTGTCTGCAAGTCTTCTGAAAGTGGCCTCGCACTTAACGTGATAATATTGTAGTCCAATCTTTAAAACTACCAACCTCTGATGGTATGAAATTGGAGAGCCCCGTGTTCTATTTTATTATTAATAGACAACTACAAACTGGTGAATAATAAATTGTTTGCTAAAGCTCATGCATAAATCATGTTCCTAACCGAAATCAAAGTTGGAAGCCTTTATAGTTTATACTCTATTATATCTCAAGTAAACTCTTTAGGTCTTCATTTTGTGCCGTGCACATAGCCGATTGTTCGTCGTGGCGGAGTGGTAAGCCGCGTAAGCAAATATCTATATAATATAGAGGAGGATAGGAGATATCCTCAGACTGACTGACTGACGTATAGACGCTCGCACAGCCGTAACCGCTAAAAGTAGAAACGTGAAATTTGGACGGTAGTTAAAATTTGCAATGTAGATGTGCACTAAGAAAGGATTTTGTCTTGGGGCAATTTGGAGATCGACAACTCGAAAATAGTTTACATTATAAAAAACTCATGTTTGAAACCTTGTCTTGCCTTCGAAATGTATAAAATTATGATTATTAATTGATGCCAAACATAAAGTCTGTTTATATGAAATATATTATATACAACTTTGTCTATTTATATTCATAATAACCGTTAACAAAGGAGGACATACAGACGGACGATGGCCAGAGCGAAACTATAAAGGTTCCATGTGGTTGCTACGGAACCCTATTATGTAATTTTTTATTCATTATTTTTATCAATATAAGGTTCATTTTTATTCATACAAACCGGCAAATACATAGTGACCTTCTATTTATTATCTCTCGTCTCGTCAAGTCTCGTGCGTCGAACGGGATTGTTTCGTCACAACTTACAAGATGTTAGCGCAAGTTTTTGGGTGTATTAGGCCCCAAATTATTGTTTTGGTTTAGTACTGTATTTTGAAAATTAATATAATATATTATAGGGTAATAATCATAAGGAAGGTCGGCTTGTATGCACGCCTCGCCTGTATGACAGACGTCTTATCACACTATTTGGAATAGCTTATCGAGCTGATAATCTTAACTAACTATCTTTTCATGTCATATTGGTATGTAGTAATTATTGTGAAAAGATCTGCGTTAAAAATTCTTGACAGTATTATACCCTCGAGGAATTGGCGTAATACATTTCAGCAGTAATTACTAGTATATCACTATTAATGAAAGTGATTGAGTAGGTCGTGAGATACAAGCTTTACTTACTTCATTGTAATTAAAATAAACTAGGGTATAAACGTTTACTTATTTACATTATTTACCAGTGTTTCTAGACAAAATATAATAAATTAAATAATTTCAAAGTAACACGGCATTCCACTCGCTGAAGACAATGTAAACATATTTTATTATATGGCTTAAGGATATTAGCTATTCGTACACATACTTTAACTAACGTCACATGTTTTTCATGCGAACTTAAAAAACTTACTTAATTTAATATTGGAGTTTACTCCTTAAGAATCGATTTTCATATAAGGCCCCCGGTATGAAAATAATATGACATGTAAAATCTACTGAACGAATGACCTCGTTACGTTTTCGTGCGCAACCTATTCTGCGCACCTGTCACTTTTTTTCACATGGCGCGAATTATTGAACTCAAATCGATCGCTAAAGTTTTTGTTCCTTCTGAGGGACGTGTTTTACTTTTTAGAGTAAACTCCAGTCGTGCGTCGGAGCTGACACACACTTTTTTTAATTATATCAATCTTGCTATTCGGAATTCCGCAGCTAATCTACCAAAATTTGTACAAACATCCATTCATCTATCCATCCATCCTCATAAACTTGCCCATTTATAATAGTTATAGTAGGACTTGTTATCTTTTTGAAGACGTATGTATATTATATAAGTATATTATTATGTATTTAAAATATCTATGTTAGTGCTTACGGCTTGAGTTATGTGACTATATTCCGTTCGATTCTACGCGGCCTTCTAATTTTTTTCTGTAACAAGGCGGTAGGGTTTTTATTTTTATTAAAAAATTGTGTAAAAACGTTGGTTCTAATTATATGCAGTAGCTGGTTACATTAATAGAAACGAAGCTTTATTTTTCGTATTATATATCTCGTATATTTTTACGCTTTTTGCATCATTATGTTTATATTATTTAATTATGGTATGTACCTTTAACATAATATTTCTTTTCTTTTCAGGTAAGTTTTATGTCATAAGGAAGCCAGAAGTGGAGAGTTAGGAGAGTTTAAAAGTAACATTTAGTTTAAAAAGCTAAACATTTAATATTGTAATTTGTGTTGATGGATTGAGGTGAAGAGAAGTGAGGCAAGGCCTGACGTAGTAGGTTCAGTCCATTCAGAGTTACTTTACATGCAGTGACAGGATCTTTATGCCTACGACATATGGATCACTGTCATTGAAACTCGGAGGTAAAATAAGTCTGTAAGGACTGTAGACTAGGGCACGAATTTTCAGGAAATATCGGACTATATGAGCGTTGTGACTGCAAAGTATTATTTTCTGGTTGCATATACTGCTGTTTGGGATGCTAGAATTGTGTATCGAGATACATAATGTGTACCGTATTTAAAATATTTTAAGCACTTATAAATCGATCATATTTTCGTTCGATCAGTTAAAAATCTCTCAAAAAAGTTATTTTATGATAGCCATACACGGTATACCATACAGTCTATCTACCAAGCTACGTGATCAGTTCGATTGGATCAATTGAATTGTTAGTTAGAACGTGGTTCTAACTAACTAATAACTAATCCAATGGAACTGATCAACTGGATGTTGTATGCATATCGCTGGCTAGTGAAATGTGAATTTCCTTGTTAATTTTATTTCATAAAATTTGTACCTTTATATAGAGTGTTTTATATAATTCATAAAGGTCATATAACTTTATGCAATGCATTAATACAATGTTTGAAGAGGTACTAAGCCAACATCATATTATGTTGTGATTTAGGCTCATTTCAGCCGTCAGCGTGTTTGTTTTGCGAGGGAAGAAGTAAACTTTGTGTCACGAAGCATTAAGCAACTATAAATTACTAATTTATGTAAGTACAATCCCTTTACATTTTTTGTACAATTGAGTAACGAAAATAGCTTAGTCGTTATAACTTTCACTTAAGTTTAAGTATAAAACTTTTAGGTAGGGGAAATAAAATAAATCTTTTGAATGAAAACAATAAATTTCTACATGTTTTTCTTTACAAGCAGTTAAAAGCTTTAATTTATTTTTGTGTTCTTTTTTAATTTATCGTGTAAGTTTTATACAAAAACTTTTTAGAACATTACAGGCAAACCCACAGAAACAATTTACCTATAAAAAAATAAGAAATAAAACGCGTTGAAATGAATAATAATTTATTAATTTAAACACCTAGAATTATATATCTGTTACCTACCACATTATATATCTGTTACCTACCACATTTCATAATATACCTATAGGCACTACATGCATTTCTAATTGCTTGAGCCATTTTATTTATACTCGTTTGCATAAAATGCAGGTCTTTAGTGCAGACTAAGACTTGTCGGTTTTGCCTAAGGGAGATACACTTTTACAATTACTTTAGGTACGTTAGTAATGTATATTCATTTAAGGCGCGCAAAAGGGAGCAACACATCCAAATTTGAGCAGCCAATAAAGGGATTTATTATTTTCAGGGGCTCTTTTACGCCTGCAGTAGAAATTTGAGTTAACGCGCAACCTATTTGCGTTTGTTTATTTCATAGGATATGGATTATGCTTTTTTTATGGGTATTATTATATTGATGTCAGGCGCGGACGCAGCCTACAATTTAGGAGATGGTCACTAATAATAATAATAGATACAATATGTCGAGTAAATAAGACTTTATTGCACACATTAAATAACAAATGGAAGTCTCCTATTGTTATTGCCAAATCGGTTGACAACATTTGAGACTTCTGGGGCTATCTTTGAATATTTAGACGAGCGAAACCAGTCAGCCTCTCGTCTAACATGTTTGCTCTCAACCAAGTTTTATATTTAAATATTTTGTAAATTTTAAGTGAATCTATTAATTTGATGTATTAAGAGATATTGGAGAGGTCATAGAAAAAAGTTTGATTTGAATATATAAAACATGTATGAAATATGAATGAATTAAATTGAATATTTGTAACATTAAATAAGCTTCTTCCGAGCTAAATCATTTTGAACGATCTAACTTCTCACCAGGTGGTAGAGTTAGAGAAATAAATATTGTCTGTTTTTCTGTACATTCTTACAGCAAACAGTCACGTCTGTCGAGGTGTCCAAGTTCTATTTAGACCGAGTCCAAACGTCACTATTGAGACGTGCTCAGATTACTATATATCGCTCCAGGCGCCGGCGTTAGTATTCAGAATAGAGTGTTCTGAATTGGCATATAAATAGAAACAATAACCGTAATATAAAAGTACACAAATAGCTTGTCGGCTAGGCCGGCTACGTAAAACAAAACTGAAATAACGCGCGCCTTCACAAATATCATGTAAACATTAAACAATCACCTGATGGCCGCTGTTTCGTGAGATTGTATAAAATATTTATTGCGTACCTACTGTACATAAAGGTTTACAGTTGAAAAAAAAAGTCGAAAATTTCATTAGGAAAAATTTGGGGAAACACATTATAGTCCTCTACAGTGTTTCTTATGGATTACTTTGGAAATAATAATATCTATGGACGCTTTCACAGCACGTAAATCTGGGGAGGGTGATTCTCATAAATATTATCGGTTAATACCGTTCGGATTTTCAGGCTGTCCCGTACGTGCGCGCACGTATTGACGCGTACGGGAATGAGTCAGTGCGTGGACCAAAACGGGATTATATCGAAAATAGTTGAAAGAATTTGGCTTCTTAAATAAGTTCTCGAAGAACTTGTATTACGGGCTACGGGAACGCGCTGTCTGACGTCAACGACGTGCTAGGATAGTACGTCAATATAGGGGTACCTTGTATACATACTTTTCTCCACAATAAATGTATTGTTTCGAACGGATTTCGGTGAAATACACTATAGTATATTCGCGTTAAGAAGTCAGTTAAGTCAATAATCACGCGTACATAATATGTCAAAATGACTTACCATATTATTTGGTTAATGTGAATACGGCTTGCGTGCGTCATTGTGTCATGCGTCATTGGTAATTTTTTTTTTTTGACATTTCACTATCTTCTTAACGCGAATAGGCTATCTTTATTATGGGGTATCATGGAATGCAAAATATACAGTGTTTTGTTTTCCTTAACACGTTCATTGCGTAATCAGGTATATTAGAACCAATCGTGAACTTGCCGCTGGAGCGTCATAAAAAATACTGTTTCTACCGCTCGCGCTGGTGCGGGGCCAATATCTTCGGTTTGCTTAGGAGTATTATAAATGTGACTGTAAGTTTGTTTGTTACGCTTTCACGCGGAAACTACTGAACGGATTTTGATGAAATTTGGTATGGTAGTAGTTTAGACTCTGGATTAAAACATAGGCTACTTTTTATCCCGGAAAAGTACCGCGGGATACTCGATAGTATATTTACGCGGGCGGAGACGCGGGAAACAGCTAGTTATCAATAATTCATCTGTTCTGTGCGGAGATAAGGTTGAAAAGATCTGGGTTTTTTTTTAACATGTTTCCAACTATCCGATATGCAACGGCCCAAGACGTATGTATGTAGGTATGGAATGACAAGTTCATTGAAAATATATCAGTACATTAAAATAAACTGAAATGATTACCTCCAGCCAGTAAATTGCATATAAACTTATGCGAATGTATGTAATGTATGGGAATATGTCGAACAGATAAATTCGACCCTATGATGCTGCATGGACTAGTTTACAAACAGGTCTAGGATGCCTGATACAGTTCCAACTGAAAGTTAACGAAATAGGCTGACCCAATGAAGGTGTTAAATAGGTTTAAGGCTGTATTTTTCCTCATGATTTCTTCGTGAGGTCACGAAAAAACAAGCTGTATTATATGATAAACTTGGGAACCTCATCATGTATAGCATATAACACATAGTTACAAACTCATTAACTCATAATTAACTTGATGTTATTATATAGTAATAGGGCTTTAATAACTATAACTGTCTTTTGTATATTTTCTAACAAAGAACGTCCCTTATTACATCTATGTAATTAATGAATATTGTGAGGCCCAAAGCTATTTGGGAACGTTGCAAACAGAACATGCTTCTATTCTCTAATCTGTACTACTCTAGTAATATTTCTGCTACAATTGTTTAATTTAAACACTTACATTTTGGACAATGGTTTTATTTCCACCTGCCATTATAAGAAGAACCTCAATTTTCGTATTAAAAATAGACTTTCATTTTACTTTGATTGTATTGTAAGTGAACGTGTTATAATAAACTGATTTTTTGACGTTTGGACCAATGAAGAGGCGTTAGATGCTGCTTTAACGTTTACGAGAATACCGGTTTGACAGTTTTAGCGTGTCGGGACTTGACAGTAATTGTATTATTGCAGGTTTTATTTAGCCTCAGGAATTGAACATCAGGTCTAATTAATAAAATACAGGTACGTCAATTACAAAAAACAATGCATTAATAAGAAAAACAGCCAACCCGTTCTGAACAATGCTATTTTAAAATAAAATTAATGCATGTAATAATTTATTACTAACTATTAATTTTATTAATAGCAGCGTAGTGAAATGCTGTGATCACAATACTAACTGTAATCTATTACTGGAGTAATACACTTAATTTAAATACTTGAATAGGTTGATATTAAACTTCATGTAAAATAGTTCGGCTCACTCGATATTATGCAACGTCGTGTAGGTTCGAATTAATGTTTACATACCTCCTAAAACACTGCGAATATTATAACCATCCATTTATCAAATCCCAATGTGGTGGTTAGCTGCCTCTCCCGATAAAAGTTCTAGAAGTAGCAGAATAATAACAATATAATAATATAATAATAATACTTTTAATATAGAGAAAGAACGTGACAATCAGGCGGAACGTGACAATCAGGCGGAACGTGACAATCGGGCGGATCGCGACAATTTTTCGTGTGTGCAGCCGGCGTTCATCGATTTATAACACGTCTTACGTCAAAAAGAAAGAAGTGTTTCGTTCATAATACAATCATTTTGCAGAGCAGTTTTTGCAATGAAAAATTGTAATGAATCATAATTGACTTTCATGAATTAATACTTATAATTATGTTTTGATCATAATTTTTAATAAATTAAGGCCCTATATAACGCCAGTGACCTTGAGCGTCAAGTCCCATACTAATTTTGTAGGCGACAAGACACCGGAGAGTATTAAAATCGGATAAAAAATCGTTATAAGTATTTGAGACAAAATTTGCAAATTCTATAACGACCTTCCCCTGAGTCTTGTCTTACATAAAATACTGAAATAATTTTCACACTCGTGTGACTTATAGAAAAAGAGAAAAAAGGTTTTAACTTTAAAAAAGGGTGGACTTAGCATATTTTTGAATAAAAATCAATTTATAAAAAGACAGTCCTCGGCTAGTGCTATTATTGCAGATTAACACATATTTTTTTGGGATTAATCAATACGACCATGATTGAGAATAAAGGTTTCAAAGAACTGCTATTTTCAGTTCTATCCAGCGCACAACCCCTTAAAGACTAATATGACGTGAAGTGAGAAAATACCAGTGATTTTTGTTTTATTTGGTTCTATTGACGCCGAATACACGAAATATCACTCGCCAATCCATCACCGATTCTCAAAACTTTAAAGCAGATAAAGTTGAATTCCACAGAGACGCGCGGTTTTGTCGAATATTCGTGGGATGGCTTTATATACAATTTAACCGTTTGCAACACAAACATGTTTGACGAGGGGATTATTAATTATTAATGATCACTGACTGTAAATTATGAACACAAAGTCGCAAATCGAGAGTCGAAAGAAGCCGAGAAACTTAGCTTTCAAACATAAATCCACAAATTGTAATTCTTTACGTTCGCCCGTAATTTATGTTACGTTACGTTACGTTAATTTGTTTGATCATGGTTATCAAACAAATTAACTTTTGCTTAATATACAAACAGAAAATATTAATATTTTTCGATAACTGCGCGTCATTTGCGCTAGTAAAATTTATTGGGTATTGGACGGAAATACTTTTTAAATATTAGGCTTCAAGACTTGAAAAAACTGCTTAAAATATATATATTATAAAATATCCCGTTTCAAATTTATTTTAAATTTTTTAATGTTGTCTTGTAATAAAATAGTCATTAGTTTCATACCGCATCATATTGCAGTATTATTTCGATCATATTTCTTTGTTATTCGTTTCAGATTTTTTCGATAATATAATTATTTATAGTAATAAAAGTTTAAAAATTATAATGCCAATATATTATTCAACCCGAACCATCGATTACCGCATTGAGACTAAGAGTAATCATAACTAATCTATATGTATAACATACATATACATATAGATAAATAAAATTGAAGTGTCTGTTTGTAAATTCAAATGAATAGCTTTTTACATAATGCATATGAATATTTAAGTAAAAAGAATATTTAAGAATACGGTATTAACAATAAAAAAATCAATTTTTAAAATTTTTGTCTGTCTGTCTGTCCTAGCTGTCTGTCTGTTTATTCCGGATAATCTCTGGAACGGTTGCACCGATTTTCACGGGACTTTCACTGGCAGATAGCTAATGTTATAAGGCGTAACTTAAGCTCGTACTTTTTATCCTCATCATCATCAAAAAATGTTTAGCGCCCAACGAAGTGGGCACGGGTCAGCTAGTGAAGTTATAAAATATTTAAGTAAAAAGTTGATTTTGCCCTAAATCTGCCGGGAATGTCTTTACGCTACGAGACATTAAGGTGTGTAAGAGATTTAGGTATGTAGTTATTAGGTTTACGTTTGTGTGCAATGCACAGGCTTGGACCCGGTAAACGCCACCTGCGTAAAGAGTAAGCCTGCTGTTTCGTGGAAACCGAAGGCACACATGACGCAGTGATTCATACACACAGGGAGACGGTAACTTTTCAGTACCATAGATTTATTGACTGTGTCGTATCATATTAGGCGTGAATGTATAACCCGACCGACGTACGCGTTACCATATCGACTGTAGAACCAGCCGCGCGTGCATGATTTCGCTCATCACTACTTCATATTTCATAGATACCTATGGTTTCCATTTTCCTTATTTATAAGAATGTTATGGCGTACTAGATTTTGGGAGCGACAACGTTCGCGTGGACCCATGGATTTGTACCCAATGTGGGATGAAATTCAACAAATCCTTCCATAAAGGATGTCCTAAAAATTATCTGCTAGCTAAATTTCAGCACAAATCGTCTACTGGTTGATATTACATACTTTGGACCTCCATTTCCCCCCCTTTAGAGGAAGTACTTCAAAAAGGAGTAAAATTTCAATAATTTGTGCATATTTATTAGCCGGATATTTAATTTAATGGAAATCTGTGAAGATTTTTAAATTTTTACCATAAAAAACTCTAAGCACTTACCCCCTTTACCAATAAAACTATTTACACAACGGATAACTTAAACAACGTTGCTGTCTTTGTTTGATACGTTAGAAATGCCACATGATAGAAAAAGATAGCAACGTTGTTTAAGTTATCCGTTGTGTAAATATTTTTATTAGTAAAGGGGTTATATTAAACCCTTAAGAGGTAAATTCCAAAAAACCCTGAAAAAAATTTCTAATGAAATGTATTTAAGAGTATAAATCTCATTTTTTTCGTAATCTGTGCAAATTTAACGATTTTACATACTAACATTCAACCCCTATTTTACCCATTTAATGGTGAAATTTTTAAAAATTAAAAAAACTTCGTCATCGTAATAAGCGATGGAAATTTGGCTAAGGCTCTGAATTTAAACCAATCGGCGAATTACGGAAAGTCGCATTCGTCGCATTACTAATTTAGACATCACATTAAATATAGAGGAGTATCGATCGGCAGCGGCTCTGTGCGACCCCCTGCTGCGCTACATTGGTGCTCCCAGCATACATTTTTGATTGAATTTTGATTGTAACTGTCGAGCTTGCTTTGTTGCAGCTCTGTCGTTTTGTATTTTAACCTGTGAAATAATGCAAAAATGAACACTCAAAATGAGCCATTGCATGACGGAATCTTGTAGATTTAGTCGAGGAAGGGAGAGCTTGACTTGTAACAAAACAGAGGATGCAAGAGTGTGTATTGTGTGTCGTCTCGAGGTTAAGATATTTTAACAACAGACAGTGGGCTTAATTTTATAGACAAAATATCCTTTTGATGTGAAATACAATTATTTATTTAGTTTTATTCAATGTATGTAAGTAATCAAAACATAAAATATTCAATTGCTTGCAACTCCGGTGGGCCGGGGCTTGCGAAATGGGGGGTTAGGTTTGGTTTTGTCGATATAATAAAAATTGATATATAAAAAAATATTTAAAAAATTGTCTGCTGTTAAAATCTCTTAACCTCGAGAAGACACACACTGTATCCCAAGCAGGGTTCGAGATTTAAAAGACCGGTAACGCACTTACAACTCCTCTGTTAGACTACTAACAAGTGATAAGCGGCGGTAATCCCTTACCGTCAGCAATCCTTCTGTACCTTTACCGATATTCTTTCATTATAAATCTGTACAGTTATAATATATATACCTAATATGAGTATAACGTACCTAATAATTTATTTAATATACATACAATTTCATATGCTCCTCAATGCGAAAGTGTTCTATCATTTATGCGACCCACCAATAAAAGTTCGAGAGATGAGGGTTGTCTGTACCGTAATACTTATTACGGTTAAGAAGTGAGAAACTAACTAGATATTTGCGATCATAATTCCGTTTTGGTCCGCGCGATGTCGTATTCACACACGCGTCTATCGCGCCTGAATATAATCGTATATTCAGTCACACCTGTACATAGACTATTTTGGTCAAGTTTCCAATAATTAAATATTTAGAAAATGATGTGTCAGTTGGTTTCGGTAGTGGCGTGAGGTATCCCGCGGGCTGTCTTCCACATGCAGGCCTGTCTATCGATCAACCCACGACTGGCACCCGATATCCCTGTAACCTACATTTCAGGATCCCATGAGACTTTCAAAGGTTTTATGCGGTTAGAGGTGGCACTTTGTTTCTCTTTGTTTTAGTTTTTGGGTCACTCGACGGTGCCGAGTGTCCATTAAACCTAAATAACGTTTATTAGTGCCATAAAGTTTTTTCTAGTATTTCGTATTTTAAAGCAAAATAAATCTGTGAACGTGTATGGATATGAAAAAATAATAAAATAGTAATGTATTCAAATTGCTTTCCCAAAATTTTTTACATCATCCATCTTTATTACTATGTAAATTTTGAACTTTACGATGGGCAGAAATAATGTAAGCCGTTACAGTATGTTTTATTTTTATGAATTTTTCCCCCGGGACAGAACTGCGTTATCGCCATCATCAGCTGTACACTTTTGGTTCAAAGTGGTCGTGTAATTCTTTGCTTATTTCGTCATAAAAAAATTAAGCCCAATGCTTTTACTTTTATACAATATATTTCATAGTTTTGAGTACAGATTATTTGTCAAGATTATAAACATACAGGGTATTTTTTCAGTCAGTACCCAAACTTTCAAGATTGAATAATGTACTCTTGAATATAAGAATCGAAAAAGAATATATGAATCGGGAACAGCAGATTTTTTTAAAGTAGGAAAGTTGATTTCGTTGTAAAAAATTGCTTATATTCAAGAGTATATTCACTCAAGAAAGTTTGGCCACTGACTAAAGAAACACACCTTATAATGTGCACACATATTAGATGCAATTTCTGTGACCTATTCAAATAATTATAAATTATAATAATTTAACCTAAGCTTTATTGATGAACATGATTTTAGTTCAAAAAGTATACCGGTAAAATAATTTAAAAGCTCATAAATAGCTCAAAATTCTCTTCTTTAGAATTTTTTACTCAAAAGAAATCTTAAAAGCATTCAAACTTAGAAAAAATCTAGTATAATGTACTTATATATTATTGTGTATAATTATTATAGTGTATATTATATTGGCTTAAAATATTTCCGAAGTTATCGAAACAGTTTTATCTGATTAAAAGAATATGATTTACGAGAATTTGACGACGCTTTTAAATATAAGTTCTAAATTTTATTAATTTTATGTCAGTAACGGAAAAAAAATTAAAACCAAATTATTGAACGTTTTAATAAAATATAATAAAACTAAAAATCTTTTCACTAAAAGATACAAGTTTAGAAGATTAACATTAGTAAGAAACTACTATAGCTGGTATAATAAACTCGTCACCTCGACGACGTAGTCGCTTCGAATAATAAAATAATAAATACAACATACTCCGGTAATAAAAATATGCTTCGTCCACGTTAAGAAAGTATAAACGTCATGAATTAAGGCCTCGTGAGTATGTTTGAATTTATATTAGGTATGCGTGTGAATGCGAAGAATTTGGAGGTAGCAAAGAGAGGGTCGCGCAGGGGCGCGCCGCCCGCCCAAAGCCAAAACTAACGGCAGTCGCTGTGCAACTCGCGGGCGCTTTGAACGCGTGCGGGACGCGGCACCGAGTAGACATCGTGAAATTGCTGTGTCCGTGTATACTTTTGAACATTTTTGGACAGGGTGTTCTGGTTTTTTCTGTGGATGTTTGCTTCAAGTGTGCGAGTATTTCGTCATGTGCGGCGGTCACCATGCGGCCGGTGCCGTCGGGTGAACGTCTGAAACATTCTCCGCAGGCTGCGCTGGTAAGTAAAATAAATTTATTCATTCTCTTCTATTGTATTTCATAATAGTAAAACCACATCACGTAAAATTTTCGAACATTAACATTATTAAATTGCATTAATTGTTGTTTACACAACAACGAGTTGATAGTTTTGGGAAAACTTTTTAAAACTCGAAAAAAACTCGAAATTTTACTCGGACATCCGTTTTTAATTATGGAATTTAAAAAGCCCTTAAGCGTTTGTTTATAGTTTTGTTACGAAAGTTTCGTGTCTCCGACAAAATTATCCATCAACAATTTTTGGTGTGTTTCAGTTTAATTTTGTCTTCGTTACAAAATTCAACGTAACGTTTTAATTATTATTATTTTATTTTATTTAGTAATTATAGAGTTCTTTTGTTCACGTTATTAGTATTAATAGTGACAGATAACTTTAAAGACTGTTATAAAATTAACAATTGAGAACATAACATAATCGAATTGTGTCAACATAATGACACTGTAGCTGTGTTGTGTGTATATATACGCTTCCTACAGTATACACCGCACTAGGCTTTCCAGTTTCCACTCGAGACGAGGTGAAGAAGCGCAGTTGACATTTGCCGCCGAGAACTTCACTCATTTTTTTCTGTATAACTCGTTAAAATAATGAGGCAAATGACGATCGCACGGCCCACCGACTTCTTAGTACTAGAGGTCGCTCCGGTCGATATTCGCTCATAATACTTCTTATAATTTATAAATTTGAACTTTATAAGAGTTCTTTTGCCTCATAGATAGAAAAAAAATACAAATAATGTTGTTACAGATTGACATACGTCACCGCGTAACAAAATTGTATCAATCAAACGCACCGTGCGTTGTTAATACTACTGAGATAGTGTGTTGTTTTTATATTTATTAATTTTATGTATTTCTAGGCATCATATAAATAATATTAGCTTTATGCACCTTTCTCCATATAAATTTTAATTTACCGGCCAAATTTCATACTTCTCCGGTTGCACAATTTTCGTAAAAATGTATTGAAACATTTTGCTTCACGTATTAGTATAATAATAATTAGACAACGCATTTAATTACATATCACATAGTCATTTCTCTAAGGTTTTCACATCACTAGAATGTGAAAATCGTTTTTGTTCGGCTAAGGCGGTATTACGTAGGAGGCAATTTATCCACCACGAAAACGAAATACTTTCAATATATTTCGGTGCCGCCGTAGTTGGCCAACCTCTTACCATAACGAAGAGCCCGTATCGTTGCAATAATGTTTCGTGAGTCCTGACCCCACCGCAATAAACTATTCGACAGCCTACAACTAGCAAACTACTTATGAAATTAGCCTCGCCTTGTAGTCGAAAATCGACCATAATTCATTTAATTAGGTTCCGTAATACTCTCCTTGAGTACCTTTATAGTTTCGCTCTGTCCGTCCGTCTGTCTGTCTGTCTGTCCGCGCTTCTAAATTCTGTAATTATGAATATAAATTAATGAAATTTAGTATAGTTATAGATATCGATTTTGGCCTCCATACATGTGAAGTGAGGATCAAAAATATTTATTCATTCTACCCCGTTGTGTGGGGTATCGGAGTATATGTTTTTTTAAATAATGGTAAGGTTTATACATGAATTTTTTTCAAACTCGACCATTTTCAAATAAAGTGGTTTGCATAGTGTGCGAGTTGATAGTTATGGAACCCTCCTTATAGATGTGACATGCTCTTGGTTAGGTTAGGTTATTTTTAAGTTTATTTGGTTTCTTTTATCATAGGCTATTTATTATACTTGTCTTCGTCAGAAATGTACTAATTTTTATGACTGCATATGCTGTAGAACTGAGCTTATCTGCAAGATTAGCAAAATGTATATAGTGTTATACCTAGAAACACAGTTATGTCGACTGTAACGATTAAATAGTGAAATACACTATATATTGCAATAAAGAGGAAGGATTTGACTGTTCGTTTGTTTGTGTTTGTTTGTTTCCACTGAATAGGCTCCGAAACTACTGGACCAATATTGATGGACATAGATACAGAGTAGACCACGGGACATAGCCTATTTTTTATCACGGTGTAATTTACGATTTCCGCGGGCAATCGTTTTACACACACGAAGTCGCGGGCATCAGTAGTATATACAAAAGTAAATGACGTCATTGTCTTCTTCTTAGAAAGAGGTGAATAATAAATAACAATATAATATACTAAAGCATTGCTCTGAATAGCACCCCTTTTAAAATTCACCCTACATCATGCAAGTTCTACATCTGTATTTTTAAGACGATGAGAATCGTTCAAAGGTTAGAGCAACACATTTCCGAATTTCAAAAGCAAGTTTTGTAGACATTCGTCAATTTTTACAACGCATTTAATCTCAAAAGTTGTACACTATGATAACGCAACTCTCGATAAACTTTTATTATATTAATATCTAAGCGATAAGCGTTAAATTCTGCGCTAAAGCTTTGTTCTGGTAATTAACGTTTGACGATAGTTAAATGGAGACCGGCAAGTTGCCATACGTTTACTGCCTGGTAATTAAAAGACGTGGCTACAAAAACTATTTATTGTAAGTTGTACTTTATGAACATAGGAACAAAAAAAGCAATAATATTATACATCAACTCGGGGGATAAAAGATAATTAAATAAATATAAACTAACCTATTATTTAATAAATTGTCCTAGTGGTGGTTTGCGGAAAAGTGACATCTATTAGGGGTGATGTCAACTACGTAACGAAATGAATACCTAGTTTGTTTTGAAACGCAATATGCTAATAGAGAAATGATATATTTCGCTTTAATTTTTGTCGTTACGAAAACCAAAAACATAATAATTAATTTTCATAGTATATATATAGTATAGAGGGATCTTTTTTAGTCCCCAAGTAATATTTTTTTTCATAAAACTAGTACTAAACTGCTGAACTATAGAAAAAGAAAATAACTTTATATTACAATAAAAAATAAATCTATTTAAGGGGCCACTAGATGGAGCTTTTACGCCTCAAATCGACAATGTATGAGACTTTTTATTCCTAAGTCCTAAAAATATGATTTTTTTTGTTTAAAAGTTATTTTTAAGTACTATAAAACCACATGTGTTCGAAACTTGATGGAAACCGCTCTTGATGGAAAATGTCGATTTTGAGATTCGCCAGTGTCCTTTAGCTTGTTATATTTGTAATTTTTTTCAAAAATTTTTGTCAATGATTCAAAAAATAATTATTAAAGATATTTCAAAAATATTTCTGTTTAATTTTAAATGCGAAGAAATCAATTTATGCAACGGTAACCATTAATTTTGCTTTAAATAACCAAATCCGGGATTTGAAATATCTGTGGCATCAATATGTGGGTGGTAAAACTCAGGTTCACATAGTTAGGAGTTAGGATGTGTATAAGTGGCTTTTGTGAAACAAATCACACAATATTGGTGCAGTAAATCGCCGGTACTATATCCAAATACTCATCTATGTATTTCTAGAAGGATATACATTATACAAATATAAATAAAGTAATAGAATGGGCGTATATTGGATATACTCGTGCTATATGTTTACAATATCTTGGTAGAATCCCGTCATCATTATCTCAACTGCAGAAATTGTTCGACTCTAGTTTCATATAAAGTAAAGGTGCTGATTTTCAATATTTTATCTATTTTATCTATCAATGAGCTTTGTGGCCTAGCGGGTAGACATTTTGATTCGACCTCGAGAGAGTGCAGGTCCGATTCCCAGGTTGTGGCGTGTACCAATGAAACTTTCTCAAGTAGAGAATCAAGCGAGCTATTCGTGCTATCTATAAAATGTCCCCTTTCGAATCTCTGTGAGAAAAGTTTAAAGAAATAGGTGTAGTAGAACGTAGATTCTCAGTATATTTTGGATAATATATTATACGTTAGAAAAAACTTACGCAATTTCAATAAAGAAAAGTGATAATGATTGTATAAACACTAGAAATAAGCATAAGCTAGATATACCAGTGATAAGACTTAGCAAAGTAAAAGGTTTACTATACAATAGGATCCCAGAAAACGTACAAAACCTTTCTATTAATAAATTTGAAAAAGTAGTCAAATAACGTTTGTGTGCTAAAGCTTATTATAAAGTAAATGATTTTGTTACCGATTGTAAAAATTGGGAATAAGATGCTCCCCTGCAAGGCTGTCTCTATGTACCTATGACTTTTTTATTTTATTTAACATATATTTAAGTTTGCAATGTAAAATATATATTTCTTTCAAAAGAACAATTTTCTATCTGTTTGCTAAAAGATGGCCCGGTGTGAGTTTCTTACGCCGGTTCTTCTCGGCGGGTTAGGTTTTTCTGTTGACTTTCCGGAAAAAAGCTTGTTAAGTTTCATTTGGTTTTTTTTTCATTTCATTTCATTATACTAACGGTGAAGGAAAACACCGTGAAGAAACCCGCTAATTCTGGACTAGCCTGACTGTGTTGTGAGAATGCCGTGTGTTCTTGGGCAACCATACGATATTCAAAACGGACTGTCCCAGGCATTACAGCATTTCAAGCCCATTTATTTTCTCATATAGGATATAACGAATGATTACAAAAATAAGATGGGCTATGATGTACATTTGACAGAAGAAACTTCATACATGAAAAACTTACGTATAACATCATGATTTCATAAAATTTTGTTAATTACAATAAGCGGACTGAATATACCTACTGCGGAAAGCAAACGTTAAAGTGTCAAACCTCGACTACCCCAAATAACCCTAAAAGTAGGCCAGTTTATGTGTGGACACTTTGTTTCGACATCCCTCGTCTATAGAATAAAGAGTTTGTTTTTTGTTTGTATTTGTTAGTTTGTATGTTGCAAGGTTTTTACTGAATAAGTTTCGAAACTAGTGGATTGATTTTGATGATGACGTTTTTGCGCGCACGAACGGCAACATCTAGTCTTTAGTATAAAAGTATAGGTAAGTATAGGTACTATGCCTATAGCATTACTAAGGTACATTCTTAAGGTACTTTAGTATTATGATAATACGGTAGCGCTCGACGTCGCGCGTCGGCGTGCGTATTCGCACGTCTGCGTTTTAAGTAGTCGACGCGCGTCGCCACATTTTACTCAGGCGCAGTGACGCGTCAGACTTTGACTATACAGCATGTTACATGTTTTGTGCTGTCAATGTTTAGTCAGGATACATTTTTCAGTAGACATTTTTGAAAACCTTGAAACACATAAATAATATCGATTTGTAAATAAATCGTCACGCTATATATCAAGAAAGCGTAGATAGTTACTTCCTCACACCAATTTCGGTGACGGTGGCCGGTTTCATTGAAACCAGGCCAGTTACGCAGGAGTAATTTTATAGTGCCCAAGTGTGTGCACAGTACACAAGAGCACTCTCTCTTCTTTACTCTCATAACCCGGTAGGACGGATAACCGACACGACTGGCGAGAGATTAGGTACAGGTCCGACTCTTTACATGCCCATCCGACGCATGGATCATCTTTCTTGTCAGACAATCAGGTGATCAACCTGCATTGTCCTAACCAGACTTGGAGCCAACATTTTTTGTTGTTCCAATGCGGGAATCGAACCCACGGCCTCCGAGTCGAGAGCCAAGCTCTAACCACTAGACCACGGAGGCGTAGAGTAGTAAAAACGTGCGAGTACGATCGTGTTATCAAGTATTAAAAAATATTTCCTAAAATAATAGTGCGTTCCCGCGAGATTTGTGCGCCAGTGTGAGCTGAACCTTAGTCACCTTTCTTAAAAAAATTCAAGTGATAAATTGTACAAACTTCTCTGTCGTTTAAATTTGAATTTATTTATGTCATGTTTAAAATGTCAAAATTTGAATGAGTTCTACGAAATTTCGGCTGCATCGCGCTGTTTGCATCGAATAATCTATATATATAAAAGAAAGACGTGTTAGTTCACTATATATAACTCAAGAACGACTGAACCGATTTGGCTAAAAATTCATGGGTAGGTAGCTTAGAACCAGGATACCGTCATAGGATAATTTTTATCCCGATCCAGTGGGACGTGACATAAAGTTTATAAAATTACAAAGTAATGGAAAGTCTTATCTTATAAATATATAATACAAAATAGATTACAATTCCAATGTCTCGCTTGAGACATTGAGACAAAACTTGAGACCGGCTGGACCGATTTGGCTAATTCTTGAAATTTAAACGGTGAGAAATATTAAAAAAATTGCGGGGAAGATATTAACACTATATTTGTAGGTGCGACAGAACAACGTGTGTCGGGATAGCTAGTATTTTATAAAGGCAAAGAATATAACATGAAATTCAAGATAGTCCATTTAATTAGTTACTTATAAAAATTGTAACCGTATGTGGAAAATTTTATATTTATAATTTATTATATTATTAAATAGTGACTTGGCAATGAGCACTTTCAATGCGGTAGTAATTGCTTACTATCAGGCGGTCCATTTGCTTGTTTCTACATCTTAAAACGTTTACTGACCGTGGACACCCGTATCACCAGAGGAACCAAAAGTTTGTTCTCGAATCAATTACTTTGCTCGTGTCCAGATCTTTTCCATAGTTCAAACGTTTACTGGCGCTCATGGACATCCGCAACACCAGAAGAGTTACAAGTGCGTTTACGAGCTTAGCTTGAGGAAGGTACCGGTGTCCTACTTTGAGACTATCTTCCTCATGCAATGAGACACAACGCAGATGCTATTACCCAACGGTTTTCTGTGAGGCCGTTTTATTTATCCGGTAGAGTGGGCCCATTCGTCCCGAAGCATCTACTGTAACCTAAAATAACCTACCACTTCTCAATTTATGTGATTTGTTATATAAATAACGATTACAAAGTTATCAGTGAACTTGTATTCATACATTTTGTTCCTGTGAGTTAAAATTCTAAAATCTTCTTTTTCTATATTTTTCTTTTATATGTAGCTAAGAGCCTAGCCTGACAGCAAATTTGAAATTTCTAAGTCTGCTAGAGAAGTATGCTTTGAATTATGCTTATTCATTACCTTTACCTCCATCTATCCTTATCTTATCTGTCAAAATCGCGTTTTTTGGCGCTTAATTTCTCCTAAACTATGTACTTGATTTTATGAAATTTAAAACAATAGCTTGTGCGGCTAACGACTTCTCTGTGACAAAAATTCAGACCGCTTGATTTGTTACAAACGAAAATGTGGGGGCACGAAAAAGCCGCGAAATGCTTCGAGAAAATATAGTTACGGCCGCTTAATACTTGGCGATAGTGCTGCCGCTCTATCAGATAATATTACTAACGCATAATTTATAAAGCCAAGGATTAGTTCTAAAGATTTGAATTGAAAACAAAATACGTCTACTAGTGTTACTCTGTAGTTTCCTTCAGAAGATATCTTTAGGGATTCTGTTTGATATTATATGAATGAATGATGATAAGATATTATCATAATTGTATTTTCATCTTTCGCCTGTTTCTGAGCGTTTCACCAGTGTGACCAGAATCAATTAAATCGATCATTCTGCAATTTACATGTCCGAGTTCTGCTAAAATCTACCAAAAACTTTTAAATAGCGTTTTCGAGATTTAATACGTACCCCACGATAGTTCATGCCGTATATGTATACATGCGGTTTGTTTAAAAAACGTTTATTTTTGAATTGTCTTCTAAATCTGGAGATTTATAAAATCTCCAGATTTAGAAGACAATTCAAAAATAAACGTTTTTTTTTCTCCTAAAAACTGCTAATTTTTCAGATCTGCGATACAATCTACAAAACTCTAAAATTGTATTCTGTTTCTGCTAAAATCGCAGGATTCTGCAAAACCTGGCCACACTGCCGGGCGCCGTGTGGCGAAAGTCGAATGCTACCCAACTTTAAGGCTTGCGGCTTTTAGTCACTTGCGGCCTCGCCGCATTGCCGTTTACACGGTCGATTTTCGCCATGCTGCGGAATTCATGCGACTAGTCACCCGTGTAAATGCTACAAAAGTTGGGGCTTGCTGCTTTAATCACTCGCGGCCTCGCCGAATTTGCATTTACACGGTGGATTGAAATTGATATAATTTTACTACGCGACAGGCGTAGCAGCTACCACTACGGCCTACGATGCCTACGCAATTACAATGCCACGGAGAACGACGGGCGACGGGAACCTTTCATTACTCACTAGATATTGCTAGCATCCTCGTGCGTGCAAAAGGAAATCTCGCGAGAACTATACATTTTGCCGCGATAAAAGTAGCCTACTCACGTATCCCCCTGTGATCTACTCTATACGTAAGCCAAATTTTATCAAAATCCGTCCAATTGTTTCCGGGCCTACTCAAAGCAAACAATCAAATCTTTCCTCTTTATAGTATTAGTCTCTGCTGGCATGATAATATGCTCTTTTTAATCATTTTTAAAGATTCACTTTAGGCATTATACATTTTAAATTTAACTGTACAATGTAGGTTACATTGTACAGTTAAATTGAAAATAGTGTGTGTTAACATTACATTTTTATTTTACTTGATATTTCATGATATTTTATCGTGTTTTATGACGTTTATTGACTTTAACTGTATTACGATCAGAGTAGAGAATATTACTTAAGTAGCTTTCACTATGCCGAGCTATCGAAAACTGGGCTAGACTGATAATAGCTCGCCAAGTGCTTCTTCCCAGAATATAGATGTCTGGAATCTTCACGATAGTCTACTTTTAAAGTTTCTAATTTAAAATACGGATAAATACGGATTTGTACCAGCGAATAGTCGCTGTTACGAATCCGTATTTAGAAATTTTATTAACCCACTTGCGCCTATTTTAGAAAGAAAATAAATAATTGTAAACAGGAAGGGGCTTATCTTATGATAAGTGTGTGGATGTGATATAAAATATGAATTGTAATGTGGCGTAGATTTGTGAACTATATATATAATATATAGTGTCTCATATAATTTATTAATCAAGAGCGTTTGGTATTTTACCGCTTTAAATTTATTAAAACTAAATATCTTTTTTACTTATAATCTAAAGGACTTTATAAGTAAAAAAAACAAATGTTATTTGTGTTGAATGCGAGTTATTTTAACAGGAGTTATTAAAGTTGAATAAAACACACTTTTACATTAGTTATTAAGTCTGAATAGAGTTTGGAAACTTATTATTTCGGAATAAATATAAAGGTGTTTTTGGAAATTAGTGAAAATAAAACGTCGGAATCATTGCGTTATGTAAATGCTTCATTTAATTAATGTCGGCTCGTCTTCCAATCGCAAATAGACTGCAGATCACTTACAATCCACCAACAGACGCTCAACAAACTCGATTCTCGTCGAATGGATAGTATTCAAAAGTATTCTATTGTTACCAAAAATTAGGCTTTGCATGTCCAAGATTTTGTAATGCCATAAAAAGAAAATATATATATATGTCATAAATATATTTTTTCATAATTTCTTACCTTGGTATGTTGCTGTGCTTTTGAATAAAAATTAAAAAAAAAATCATCAAGATTGTAAGTTACAAATGCATCATAAAGTTTTTAAAATTGGATGTATGAATCAAGATTATAAAACAATTGCAGCATTGATATACTCTTGTACTTATTTTATTCTTTGGCATTCTCGTTCATATGGCTTTTTATTCATTGTGAAATTCCAGTGTAAGTTATTTTTATTATAACTTTAGTAATAGTTAAAGCGGTCACTAGATATTCGGATGCGAATAGCCAGATTATTAATCCTGATTTAAAATTGCAGTCTGTTATCTCGTTATTTAGAGTTGGAAATGGCAGTTCAAATGCCTTTACACGTTCACTGTATTTATTTTAGACTAGTTGTCCCGACACACGTTGTTCTGTCTTAACATTACTCACCGTCTAAACCTTTCCTAAATTTCCACAATTGTTTCAAGACCAAAATTTGCCAAATTAGTATAGTCGTTCTCGAGTTTTAGCGAGACATTGGAATGGCAATCCATTTTTATATGTAAGAAGACCGTAGATGCTGCCCGCAACTTTGTGCGCGCAAAAGGAAATCTCGCTTATACCGCATATTTTGCCGCTTTTGTCCTTCCCCGTAATCTACTGTATATTTTTTGGTAAATTTTATTCAAATCGGTCTAATAGTTTCGGAGCCTTTACAATGCAAACAAACAAATATATAATCAAATCTTTTCCTTTCAAAAATCCTATATATATATATATATATATATATATATATATATATATATATATATATATATATATATATATATATATATATATATATATATATATATATATATATATATATTATATGCATTTAGTGCCAGTATATTAATCCTAAAAACCTACGTCCTACAAGCTAATACTTTGGAAAACCTGATATTCGAAATAAAAAAATAACATTGTTCTCATTGATCCAAATAAACAATTAGTACTACTGTACTAAATTATTTATCTATTTGTTTTCAAGAATAGTTTTTAATTACTGAAAACAGGTTTATCAAAAACATCAAGGTTTATCAACAATACAGTTATTGAGCAAAAATCCCGTCGGACTTATTTTGTAACAAAATATATTTTTCAATTAGGCGCTTAATGGCTTAATCTCATCAAGGGCGGTGAAGTTTAAGTGGTAATCGAGATTCAAGGATCCGCTTAACGACAAGTATACAAAACATAAAATTGGCGCTTTTATATCCTAATTCACATGAACCGTCGCTCTTGGTTTAGTACTTCAGTGCTCTGTGGTAGTTTATTATATTTGCTATGGAAATCGAAAAAAAAATGAAAAAAGTCACGACTATGGTCCCATGGTATGGTAAAAATCTATATTTTTTTAGTTTTGAGGCTACAATTCACAAGGCTCAGCAACTATCTTAATAATACCGTTAGTAAGAACTTAGATTTATTTAGATTTAGAGTAAATAATCGAAAAGGTAGCTGTTGTTTTGCTATATCTTCTTAAACTTAACTCTCAATAACAAAACGTAAAAGTGAAAAAAAAACGCTTTGTTAATTGACTTTTTATGAGCGAGCTGCAAAAGCATTTTTTATTATAATCATAATAAAAGTGTATTAGATACTAGCTTCGCCCGTGGGGCTTTCCCACGGCAAAAAACTTATTCAGCCAAATAAAGATCTAAAAACTATTACGTACGTAAGTATAATATATTTTTACTTTGTCATCTGTGCTATTATGATATTGCAGTAGGTATAAATATATCTATTGCAATATGCTAAAGAAGTTTTTTGCCACTAACACTCTCCTACGCGGTCGAAGCTGCGGGCAAAAGCGAACGTACAGACAGACAGACTCGACGGGAGACTTAAATTAAAGGTGACACCGCACTAGGCGTAACTAGGCGGCAGCGGAACTACGCGACACAACACGGCCAAATTAACGACCTTAGGCTGGGACTATATTGTCCGGAATCCGGTAGGCCGGGGAAAATTCAGAGCATTGAAAATAGAACTCTGTGCTAGTGCAATAGAGCTGAAAATCATAGTGTCGAGTGGCGAGCTGTCATATATGACATTGACAATTGACTCGACACTTGTGTGTTCGATTTTTAACTATCTTATTTGGATAAAAATTATCTAATTGTTGATAATATGACCAATAAACATCACCTTACGATTTAAATAAATTTTTAATATACAATCATTTTTTTGTGACTTAAATATGCTGTCGCTGACTTTTTTGCAAGCACAGTTAAAGTCTAAGAGTAGAGAGTTTTTCTAGCACTCGATAATAGATATCTCATCGTTCGTCGATTTCGTTCGCCCGTTTTTTTTCGATTTATTTTGCAAATCCGACTACCACGGAAAAGACTTACTATTTTACGGGTTAATATATAGCCTATGATACTCAGAAATAATGTGGTTTTCTATTGGTAAAATAATTTAAAAAATCGGTTGAAATATAAAAAAAATCCAGAGAACAAATCACAAAGAAACAAAATTTACCTCTTTATAATATTAGTATAGTCCAGATCTTAGCCGTGACTTCGTACGCGAAAAAAATATCCTGGGAGAACCTTGCTTTTTGTTGCAAATAAAAGAAGCCTATGTGTTAACCCAGAGACTAAACTAGCATATCAAATTTCATCAAAATCCATTTAGTTGTTATTACGTGAAAGAATAACGAACATCCATACATTAATTTAATTCGCGTTTATAATATTATTATAAGTAAGGATATCTTCGTCGTTGTGTTTTAATGATTTCAAAAATCTTTTGAATAGAAAATGTTAGTAGGTAGGTATTAAGCGTATATATTTTGACCTTAAAAATATATGGGATTGTGGTCACACATCCTAGTTGAATCCATGACAGGCGTTGCTTAACATGAGTTAGCGTTACGACCACTCAACTATAACTAACAACAAATAACTTCTCACTTATTCGTCCTGGTATTAATATATCATCAATGTATGTGTGAGCTCCGTGACCTAGTAGGTAGACCGTTTGATTCACACTCGAGAGAGTGCAGGTTCGATTCCCGGGTTGTGGCGTGTACCAATGAGAATTTTTCAGATCTCAAATACATTATACGGACGCTCTAATGGTGAAGGAAAACATCGTGAGGCAACCAACACGTGGTTGGCCCAGACGTATTGACCAGTCATTAATCTGGACTAGGCTGGCTGTCGATGTGAGAATGCCGTATGTGCTTGAGCAACCATACGACATTTAAAAACCAACCGTTCCAGGGACTACAGACATTTCGGAAAGTTCACAGTAATAGCTATAGTCCTAGAAGGATAAAATCTGACAAAGTATCGTTTCAGTTAAATGTAATAATCCTTTTTTATGGTATAATACCGTTAAACAAGCAGACGGATTTACTGAAGGTAACAACGGGTACTACGCGTAACGCGTTGCCGGTCTGTTAAACTCCACCTCCCTTGGGCTCGATATCCATTGCCAGTCGGGTTGTCTTTTTGTGAGGCATTTGAAGAAATTCGACGGATAAAATTTCGTGAAGCATATTTTGAAATTCATTAGCCTTTTGACGAGATGACGACCTTATTCATATTTTTAGAGAATTGGCAAAAACCTTGTTTACTAGACTACTAGAGGCCCGAATGAAAAATTTTTTCAAACTAAATTGTAGCTTTCCAAAGTTGATTTGTGTGCCCTTTAGAATTTGGGGATCATAGATCGTTAGTCGCAAACAAGCCGCCATAATACGTGCTGATAATAAGGTCTATATTTGTACAGACTGGGCCGAATGCGTGGATAAGACAACAAAACAAAGCCCGCAACACATTAAGCAGATAATATTATTTATTATAGAATGCGTTAGCAACATAGGTCTGGGTTGATCGCAAATATGAATATAGTCATAATTTACAAATATAAACATAATTATTTTGTATTAAGCAGGTACAACACTTTATGAAAGTATAACTTTTTATGAAACTCGCAAACTATTAATATTATCTCGCATAAAGTGGAGAACAATTATCTTATAATTCAAACGAGACAATCTTGTATATATATATAGTCGTTTCTCGAAAATATCTTCGAAACTGCGCATTTTTAAACTATATAAGTTTTTTCTTTTGTCGTGCAACACTTTATCAATATATATATATATATCCTGACATGTTATTGTAATTACCGACAAATTTCTACTTGATTGACATCACAAAATGTTATGTACTGTTATGGACTACTAATATTTTGCGAATTTTATTATTAATTTAAATGTGTTATGTGTGATTTTCTGTGTATATTTTTTGTTATCTACTAAACTTCCTAACAGTTTTGACATGTAACTACTAATGAGATGTAAAATGAAATAATTAGAATACAATATATAATAATCTTAATAATTTAGAATAATTAGAACTTAATTATTGTCATAAATATTTGCATGCTATTTATATATACCTACCTATACCTATAGTATAGCTCAGTGGTTCCCAGGCTCTTTTATTTCATAGACCACTTACAAAATTTTGCTGGATCCGGTGGACCCCCTGCATCTACATTCTACATTACTACCAATTTCTAAATCTCGAAAAAAAAGTAAAGATTAGATCTACTCGTATCTATCTATGGAAACTTGCGTTGTGGCTGAGTTTCAACGATGAATTAACAGTTTTCGAAAAAAAAAGGTTAAAATTGATTGCTTGATAGGGTTAATTATTTGATAATAAAGTAGGTAGACTAAACAAATTTTCAAATTAATTTAAATTCATTGTGTTGTGAGTGGATGTCAAAAAAGCAAAGTTGGCCAATCGAAAAAGTGACTCCATCCAACTTTACTTTTTTTGTATACATAATACTAATAATACATAATACTTATCTACAGTGACTCAGCACAAGGACCAATCAATTCTCACAAATTTTATTTAGAAAACGTCCCATTCGGAGTGGTAAAAAGAAATAAAGTATATTGTATGCGTGTTGTAAATATAATATGTTTTGTAGGTATATACGTTATATATTCAAATATATTAATTATTACACTAATAATTATTATTGTTTTAACAGTCGTAATATAATCAAAATTAAACACTTATTTATAATGTAATGTAACTTCAACAATGGTAATTATAAAAATATATATAATTTTAATGAGATGGATGTACTTGATGGATTGACAGCAAATTATCAATATTTGGCTTGAGTTTTGTAAGGAGTAACCGCAAATCTCCCCGTTCTGTGATATTCAATTTGTTCTTTCATTTTGTTAATAAGTTTGTAACGGCACTAAAACTTTTTTCGATGAGATATGACGAGGAAAACACTATCAGAAGCTTTTGCGCGATTCCCCAGAGTCCAGGATATTTTTCAGGTATTTCTGCCTGCAGCAAAAATTTTTGAAACGCTATTTTAAATGTCACTTTCAGCTCCTCATTAGTGCTAAGCTCGAGTAGCTCCTCTTGTAATATTCCATTCTCCACTTCCGGTGTATCAAATGGATTTATGATCCGTGGTGGTATTTCCATCGACAGAATGTCTTCAAATCTGATTTTAAAATCATCATGCAGGGCAATCAAATGTTGAACGTATGTCTGAATATCTTTATCAAGGCATTCTACCTGCGATAAGTTTGAAAACTGTAAAAATTTGCGCCGATCAATTTTTTTCCTTCATAAATTTCAATTTACCAATAAAAGCTGAAATTACACTCTTTGTTTTTATTAAATCAAGGCTGTCCCCTTGTAATTGTAAGTTGAGGTCATTACATTTTTTTAAAAAATCTGTCTAATACGTGATGTCTGCTTTAAAGTTGACTAGGTTTTTTTTTAAATCAGGATCTTTACTTTCCAGAAATTCTAAAACTGAGTCAAAAAGTGAATAAAATCTTGATAAACATGCACCTTTCAACAACCAGCGTACTTAGGTATGTAACAGCAATCGTTGGAAGTTTTCATCATTTTCATCGCATAATTGTGCAAATAAGCGCGTATTAAATGCATTCCTTCTAATTTTGTTAACTGCATTAATCACAAATTTAAACGATTGGTGCAATCTATCACTAAAATTTTACGCTACTAGATGTTGTAGGTGGATAACACAGTGAATTGCAGTTACCTCTGGTATAATTCTTTTAAGATGGCCTATAAACCCACGATATCGCCTGACCATGGCAGGAGCTCCATCTGTTGCCATCGAAATAACGTTTGTAAATGGAATCGATTTTTCTTTAAAAAAATCACTCAGGACATTAAATATCGATTCACTTTTAGTGTCCGTCCGTCTTAAATGTTTTCGCAAATAGCTCTTCATGAATTTATTCGCCCATAACAAATCGAACATATGCTAATAATAATGATTCATTGCCAGTTAAAGTTGACTCGTCCAGTTGAATAGAGAATTGAGTTGTTTGCAGATAATTAGACAAGAAACTTTCAACATCAGAGTTCATTTCATCAATACGTCTTTGGACAGTGTTGTTACTCAAAGGAATTATTTTGAGTATGTCAAATGAAGATTTGTGAGAACAGTTTTTAAAAGCTCTTCGACAGCAGGTAAAATTAACTGTTCTCCAATGGTGTGCGGTTTTCCAGATTTTGCTATAGTTAATGAGATATTGTAAGATGCCATCATCGTTGCTTTCAGACGTTGAAGCGAACATACTGTGCATGGTGGGTTTCTTTTCATATTTTTCCATTAATGTTTGAAAATATTTTAAATCTTTATCTATTATATCAGAATGACACCTTCTTATGTGGTCTTCCTTGATGCTTTGATGGTTTCTTAGAGTCAATGCTCAAAACTTTGTTGCATAAAAGGCATGTGAGCAATCGATTATCTGCCTGTGATGGAAGAAAACCAAATTTTAAATATTTAACACTGTAGTGACGACACTTCTTCTTAGATTCGGTCATGTTTCGTATCAATTACCTACCTGTAAATAATAAATAAAAAATTCAAGTTTTAATACAAAATGTTGAAAAATGCGCCCTTTTAGCATTAGGCACGCGATATTATATTATATAGGCAGGTAGGTATACAAATAGAGAATACAAGAATTAAACACTTTCATACAAGATTGCAATACGCAATATGCAAACATACGAGGGCGGCACTGAAAATTTCGGGAATCAAGGAAGTGACACAACATTACTATTTAACAATGTATTTATTGCTTTTCGAAGTATTCTCCGCGAAATTTGACACATTTTTCCCTACGATGGAACCAATCATTGAAGCAACCATTCCATTCGGAAGTTGAGGTCTCCAAAATTGCCGTTTTGTAGGAGTCCACAGCTTCTTCAGGTGATGAAAATCTCTGACCACGCAATTTATTCTTTATTTTAGGGAAAGTATAGAAATCATTAGGGCTTAGGTCGGGGCTGTACGGCGGATGGTCTAATAATTCTATGATTTCTTGCTCTAAAAACTCTTTTGTTCTGTGCGCGATGTGAGAACTCGCATTGTCGTGATGGAGGATGATGCGGCGGTTGCAGTTCTCTTTACGGAGTTCAGAAACGACCTGTGGCAAACAAATGTTAGCATACCATTCTGCATTAACCGTTATTTGTCCCTCAAGAGGAATAGTCGGCCATGGCCGGTTTTGGAGACAAACGTGGCCACCATTTTTTTTGCAACACTCCGTGAACGAACAATTTTTGTTGGCTTTAACTCATTTTCGAACACCCAAACTCGAGACTGGTTTTTTGTTTCGGGTTCGTACGCGTATATCCAGGATTCGTCACCTGATACGATGTTGTATACAGCATTTGAGGATCCTGCGTGGAATCTTTCGAGAGTTCTGACGCACCAAGTAACGCGAGCCGCTTTTTGCTCTTCACAGAGTAAATCCATCGGGAAAACAACTTTATTACACCTAATTGTTCATGCAAGATTATTTGTATTTGACTCATGCCAATGTCTAAAGTTGCCTGAATTTCGCGGTATGTCACATGTCGATCTTCCTCAATCAGCTTACGCACAGCATCAATGTTTTCTTGGGTGACTGCAGTTTTTGGACGACCTTGACGGGGATCGTCACTGAGCTTGACACGTCCACGTTGATATTCAGCAAACCAGCAATAAATTGTGGTTTTGGATGGGGCTTCATCACCAAATGCAGAAATCATCCGGTCAACACACTGTTTTTGTGTTAAACCACTTCGAAAGTCATAATAAATCATCGTTCTAGAATTTTCTCGAGTCAATTCCATTTTCTCAACGACTAAACAAGTTTGACAAGACCTTGTGACAAGACCGAGAATCTTTTTTAAAATAAATAAACGGTATTAGATTTTTAAAACCAAGGAGTTTTAAATTAAAAAGATTTTAATATGACAGGAACAGTAGAAATATTCCATTCCCGATACTTTTAGTGCAGCCTATGTACACCACAAGTCGTATTAATTTGCACGTTTGAACACGCATTGCGGACGGGACGGCGGCGGCCGGCGCGGCAACAAGTCTCGACGCGTTGTACTGAATATGGAATATGCAAGTTTTTACAAGTAACAGTCGCTGAGCTTCTTAAAATATTATTTGCCTATATTGATAGGAGATAATTGTCTTATTGAGAAGGTTTAATTTAGATATCATATTATTTAAAATAACAAGCCAACATTTTATTAGTTCTTCACTATTGAAACCAAATTAATTTTCATGCAGGGGTGCATGTGTGCTTACGATTGTAGACCCCCATTTTTTGTCACGTCCAACGTAGACTCCCGTCGAGTCTCCCGTGGACCCCTGGCGGTCCACCTGGATCACTTTGGGAATTACTGGTATAGCTAAAAGTGCCAGAGCCTATAAATTTTGTTACCAACTATTGTTACCACTTAAATAATTAAATTCAATTGAATTGAACATTTTCGACTCTATTGTATTCGAAGGTATGTATAATTTTTGGTTTCTCCGAAAATGCGAAATGCGAAGTGTAGATTCAAATCCCGGTCAGACAAATATATTTGTTAATCTTTTTATTTTAATTTATCAGAACTCCGGGCAAAGCTCGGTTCCCCAAGTACATTATATTATATATAACAGTTAAGTAGCAACGTAGCTATAGGTACCGCTGTAGTGGCGTCAGTACCTCTCGATCATCTGAATTTACGTGCATCTGGATGTCTGTTGAAAACAATTCCCGATATTGTTGATTCTCGTTTTCGATTACGATTGAAGGTTTTTCCGCTTAATTCCGTACGCCGAAAAAAATGTTCTCACCTAATACACAAAGGATAACACATGTTTCAAATCAACAAAGGTATAATACAAAAACTTAACTTTCTAGTTTCTATTAAGCCTTGGCAGCGAAAAATTGGATGCGTGTTGACTATTCGTAGCGCATGTCATTAGGCAAGATAAGTTGTCGGTAATCTCTGCTGAAGCTGAAGCGAGACGCGCGATAGCATTGTTCATAACTCTTTGATATTTTCAAGCTTTGCTTTGTGTTTGACGTCATTTGCATCCTGAACAAGTTTTGAACACGGTCAACTGTTACGTGTGTAAAGCGATGCGGAGGAATTACAAAAATGAGAAACGTTTTTGTCTTAAATTTTAATGACAATGCAAAAGTTTGTGATAGTCATCTTATCTTATAAACAAATAAAATTGAAGTGTCTGTTTTTGAATTTGAATTAACAGGTTTTCACTGAATGCATATAAAAGTACCGTATACTTATAATAAAAAAAAATTGAGTTGTCAAGGGACACCCGGATGGAACGAAGTAATATATATATTATTATAATATATATATTAAAATATAAATATATAGTTGATAATGAAGAATTGAAGCCTATTTCGGAAGAAATATATATACACAGAGATTAGCCGGAACAAACACACAGACTGACAGACAAACAGAAAAATGTTAACGATTTATATTTTATTGTAAGTACCGATCATACTTTTAAATGCATTACGTGAAAATAAAAGCTCTTCCGCTTAGTCACAATATGTAACAGTCATAACAGTCACAATGTGTAATTGCAAAATTCTACATTATTGTCAAGGTGATAAGGTCGTTTTTTGTATCATTCTTAATAGTCGTTATTACATTGTAATTTCGAGTGGCAAAAAATGTTGTGCCTATATTAATCCGTCTAGTCCCAATACAATTCGCAACGCAAAATCAATATTTAAAATTTTTATCCGTCCGTTTCTTTGTTCTGGATAATCTTTAAAATGCTGGACCATTTTTCACGGGACTCACTGGCAGATAGCTGATCTTATAAGGAGTAACTTAGTCTACTTTTATCTTAGGGTTCCGCAAAAATAGGATTTCGTTTCCGTTAGTTCTACGCCTACGAAGTTGCGGGCACCAGCTAGTTAAAATAAAAATCTAAGGAAACTGAACAAAAGCTGAACACTAGTAAGTACTACACGCGTCGACTGGGCTTATGTCAGCGAGCGTAGCCTCTGGCGTAGCGTATCGTAGCAACCTACGATAGCACGTAGCTGTGCACGTAGCAGTTCATAAAAGCGGACCCCGTACCCCGAATCTCAGTTCGGCTTGGAGACTCGCTGACTCATTCGCATAGGCGTCAAACATGCGCGCACGAGCGGGACATACTGACAACCGAACCGAGATTAGATTTTATTTAGAGATTAGAGAAGAGAGTTCGAGAAATCGAAAATTGGGACCCTGGACCGTATAGTCGAATGATTTTAGGTTTTATCTGCGCAAAAACTCCTGGTGAGCTGAATTTTTGTATACACCTTTATTACGGCGTTGTAATAAAGATGTGAAAAATCGACATTGATATTGTGCCGGCTAAAAAAGGTATAAAGGTCAAAAGGACACGAATATCAGTTTTTCGCAAATATCTCGCGACCTATTGCTCGGAGGTCCATAGAGGTCATTATAAAATTGTTTGTCGTAAAATATCTACAAAAAATGCCTCTTGTATTTTTCTGTGAAATTAACCGTTTTCGGAGTAAAGCGCTGAGAAAGCGACTAGTGACTAGTGAGCTGAATACACCTTTATTACAGCGTTGTAATGAAGATGTGAAAATTTTACATTGATATCGTGCCGGGTTAAAAAAGTTATAAAGATCAAAAGGACACGAATATGAGTTTTTCGCAAATATCTTGCGACCTATTACCCGGAGGTCAATAGAGGTCATTATAAAAATTGTTTCTCGTAAAATGATCTACAAAAATGCCTCTTGAATTTTTCTGTAAAATTAACCGTTTTTGGAGTAAGGCGCTGAGAAAGCAACTAGAATGCACTCATACGTGCATGCATGCATATGGTATATACGGTAAACTCTATTTTTATTCATGTTTCTTTGCGTCTAACTTCTACTACATCACTATCCGATAACAATTTATTGCATATAAAACATGTATCACTCATTATGAAAACTGTTGAAAAAAGATCATGAAACTACTAAAATAACGTCTTTAACACTCACGTAATCATTTACAACTGGGCTAAACACAATCCGACAGGCAGTAGAAGGTATAAAAATACCCGTCTCTTTATACCTGCTACTTCAGACACCCGTATCGGAACAATAAAATACGGAACATCTGCCAGTGGAGGTCGTTTGTATAATATATAGTAGATTTTACCAAGTTCTCAAATCTCTAACATATAAATATATTTTTCACAAAAGGCCCAAGCACCAGATAGAAGTTTTTAAGACACAAACATGAATAAAAAAACAATAGAGTTTACTCCTTGGTGTACGATATAGAATACCGTATGCGAGTGCATTCTAGTCAGTCGTCTCTCAGCGCTCTATTCCGAAAACGGCTAATTTTAAAGAAAAATGCAACAAACATTTTTTGTTGATAATTTTACGACAAATAATTTTTATAATGACCTCTATTGACATCCGAGCAACAGGTCGCGAGATATTTGCGAAAGACTGTTTTTCGTGACCTTTTGACCTTTATAACTTTTTTAGCCGGTACAATATCGGTATACGCCATCATAAGGGTGTGTGCAAAACTTCAGTTCACTAGCAATTTTTCCGCAGATTGGGGTTTAAAATGCCTAAAATTACTGTACTATGCAAGTTCTCAAGCTCACCACAAGACGGGACGCCGTAGTAGCCAATATGTGAATGAAACAGCCAATGTGTCGTGGCTCTTTATAGATACTCTGAGACAGAAATGTAACAGCAATCTTACATCGTGTCTCGTTGCCAATGACTCCGAGGAAAAAAGCCATTAAGTAAAGGCTTTGAAAAGTTCTCTATGGTTATTTAAAGAAAAATCACATAAAATGTATATGACTTCACATAAAATAAGTACCTAAACTAATCTGCAAACTTTTGCTTTTTTAATGGTTTTAATAAAAAAATTATGTAATGTTAAGTATGTACTAGTAACTGGTTACTAAGAATTATTATTCGATGTGTCCGTTTTTGATAAAACAATACACACATTGATTATAAAAGAACTTCTGGAAAATAATTCTTACAACACTGAGGCCAAGGACTGACTCTATTGTATTAAACTGTTTGCCAAAAGTTATCGAACTCTGAATTATTTGACTTTTTATTGTTCTGTCAGGTCGATTGTTTGACGTCGTCTAAAACTTTTGCAGAAGTACGTCACAGTTCAAGTTGCGCGGTTATAAATCTCGGTGCTGAGAGTCGTTGTAAACTTTGTTACGCCGTTAATAAGTAATAACATTTCATTTTCTGTCTCAATTTTGATTAATTACAAGTTATTTAGAGACTTTTTGTTCCTTAATTGTCTATATTATTGTGTACAGTATTATTATATGTGTAATTTTATTTTCTATTATCTATCTGTTATCTGGTACAATTAGTCCCCCGCAAATAAATTTACTTAGAAAAATACTTCAGTGTATATTAGTTTCACAAATACTGTATATTGTATGTGCTGCTACAAGTAACTTATTGTATTATAGTCAAAAGAATTTATTATAATTCTATGGAGCAAATCAAAATCTATCAATATGGAAAAGTGCAATAAAATTTACTAACGAAAGTAATTGAACAATTATGTCATTTCGAGTAAAAATATCCCTTTGTGGATTCCAATTAATGTTGAATACCCGTGGGGTGTTTTATTTAATTTGCGACGATGTGTATGTTATAGGCAATCGACACAAAGAATAACAGGAGCTACACAGAGAGTTCGAGGCAAACCATCGTAACACGAACAATAGTCCAATGAAATAAGCATTTCACCTACGAATCTACCGGAACAAGCTGAATTATTGTACAAACCTTTATTTTAGAATTACAAATATTATCTTAAAAGTCACAAATGCCAAAGTGCAAGATACCTCCAAGATGTTCAAGGTCAAACGGCGAAAAATCATTCATTTATATTTACCCCCATCAAAACAGTCTCCTTAGCTAGCGATACCTATATTCAAATATTGTTGTTTTATTAACTATTCACATTATTTATGCTATCCAATCGTTAGAAGAATTTAGCGGATATTGTATGGATTTCACCACAATGTAGGTATATTAATTATTTTTTAAACAATGTATGTTTTTTCCGAATATAAATCAAGAGAATCTTGTAAATCTTGTAATCTTGCTTTAAACAAACTGAGAAAGTGAGATTTTTATTCTCTTTAGAATTTAGATGAATCGAGTGGTTTGTTATTTTACTATTCTATGATATTACTTACTACCTAGTAGCTGTTGCCCGTTGGAGTATAGTGAACGAAATAAAAACACAATTTTTAACACAGGCCTAAAAGAGAGCTCATATAGAAAACAATTTTTTGCCTGTCTTTATGCAGTCATGATTTTAGAGTACGACATATTCTATATTAGGAAATTTAAATAAATTTGATTGGCGCATTAATTATTTTGGCTTTTGACGCATTATAGTTAGGTATAAGAGACATATGCCCAGGGCCTTTAGTCAAGATGCATTCGATAATTTCGATGGCGAAGTTCGAAATCATAAATTTATGGGATTTGACATTTAAGTTTATGCTAAGTGACATGTCGCTTGTCGACAAGTGAGAAGCCTATTTTTACGATGTACAGCGCCTTAACATCACAAATACCGGAATTTCAAATGACGCATCATTGGTTTTTATCGATTATTCTGTGTTATAGTTATATATATTTTGTATTTTATTAATCAACAAATCAATTAGGAATATAATCTTATACTTTAATTTATATAAATATAGACTGTATTTTCATGAAATTTAGTATGCAGGGAGTTTTGGGGGAGAAAAATCGATCTAGTAACTATAGATTACTAAATATTTACGTAACAGAAAAATCGCTCCTTAGAAAAAACTCAATACCTACTTTTTTAAATGCCTACAGTTATTGAAGCTGTCACAGCTGCGTGTAAAAATGAACCTTAAACGCTCGGACGCTCGATTGTTATTATACATAGGCTGCACTAAAAGTATCGGGAATGGAATATTTCCACTGTTCCTGTCATATTAAAATCTTTTAAATTTAAAACTCCTTGGTTTTAAAAATCGAATACCGTTTATATATTTAAAAAAAGATTCTCGGTCTTGTCACAAAGTCTTGTCAAACTTGTTTAGTCGTTGAGAAAATGGAATTGACTCGTAAAATTCTAAAGCTATGATTTATTATGACTTTCGAAGTGGTTTAACACAAAAACAGTGTGTTGACCGGATGATTTCTGCATTTGGTGATGAAGCCCCATCCTAAACCACAATTTATCGCTGGTTTGCTGAATTTCAACGTGGACGTGTCAAGCTCAGTGATGATCCCCGTCAAGGTCGTCCAAAAACTGCAGTCACCCAAGAAAACGTTGATGCTGTGCGTAAGCTGATTGAGGAAGATCGACATGTGACATACCGCGAAATTCAGGCAACTTTAAAAATTGGCATGAGTCAAATACAAATAATCTTGCATGAACAATTAGGTGTAAAAAAGTTGTTTTCCAGATGGATACCGCATTTGCTCTGTGAAGAGCAAAAACCGGCTCGCGTTACTTGGTGCGTCAGAACTCTCGAAAGATTCCACGCAGGATCCTCAAATGCTGTATACAACATCGTATCAGGTGACGAATCCTGGATATACGCGTACGAACCCGAAACAAAAAACAAGTCACGAGTTTGAGTGTTCGAAAATGAGTTAAAGCCAACAAAAATTGTTCGTTCACGGAGTGTTGCAAAAAAAAATGGTGGCCACGTTTGTCTCCAAAACCGGCCATGTTGCGACTATTCCTCTTGAGGGATTAAGAACGGTTAATGCAGAATAGTATGCTAACATTTGTTTGCCACAGGTCGTTTCTGAACTCCGTAAAGAGAACTGCAACCGCCGCATCATCCTCCATCACGACAGTGCGAGTTCTCACACCGCGCACAGAACAAAAGAGTTTTTAGAGCAAGAAATCATAGAATTATTAGACCATCCGCCGTACAGCCCCGATCTAAGCCTTAATGATTTCTATACTTTCCCTAAAATAAAGAATAAATTGCGTGGTCAGAGATTTTCATCACCTGAAGAAGCTGTCGACGCCTACAAAACGGCCATTTTGGAGACCCCAACTTCCGAATGGAATGGTTGCTTCAATGATTGGTTCCATCGTATGGAAAAATGTGTCAAATTTCGCGGAGAATACTTCGAAAAGCAATAAATACATTTTTAAATAGTAATGTTGTGTCACTTCCATGATTCCCGAAATTTTCAGTGCCGTAATAGGATAGCGCACAATGACGCGGCATTTAAGTGCTGAGACAATCAGTCGGAGCCACTCAGGGTGGCTTCTTACAATTAAATCTTAATGTAGGTAAATAAAGTGACGTTTATATTAAGTTTGATGTGTTTTATTATTTATAAATTTAATTGTTTTAAAAACAATGTATGAAAATATTACAAAGTATATAGTTGCATATGTTTTATTTTTATATAATAGTTTATAAATATTCGCCTCGTCTATTCAATAAGCGAGAAATACCTACAGGCTACAACAGCAAAACTACTACTTTCTATTAGCACTCTGCTAACATATTCCCAGTGACGTAGGTACTTAGGTAACTTGTACCTACTAGTCATTACGAACGAGATGTGTTTTGAGATACAAAACGTCTCGGTAATCATTGCTCACTACTACAAAACGGGAATAGGTAAATTGAAAAACAAAACATTTTCTTTATTTTTTCTTTTACTCTATTAACATCCATGACATTCCATGAACAGCTCATAAATTGCCAGACGACGTCATGTAAATTTAATAAATATTAGTACGCGCGCGTCGCGCTCGACTGTCGACAACCCACTGCGAAAGGGATCGGCGACGATGCGGCGAGCCGTAGGCATTTAACGCGCGCAAGTACATCGAGTGACAGAGGCCTGCTGCAAGTACATCGAGTGACAGAGGCCTGCTGCAAGTACATCGAGTGACAGAGGCCTGCTGCAAGTACATCGAGTGACAGAGGCCTGCTGCAAGTACATCGAGTGACAGAGGCCTGCTGCAAGTACATCGAGTGACAGAGGCCTGCTGCAAGTACATCGAGTGACAGAGGCCTGCTGCAAGTACATCGAGTGACAGAGGCCTGCTGCAAGTACATCGAGTGACAGAGGCCTGCTGCAAGTACATCGAGTGACAGAGGCCTGCTGCAAGTACATCGAGTGACAGAGGCCTGCTGCAAGTACATCGAGTGACAGAGGCCTGCTAGAGCTCCGAGCAAAGCTCGGTTACCCAGGTACTTCAATTTAATTCTAGTTAAACATATTTAAGTAAATTATTAAAAATAGCATTTTATAGGCACACTAAGTCTGATTGTAGTAATTTTGCACTGAATTTTTTACGCCTATCATTTAATTGGCAGTCTTTAAAAATCTGATAAAATTGACTAGCTTTTATTTAGCTTCACCTATACCTTTGTGTGTAATCAAATCTTGCGCTTCCCGATTTCCGATTGAGCTGAAGTTTAGGCAGGCATTTAATATATTATATAGACAAAGCAGTCGTATATTAAGTAAAAGTAACTTGGCACATAATATATTACTATATCTCAAGACGTTAATAAATAATAGATGTAAGAGTATTAGAACTTTGAGAGCGTAATAAATAAAGATAGTAACTCAATAAACACATTACAGTTCTGTGGCGTGTTTTGTTTACTTAATTTAAATAAGTAACTAGCGGTTGCGCTTCTCGAATAAGTTTCTATTTCATTTATTTTTATTACGTCTAAGGGAATAAGAAAGATTTTAAGAATAGGAATGTGTTTTATATTACCTAAACAAAGGTTATAAAAAACAAATGTGGTTCTTGAATAGTGAGATCGTAAAACGTTTTAACTTGGGGAGAGCCAGGCTCCGGTACGAATGAGCCGGCTCGAACGGATAAATACCACGAACTAACAGAAAACCGGAGTGAATTGGGGTGGGGATTGGGGATTTTAAGGACCAGGAATGCAAGTCGCAACACCAGAGGAGTTACAAATATAACTCCCCTGGTGTTGCAAGTGTATGGGCAGCTATAATAGCCAGTGGCGTGCACAGGATTATGGCACTGGGCATGCGGCGAAGTACTCGGTCACAAAAACTTTTTCGTTTATAGATTTTTAGCATAGCTACAGCCAAGCGACGGATCTCTAAGTCGAAACCATGCCAACAGAGTAAGTCTCAGATGTACTACTATTCATGTGCATCTTCTACGGCAACGCAGACAAAACAGCGATCGATCGTCGCGGCGGAAGAAATTCTAATAAGTAAAATAATAAGCATATTTTAAAATATTATAACTACTCACCAGTCAGTCAGCATCAATTTTCACATATTCAAGGTTCCGGTTACTTGAGATTACTATATCCCGATGTAAATTACTTAATAATAATAATATAATATAATATCTATGGACGCTTCACACCACGTAGATCTGGCCCCGTGCTAAGTATCCGAAGAACTTGTGTTACAGGTACCAGAAAACGGGAAGTATATTTAATACTTTTATACTATACATATATATAAGATTTTTATTATATTATACACATATTTAATACACATCCATGACCCAGGAACACAGAAAAACTTTTAGTTCCTTCGGCGGGATTCGAACCCGCGACCCCCGGCTTGAGCACTAACGTGCTGAACCACTGAGCCACAGAGGTCGTCGAACTACCTAAATAACTTTTAACATGAAATTTTCGAGTAACATTATTTTTTAGCTGCTTTAATTGTTGTAACTCGGCTCCCAGCTCGGCTCGGCGAGGTTCGGCCATAGCCTGCCCCAGGAGTAACCGGTATATAATCATGTCGATATTCATGGATGTGTGCGTTTGCGAAGTATGAAAATTACACACACATGCGATGATTTTTCATGCAGGACTTACCGGCATGAGTTGCTATTTATAAAATATTAGGCGTTTTTAAGTTATTATATTTTTTAATTAATTTATTTACTATTAATTAAAGTCATCTAAAACGTACGAACGTTTTATTAAAATATCTGTGAATGACAAGTAAAGCACTGCATTTCTGCCTATATGGAGCGCACGCCCCTGATAATAGCTTACCATCAGGCGAACTGTCTGCTGTTTCCCGGATCATTTCATAAAAAAATGCTTTTAAATGAAGAGATGTTATTTTTGTCGCATTATTTCATTTTTATTAGGGTATTGTTGTCAATAAGAAAAGTCTAACAAATATTCGCTTCGCCGATGACATTGTTGCCATGCCACGTCAGCCCATATCCTACAGTCAATGCTAGAAGACATTAGCACGGCGAGTATGAGACGGGACTTCAGATGTATCGATCAAAGACCAAGATCATTATTAATAAACCGAAATGTAGGGATTAGGTAGATGTGCATGAGATACTGAGAAAGCATGGTTTTCCATGCATTTGGCCAATGAAAGATCTTATGGACATGTGTAACATCTCGATCCTTACCTACGATGCCCAGCCTTGGTCATTGATCACCATATAAAATCTGTCCTGGGTCAGTCTGCCAACGAGCTATCGAGCGCAGCGTTTTAGGTGTCGACCGTATCCGAAACATCGCTCCAATAAGAAGCTAACTGACATCGGCAGAAAAGTAGCCAGCCTGAGGTGGAGTTGGTCAGGGACGTATCCCACATGCACCTGGACAGGTGGAGCTGTCTAGTCTCGAAATGGCTACCGACTGGTCGACGAAACAATCATCAAAATCGGTTTACCAAGTCGAAAGTTCTGACGTAACAAACATTTAAAAAATACAGTCGAATTGAGAAGGTTGTCAAGTCGGTTAAAAAGATGGCGCGACGAGTTGGACGCGTTCGACAAAGAGTGGCTAAAATAGCGAAGGGTCAAGACTTGTAGAAAGAAAGAGGGGAGGGCTTTGCCCAGCAGTGGGACACTAACGGCTGATTAATAATAATGTAGGTAGTATGACCAAATCTGTCGGTGACTGCGCATTATTTTGTGTAATTTTTCTGCAACAAGACGTAATCTGAATACTTAAATCCCATTGATTAAAGTTCTGGTTTCCTAGGATAGCATTTACGTTATACAGCGGCCGTAATACAGCCATACCTGATGGTAAGCGATTACCGCCGCCCATGGACATCCGCAACACCAGATGAGAATTACACTTGTAACTCCTGGTCCTTAAAATCCCCAATCTCCCTTGGGTCTCCTGTAACCTCGCTCATTCAGCGAAATACAGCGCAAGCCATTCAAGCCGGATTTCTGCGAGGTCGTGGTATTTATCCGGTCGAGCCCACGTTGAACTAAAAAAAATACGTGTGGCACTCGGAGACTGCCGCGGTAAAGCTATTGCATAGTAAGTCTACACGCATACGTCTAGTCGCACGCACACAAACACCGTGCCTAAGTCTGCCGAACTGAAACGACGTTAGGCGATGCACGGGTTTCAACACCGCACTTCTGTGCCGGGCGGAGTGGGGGGTGTTAGGTTTATTTTCGTTACAGAATTTCTTGATTCGGTCGCCGCGCTCAAAGCCCGCGATAAAAGCTATGCAATAGCTTAAAAAATAATCAAAATATAATCACCCCACATGAAACAATTAATCAGTTATAAAAGAAATCAAATTTATCATAATACAAACCCTAGATATCGGCCTCGTCGTTATGAATTATTTTAGCATATAAGTGTGGTACATAAGTATATTAAACAATTAATTATATATACGATAGTACCTTGCCTGCGTTTACTCAGGATAAAGTAGGTCAGGGTATATATATAAAAGAGCGTAACCACAATTATGCCACGAGATAAGGTCTCTTCAAAATGTCATGCTTCACGATGCCTCCAATTTTAATGTTTGCGATTTCCGCCCTACTCCCTGGCTTAAGCGCATTTTGACGAAAGGCTGAGCTTTGTAATTGTTAATTAAATATTTATAAGATATTTTAATTACTGAGACGAACTTGGATAAATCGCTAAAGCTAAGTAAAATTAAAAGAGAATCTTTATTTATAAATAAGCATTTGAATTGTATGCTATGCTGTAGCTATGTAATAATAAGAAGAAAGCACAGGAATAAAAAAAATTGAACGAGAAGTATTTGCTATATTTTATTATGAAAACAATTAACTACAGAAAATGTTGTACAGGTCTTGTTACTTCTCTTTGTATATAAAGTTAGAAACGCGATATTTAGGATTCAGTCATCTCGAGATGAAATGCAAATAAAAAGAAAAAGCTGGTTTTAAACTACCCATCTCTAAGGTACACAGAACTTTTATCTACCATAATTCCCTTTTATAACCATAATTCCCAGTAATAATTTCCGTTATTTATGTTAAAAATTTAAAGAAATTACTGAAAACCATCACTGAGAAAATTGCAAAGCAAATTTGCATTTTTTTTTTTGATATTGCAAATCTCTTTCTCAAGTTTATGCGTTTCTGAATAATTAAGCGTTCCAACAAGTTTCAAGTTTGTCTAAAGGCCTAACGTAGTGTTCTACAAGTATATTTTGATGTCTTGTCCGTAATTTTTTTCAAACTGTCATAAAATAGTATTTATTTCATTTGTTAAGTATCATAATTACCAAGCAATGAGGGTGTTTGATATTTTTTTTACCGCTATGCGGCAGACCCAACGCACACAAAGCGTCACCTGGTGGCGTAAGTGGTATCAAAAACGGTCAATAAGAGTTTTAGATTCTTTTTCTGTCACAAGGCGGCGCTTGGTAGCCCGACGGTCCTTGTCATGTCAAAAAGCTGTCAGATGTTACGAATTTAAATATCCTCATTAAGTGTAATGTGTACGCGAAAGTACAAGTGTAGAAAACAGTGAAATGCTTTAGGAAACCTATCGAATATTCCTTGCGCTACCCTATACTAATCCTAATACCAATTCGTATTTTTAAATAAAAAAATACGAATTGGATATTGGGAACTATTGATGGAAGTGGAAACCTATTTATTTTTAACCGGAACCCGAAGATAAAAGTAGATGTTGCTCCACATACATACATACATACATCGGCTATCTGCCAGTGAAAGTCCCGTCAAAATCGGTCGGGCCCTTTCAGTGATTACCTGGAACAAACAGACAGACAGACGGACAGACAGACAAAAGTTTTAAGAATTGATTTTATGTTGTACGTACCAGATATACTAGCATAACTATTATGTATATAGTGCAAAACTGTTCATTTGAAATTACAAACAGACACTTAAATTTTTTTTAATTGTATAGATTTACAAAAGAATTTTAAGAGAGACAAGAAAAAATATTAACTATTTTGAATTTACATTAAATCTCGGTTTAGGTTTTTTATCGTTGGAAATTAATTCTTTTTTTCTATTTACCTACCTACCTACTATATGTATGTAGTAGGTAGGTATGCAGACAAAAACACTCGAGACTTTTAAGTTGTAATTAGTTACTTGTACATGTACTTACTCTTGTGGGAATATGGTGGCAAGCCCCAAAGGGAGATCTCCGACCGAGCGAGTTGCTATGCTCGGTCCGGCCGAAGCCCACTTGTATGAATTTCAGATGTCGTATATAGAGTGCCGATCATAGAAAACCTCGATAGCGCGATTCAGGATTGTGGCGCTAATTGGTCCGCCACATCACTCCCCCCCGGAGACCTGAGGTTGAATGTCTGCTTGAGTCGCCAGTGCCAGAGAGTCCCAGTGAGTCGGAACTGTGCTGCTGCTGCACGGGCTCCAGTGAGTCGGAGTGCTGCCGTGCGGGGCCGATGCTACGTGCTGACCAGGAGAGATGTGCTCTGCTTGCTGACCGGTCGTTGTAGTGAGTGTGCCCGTTGAAGCCGATGAGGGTTCGACCAGGCCGCGATGCGTTGAGGCTGGTGGTCGAGGTACCCGATGAGGCTGAAGCTGGCTGGCGTGGTGCGGAGGTGTGTGTGTGTGTGGGGGGGGGGTGATGATGATGATGATGTCCAGAAGGAGACGTGTTCTGTCGAGGGTCACCAATGTGGGAATATGGTAGCAAGCCCCAAAGGGAGATCTCCGACCGTGCGAGGTGCTATGCTCGGTCAGGCCGAAGCCCACTTGTATGAATTTCAGATGTCGTATATAGAGTGCCGATCATAGAAAACTTCGATAGCGCGATTCAGGATTGTGGCGCTAATTGGTCCGCCTCACTCTTATACGTACGAGTAACTCCTAAGCTAAAATTTAACCGCTCCACCGCTGAGAATTCAGAATAGAGAATGCAGGCATAATCTCCGAGTATCTTGAGAGCCACTTTGAGCTCACGTACCGACGCTTTAATGCCGAGCAATTTATAAGAGAAATTTCTTGTTCCTTTTCACCAGGATGCATTGCTTTTCCAAGTTAGCCGGGAATTGTTTTGTTACAAAAACTAACTAACGGACAAAGGTTAGTTTGAAACAGAATATACAAATACTAATGTATTTAGTCACAATTGAAAATTATTACTTTCAAAAGGACAATAATTATATATTCAGACAAGGAGATAAAATTAATACCTAATATAGTTTTTGCTCCCATTTTCTTTTAAAATTTAAAAATAACAAAAAAGCTCACAACAAAAGATGTTCAACATATAAGCAGAGAAGGCTATCCAATAACTTTCCTCCATACTTTCATTCAAATCAACCCTAAACGCTACTTTCAATCGCATATCATCAATAATCAAACCTAACCTTAAAAGCTACTTTCAATAGCATATCATCAATGATCAAACCCTAACCTTAAAAGCTACTTTCAATCGCATATCATCAATGTTCTAACCTAACCTTAAAAGCTTCTTTCAATCGCATATCATCAATGATCAAACATAACCTTAAAAGCTACTTTCAATCGCATATCATCAAAGATCAAACCCTAACCTTAAAATCTATTTTCAATCGCATATTCATTTTTAATCGCACAGTACTGTACTAACTTTAATAACTACTTACTATGTAATACCTATAATATTTTATTGATGGAGACCTAGTTGTCAAGTAAGCATAATTACTTCGACTTAGCAGGTCAAACGTGTCTAACAGTTCAGAGTTCAATGTGCTAAGTCAATAAAGCAGAATGGATAATAATTATAGATATATTTTAAAAGTTATACCCTAATTTTCACTTGGCTTTCATAAATATTTTTGTATTCATAAAGCAAATATTTTCAGAGAAGTCCAACTGAGTTTCATATACCTAATCAGTTTTTATTTGTTTTAAGCGTTAACATTCCATTTTTGCTCCGAAATAAATTCATGAAAGATGAAAATTATTTTGTATATCCTTACAAATATTATAAACGCGAAAGTTTGATGTCAGTAATGTACTCTTTCACGCAATAACTACGAACGGATTTTGACGAAATTTGGACTAGAAGTAGTTTAGACTCCGAATGAAACCATAGGCTACTTTTTATCGCAGCGAAATCTAATTCTAGTTAGAATCCAACTGTTAGATGATATAGGTACAGAAAAATACTTGTACATAAATTAACGTAATACGCACGGATTACCTGAGCGTTGCCGCGCTGTAAAGATTGGATTACGTGGAGACGGTGAAGATGAAAGACTGTGTAGGTACATGTCTGACGTCAATGTTGCTTTATGATTCAATCCGACGTTAACCCAGCTCTGCCCAGCTGAGTGCAGCCCGCGCTAAAAATAATGTCTTTACAATTTCACATGTAATACGTCTTACAGGGCGCCACGTACAATACCGCGGTATAGTGTTTTGTCTGGTGTTTAGTGCAACTCTGGTTCGCGTCTCCGTCTTTCTTTGCATGGAACTTACTTAAATAATTGTTAAATACACAAAAATCAACTTTCTATTTGATCTGATTTAAAAATGGTGACGTCACAGCTTATCTCGCATGAATAATCTACCCGACAACGCAAATTTTATAGCCTATGTTACCCGGGCTCTGTTAACACCTCATTCATCAAAATCGGATTAGTAGTTTAGGCGCTACGATGGAACAAACAAACATACATACATACATATACTGACAAAATCATTACCCTTTCTTCTGGCTTTGCTGTAGTCGGGTAAAAAGGGTTACATGAAAATATTATATTCACATACACTAAATCCCTTTTGGCTGATAAGAGTTTATTGTCACCATTGCATAATACATTCAGGCGCCTTCATTCTTCAACATCCAATACGAAATTTAAACTATTTTTAAGTGACTTTAAAAAAAAGAAAAGGTTAATCTTTATATATATAATTCTACTGTACGTGTGTATGTCACTGAACTCCTCCTAAACGGCTGGACCGATTTGAATGAATTTTATTGTATGCGTTTGGGTGGTGCCCTGGATGGTTTAGATTCACAAATCAGCCCGGCAGGATAACGTCTGTCAGGTCCGCTCGTCTATATATATAAAAGGAGATGTCCCCACTGATTGTCTGACTGACATATAGACGCTCGCACAGCCGTAACCGCTAATGGTAGAAACGTGAAATTGTGACAGTAGTTTTAATTTACAATGTAGACGCGCACTAAGAAAGGATTTTGAAAACTTCTTCCCTTAAAGGGGTGAAATAGGGGTTGAAAGTTTGTATCAAAAGTCTTTAAATCTGCACCGATTTCGATGAAAATTGAGATTCATGCTTTTAAAAACATTTCTATAAAATAGGTGTTTCGGGGTTGGTCAGAGTTTGTTAATTTCTGAGGGTGTAAAATAAAGGTTGCATGTTTGTACAAAAAAAATGTCTCGATTCCTATAAAATTTATAGAAATTTAATTTATTCCAGGAATTAAATATAAATTATTGAGGACGTATTTCATAGTTTTTTGAAATTCGTCCCTTATAGGGGTGAAATGGGGGTCCAAAGTTTGTATAGTCAAATATCAACAATTGGTCTGATTACGTTGAATTTTGGCACGTTATTAGAAATCCGTTGAATAGGATTTTTCGAAATACATACTCCACGAGGGTGCAATCGGAATCGACGAAGTCGCGCGATAAAGCAAGTATATTATAATTTATATAAAGCCTGATGTGAATTTTAAGATTTGTCGTCGATCGTCGTGTGTGTAGACATTGAACTCCTTAAATTTCAGATAGCGAAATAAAATAATTTACATTGATTCACTGAGCTAAGGTAGTCGTCAAAGAGTCCGTAAAAGTTTATTTTCAATTTCGTCAATTGAATAAAATTCCTTTTAATTTTTTTTCTTTTCGTGTAAGTAATAACATGAGTCTAGAGATTAATTATTTTTTTATCGTGCTCTTGAAGTGTTAATAAACAAAAATGTAATATTACGTATATATACCTAATACCTGTGTAGTCACATGCTACGCCGTTAGGGTCAGCTCACAACGCGCCGCTATTTTTAAGTATATCATTTTTTGTAATAAAATAAAGTTCAATTTTGAATAGTCATCTTATAAAATCCTTTCGGTGTGAATTGACCCTAAATCGACTCCAAATCTACCTTCTTTTGTCTATAAAGATAATAGGCTAGATGACTGATTTTTTTTTTGCATAAATGAATACTACTTACTCTTAAATATAAATAACTTCTCATAAGAAACAGTATATTAAAAGTCAATATTTTCAAAGGTACAGTGATTTGTATACAAAATTTCTCGCAAGTCTCGTGAAAACGCTCCATACTAAAGTCGTACCTAGCTGTGACGTCACGCCTAGGTAAAAGTGTATGAAGTATACGGCCACAGGAACATATTTGTAAATATCTCCGATATTTGTGCGTTTAAGTTCATACTTACCATAATGAATGTTTTTGTATAATTATGATGTATGTAATGTGATGTAGGTTTTGTTTACTAATTTAGCAAAAAAAACATACCGATTGTCTGTAAAGTCGGTTTACTGATGATAGTTGAACGTGACAACGTCAACAGCAACAACAACAATAACAACTACTAAAACAACAACAATACCAACAACAACAACAACAACACTAATAATAATAATAATAATAATAATGAGGTAAAGGCAATACGAGCTAACGGTGGTACTTGGTAACGGTACTTGGTAACGATAACGGGTAACAGGTAACGCATGAGTCATGTTTTTTCGTGCGTGCAGCCGGCTCCATCGATTTATAAGACGTTATCACGTCAAAAACTTTTCTGTACTTTTTATATGTAACTAGGTATCTAATTAATAAACTACACATAAAATATTATATTTTTTGTATTTACCAAGTAGTGATGCCTCAGTATTTCTGAGTATATTAATGAAACTAAATATGTTAGATGTAGTCATCCCCCCTATTATTGTTATCGTTGCTCACGCACACAACATCACTAACAATATATGAGTATAAACTACAATATTACCGGTATTTGTTGATACTGTGAGTAGCTGGGCACTAAAACATGACTAAATCAATAAACGTGTTACAGATGCATAATCTCGGAAGCATATCTGGGCCTTTAGCCAAGTTGCCATCGCCAATAACGGCGACGAAGTTCGAAAACAAAAATGTATGGTATTTCACATGAGCAGACCTATGCTTACGTAGTTTTTATTTACTAATCTGTGCTTCTGCGGCTAAGTGACATAGCGATACATAAGTCACTTAGCGATGCTTATGTCAAATTCCATACATTTTTCTTTTCGAACTTCAACGTCGTGTTTAGCGATGGTGCTGTGGCCAAAGGCTCTGAATCGTATTAAATTAACGATAGAAGATTATAAAGCTTTTAAACACGCTTTCGACAAAGAGTAGGTATGACCACTATTAGACGTATTTTGTTGTTGGATACAGGTAGCGTTACAAACATTGTTGCTCATCATTAAATTATTTGTTGCTGCTAATACTAGTGGTCGTTAAAACAGTATGCTGCTATTGTAAAGAAGATAGCACATTTAAGAGTAATTATTGTTAGTAGCACATTGTGTTATGAGAGCTTAATAAATAAATTAAAAATGTATGCCTTCTGGTACCTTGCAATCGACAGCACTCAGTATTTATAACATCAGTGGGGCTAGCACAAACGTTTGACAGATACGTGTTCGTAATGTTATCGAAAGAAAATCGTATGAAAAGTATGACAGCGCCTATTCAATTGACATTTGATTAGGCTACGAATACGTAGTTGTTAATTGTTTCTGTTAGCACCACTGAGCAATAGCACACGTCGTATTTTAAACGTGCAAAGGAAGCGCGAAATACGCACTTTTAACGCGATTTGAATGAATTTCTATTTACAACAGTAAGGATCTACGGCGCTATGGTGTAGCGCACGGAGATTCTTAATGGTAGTAGTCGTAATGCCGGCGTAATATAGGCTATATAGTTTGCGTAGTCGGAACTTTCAACTTTGGATTATGTGTATGTACGATTACACACCCGGTGTAGCAGTTTTGACCTTATAGCCATAATAATAAGACCGAAATGTTGTAACAACACCGGCTCTCTCGCTGATAATACCATATTAAATAAATAAAAGTCCATGAATTTATTGCAGATCGTCACAGAATATAGTCTGCTACGCTTGAACTCGGTCTTCACGCATCCTTATTCTGGTGACGTCCCTATTCTGATTGCACAAATATTACAGTCCCGGAAGTCCCGGGATTTTTAAAAGCTTTATGAAATTACTGATATTATATCATGATATAAAATAAGATTAGTATCATAAATTTGAAACCACTGATGAAAAATATGCCAATCGATAGAGTAAATTTAAACAAAAAATGTCTAGTGACAAAATTTGTTGGGGGTATCGTATCGTCCCGTGTGTTCAAAAAAAACAATTTTTCTCATTTTTATGTGCCTGTTTTATGACATAATGTCATATTTTGACACAAAATAATTTAAAATGTTCACTTTAAGGGTGAAGCCAAACGAGCGTAATTTGTGAGTCGTGAGCCGCAGAATTTCTGCCGGGCAGAATTTCTTTTCATACAAATCACGACTCACAAAATTACGCTCGTGTGAATCAAACAGGACTTTTGTATGAAACTGAATGCAGCAGAATTCTGCCCGGCAGAAATTCTGCTCACAAATTACGCTCGTTTGGCTTCACCCTTACTGGACTCAGGAGTAGCATAAAAATCTACATTTTTGAACAAGTACAGAATGATAGTCAGGGAGCCCTAGATCAATTTTTTTTTTGATTACTAACAAGGTAATTTTTTGTGAGTAGCTTCATTTTGATAAGACAAACAACTTTTTTATCTGCGAAAAATCTTTAAAGTGGTAGCTAACGGAGATAGAAAGGATTTCATACTTTGATTTGATGGTCCTAAAATATGGATTGTTCTATTTGTAGGACAATGTTACTCTTAAATTATATAACTATTAACCAACCAATATACAAAAAATCAGCTGGTTAGAGTTCCGTTTTAGGGTACCGTAGTCAACCAAGATTTGTTGATTACAAAACCTTAAGACGGAACCCTAACGAGCTGATTTTTTGTATATTGATAGATTAATAATAATCATATAATTTAAGAGTAACATTGTCCTACAAATAAAACAGTCCATATTTTAGGACCATCAATTCAAAGTATGAAATCCTTTCTATCTCTGTTAGCTACCACTATCGAGATTTTTCGCAAATAAAAATGTTGTTCATCTTATCAAAATGAAGCTACTCACAAAAAATTAGTTTGTTAGTAATCAAAAAAAAATGTTCTAGGCCTCCCGTACTAGTATGTATGCCAGGCTCTATACAAAAATGTTAGAACCCTTTTTCGCTTTCAAAATATCTGCATTGAAAAAATTTCGAGGATTTCCGTATACTTTAAAAGCTTTTTGAATATAATTATTATTTTTGAATATATTCAAAAAGCTTTTACGTAGTATACGGAAATCCCCGAATTTTTTTCAATGCAGATATTTTGAAAGCGAAAAAGGGTTCTAGTCATCCTGCCGACCGATCCTGGACTGCCGACCTACAATCGACCGTTTTTTGTATAAAATAAAATACTAGTAGGTATTAACATTTATTTGTTTACATAAAATAATCCTTTTTAACATAAAAAACTGCTCTCTTTTAACATAAAATTAATAAAAAAAATTGATATAAATGGCTAAGAGTCGCGTTAAGGCATACCGCGAGCATTTCGGGAATCCACTAATTCGGGTATCATATGTTTTTTGTAAAAACTTATCGGCTTTTCTTCCATTTTTTCTTTCCAAAAGTTTTCGTCTCTGTTTATATATAATATTTCCATTTTTTGATCTTCCCCTCCCCATATTCCAAAAATACATCTCGATCGTTTTGTAAGATGTAGCTGCCCTTGAGCCTGGAAATACCAATTGCTATTCTTATTGATAGTTATATTTTTGTTTTTCTTCTTATATCGCAAAATTTGTATTTTATTTAGGATTAAAGCTTCTTTGATTCCTATTTTGTGAGCAGCTACAGGACATTTAACTTCAACAACAGTATCGTTTCCTACAATACCATCAGGAGAAGCACCTAGAAAATCATTGTCTTTGTCAATGAAGAGACCACAAGGGTCTATTGTGATATTCTCTTGCTTCGCTTGCTGCTGGAGAGCAAGCTGCTCGATTTCTATTCCGTGCGCGATCGAGCGTACAAAAGATATATTTGTTTTGTACAAAATTTGCTTTACCAGGTTTCCGTATTTTTTTTCCTTTTTATTACATTACCAAAATTTGATGCAGTTAAAATCAATTTTCGTAGCTCGAGCCACTCATTGCAGTTTCTTTGCAAAACTGTTTTTTTTTCTATTTGGTTTCTGTCTTTTACTAAATCTTTTAGTCGTTCATAAAAACTTTTTTCTGCTTTTTTGAAATCTTCTTCATTCATGTCTGGGGCAGCTGAGGAATCACCGTAGTCATTTTGATTTGTAAATAATTTCCTCTTTCTATTTTTCTTTCTTTCGACAATATTGGATAAAATTCTTTTCTTGTCTCTTTTGTTTTGTTGTTTTTTTATATTTCCTCGCGGACTTTTGCCTAAAATTCTTTTGTGTAATGTGTATACGGATTTTTTGGTGTTAAACGCAATAACAGCCGCGGAGCACCGCGCTTGGTAGGATCTGCGCAGTGCAAAATTAATTCTTTTTCCTCCTACAAACTTAGCTATAACGCTATTAAATCTTTCGACATTATTTGTGTCTACATTTTCGTACAGGCTTCGGGAGTTAGAGGCCACTGAATTTATTATCACCCGAGTCCGAAACCACAACATTGAATTCTCTATTTGTGGCACAACATTATTTTCAAATGACTTTTGCTTAGAGCAGCAATAAAATTTGCACTTTCGGTGATCTCCGAAGGCATGATATATTGATTGGCATGTATCATCATGAATATTTTTTATAGATTCGTCTCTATTTTGTCTATTTTGTTTAATTGATGTTGTAATTACTTTCCTTATGCTCATAATTTTTTGATCAGTAATTAACTTTCTGTGAGCCAGTGGGTACTTTGTATTTTTTGTTATTGCTCGAAGTTTATTGCACATATTTCTCAATAGATGGTTACGGTATTCTATCTTACTTACTGTAAAATTAGGATATGGGTTCGCAGCAACGATTTTTGCATAAGTAGACGAATCTCCGTCTCCTATAATATTTCCATATATAAGTCCGTACATTTCTAACGACTTCTTAAATCCTTCGCAAATTATAGCCGCCTCCATCCCAGTCGAGGAGCCCTCATAATTCTTGTAACACACATGCTCTTTTGAAGTCTCACCTTTTTTTTCAGCTCTAGCGCAAATTAGACAATATTTATTCTTGACTCCTATAAGTGAACAATTAAAATCAATATTCTTTATTTTATAGAGATTCTAGAAGAGATATTAAACCAAGTAAAGCAAATTGTTATTGGTTTCACGCATGATAAGGGGGATTTACACAGTGAAACAAAATGGCTGACTTGGTGCGGCAGCCCGTGATTGGTTAATTGAGTGCATAACACTCATTTCAACGTCTTTTACGATGTAGGATTTGTAACAAACAATGGACATAGTAGAAATAAGCACAATTTTTTTATTACGTGTCGTGACACTTTTTAACCGACTCCCAAAAAAGGAGGCTGTACATATTTTTATTTTTATTTTTGTATGTTCAACGATTACTCCGCCGTCTGTGGACCGATTTTCGAAATTATTTTTTTGTTGTATAGGGTATAGCCCCAATTTGGTTTTTTTGATACCAAGGTGACCTGATGATGGGGTCCATGAGAAATCGAAGAAACTCCTCGAAATTTATATGGACACATATAGAGATTTCAACTATTTCTGAAGAAACTCAAGCATATACTACCAGAAAGTAAGATTTTGCACCAAGCTGCACCCTGGATCAAAAAGTACTCAACAGAACTCCTCAGTATTTAAAGATACACGTTAAGTATTTTCGGCGTTGTTTTAAGAACTGCAAGCATATGAAATTATGTAACTTACAGTAATCATCATCATTATCTTATATTCACCTAATGGAAGCTTGGCGCGTATTCAATTATACATTCGAACGCTCCTTTATACGGGCAATTGGCCCACCACACTTACCCACCACTGCAACTCCTGTGTAGCCAGGATGGACAGTGGTAACCAACCGCAAAAACCCTTTGATATGATATCAGGGGTGCCCGGGGGACATGCTAAAACTGTCTTGGAACCCGCAACAAAATTAATCAGAAGATTGTAGGAGGAGTAGGAAGTATTCCAGTTTCCCTCCCCAAGCAAAGCGGGAGACAGCAAAAATTGTGATGACAAAAAGTCAGAATTAAAGGGGAAGCACTAATCGATTTCTGTGGCCCCAACTCGATATTACGTTGAGGCACTTGTTGGCCTTGTTTTCAATTTCAGATCGCGAATTGGCTTGAATAATAAGAAAACCATCGTCAGCATAACCTATCAGAGAGCACAGAGGAGGCAAGGGAACACATAATAAATCATCAAAACTTATATTCCACAAGTGCGGCGATAGTACTGATCCTTGAGGGCAGCCGCGGGTTAAGTTTTTGGAATGTGTGTAATGGCCGAGTTGGAGTTTTGTTACGCCGTTGCAAAAATACGAGTAAATTAAATAATAAATATTACGATAGCAGCCTCTGTTTCTTAACTTCAGTAGTAGCATTGGCCACCAGGCATTATCGAAGGCACCCGCGATATCCAGAGATATACCTACTACATATTTACACTCCGATAGATTTACCGTTTTTCTGACCTCGATTGCTGCATCCACTGTTGACTTCCCGGCGGTAAATCCAAATTGCTGATTACTAAATTTCGGGCCACCGGGTAGCAAGCGAGGAACAATAAGACGTTCTAATAACTCTAAAATTCGACTTTTAAACTTAGTTAAAATGACTTACAAAAATATAATAAATATGACAAAAAAGGGAAAAAATATTATTTTTAAAGAAAAAATTAAACCGACTTCCAAAGTAAAAATGCTCAAAATATCATGAAATATATCTTATTTTCTAAATAATTCCTGTTTTAAATTCGGCTAGAATTTTAACTATTTAACTCAATCTTCAGTTTTTTGTAGTCGGCACCAGCCCACACAATATCCTGATAAAACAAAAAAAATGATAGAGCTCACATTTAAGCTGGGTGGTGCCGACTTGAAAATTGTGAAGATTGAGTAGAGAAATAGTTAAAATTTATTAATTTTTAAATTATATTATTATATTATTAGGGGAATTATTTAGAAAATAATATTTATTTCATAATTTTTTGTCCATTTTTACTTTGGAAGTCGGTTTATAATAAATTAAATATTTTTTTGCTATTTTAAAAGAAATTTTAGTCTTTACAATATTGCATTTAAAGTTTATTTTTGGAAAAAATGGCACATAGAACAACAATCACTGGGGCGACGGTAGGATATAGTTTCAATACTTGGGTTATAGTTTTAAACTCTGGATTATGTGTAATGTACGATTACCGACAAACCCGGTGTACCAGTTTTGATTTGATCATAATAATAATACCGAAATTTGGTAACAACACCGTCTCTGTCGCTGACCGTACCATGTTAAATAAACGATTTAATAAACAACGGGTAAATATAAATTAGTTATGTGAACAGAACTCGTAGTAATTAAAAAAAATATATTTATTTCAAAGACATTCTACGATAGAAAATAAAATATAGTGTAAAGCAAATTGTTATTTGAGTCACGCATGTTATGGTAGATAATATCGACCTGTGTAAATCCCCCATAAGCGTACAATATTTTACAAAAGTTGGACACATGGATTTTATAAGCTCTTACAGGCTGCACAAGTTGTTATTTATGTGTCGTTTAAAGTTGTGTATTTTCTATGTAATCACAATTTGCGTTTTCCTCTGTGGTGGAGTATTCGTGCTGCCCAAGGTACCTGTTTCTGTTCTGTTGAAGTGCTAGACAGCCGAGGAGAAGGTGGAGGGGTGTCTCGTCCTTTTCCCCGCAGAATCTGCAAGTTGTTGTGTCACCGTCACCTATTTTGTTGAGGTGTTTGCGGAGCTTGCAGTGCCCAGTTAGGACTCTGGTGAGGATTCTTAGTTGATTCTTACTCACTGAATATGCCAGTTTCGCACGCCTTTTGTTAAAGCCTGGGATTAACGCTTTAAAATGCATAAGGAATTGCAGTCCATTGCTTAGTGCTTAGGCTGCGGCCCCATTCCTTGAGTGCTCATGCACATGACCACATAGAAAAACAATCATATTTTGCGGAAAAGTTAACTCTATTTTACGTGCGCTATAGTTCATAATCGGAATGCATTTGGTCGGCGTCAGAGACAATTTGTTGCCAGTGCGCGCACTGCTGAAGAGTACAAAGATGTGGATAAAGACAATGAACAAATGTTTTCCTCCAATTAGAGGAAAAGTTTTGTTAATTTTAAGGGTTCCGTAGTTTACGTCTCGGAACCCTAATAGTTTCGTCATGTCCGTCTGTCCTGTCCTACACGTTAATAGGAAATTATTGTTTTTTGCGTCTCATTACTCATTAAATAGGTCTTTTAAATATTTAGGTCTTACCAAAAGCGTATCTGTGAAACTATCCCGCTTACAGTCATTAAGTCAATAAATTAATCTATTTAGGCGTACTGAGAACGTCGATTCTTCAGTCAATATGCAATTAAGATGATCAAATCGGCTTCAATGGGGATTGTAGGTTGAGGGAGCTCGTATCAGCCAGCTCAATACTCTGGGCCTCTAGTTAAAAAAGGGAATGAAAGTTGTTTGGGAGCGATTTGCATTAAAGTTGATCGATTTAGGCTTTACAATTTAAACATTTACTGGATTCGTAGTTGCAAGTAAATCTTTTTTTAGAGGTTTGGATGAATGATGAATATAGCCTGAGATCCGAGGCCCACCTAATTAAACTTTTCATATAGAAGTACATATTTTTCGTACTTTTGGCGCCCACCGCAGAATACACCGGGTATGAATTATGCATAGGTATATTCATTTTACACACTTTTACTACAAAATTAAATTTAATTTATAAGTAAGAGTGATAGTGAGTGAGAGTGGTTTCTTAAGAAGATTTAGGACGATAATAATTTCCTAAGGCTTTATGGAAATTGTTTGATTTATGAAGGTGTCGGAAAAAATCAAGCCGTCTGGGAACTTATATCGAAAACGCTGCCTAACCTAACCCGTTGGAGATATATAACAAAACAATGTATGGTGGGATTGTTTCTCTTTTATAGGTCTACAAAAAAGTCCGCGATGGCATAGATATGTCTATATTTAAAGGATAGGTTTCCATTCTAAGTTTAAAAAAATATCAGAAATAATGTGGTATTTTCAGAAGCTATTTAGACGTATACAATATTACCTAATCCTTATCTAGGAGATATCTTAAAATTAAAAAGTACGTTTGAAAATTTATTATAAAATATATATTTTTACTCTCTGCTATTACTATTTTGCAGGTATATTTCCTATAGAAGTTTTATGCCACGAACACTCCCACGCGGGCGAAGCTGCGGGCAAAAGCTAGTCTGCTATATTATTATGAATCAAAATAAAAATGAATTTAATATAATATGCGATGAATGAATTTAATATAATTAGCACTTAGCAGATTTCATGTGTCTGCAAAGACCTTTTTCTCAGATTTCCACACCATATTTTTCTTTGCCATATAAATGTACTATAAATATGTATTAAAATAAAATGCACCTATAGAGCAGGTTTTTATGCACCTTTAGGTACAACACAGATCGGAAAATGAAGTCAACATCTTACAATATGTTCTCAATTCTTATCGCAAGTTGAAATAAAATGGTTATTTGAGATTTTTTTCGTGAGAGACGTGCTGGGCTTCAGCGAGTAGGTACGAGTATGTAATATTTACTATGCTGACCGGCGTTTCTGTACACTTCTCTCTTGTGATTCACGCCCGTTGCATGGCAAAATGTAATAAGGTAAAAGCAGACACGAAAAACGTGCAGTTGAGCTTAAAAACGTTGAAATTGTAACTAAATACATTTTGGTTTTAAATTAATTATTGTTTGCAATTCTTAATAATCATGCAATCAATTATAATAGGTCTTTACCTATGAAATTGCCGTTCTGCAGTACTAGCCATTTCAAATTAAAATAATTTTTGTTTGGCTAAGAATTCTAATTTCAAATTAATTTTATTTTGAAAACATGGAATTCTTTTTCCAAAAGTAGTCATTTGTTAATTGATTAGTGTTACATTTTCATCGCATTTCAATCTTTTTCGTCATCATGGATACGTTAAAAATTCGAGTAATTATGGAATATGAGCATCGTCGTGGCAGCAACGCGGCACAAGCGGCACGCAACATCAACGTTTACGGAGCTAACACTACAATCCAACGCACCACCTGTTATTGGTTTGCTCGCTTCTGTTCTGGAAATTTCGACCTGAAAAATGAACCTCGCGGTCGTCCGAAGACTTTGGTCGACAATGACGAATTAAAGGCGATTGTGGAAGCTGATGATACACAATCTACGGCTGAATTAGCAGCGACGTTATTTACGCATTCGACGTTAGCGTCAAAACAATATTGGTCCATTTGCGTCAAATTGGCAAGGTAAAAAAGCTTGACAAATGGGTGCCCCACGAACTCAATGATCGCCAGCGCGAAGTACGCGTCGAGACATGCCTTGCACTGCTCAACAGACACACAAATTAAGGAATTTTGAACCGCATTGTTACCTGCGATGAAAAATGGATTCTGTTCGATAACCGCAAGCGCTCAGCAATATGGTTAGATCCTGGTTCAGCACCTAAACAATGCCCTAAACGAAAACTTACCCCTAGAAAAGTGATGGTCACTGTTTGTTGGTCTAGCGCCAGTGTGATTTATCACAGCTTCTTACCAAACGGGGTGAGCATTACTGCAGACTGTGTACTGTGAAGAACTGAACACAATGATGGAGAAGCTGGCACATATCCAACCAGCATTGGTCAATCGCTCATCTCCGCTGTTCCTGCACGACAACGTGCGACCTCTGCACCGACTGCACAGCAGACGGTCTCCAAGTTGCAAGAACTGGGGTTGGAAGCTCTCCGTCATCCGCTCTACTCACCAGACCTTGCACCTACAGACTACTACTTTTTCCAGAATTTGGATAACTTCTTGGCGGGAAAAAAATTCAATACCCGAGAGGCAGTACAAAATGCCTTTGAAGAATTTGTTGCCTCCCGTCCAGCTGATTACTCTAAGAAGGGCATCAATAACTGCCACTGCGTTGGCAAAGATGCATTGATTGCATGGGTGATTACTTCGATTAATACAAAAAAAATAACATGAAAAAAAATCGCTTAAATTTTTTCATACAAAACGGCAATTTCATAGGTAAAGACCTTAATATAAGGTGTTGAAAAATTAATTACGGATATTTCGGGCATGTGCCCGATCATGTGATTTACTGCTTATGTGAAGACGTTTAGGCAGAAAAATAATGGTCCTACTCGAAAAAAAAAATTTCTTTACATGAGCGAGTTAGCGTTAAGCGGAGAGTCACTCATACATGACATGATTTCTTACTTTGAGTATGACCAATATTTTTTGCCTAAACGTCTTGACACAAGCAGAGAATCATGTGCCCGAAATATACATTATTGATTTTCAAAGATTGTTATATTTCAGAAGTATAACAATCAATTTCATTTATTTATTACAGATAAGGAGATCCGGAACTCTATTATAATATATTTATTATATTGTTTCTGGAAATGTAATTTTTTGGAATTTCTGAAAATTTAGGAATTGTATACACTCCTAGGAAATGTATAATATAATTCCTAATATGGTCCAGAAGTGTGTGAAATAATTTATATTAGTCACAAAATACTCTAGGAAATCTTTACAATTCCTAAATAGCAATCTATATGTTAAACATAAACAATTCCCCGTAGAAAATATAATATTATACTTAAACTAAATGTTACCCGCCGCTTCGTACGCGCAAAAGGAAATCCCGCGAGAACCGTACATTTTGCTGCCACAAAAAGTATAAACTCCAAAAAAGTCTAACCATACCAAATCTCATCGAAATCCGCTCAGTAGTTTTTGCGCCAAAGAGTAACAATCCTGGATGGATTGTTGCTCTCATCCATACATCCTCACAAACTTTCACATTTATAGTTACATTTATAGTTACGGTAATATAGGTATTACACGATATTACTTAGCTGTAATCGTTTATCCATTTTGTGTTTATCCATCTTAGATAATTGTTATGAATCCGTTTACCCTTTATAGCAGAATGAATGAGCCGCCAATTTCCACCTAGACAGATGATATTTATGTCTGATCTAAATGGCTTCGTATCCACAACTTGCCTTTCAATATCTCGATACGTAAACAAAGAACCAACCTACTCTTTTGACTAAAGGATGGCTTTGAAATCCGGAAACCCGCAATTCTATTCGGAAATTCCACTATTATTATTAAAACGTTAATTAGAATTATGAACAAACATTTAATATTAAGGTTCCAGTAGTCTTACAAGGTAGAAATACATTATGTATCGTGCTTGTTGGCAGATTTTATATGAGATTAGCTGGTGCCCGCAACTTCTTTTGCGTAGAACTAATTGAAACGGAACCTTATTATTTTAAGCGGAACCCTAAGATTAAAAGTAGCTCTTTATAACATCAGCTATCTGCCAGTGAAAGTCCCGTGAAAATTGGTCCAGCTGTTTACTAACAGACGTTCAGACAAAATAAAAATATATTTTGTTGTATGTACCGTTCACATGCATTAAGTTTGAAGCTGTAAATTTAAAATACAAACAGACACTTCGATTTCATTTGTTTGTATAGATGCACTGACTACTGAAGTACCACACAAATCATAGAACTTGAGCGGAATTTTAAAATCTGCTCCTCCGCGCGGTGCCGCGGTATTCGCGCGTTATTGTGAAAATAATCCAACTCTCTAGTATATCGTACACCAGCCAGCCAGCAAGACATTTGCCAGCACTTGGCCCGTTTGTCACCCTGTAATGCACGTATCTAATTGAATGAAAAGCGATTCGCAAGGAACGCAAAAGAACGAACTAATGAGTCGGTAAACACGGGCCGATACAAACGAGCAAACGACTTGTTTGTATAACCCAGCGTAAGTACGATCTCAGCGGGGAAAACCGACTGTGCTCGCAAATGACGTAGCGTCGACGACGTGCGTATTTGTGCGCACCTAAAGATGGGACTATAAGATGATCCGGAATCCGGCGGTCCCGGGAAAATTCAGAGCACTGAAAATAGAATTCTGCGCTAATACAATAGAGATGAAAATGGAAGTGTCGAGTGTCGAGCTATCATATTATATGACATTGACATTTGAAATTTGACTCGATACTTGTGTGTTCGATTTTCAGCTCTATTGTATTAGCGCAGAGTTCTATTTTCAATGCTCTGAATTTCCGACGGTGTTCCAGATTCCGGATCATATTAGAGCTAGAGCTCGCCGTCGAAAAAGGAGCTCATCGCGAACAAGCATTGGCCCACTGCTAATATCTAGGGGCCCTAAAGTTTGTTAGAAAACCGCCAGTCTGGCGGTTTTCTAACAAACTTTTAACGGTTATTGACCAATATGTGTGAAGATTTTTTGAGTAAAAAAAAATCATAAGGAACAAGAAAACTGTTGTGATACACGGCTGTGCGCCAACTAGAAACCGATAAAAATGCAAGGCTGGCAGTCCTACTCTTGACCAGTTTTATTGTATACTCACAGATGACTGTGGACTTTGTACAGTGTGAAAATTATTTTATGGTAATAAAAAAATATATTATATATTAACAAATAACTAAATTCTAAGAATTTTTCTTTTATATACATTGAAAATCTCAGAACTCTATCCAGTAGAAATTTTTTCCATTATATAAATATAAAAAACACAGGGGTACAAGTCACAACAGTATTTGAACGAAACATATTTAATTTTATATTAAAGTCTTTTGTTCCTGATGGAACGGTGTGATAATTTGGGATCCTCTGTAAAAAATCGACAAATAACTGGCTATAAATGATGTTTTAAAACATAATATATGCATTAAGTACGTGTGCAATTCAAATGTGCTGTTTCTAGAAAATGGGGTGTAATTTAAAAGCTGTTTATAACTCAAAGAAAGCGCTCACGTCATTTGGAATTCACGCTGGCTCGCGGACTGGTATAAAAACATTTATGCAGCACATGTCCCCGTTACCTATGGCAAATGGAGCTGTAAGTATATTTGGAAATAAACACGCCTTTGTGCGATGTTTGTGTCGATTTATGATGGATGTCATTAGTTCAATATAAATGTTTAGGGAGTCTGTAATCTATGCGCCCGCGTGGTTTGTCTAAACCAGCTCATGGATCAAACAGAAATACGTAATCATTGTACTTACATAGCTTCGTGCCATTTGATATTTACTTTTTGCCCAATATCCACGAGCCATGACGATCCAAAAACATAATAAACTAGGTAGTAGGTACCAGCACGTAGTTTATACTATTAACGCTATTCGATACTAGTATTGCTGGTTTTCCGTCATAACGTTTCTGAAAACAAAGGAAACATTTATAGGCACTTAATTCTAGGATAAACTTGAAAATTATAGGTTCCTAGTACTTTATCTTTTGTATCTAAGTATACCTACATAAAAAAAAAATTGAAGAGTATGTTTATATATATAGCTTTGCACTAAATGCATATTACGATACTAGGTATTTATGGTGCCTACCTACATGTATTATGATTTTTTAAAATTTTTGTCCGTCTGTCTGTCTGTTTGTTTCGGCTAATCTCTGAAACGGCCGGACCGATTTAAACCGGACTTCCACTGGCAGATAGCTGATGTTATAAGGAGTAGCTTGGACTATTTGAATCTTAGGGTTCTGTTTCCATTAATAGTTCCACGCAGACAAAGTTGCGGGCGCCAGCTAGTACTAAAATAAAAAACAATTATAAAACGATACTTCCTAAGTTATTGTATCTTCAAAATAGCAATTTTACGGGTGAGTGTTTTGAATTTTTAGAACGGCATAAGAACTTCATTTATCATTGTATATTTGTGAAATTTGGTACATAAATAAAACTTATAGTATTATTGAGTAAAAGATTTGATTGTTTGTAAGCTACGGGAAACGACATATTAAGCTACTTCTGATCTCGGAAAAATGTACGGTTCTCGTGGGATAAAATATAAAATGAAATGTACTAAGATATGTGCAAGTTCAATTTTAAGAGCCAATATTCACAAGCCGATGATTTAACATTCGAAAGAAAAAAAACAAGTGAACATAATATTATTCAGGACCAAAATTGTACGTTATATTTTACGAGAATAATATTTATTTACATTATCTGCTCTTTTGTTACGAGATCCTTTTACCGGCTTTGAGAACTCACGTGTTTAGCGATCAAAGGGAAATCAGATAACATAAACTACTATTTATCTACATAATCAAAACGTCTGTTACATAATATAGCATCTGAATTGTACGTAAATATATACGTAAATACATACTGATCGTATGTATCTGTATTAAAAAAAAGCAGTTATTTACATAAAATTAATATGCCTAATAACTTTAGACTCTTTCGTTAAATTAAACGGTTTTCAATGTGCAAAAAATAATCGTTAATTATTTTATGCAGAGACATTCTCAGGTAGCTTTCTACAAAAGGAAAATGGACTTTAATTTTCATTCATAATTTTCAACTAGAGATGGCACACCTAATACTTTCTATTGTTTATGTCTTATTTTCTATTCAGTGAAAACAATAACCCTAATATAATGACGTTTATTACCTGTTTGGAATTATTGTTCGAATTATTTGAATATAGACCTGAGAATTACAAGCAAAGGACTTCTCTTTTAACGTCTTCATGTGAATGTGTAGTTATTACTTATTAAATTATTTAGTGTGTTGGTCTATGACCTCTTGATTGTAAGTCCTTCGTGCGCTCGTGTGGTGACGATAATAATACAGCAGCAATTCTTATACTCTCCTTTATTGGTGCTTACAACGAATACGTATTACAATATGTAATGAGATATGCTTAGCACAATATATACGTCTACACTATGTATAGCCTTTTGGCCAACTACAATAAACTAACTCGATAGGCTTTACTTATGACATCTGTCAATGTCAATAATGACATTGACAGTTACATCTTACTGTTGATATATGTAACATTTAGTAAGCAAATCATAAATTGTTTTGTGAGCAATAAACAGTACTATTAGTAGTTATTAGTGTTTAATACTGACTAGGATGTTGGACGTAGATATAGATCGCTAAGATAAGCCAAGCAAAGCGCAAGGGCACAACTAGACCACCCTTTCCCGAAGCGTTTCGTCGATTTTTTGGTTACTCCCGTTAACCCTCTTAACTTTGGTTTGGATTATACCAGATAAATGTTTTTTTAGGATATGTTCCCAGGAGTAGACTTATTAAACATGTAAAGTTTTGATTTGTTTTGTTTTGATAGCATAGGTCTTATACTTTAGATTTTATTGATATCTCAAAACCCCTGATTTCGTCACTGACTCACCGAAGATCAAGAAAATTATATGGTACTTCCGAATGACCTAGAAAGCTGAAATTTGGTACGTAAGCTTGTATTAGTACACAACCAACATGGTAAAAATTTGAACTTATATCCTTCACCCCTTAAACTAGGGGATGAATGTTTGTATCAGACTTCCGCAAATTTTGATGCTAGAGGTCTGAAAGTTATTGGAAGGATCCGTGTTATAAATAATAACAATAAAAGGTAATCAAATAACCATGTAACCCTTTATTATCAACAAAAAACACAGTAGTATTTTTAATCTTTATCGACATCTTGTAATGTACTTCATCTTAAATAGTAGTGTACGAACATCCCTTTAATAATTTGAGTGTTACCTTTATGTGTAATTCCCCGTTGAAATTACTATAGAATATTTTTTTTAATGTTACGTCAATTACTTAGTTTCCAATATAAACGACGCACGACGACATAACTAACATACTTCATAATATATGCGATAGATGGCGCTTTTAACAAAACTACAGGAATATTATGATATAGATATTATTAAAACTAGCTTTTTTGCAAATAACTCTACTCACTGCAATATACTTCTGTATATAGTATTGAAAATGATTTTTAGGGTTTCGTACCCAATGGGTAAAAACCTACCTCGACGCAACGTGCGAGACCGCTAGATATAATTATTTTTTTCGCGCTTGAATATAAATTTTACGATATCTTCTAAATATAAGATATTAATTTAAACTGTATGGTTTGAAGGTCTACTATAATGTGTATCAAACTTATTTAATTTGATAAGGATCAACTATGTACGCCACCGGCCCCCCCGGGCCAGTCCAACCGCTGTCGCTGCATATTAAATTTGTAATATCTTCGAAAATATTCATTTAAATTACATGCTATACAGGACCATATTGACCTATATTAAATGTACAATGTATTTAAGGTGCTAAATTGGTTAAGGATTTATGCTGTATCGCTTAAAATCGTTTTGTAAATAAGCCATTACTTCTCGTAAAAAGTAAAGGATAAAAAACGGTTATTTTGGGTTATCCCTAAGAGATAGACATATATAATTGATGATTTTTTTGTAGACCTTTTTAAGATGTAGAATATTGTAATACATTATTTTGATATATCTCGTAGGGTTTAGCCAGCGTTTGCCATGTAAGCGCAAAAAATTTGTTTATTTACGACATTTAAAAACCTCTGAAATTATCAGTGTTTCACTACTATATTATGCATGTTATATACATATAAACCTTCCTCTTAAATCACTCTACCTATTAAAAAACTCAAATCAAAATCCGTTGCATTGTGTTTTAAGAATCTAAGCATACATAGGGACAAACAGAAAAAGTAACTGTGTTTTATACTATGTAGTGATTACTTAATTGAAGTGAATAGGATTGTCAAAAAACAACATGTTGTAATATTATACCAAGTAACAGCTACATACTTTTTAGGATTTGTAAATCAAAATATTTACAGTATCCACTTAGCTTTGAGGAAAATAAAATCTAGTCAAAAACACCACCTAGAAAAAAGCTTAATCATAATAATATCAATAATGTGTACTCAAGCAGTACTTAATACTACCGACAGATGTCAGCGCTTCTACCCCTGATCCGCGCTTACACTGTGCCTGTGTGTAGTCAAAAAAAACATGACAAATTAAGGTCAAGTTGGAGGTAACATAATTTTGAACGGGCTTTCAACGAGTCAGTCAAGAGCATGTCGGTGACGCGAACCCATAAGATTTTCCTCTACCAAATTGTGCCCAACGCGGCTAAAGCAGTTTTCACTCCAAAAAAGGTGTTAAACTTTCATCCCCTATTTTACCCTCTTAGGGGCAGAATTTAAAAAAAAGCTAAAATACGTAACTCATTATTTTTCCCATACTCAATTCATATGAAATACCATGCAAATTTGTCCAAGGAATAAATAGTTTCATACAAACTTTTATTAACCTATTTTACCCTCTCTGGGGTTGAATTTTGAAAAATCTTTCCTTAGTGGATGCTTCCGTCATATGAGAAATACGTGTGCAAATTTTAAAATTTGAGCCTTAAGGGTTTGGCCTGTGCGTTGATACATCAGTCAATCAGCTTTGCCTTTTATATATAGATATGGATAGATTTACAAGATTTGCTCGATTTACTATAAGATAATAAAAATTTGTAATGTAATACGTTGTATTAGATAGTGATAATATTGTTCCAGTGTAATGTGAATGGAAATACCGTTATAATATTCTTGTTGGTTATGATAAGTGGGGGCAAACGTGAAACCAGCAGCTGGGTCGCCTGATGATAAGCGACTAGCGGGTAGCGTTACCATAGGATTAGCGAGTGCGTTGCTGGCTTTTGAAAAAAGAAAACAAAGTGATTATTACGTCTTACTCTAACCTCATGCTGCTTTTCTACGTCACATCTCACGCGATATATGGCGCTTTGATGGTACTCTATTATTAAATTGATGTATTCTAGTTATGTTAATGTTGCCGATATATATTGCTATAAATTAGCCCAACCAATCAGGTTCTCTGGCCACACTCACAACGTGGGTCGCAGGGAGAGTTAAGTGCTATATAAATTCATACTGAGACTCCGCGACCCCATTTCGGACTCGAGTCGTGTTTCGCGTCACGCGTCGCGTTAATTGGAAGGAAAGGCTACCCAAAGAGATACCTCTATACATACAGCCTTTAACTAAATAAACCTTACAAAGTTCAAACATAAAAATTAAATTAATTATGTTCTAATTTCGACCACTATTATAATTTTTTTTAAAACGTTTGCACTTTGGCTACACATTTAATCACTGATATGCCATGCCTACTTATAACCTACTTCCTAATAATATATAGTGGGATTTCACTTCTTTGTGTTAGTTGTTATGACAATATTTTTAATTTTATTTTATTTTTCTTTTTTATTTAGGGTATTATTTCTTGCACAACATAGAGCACAATTTCTTTTTAACTGTCCACTTTCTATCTTAGCCTTTTTTCTTTGATGTTTGGTTGTAACTTATAAGTGGCAGTTAAGAGCGATATATTGGACTTATAGCTGACTGTTGTGCTTTAACACAACTAAAGTCAATATTTTTAAGATTGAAAAATAACCTTGAAAATTAGTCCTCTAGAGAATGCTACATAATCCTGAAGACCACAAGAGAACATGATGATCAAATAAATTCTTTCTCTAGAAAAAGATCTGTTATGTAAACATTGCCCAAATAGGTTATGAACAAACGTTAGCGCGATTCAGCATGACATATCATATTATTTTTAGATTTGGCCAAAAGACTGGTCGACAAAACTAATTACCCTAAGGCTGGCGCTTGCCTCGGCCAACGTATCAGTTTGGCCATACAGAGAAGCAATACTGCCAGCCTCTCAGGTAGTCCCGCAGCCTCCGACCTAGATTCAGTTTTTCAATTCCAAATTTTATACTCCTTCGTTCATAATTTTCGTAATGTCTTCTTTGACCTTACCATTGTGCTTCCCTTGTTTAGAGCGCCAGATTCTCTAGTCATTTAGACACAAAAGGTCTACATAATGACGTCTGATTATTTTTGCTTATAACGATGAAGAATTTTCTTTCATCCATTTTCTTTTATGTCATTATTAACACCCTGTTAGAAAATGTTTAGGCGAGTAATAAAACGGAATGTCGCTTTTGTGCCAAAACACCATTACTATCCAGCAATAATTTTATTTTCATAAGTGTATAGTGTATAATCATAATAATTCATGGTATTTATCTAGGAAAAGGAACAGTTAAAAAGTATGCATTTGTTAAATGTTTCTCTTACCCCCCAATCTGACTTCTCTAGATAAATGTACGGTAGTATTTAGTAAGTAAGTATAAGGTACGTACCTACTTATTTTTTTAAAGATTATTATTTGATAGAACATTTTCAGATAATAACGAGCAACAGTCAAGATTAATATTGTGATCTTACTAAGTAATGGACGTCTGAAATAATTGCGACAATAATAATTTTAAGACTGTCTTTAAATATTCTGTCCAATTTCGGAGCTCTCTACTAGGGGGGCAATGAAAAATGTATAAGGATACTCATCTTAGGCGACGTAATAATACGGCCTCCGTCGCAATTTACGAATGAACAGGCATTAAGACATTAGCGAGCGAGTGATTCAATTTGTCTTCAACGCCTTACAATAAATTACAGATCTGTAGTTCATAGATACAGATACAAATAAATTGAAGTGTCTGTTTGTAATTTTAAATAAACAGCTCTTCACTAAATGCATAATATGAAAGTATATACTGTATTTACAAAATATACATTTTTTTTAAATTGTGTTTAAACCTGCGACAAAACTATCAAATTTTGGGTGTTAAAAAACCGAATATGGAATACTAAATTAAATATATAAAATAAAGTTGGCGAAAGAATGTATGGAACGAAAAAATCCAAATCTGGCGACTAAATAATACCAGTTTTGTCCACTGAATATTCTTAACTGGCAGACAGATATTATTTTGGCAAACTAATAACTATCTTGGTGACAATTTAGGAGTACACATTTAATTTAAGAATAGGCACATACATTTTCCCTGATGTAGGTAATTCAAAAACATAATAAGCAATTAAACGACCACACATAGAAAAAACGTAAAGGAGCATACAAAATAACTTTTTTTTTCTCGGTTTCTGGGGATTTTTACAAATCTTATTACAAAAAATAAATGGCTTATGTTTAAACGCCGCCCAAAAATGTACCTTATTTACTACCAATAAAATTTGCAAAGTTTACCAAAATGGATATATGGTCACCAATTTACGTTTCCTAAAATATTATCAAATAAATCCAATATTTCTTATTATTGACTGACATAAAAATATATGGACGCCTTAAAAATTCACTTCAGTCGAAATTATTATATATTGTCACTAAATAGATGTCACCAATATTTTATGTCACGAGTTTTAAATTGGTAGTTTTTGCTGGGCTAAACAAGCTAACGATCGCTAGAACATTTTTTAAATACCAAATAATATACTGAGGTTCTCAAACATACGTCACTTGTTTATTGTTATATGAAATTAATTAAAATATGATAATATAGCCAAATACTAAAATGAAAATTAAGTTTTATTGCAGTCGTAGGTACTTATAACTCTATAACAATAATTTGTACTAAGATTTATCAATGGCACTTTCATATCAATCAATCATAGACACTTTATAAAAAACAAAAAAATATTGGATTAACAGAGCTTTTTTAGATTTAGCTGGCCGCCCTCTCTTTCTCTTCTCACCAATAGGGATATTTCTTCATGAGGTGGTTCCTTCCTTCCTTCCACGTACTTCAGCGATTGCTAAACGCAATTACAGGTATACTGTTTTAAAAATGTAGGACAGATAACACCTACCGGTTAACCATTCGTCTCTGTTGATGGGTAACATGACTTGCCATTCACTGAAAAACTGTTCCTTAAAATCGTTGAAACTTTCGCAGTGATCATTTAAAATTTTACATTCCATGTTATCACCAGCTGGAATTCGGTAGTATGTCGCTGAGTCAGTTGTCAGTTTAACGGTAGGTTTTAGGCAGTTTAGCCCATTGGTACGCTTCATTCCATTGTTTGAGGGTAATGCTGGGTTGTTGGGAAACGGACTTATTATTAATATTATAAATATTAGACCACTCGGTCACCATATCTTTTGCAACCACCAGGAATCGCGACAGTGAGTGATGCTCCCGTAAGGTATGCTCGTCTTTTATAGTTCGATTAATTTTATTTTTTTTTATTAAATAAGGGGGCAAACGAGCAAACGGGTCACCTGATGGTAAGCAACTACCGTCGCCCGTGGACACTCGCAACATCAGAAGAGCTTCAGGTGCGTTGCCGGCCTTTTAAGAGGGAATACGCTCTCTTCTTGAAGGTTTGCAGGTCGTATAGGTCCGGAAATACTGCTGGTGACAGTTCGTTCCAGAGTTTTACAGTGCGCGGCAGAAAGTTACGCGAAAAGCGCACGGTGGAAGACTGCCACTCATCAAGGTGATGAGGATGGTATGTTTTTCGCGTGGGACGATGGCGAAAAGTTGCAGGTGGTATGATTCCGAACAATTCCTCAGAGCACTCCCCGTGATACAACCGATAGAGGATGCAGAGTGAAGCTACATCTCGGCGTAATTCCAAGGGGTCCAAGCTGTTTGAAACACTATGGCACTCAACAACTCGAGCGGCCCTTCGTTGGATACGATCCAGAGGGAGCAGTTGGTATTTTGGCGCCCCTGCCCAGAGATGAGAACAATATTCCATATGAGGCCGAACCTGCGCCTAAATGCTTCCAGAGCGTTGTTAGTTGCTGGAGTACCTGGAAGGACTTCTAAATACCAATTGCGATTCATAATCAGCCATTCTTTTTCAAAGTATTTAATAAATTCTTGTTGATCTTTCCACTTCCCCAAAAAACTTTCACAAGCACGATTGTGTATGACATGATTTGGTGACCATTTATCTATTTTGGGAAGCAAAAAGAATATTTGTGCAATGCGTGCAATTTATTCTAATATTTGTTAATTTATTTTGGATCACAATATGATTTACTTTTGGTCCCTTTTTATAAAGTCAATTTAATTTTATTGGGGTTATTTATTTTATTCGGTGCTTAGGCTTAGGGTCTTAAAAATATTTCTGGTGACTGTCTAAATTATACCCAAAATAAATCATTTTGAAATTTCAAAATGGCGAATATTTCTTTTTCTGTAAAATTGATATGGGTGTCGTCTTCGAGGTTTTTAGGGGTGCGGAATACAAAAATGAATATCCATTTTGAACTTCAAAGATGAATTTTGAATAAAATTAATCTAGGTGTCCTTTTCTAGGTTTAAAAAATAACATTTATTTTGAAATTACTAAATGGCTGAGTTATTTTAATTTCTGGAAAATTCTTCTATCTCGGAAGCGGTGCGAAACAAAAACCGAAAATATGATAAAAATTTTCTTCACCATACTAGGATAGTATGGTGAAGAAAATTTTTATCATATCATCTCATACATACCATACTATCCTAGTATGGCAACCACATATTTTCGTATCTCAAAGTAGAGCATTGCCATATTTTTTTCTATAATCGCTTTTATCTCAAAAACGGTGCATCCTACTGAAAAAATAATGAAAATATCCTCCCCCATAACCTCTACGATAACCTTGCAAGCACATATTTTTTTCTTAATGGGAGAAAAAGAAATTTGAAAATCCAGAATTTTTCAATATATCTATAGCTTAATACATCGTTCGTATCTCAAAGTAGAGCATTGCCATATTTTTTTTTATAGTTGCTTCTGTCTCGGAAACGGTGCGTCCTACTGAAAAAATAATGACAATTTCCTCCCACTTAGTGATTCCGCAACCAGATATTTTCTTCATGATGGGAGAAAAAGAAATTTTAAAATCCTGAATTTTCCAACATTTCTATAGCATTATGCTTGTGTCTCAAAGCATTGCCATATTTTTTTTCTATAATCGCTTCTATCTCGAAAACTGTGCATCCCACTAAAAAATAATTAAAATTTCCTCCCCCAAAGTAACACCGTAACCACGTATTTTCTTTATGATAAGATATTTTTTTGAAAATCCTGATATTCCAAAAATGTCTATAGCTTTAACATAGCTGGTATCTCGAACTACATAACATACTGTGATAATAATCATCAATCCTAATTCAGCATCCCCAAGAACTTCTAAATTAGTACTTATATCATTTTTAAGAAGAATGAAAATTCCCATTTTGGAAAATGAAATTAGAAAATATTTATGTAATGAAAAGGACAGGGTATATTAATCTTAAATAAAAAATGAACGCCATTTTGAAATTTTAAAAATGGATTAAATTTTCACAGTATTCAGCACCCCCAAAAATCTTGAAAATGACACCCATACCAAAGGCAAGATTGCTGCCAAGATTAATAATATCCCTTTTAAAATTTTTATCGGCCTGTCGGTCTGTCTATCTGTCTGTCTGTTTGTTCCGGCTAATCTCTGAAACGGCTGGATTAATTTTCACGAGACTTTCACAAGCACGTAGCTGATGTTATAAGGCTACTTTTATCTTAGGGTTCCGTTTTAAAAAGAGGGTTCTGTTTCCGTTAGTTTAACTTAAACGAAGTTGCGGGCACCAGCTCGTAATGAAATAAATTCTTACCACATGTAATACGGTGCTTGACAAAAAATGGTTTATAAAAGGACTAACATTTTCCCGCGGCTGCGCCCGCGTGAAAAAGGTTTTAAATCCCCTATTTTACCCTCTTAGGGTATTTACCGTCTTAGCCTTGATACACCAGTCACTCAGGTATATATATATATATATATATATATGCATGAAGAAAAAAAAAACATATGAAGCGCACGTTTAGGCAAAAAAATAATTGTCATACTCGAAAAAAAATCTTACTTCATATGGGCGTTTGCGTTTGCGAATTTGCGTTAATTGCGTAATTGATTTTACCAAATCTCATAAATTATATACTTTTGCTTTTGCCCGCGGCTTTGTCCGCGTGGGAGAGTGTTCGTGGCTAAAAAGTTTTTTGGTAAATATACCTGCAATATAGTAGTAAAACAGAGTAAAAATATATACTTTATAATCAATTTTCACACGTTCTTTTTAATTTTAATATAGGTATATCGTAGATATAATCTCCTAGATAAGGATAATTAAATGGTATCCGTCTAATTAGCTTCTGAAAATACCACATTATTTCTGACCATTTTTTTAAACTTAGAATGGGTATTATAGTAACCTATCCTTAAAAGATAGATATAATATCTATGCCATTTTTTGTAGACCTATAAAAGAGAAACAATCCCACCATAGATTGTTTTGTTATATATCTCCAACGGGTTAGTATAGGCAGCGTTTTCGATAAAAGTTCGAAGAAGACGGCTTCATATTTCGGACACCTTCAACAATTATCGTCATAAATCAAACAATTTCCACAAAACCTTAACAAATTATCATCGACCTACACCTTCATAAGGAACCACTCTGTCGGTAAATGTAAACGGCATGAAAATCCTTTCAGTAGTTTTTGAGATTACCGCGAACATATATACAGACAGACAGACTCGGCGGGGCACATAAGTATCCTATGTCCGTTTCCTGGTTCTAAGCTACCTCCCCACCAACTTTCAGCCAAATAGGTTCAGCCGTTCTTGGGTTATAAATAGTGTAACTAACACGACGTTCTTTTATATATACAAGATTGTCTCGTTTAAAGTTTAAGATGTATTAGTCCACTTAAATCATTTAGCTGTTCGAAGTATTATGTAATTAAGGTCTAAATGATGAAAACTGGTTCTACTCTTGCTTTTTTTCACTTAGCAAAAGCTTTGAATTATAAAACCCGTTACTATTAAGTAAAAGAACTTGGCACAACTTCTCTTGAGCTAAAATAAAACTTACATACTTTCTTTGAAATGAAAAGTTTTCAATGCGGTGCGTGGTAAAGTTTTTATAAGCTTATGTTGCACCATTAAAAGTAATTTGACTATATAATCTGTAATGTTAAATAAATAAAAATAAATTCGATATAATAAGGCTCTTTATAAAACAGAATATGCTTAAAACGCCACTTTGTAGATAGTGGTTTAAATTAATAGTTTGCTAGATGCCAACAGTCTTTACACGAAATACAAATCCGCAATCTGATTAGGTACTTAAATTAATTTTTTTGTTAGACACGATAACAATTTTTTTTTTTTTTTTTTTTTTAACTCCAGCTAGATATAAGCCCACGTTGGGCGCCAATTGTTACGGGTGATATTAAAAATAAAAAAAGGGTTCTCCGTGACAATATATATTTAAAAAAGAAAAAAATAGGGGTCGTGGGCAGAAGGCCGTATGGTCTGGACTAGCCTCTTGGTGTCAAGGTAGGGTTAGGGGATTTAAACCACGTGGGAACTTAGCTGAGGATCCAGCTGTCTAGCACGTGGCGGATGCGAGCTAGGGCTACCACTCCTGGAAGCTTCTCCGTCACCGCTGCGTCCGTACGTCGTAGATAGATCCTCTCAATAAAAAAAAATAAATCCCCGTCCAATGATCATCAGCACTCTGAACTCCAGCTAGTCCTTTTAATTGGTGCCTCGAATGCTGTAGTTGGCGGTGTTTCGTGCCCCAAACCAAGTTCCTGGAATAATCACGGTAATGTGTCGGTAGGAGTCCGGTCCTACAGCCAGCGCGATTTCAACCCCAAACGATCAAAAAATCACGGGCTGTGTGACCATTACAAAGGTAGGCAAAATAAAAAAAAGATAAGATGATATTTAGGACCCAATATGATACAAACATCGTAACATTTTAATAGTGCTAGATTGGAAAGACGAAACTACAATTGAGCACGTGGTATGGCCAATCAAATAATTGACAACTAATTTACCAAGATGATAGTTTACATGAAAGGATAATGCGTTTTAATACAAGCATGATTTTCTAAATAATCACAACACAGATACACTAAATTACTCACCGTGATACACGGGATTAAGAGTTAAAAGAAACTGGAAAAACTTCAACAATAAAAATTCTACTTCGTCTTCTAGCAGGAGGAAAAAAAAGGCCCTGTCATCTCGCGACAGCCCTTATATACTCCTACTGACAATGTTTTTTTTTAACTGACAACTAGCGGTAATGCATAATCCAACTGCCACAATAAAGAGATATTGGAGATGAAGCTCTAGTTACAAAACCTTTGCCAATAGATGGCGTCGTCTAACATAATTTAGTTATTAAAGTTAGCAATAACAGCCAATAGATGACGCTAGGAGCGTCGTTATAAGTTATATTAATGCGTTAAAATGTAGCTATGCTACAGTGGGTAAACCATGATGGAAGGCCATGCTCCTTTGAAGGACAACTATTAAAAAGTTGTAGCTATTGACATGTAAGGACATATTCCTCTCACTATATATTTCCGCTTCAGTATTCTTAGTGCAACGCACGCGCTAGAGGGTGGGTAACCCAACTATGTCAGATACGTATGCTTTTTTATAATATTTTGTATACTTTGTATATTTTATAACATAATAAAAATGAAATATCATTACAAGAACTTTGTTGTTACTTTTAGTGATTACCTAGTATAGTAGGTATAGTCCAACTCAAGGATATACGATTTTGTAAAGCCTTTTTGTTCCTACTATTCAAATTAAAATTTTCGTTGAAGAGAGAAGCCAAATGTTAAAAAAAATTAAAAAGTGTTTTTTTTTTCATATTGATAAATAATACAAATATAATGATATCTATGGACGCTTCATACCACGTTGTCTCGTGCTAAGTATCTGAAGAACATTCGTGTTACCAAACAACGGGAAGTATAAAAGTCTTTTATACTATACATCAATTTAAGAGTTTTATTACGATATATACACATATAATACACATCCATGGCCCAGGAACACAGAAAACTTTTTGTTCCCTTGGCGGGACTCAAACCGCGACCTCCGGTAGAGCGCCAACGCGCTAACCACTGAGCCACAGAGGTGGTCGAAATAAAATAAAATAAATATATATTTTTAATAATTTCTGTTTAGTGTTTATTTATAGATTCATGTTCAAAAAACAATATGTTGAGGGTTAATAATGTATTCTCAGAAGTCTCAGCTTACTCTCAGATTGAACATATAATGGTGATGTACTGTACAATACAATATATCCTATACACAAATGTGTATTCAATTAGGAGATGAGTATAAAAAAGTTAGACTACGTCCATACCAGCAGTATCCTAGTTTAGTAACCTTCTTACAGTGGCCGATACGAATAGTCACCGAAAAGGAAAAGGAAAATCAACAATACTACACATTGTAAAATTTGTACAAAAGCTATTCGGAAGCAGTATCGCAACGTCAAGTATTTTAATTAACAAATTGCTGAAATTCGTTAGGAGAATAGTAATAAACTTTATGTCAGGTTTAGATTACGGCGTCTATGAGACAGATCGTAACTGTTTATTTGATATGACAGTAAGCCGAGCTATAATTTATTAAGCACATTAATTCCACAGAAAATTCATTGTAGCAATTTTAGTACGGAAGCTGTTTTATTATTTCAGTTAATAATGGTGAAGTTATAGCCCCAGTTCGTAAACTTTGAACGATAATTCCTTTAATACATAAACGACTCTCTTGAATTGGCTATTGTTAATTTTAATAAGCTGTAAGTTTTGATTTTTTTGTTTCCTGAATAAAAAAAAAGTTTTTTCAATACTACATCATCGTCGGCGATCTATCGTGTTACTTTGAACTTACAGAATAAGATAAGAATATCTTTTGAGAATTGAGTTTGAAAATAGGTTGACATACTTTGATGTTGCTCCAAGGACATTAAACATTCAGAGATTTAAGAATTCTCAAAGCTGAGTATTAGTTTGAATATTTAGAGGACAATAAAATTATAAACAACATTTGAAGTCTTCACAGATCCGGTACCTGGGGAAAATATCAAGGTCAAATAGTCACAAAAAAGGTTTTTCGCTTTTTTTTCAGCAAACGAGTAACTTTAGTAAAAAAAAGGCTTATTGTTATCTATAAAAATTGTCTATTTTTGGAGTTTACTCCTTAAGAATCGATTTTCATATAAGGCCCCCGGTATAAACAAAATATGAGGTGTAAAAGCTACTGAGCGAATGACCTCGTTACGTTTTCGTGAGCAACCTATTCTGCGCACCTGTCACTTTTTTCCACATGGCGCGAATTTTTGAACTCAAATCGATCGCTAAGTTTTTGTTCCTTCTGAGGGACGTGTTTTACTTTTTAGAGTAAACTCCAGTCGTGCGTCGGAGCTGACACACTTTTTTTTTTCTATGAAACTTTTTATAATGTTTTAATAGAAGTGTTTTGAAAATTCCTATCGATCTTTAGCTTTGTAATTTTTCGTACCAATTATTTTTCAGATAATAATCGAATGGAAAAAGAAGAAAAAAAAACATATGCAGATAAGCTGTATTAATGATATGTCTGATCTTTACGCGATTACCTACAATTAGGATTACATTAAATACCTACTACGGTATATATAATTTACGGCAGGAGATTTTATTATAGTTTATACAGATATATGTTTTTATATCTGGAAAATTTGATCAAGTGCCCGAAAAACGTCGCTCAACATTACTATTAAGCTCTAAGCTGGAACAGCAATGTTTTAAAGAGCTAAGAATGTTTAGAGAATATAATATAATATTTAATTCCTAATTTTTACCTGACGTTCGTAGCTTCACAATTTAAAAGTAAGCAATAAATTAATTAAGTAAGTATATAAGTAAGAATTTATAAGTTCTCATAGGAGACAATACGAGTAGGTATGTCAGACTATAGAAAAATATTAAATAACAACTCACTTCAGATATAACCTACTGGATACTACCAAAAACCGTGAATAGTTTTATAAAGAATGTTATGTAGTTCAAAATCGTTCTATGATTCATTATGTAGCAGCTCGCTCCTCGCGGTGCGTGTTCAGTAAAGTAGGAGTAGCTGTAGTCGACATGTATTTTAAATATTACTATGAATATGTATTTTAATAATTCGTCATCAAGGTTAAAATTGAAATATCACGTAGAATATTCATGAGAATATTCTTCATCATACCGCTTAGTTAATATTTTAGGTAGTTCATTTGTAAGTAATTACTTTTCCTTTAACAATACAACCATGATATTATATTACGTATTAATTATTTCCCGTCATGCATAAAAAAGGCATTAAGTGTACAATATGAATCACACAATAGCACGCGAGCTCCATTTTTAATGAAATGGCATATGAAGTTACGGACAACTCATATTTTTAGTGATATTTCACAATTTCATATTATTATATTACATGCATCATCAATGTTTTTGTGTGTGGACCCAAAAATCATTGATTATTAAGTAATCTATGATTTTCAGTATGCGATCATTAAATATTGTCTTCAGTCTTGGCTCTTGTCCCGTCCATTTGTTTACGTCTTGTGGAAGCTGAATAGTAAAAAGGATTTTCTAAGAAATAGCTCGAAATGTTCCAAATCTAATTTCTTTTTTGCGAACATTACCGGCCAACCGCGTTACGAGTAAAAATACATATACACACACAGTACAGTCTATTTATAAGATGTCATGTTTTCTCTGAGAGAAAAGTTTTTAAGAAATAGGTATTCTGACCGTCGCTTCTCAATACATTTTGGACAATGTGTTGTATGTCAGAAATAATGTAAATAATTTCTAATTAAAAGAAAAGCGAACACCATTGTAGAAATACTAGAAATAAGAACAAGTTAGAAATATCGGTGATTCAGACTTAGCAAAGTAAGTAAATCTTTCAAAGGTCAATGTATACAGGTGTATAATAGAATCCCAGAAAACGTTAAAAAACTTTCCGTTAATAAGTTTAAAAAAGTTGTTAAATAACGTTTGTGTGCTAAAGCTTATTATAAGGTCAGTGATTTCATTAACGATTGCACACCTTCGGATTAAGATGGCCCCTTGCAAGGCTGCTACTAGGATGGAGGCTGCGGGTAGACTACCTGAGAGGCTGGCAGCATTGCCTCTCTGTATGGCCAAACTGATACGTTGGCCGAGGTAAGCGCCAGCCTTAGGGTAATTAGTTTTGTCGACCAGTCTTTTGGCCAAATCCCTAAAAAGATGCTTGGCACTGGGGCCCCAAGGACCCATTTTCGACTCCAAAAGTGAGAAAAATGTAATTGATGGATTCATATTTCCGCCTTTTGTTGGTCTCGGCGAGTGCAGCCGCCGCCCCCGCCACCCTTGCAGTGGCCGTTACGTGTGACGCCGCAAGCTTATCCACGCAGGTAGCGTCCCACACCAGCGGCCTCCCACGGCTCCACGGAATTACGATCATGCCATAGGGTCTCCTGTCGGTCGTCACCGTTCAGCTCAAATGTGGCCGGCACGTTGACGGTAGCAAGAGCCCTGCGGATGACGTCATTTATGGAGGCATGGCAGGCGTCGGGCTAGGAAACGAACTAGGACGTTTAGAAAGTGTATAAAAATACCAATTATGAATAAAAAAAAATTGACTTTGACTTGACAGAAAACGAACGATTTCACATGCATAAGCGGTATTTACAAGGGTCGATTTTCGCCATGCGGCGAATGGCTTGAGAAATCACCTTGTTATTTTTGTTGGCATAATTGCCTTGCGTCCCAGCCGAATTATCATTTCTCTACACGGTCGATTTTCGGTGTGCGGCGGAAATCTTGCGGCGAAAATCGACCCAAGTAAAGACACCATTAGGAAGACAGGAAAAGCGATGCCTCTATACCTCCTTAACAAAAAAATTTATACAAGCCGTTACATTTTTCGTGATCTGCTTTTAGCACTTTGTCGGCGTGGTAAATATACATATTTATGTAAAATTCAAAGTTTCATCTTTCTAGCAAAAACCGTTTAGAAGGTAAGCTGACGAACGGAAGGACGGACGTGACGAAACTATAAGCAGGCGTTCATCACTCGCACAAGGACACGCGTTATTTGCTTACCGCTCGGCGTCTCTCTTGCGAGACAATCAACAAATGGCTGCCGCACGCTGCACACCTGCCAGAGCACTCACACCATGGAGCTAGTTCCCGCGCTTACGCGTCGAAATGCCATGTAATTATTGTGCAGTGGATGGCTGCACTGTAACAACAAAATTTCGTAGTTTTTCTTTTAGGAAATAGTAGCTTCCAGCCAGAAAAAATAAGAAAGAGCGTTCTTAAATATGCATAAATACAAATTTTAAAATTGCAATACCTCCGTACTTAGGAATTTATTGATTTTCCTCCTCTTTTTTCCTTATTATTATATACCTATTAAAATTATTTACGCGATTTATGATATTTTCAACTTTAAAATTTAATAATCGAGAATTCAATGAAGGTTAAAAAATGTATAAATAATTTTTAACATACTTGATTGAAAAATAATTTGCAAGAATCCTCATAGGTACAACCTGACCATCGCACGAATGTACCATGCGATGCATTCGTGCGATGGCGCGCGTGACTCACGTGTAACGTTAGTCGAACAGCCGGCAACACAATCTCGACTCTTTGTGCGCGTACTTTTGGTACATTTTTTCTCGCTGCGAAAAGCAGATATTATTATTAGGATTTTGTAGGCTAAAATAGCGTAGGTATTTTCGCTTTTGAATGGGAGTGATGTATCTGTTACGTAGTAACTATTTATTAATCTGTGCTATAAGGGTTCCGAGTCATGAACTACGGAACCTTAAAAAACGGAATATGTTAGTGTGACGTTAAATAATATCTATAAAATTTAGCCATGTGATTTAGCAAACGTACGTGTGCACCTGGTACCCGTATCGCTTTAGCTGAAATGAAATAAGACGTCAGCGTCATTGTTCTCTCTTACGCAATTTGGCTACTACAGAGACGAAATTACCACCATTTTATGTGAATGAATAGGAAAATATATAAATAAGAATATTATTGAGGGATATTCATTTATTTACTTCAAAACAAAGAGGAGCATCGAATTGTTCCATTGTTATAATGTAAAGTAAACTCCATTATTTAAGACTCGCCAACTTGTTAGTTGGTTCTAACTTTAATCGTCTGCGGCAAAAGTACTTGTACACTTTATAATAATAATTTATTGTTTTAGGAAAAAGTTTGTAGTAGTCTTTTTGCTTGCATTTAATAGGCTCTGAGACTACTGGATCGATTTTGGCTAAATTTGACAGAGATAAAGATAAGACCGCGGGAAAGACATAGGCTACTTTTTATCGCGTCAAAATGTATTGCGGTGCCCGCGAGACTTCCTTTTGCGCTGCTTCCTTTTAATGTAGAAAATAAAACAATGTTGTTTTTCAACTGGCATAGATCTAATATATATATATATATATATAATTAAGGCCGTATTTGCGATGCCTCAAGGCTTATGAATTTACAAGTATATTTAGTGTATTTTGGCTTAAACAAATTTAAAATATACCCGTAGCTTTAATTATTGAATTACGCTCTTTATTACATAAATACATATTGCCGCTTGCTTTTAACTTGTGTCTTCCAGGCAGGCGCGGATCTTAGAGGTGGATGGGTGGGGCGATCGTTCCAATTTCTCGAAGTTCGAAGTGAACAAAACAGTTCAATTTTGAATAGCTATCTTAAAAATGCAGCACTGCGTCTCGTATTGGTGTGAACTGACCTTAAGTATCTTTTGAAGTGTGAAGAGTTTCAAATACCTACGGTTATTACACAATTTAAGCAATAACATAATATGAATAATTTATGTTATTGCTTAAATTAAACATATGTCGCCTTTGACGTTCATGAGTTTTCAGGATTTTATAAGGCTTTACCGTTAATTAAAAAAATAAATTGTGCTCGCTTGCTGGGCTCGCTTGATTTTAACATTGAACATTCATAATTATTATTAGTTTTGCTTGGTTTTCAATGCAAGAAATTTCATTGAAAACCGAATAAAATATTAAATCTGTATCTAAAATAAACAGAAAATTAATGTTACTTGTAATTTTTAAAAATCTTTGATTTCCCCGTTAACAAAATCCTGGATCCGCGCCTGCTTTCAGGATCTCAATCTTTCGGGATGTAGCCTCAAAATGATGCCCCAGAAGATAGTCTATGTTACAGCCACGTAATGCTCCGCGAACTTCGTGTTTCTTAAAATTGATTTTAATGTAGCTTTTTAAAATATTATTTTGATTTTAGAAGAAAGGGGCTAAAAGATTTTACAATCTAGATCGATACGGGGAAGAAAAATATTTTTTCATTCTACCCCATCATGTGTATCGTCGAATAGGTGTTTTTAAATGCAAGGTTTCATACATGACTTTTTTTACAAAGTCAACTATTTTCGAGTAGGTAATCGGTATTCAAAATAGTTTATAAGTTGCCCGACGTAGCCAATTTGTAAGTTTCATTATAAATTGTTTGAATACTTGGCCGGCGACATCGCCATGGCGTCCCGGTGAGTTATTTAAACTTATTTTGATATGTGTTTTTTAATAATTATAATATAATAATTTTCCAAACTAATATTATATTCCAAACCAAGTTTATACATAACAAAATAATGAAAACTATAAAATATATTAGAAATTATGTCATTGATCCTGGCAGCTCTCTCTCGTTTCGGTGATTCCGAATATACTTTTAACTCAATTTCGTCAAAAATGTCGATCGCGTTGCTTATGATAAGCAAGGCAGTATCGTTATTAATAGTTCGAGAGGATCGCTAATGCAAGTAACAAAGTAGATTAAGCGCGCTAAAAGCTCCAAACTGATATATCTATATTTAACAACGATACGATTGTAGCGGGCTACGACCTCTTAGTTTTACAAGCCCTTCTTACGCTTGAGCGGTGATGATAATAATACAGCAACAATTCTTATATTCTCCTTTATTGGTGCTTAACACGGATACGTATTACATATGAGATATTATATCTAACACAATTACGTCTACACTGAGAATAGCCTTTTAGTTAACCGAAATAAATAGGCGTTACTCGTGACATCTGTCAATATGACATTGACAATTACATTTCTTAAAACTACTGTTGTCATTATGCAACAACAATATTTGCACATTGCACGCTTTTCGTATTTTCCGCTTAAAAAGTTCGATTGTTACATTATAAAGAGCTAAAAATATCAATTAACTTTAAGATTTTCCATGCTCTGGATTTTTTATTAAAAAAATATTAAAAACTTTTCATTTTTGCAATCTCGATTGAGAGCGTTGAATTATTCTTAATATTTTTATCTGCGGCGATAAAAGTTTACAATGTAAAAGACGTAAACGAGATGGCGTAAAGGCGTGAGTACACGTGAGTGCCAAAATCAAGATCAAAGGTGAGAAAAATTTATCAAACATCGAGAAACCCATAAAAACTCAATCTTATTTGTGCATTATCAAGCTTTATGCCATTTTTATGGGCGCTTCATAAGCAGACTTTTATACTTTCAATCAGCGTAAACAACGGTCTCGCTGTTGGCTAGTTCGGTTCAGGGCTGTTTTTTCAGATTTAATATAACAATGGAGTTGTACGAACCCTTATTTACAACGTTTTGTTAGTTCATTTTCAATTGATTGCACTTGAAAAAGCAAAAAGTAAAATCTGAGTAATATGTAAATATTTTTAACACATTGTTAAAAGTCCTTATTTCAAGCGATCGTTTATCAATGCCTCGACGAGAATCAAGCTAAAAACGCCATTGAAAAGCGGAGAAGCCGCATTCGGTACAAGCTCTTTGGTTGATTATGACATTTTGATTGACGCATTTTATACAAATTGCGTAAGACCAGTTATAGTGGTTATATATATTATATACGATGATGATGACTGTAAGTTACATAATAGCATATGCTTGCAGTTTTTTAAACAATGTCAAAATTACCAAACATGTATCTATAAGGAGTCAGGAGTTCTGTTCAGTACTTTTGGATCCAGGGTATACCCTGGTGCAAAATCTTACTTTTTGGTAACATATGCTTGGGTTATTACAGATAAAGTCAAAATCACAATATGTGTCCATATAAATTTCGAGGAGTTCCCTCGATTCCTCGTGGATGCCATCATCAGTCACTTTGGTGACAACGGGACCAATTTCTGATTACCCAAATTCTCTTTACACCAAAAAAATCGGTCAACAGACGGCGGAGTTATCGTTGAACATACAAAAAATATATATAAATAAATATATACAGCCGAACGTATAACCGCCTCCTTTTTTGGAAGTCGGTTTAAAAATAGATATTCGAGAAGCGTAATGAGTATCCGATTCTCGTTCCAAAAATATAATTTAATAGGTGAATTTAATTTTTGACCAGATTATAAAATACTTGAATTCTATTAATAACCACGCGACGGCTACAACGCAACGGGCGCGTTACCTTTAAAGCCAGCGCGTTGTACGGCAGTGTGTGTATGTAAATTTTTAGTTACACATACTGTCAACGTGTGTATTAATATTATTACCTAAGGCTGGGACTTTATTATCACCCGGAATGCGGAGGGCCCTGGAAAATTCAGAGCACTGAAAAAATTGCTCTGTGCAAATATAATAGAGTATAAAAGGAACACCAATGTCAATGTCATATTATATTATGACAGCTCGACGCTTCGATTTTCAACTCTATTGTACTAGCGCAGAGTTCTATTTTCAGTGCTCTGAACTTTCCCCGGTTTTCTAGATTCCGTACAATTTCCGGTTAAATATTTCATGCGGATAAAAATACGGCTTGTATAACGTGTCATGCGTATTGTGTACCACAAAAGTTTTGTCACCATCGAGTGTCGAGTTGCTAAGACGAGTTGGATCTACTACGTTGAAAGTTAACCATTGTCATGTTACCATTGAGTTACGAGAGGTTCAATAACATTAAAAACACCCACTTTACAAAATCAGTAAAATGCACGAAAGTAAAATGTGTACAATGTAATTTAAATAATAGCAAGGCCATGTAAAATCGGATGATCCTCTTGCTACAAGAATATAATTCTATTTTATTGGTACTGTGATGTGGTTTTTATATTATTTAGTTATAAGCTAAATTTTAAAGTGAATATTTAGTAATAGAAATAAATAAATAATTTTATTAATGTACGTTTTATGTTTTCTTCAGTAGGTTTTCTTCATAGATAAATGCAGTATTCTGGTTTTACAATACATTATCCCACAAAAAACATTAAATGAAAAAGGGCCAAGTCTTTTTCACGTAAAAAGTTTTGAGATATCGTAGAAACCGAGTCTAATTTAGGCTAGTCCCTAATTATTAGTTATTCATTAAAATTTTGTGACTGTATGGGGATAATTTTATATTTTAAATAATTATTATAGTGACTTGGCAATGAACACTATAAATGTATCTATAATATGGTTACCAGTGACTACTTACGTCAAAATGTGCTATTAAAATGTAACGAGCATAGACAAAAACAAATACCATACCATTTGCCGCTTAATTTCTCCTAAACAATGCACTCGATTAAAACATTCGCTTGTGCCGCTAAGGACTTCTCTGCGACAAAAATTCAGACCGCTAGCTTTATTTTAAACGAAAATATGGGGACACGAAAAAGCCGCGAAATGCTTCGAGAAAAGATAGTTACGGCCGCTTAAAGACGACTTGGCGATAGCGATATCGAGATAATAAAATTGAATATCAGTAAGCTGTATAAGTACACCCTACTAACGATCGTCTAACTTTGGAACAAATTATCATAATTTTGTATAATTAAAAACGGCTGAAAATCCATAACGGCTCCTTGTATGCATAATATGTTTTCTTCATAGCTTAGTTTGGTACCGCTTCCTATATCATTTCTGCAAGAGAACTGCCTTGGAGAAATAGTAGAGTATTATTTTGTGTCGCGTGTATGAGTTAAATCTTGTTTACGTGAGCTATGTGACAGCGTGCGCCGAGTATAATCCTATCCTTGTCATAGCACATTTTATACTAAAACCTGTGAAATATAAGCAAAAAATATATTTTAAACCCCTTTACGAGCTTTGCAGTTAAACCGGGAAGCTTTTGGGCTACGAAGATTTCAAATTTTAAATTGGTTTATTTTCAATTTGCCTTTGACGTCGGGGAAATATGTTATTGCGCTTGGCTACCTATATTTAAACCGGCCATATAGAAATGTGCAAGGACCCTCGAAACTCGAGTGCCTACGTTAGGTACATTACCGAGCTCACTGAAGGCTGCATTTAAATTTTCAACTGTTTAGGTATGTACCTGTTGTACCTGGCGTAGCTCAGAGCCTTGTACCTTGGCCAGTTGGTTTTTTCTAAGTATTTCTGAGCTTTTGAATTCTAATGCCTATGGTGATTGTTACGTCTTTACCGATCATCACACATAGATTTAGTCGTTTACCGACACTTAACCAGTCTTCGAGTTTTTCGACGTTTAGATTTTAGGTGACAACTTTTTTAACCACGTTTTAGAAGTCTGATAGTAATGAACGTGTTATATTAATCAGATAAATTTGAAATGCATATTGCGTTTTTTTTTTGTTTGATTAATTTATCAAGTATCAAATCAATAATTATACAACAGCGTAATAAGTTTCTTTTAAATATTTAAAAACGCCGGATTGGACGCATTAAAAATAGTCGATTTATGCCTATTGCCTAGATCCAGACGTTGACAGATCTAAATAATTGTCTTTGGAATTGGGACAAGCTAAAAGATCGCAATTTGGTTCGCCAAGTGATCTCCAAAGAGATAAATTCATATTATAATATTTAAAATGAAATATTTAAAAATATTTTGTTGTTAATGTTTTCTAACAAATGTAAGCATAGTGTTCTTATATGTTATTAGACCAAAGAAAAACATTAGGTATCGCCAATTTGCAACGGTTTATTTTTATTGCTGAACCAAAAAAAAAAAAACGTCCGGTCATTTGAATGTACCTTCTTATTGTATATTATAATCATGTGTTAAAGTTGTAACCGGAAGATACTTTAAAATGAATGTTGGGTATATTATTGTTTTAACTTTACGTGCTGTAGGTAGTTTAATTTTACTGGTTCACTTAAAAATTATTGTTGAATGTGTTGTTAGGTTTGTTGTTGTTGTAAACAGCGTTGTTGTCAGTGTGTTGTGTTGTAGTGTCGTTGAAGGCGCGGCGAGCGGCGGGCGGCGGGGCGGGCCCGCGAGATGAGCGGTGTAGCAGCCCGCCCCGCCCGCCATGCAGCGACTGCGGACTACCTTCAAGCGCTCCAAGACCCCGACACCCGCCGACATGAAGACTCAAAGCAGTCTCGAAGTGCCCAAACAGGTACTACCATTTACATTTTCCTATACTATTTTATGTATAAGACGAACAAACGATCAGACGGATCGACTTTTGGTAAGCAATTACCGCCGCCCGTGGACTCCCGTGCAGAGTAGATACAAGCGCGTTGCCAGTTTTTGCCATGGCCCTTGCATTTAAAATCTTGTGGACGCCATCCTCACTTTCGTTTGTAACGACTAACGACACAAGTATAGAGCCGCGGTTAAAATATCATATAGGTATTATACACGTGAAGCAAAATTTTCAGCAAAGTTTTACGAGAATTGTGCAACGGGAGGAGTTTGAAATTTGGCCGGTCAATTAAAGTTTATGTGGAGGAAGGTGTGCAAGTATCAAGATACTTTCTGCAGGTGTGTGTGTGTGTGTGTGGAGGTGTGCACCTTACAACAGGGTTGTATGTATATATATATATATATATATATATTTAAATAATGCTGATTTTAAATAACGTTATACACAAACCACATACACTACCTCAGATCATTAAATTCATAAACACTACCATGCGCTTTCTTTCCTTCTTTCTTTTGGCATAGCTTCCCCTGTTTTTACACGTACACCATGACGTTTGTCAATCTATCACAACATTTTCGTTTTTCTATCTAAGAGGCAAGAGAACCATTATAAAGTTCAAACAAAATACAAAAAAATATATGAATTTTTATGGGGCATCACAACATGGCGAATTCTAGTAAATAATGTGAATGGAATGTAGCGTATGCTACGTTAAATATTTCGCTTTGCAAGAAATATGTCTGAAGTTCTAATCCCTGAAGTAAAAAGCGACGAATTTATAAAATACTAGATGTTATTTAGACGAATAAAGATTTAAAGATGTTATTTACTAGATATTGCTCCGACTGACATTCCTCAAGGAATGCCTGTGTATGGGTTCCTGCACGTTGTACAGTTGATGCTGGTTTCCGGTTCTTTACCTGGGGTTTGTACTGCGGGCGCTTCCAGTTTAAATAACTTGAAGAAGTCTGGGGATTCATTTTTGCAGAATTGTATCTAGGTTGAAACGCTTTTAAGTCTAGGCTTGATTTTGTATTGCTTTACGAGTTTTCAATTTTTCAGCCAAATCTTCACCAAATAAAAAATTATTACGTTTCGCATCCTGTAATGTATCCTTAAGCTTGTCATTTAATGTAGATGACAAAAAATTTCTCCTTCATTTTGTATCCGTACAATGTACATCACATAAGATCTTAGAAGCGTCACTAACATATTTAATAATAGTTCGGTTTAGCTTTAGTCAATGCTGACAGCGCAACGCCTACCTGTAATTGTCGTTCTGCAAATTGCAAATCTTTCTTATATAAGGCATTTGAAACTGCTGCTTTTATTTTCGCATTTAAAATAGGTGCCTTAAATAACAAACAATTCCCAGGTATTGGATAATCCTCTTTAATTTTTTGTTTATCTTCCTTTTTTAGTCCTTGCTGCAATATGTAATGAAATCTAGCAGCTATATCTTTATGTATCATGTATGCATTTCCTATAGGAGATTATTCTTTTGGAAAATCTCCTAACAAAGCCAGGATACTTTCATCAATGCCTACTTCGTGTTATATTATTATCATTTTCAGTAGAAACTGGAACTGACAATACATCCGGAACAGTAGTTAGATCAGGAGGATCTTGAATGTCATTTGATTCAGTATCAAATGTTTCACAGTCAGACTGAGAGTCCATTTCTGGTGCTAATTCTTTTTCCGAATCTAGAAATAATGTGTAAAAAATGATTTCTAAAACCATTTACACGACTGAGAAAATATATCAGTATTATTTAAATTATATGAAAGAAATGGTCCCAAAAATATGGTATATTTTTGGAACCATTGATTGATTGATTGCCTTCACAGATCATTGATTACATCAATGATCTGTGAAGGCAACAGTCCCTATATTATATTAATAATAACGTACTGTTCGCATCATTTACTACTGATCATCATAAAATAAATTTTTAAATCTTTTTGAAAATAGAAAAAGAACCGGTAATGATGCAGAAAAAAAAATTACTTACCAGGACTTGTGTCTGAATCACCAGATCTACGTCTTTTTAATATTTATTCTCCAATTTACGTATTTTTTTAAGTAAATACGCATCCGAATCACGAATCCTTCTCTTTTTTCCCATGTTCAAAAAGCTTCAATTTAGTTCACTGCACAATCTTTGCTTATTTTACGTATTGCGGCCGCTGCACGAAAAACAGATAATGAAGTCCGAGTGCCACTGAGCCGACCATACACTTCCAGGGTACCTTGGCACAAAATCATCATACTTTTTGGTAGCATATGCTTGGGTTTCTTCAAAAAAAGTCGAAATCACCTTTGTACCCATATAAATATCGAGGAGTTGCCTCGATTCCTCATGGATCTCACCATCAGGTCTCCACTTTGGTGACAACGGGACCAACTTCGGATACCCTTTCTATCAAGAAGGAATTTTGAAAATAGATTCACAAACAACAGATTAATCGTTGAACATGCAAAAAAATCCACAGCCGAACATAATATACCCATAAACCACCTCTTTTTTGAAAGTTGGTTAAAAATAACCAGACCTTGTAAATCTAAACAGGTACAAAGTTACTGTCATAGTGACAAGACTAAAATCTGAGTCTATGTATCAAAAATCTTCTTACTCCACATGATAACGATTACAAAGTTAACGATTTGCGCAAAGTATGGTTTTGCTATCGTTAGAAGCCTAAAAGGGTCACGGATATTTTAACACATCATGGTTTTGAGATCCTTTTTTTGGAAGTAGGTTTAAAAAAAAAACATGTATAATAAATAAAATTTAGAATTACAATTTGTCTTAAAAAGTTTTCCTTCTGCAATAAGAAAATACTTTTATATTCCATTTTCCGATTGAAAGATAATCCGTGAGGCAAATTAATTTAATGAAAGGAACTTTAGCACAAACCAAACCATGCAAAGCGTTTTTTAAATTCTTCCTTATACTTTCTGAGGTTTTATAAAATAAAAGCCAAGCTTTCGTTTTCTTTGTCAAAGACAACAAGTTAATGCGCATATTTATAAAAAAAAAACTTGAGAGGTGTCAAGGGACACCCGGATGGAATGAAGTTCTTTTCAATTAATTAGTGAAGGAATTGTAATAAAATTACGGCACACGGCTTACAACTACAGCAAAAAGTGTCGTTACAACTTTCAGTCTTAATTTTTTCCGTCTAGCCCCCTTTCGCAACGCGCGATAAGGAACGTTCCAATTATAAGAGGTATTTTAAAGGCCATAAAGATTTTACCTATGCCTTCTAGTGACACATTAAGTTTGATTGCAATCGCAAGCATGGCCCCTGTTTATATTTAGAACAGACCTCAAAGCTACTAAAGGCCTAGTTTATTAAATGTTCTAACTTCGTCAGATCCGGTCGGCGTCGTTCGACGAGATCCAACTTGAGGCGGCCCGCAGTTCTGGATCGTCCCTTCTGCTGTCGGTGCCGCAGCAGGGCGCTCGCAGCCGCTCATTCGATTCGGCCGGATCTGATGACTCAGGCACATACTTAGAGGTAAGCAATTAATATTTATGGATTTGCGTAGTCTTTAATTAAGGAATTGCCGTCATATGGCTACACCAACAAAGTAATTTAAATTGTTACTAAATGTGTTTTCATTTTCCGTGACTATCAGTCTCTTAAGATGGATTGAAATAAATTATAAGTTACTGGTTATTTTGTTGGACGTTACTTCAAATGTATTTTTTTCTAGGTACCGCGTCTTTGGTCGAGACGCCGATCAGGTAAAGGTACACCCCCACCATGCGTTCACTGTCGTCATATGGAGACATGGCTCGCACGCCGTAGCGAGGAACGAACTACTCCAGAACGCCACTTCGCCTCTTCGTCGGCGGAAGACGACGATGAAGATGACGACGAAAGTGAACCCGACATACCGCGTATTTATCTCGCGTGTGCCCCCACACCGAAGATGTTGCTCCTACCGCCTATACAATCGCCGCCTCCAACTCCCGGTGCGCCGTCCTTCGAACTACAGCCACCGATTGACGAGCCTCCGATGCAACCCCAAAGAAGACGATCAATTTCTCGCCAAGAAGCATTTTTCGTCGAACCGACTGGCAGTTCGCTCGAAAACGTAAGGGCATCAGAACAAGAAGCCGAAAATGCAGCTAAAGATAGCACAGTCGTTCTCGACATTTACTTGGCCGTACCTGAATTGAAGCGGGATCGTGCAGCATCCGTTGATTCCTGTTTCTCTAAAGTTTCCGGAGGTTCCAAAACCGAGGAGATAACCGATGACGCCGATTTGCTTAGCGTACCGAGCTCCAGCCTCCGCTCCCGGTCCGTTGATATCGTGCTGCCCACCGCCGAGCAGTCGCGCTACAAGGCGCTCGCGTTAACTTCCACCCAAGCCTCGCCGGCCAAGAACCAATCTACTCCTGATGGACAACAACAGCTGGTCCCCGTGGTACTGCATTCCTGGGATAACAGGTAAGTGTTCGCTAGTCACTAAAACTTATATCAATTATTGTCTATTTAAATACAATATTGTTTTTGTTTTGTTTTTTTTTTAAGTCCTTTCTCCTTTCGATATATTTTTGATAACTTCATTACATCTCAAGTCTGGTGAACATTATAATACTATGGACTTGAGTCCATAGTATTATAATGTTCATTTTATTCGTAATCAATAATAATAAATTAAATTTTGGGTCATTATATATGAAATTGGCGTTTTGTAAAGGAACAGAAGGAGAATAAAGTCGATTTTTTTTAAACATAATATATTTATTTAATCAAAGTATATACCATTGCTATCTATGCACTTATACCATCCTACATGTAGTTCATTGATTTCTTTACTAAAAAAACCATTCGGGCAGAAATCAATAAAATATTTGAAGGCGCTTTGGACTGCCCCATCGGAGTTGAACTTTTTCCCTTGCAAGAAGTTATCCAAATTTCGAAAAAAATGGTAATCTGTTGGAGCAAGTTCCGTGAAGTACGGTGGATGTTTTAGACATTGCAATCGAAGCTCCTCTAATTTGATAGACGTCTGTTGTGCAGTGTGTGGTCTAGCATTGTACTGAAGTAGCAGTGGCCTAGAGAAAATGACCAAACTCGGTTGTTTAGCAGCTAGCTTTTCCATCATGATTTGCAGTTGCTGGCCATAGACATCTGCCGTAATCGTCTGGCCAGATTTAAGAAAGCTGTAGTGAACGACACCGGCACTAGTCCTCCAAACGCTCACAAGTAACTTTTTTAGAGTCAATTTTCGCTTGGGGCAGGCTTTTTTTCTTCACAGGTAAATGATTCGATTTAATATCCCTTCATTATTGTGCCGGTGGAGCTCTTTTGCGACACCGCCGCCATACACATAATTAATCCTTCGAGCCGTTTCTGCAGCACTGGTGCCACGGTAGAACTCGTACTCGAAAATAATACGATATTTCAAGTTTTCCATTTTGTAAATAGAGTGACACAAAGAAAAAACCAAAAGAGTAAAAAACAAATAAATTCCTATTCCGAATATTCTGTGTTTCACTATTCTTCTGAAGAACTATGCAAGTGGTACGCATTACTGCCACATACGGTTTTCGAAACACAAATGCATGAGTAAATAGCGGTATAAATTTGAAATTAGAATTCCTAACCAAAGAAGATATATTTGAGATCAAGGTGGCCAGTACGACAAAACGCCAATTTCATATCTAAGGACCTAATATTATACTACATCAATGGCCTTTAAATACCGGCCATTTCAACGTTAGCGTCAAAATAATATCATCCCATTTCCATTTCCATCTCAAGGTCCATTTGCGTCAAATTGGCAAGGTAAAAAAGCTTGACAAATGGGTGCCCCATGAACTCAATGATCGCCAGCGCGAAGTGCGCGTCGAGACGTGCCTTGCACTGCTCAACAGACACACAAATTAAGGAATTTTGAACCGCATTGTTACCTGCGATGAAAAATGGATTCTGTTTGATAACCGCAAGCGCTCAGCAAGTTGGTTGGAACCTGTTTCAGCACCTATACAATGCCCTAAACGAAAACTTACCGCTAGAAAAGTGATGGTCACTGTTTGGTGGTCTAGCACCGGTGTGATTCATCAAAGCTTCTTACCAAACGGGGTGAGCATTACTGCAGATGTGTACTGTGAAGAACTTAACACAATGATGGAGAAGCTGGCACATCTCCAACCAGCATTGGTCAATCGCTCGTCTCCGCTGCTCCTGCACGACAACGGATATCTCCCTTTGGGGCTTCCACTCACCTATTCCCACATTAGATACATCTAAAAAGTACAAAAAAGTTTTTTTTTTGCAAAATTAGTAAACAAAACCTATTTAAAATTAATTTACTTAGGTCATATACAAAATATGCATTATGGTAAGTATGAACTTAAACGCACAAATATTGGAGGTATTTACAAATATGTTCTGCGGCCTTATACTTCATACACTTTTACCTAGTGTGCTTTAGTATGGAGCGTTTTCACGAGACTTGCGAAATTTTGTATACAATTTGCTGTACCTTTGAAAATATTGACTTTTCATATACTGTTTCTTCTGAGAAGATTATTTAAAAGTACTATGCATATCTGAAATAAATTTTATTTAAAAGTTCTAATATCTCTCACCGTTTAAACCTTTACTGAACTACTACAATCATATCAAGACTAAAATTAGCCAAATCAGTCCAGCCGTTCTCGAATTTTAGCGATACATTGTAATTGCAACCCATCTTATTAATTATCATATTATCTATCTATATATCTTATCTTTCTTCTATCTATATAAATGAAAATGAATTTCCGAAATGTTTGTACGCGCGTAATTTCCAAACGACTGCACCAAATTGGATAAATCTTTATTTAGTGTTCGTTACTGTCGGGAGAAGGTTTGTACAAAAAAATATATTAAAAAAATGATAGCAAATATTTAAAAATCTCCGAAAAGTGGGTGTGCGAATTAGACAGAAGACTGTGAGACGTCTAAAAATATGACGATACGAAGTTCGCCGGGTCAGCTAGTTTTATATATATGAAGAAGAAGATTTCTAACGTAACTACGTTTTACGAAAATTTATTTCAACGCCTGGCATTAATAAACATGCAATTTTTAGGCCGTCTCAGATGGGACAGAAATATTCTAGGATTTTAATAAACATGTCCAAGGGAACACGTACGTAATGTGGGGAGAAAATGCGTAGTAAACGTTGGAACTAAACTTAGGAGATCATAGGACCATTAATGTTTCGCAGTTTGTTTACATTCATTCGATCTTAGTCATTTACAAAACACTTTTTATGTACCTACACAATACGATTATTTTACATCTTATTAAAAATATGAAAGTTAGTGGGAATGTATTGATGGATGGATGTTTGTGTGTAAAAATCCGTTCAGTAGTTTTTGCTTGAAAGAGACTACTGAATGGATTTTGATGAAATTTGGTATGTTAATATTGGGCTCTGGATTAACACAAGGCTACTTTTTATCTCGAAAAAGTACAGTGTTCCTGTAGAATACTGTATTTGTGTGGGTGCTTGTGTGTAAATGTGAAAGTTTGTGAGGATATTGTATGGATGGATGGAGATGGATGTATTAGATGTGGCCCACGACTTCCTGCGGGAATCATTTTTTTGGCTGCGATAAAAAGTAGCATGTGTGTTAATTAAGACTCTAAAGTATTTCCGTACCAAATTTCATCAAAGTCCGTTAGGTAGTTTTTGCGTTAAAAACTAACAAACATCCATAACTTTATCGTTTATAATATTAGTAAGATCGACATATACTTAAAGGGTTACAAGTATACAACTTACAGACGCCACAGCTGAAAATACACAGCAATCAAGTCTGCACCCTACTCTTATCATGTCACGAGCCAACAAAAACAAACAATTTTAAGGCATTAATGGGTACTAGTTAATTTAATCTATTAATAATTTAATCTAATACTATTCAGTTTTATATAGGATAATATGAAAGCTAATGTAAAGGCCTGCTGTTATCTAATTACTGGATAATTAATGGACATTCTCCATTAAATTTCGGTTTCATCAATTTACCATAAAACTTGCCTATTCATTAACTACAAAATTGAAAATAAAGGCATAGGTACCGGTGGTGTACTTGAAGGAACATACAAAAAAAACATACAGCCGAACGTATAACCGCCGCCTTTTTTTGGAAGTCGGTTAAAAAAGCGGCAATAAATAGTACGCATAAGTCGACGTGGCGTGCCCGAGCCCGTCACATTGAAATCTTCGTGTCAGATATACATACCGAATTTACGCCTACTAGAAATCGTCTTACCCACAATGGTGTTACAAGCCCACACTACAATAATGAGTTGCCGCATTCACGTAGTTGTTGTTAGATAGCGCGGTATCTAGTCGAGCGCCGAGACAAATCATTTATCTAAGATTATAAGGTATTAGACGTTGCCCACGACTCGTGCGCGCAAACAGAAATCTATGTTTGGTATATACACTATGTATGGTAAGTCGCTTATATTATGAAGTTAGCGTTGCCTGAGAAGAACTCCTCATATAAGTTCTAACTGATAAAACCATACCTACCTTTAAATCTTAATCCAATTTATGGGAATAAAAATAGTTTACCTAAGTCTCAATGGAGAGTTTAAAAAAAATATATAACATATTGTTAGTTCTCTTTCATTACTTACTAATTTTAAATGTAATAATAATTCATTACCCAAAAATTTGCCATCGAAATCACAAACGCAGTACAATGTTCATGCATAGATAATAACACTCATCGACATCTTGATTTAGAATTGAGATTCAAAGTTAGAAAATTACTTCAAATCCAACATTACCGGAGAAAGTCCAGAGATCAACTATGGACTGAGATCCCAGGCCGATTTCTCGATAATGGTTGATTTTGTAAAAAAGTATTGTACGAAATTTAGCCTTTATTTAAAAGTACCCATTCGACGATACTCCACATGATGGGGTAAAATGAAAAATATTTTTCATCCGCACTTCACATGTATGGAGAACCACCTTTTAAATATAAAAAAGACGTGTGGCACTCGGGGACTGCCGCGGTAAAGCTATTGCATAACATTTTGTATCAACTTATGCAATTATAATTATTTATTTATTTTATTTTATTTATGCAGTATTTCTTTTTCTTTAATATTAATTCAAGTTACACTTTTTGAGCGTGGTGACCAATAAGAAAACAAATTTTTCTTTTATTAAATAAATAAAAAGTTAATATTGTTTAAAATATTTTTATTATTTTACAATACATGTGGGTTTTAAATTATTATTTTTTACAATTACTTTCTCATAAACAGCTGCTTATGTATTCGTCCGATTTCGGAGCAGCTCGTCTCGATTCGTGCGAGTTTCGTAGAGTCGTACAATACGTCTAATCGCACGCATACAACGCCGTGTCGAAGACTGCCGAACTGAAACGACGTTAGACGATGCACGGAGCGTGAGATTTTTTCGTTACGGAATTTCTGGATTCGGTCCCCGCGCTCAAGGCCCGCGATAGAAGCTATGCAATAGCTTAAAATATTATTATTTTATGATGGCAAAACCGAGATCTTTACACAACCCATAACTATTAAAATTCATATATTTATATTCATAATTACAGAAGTTAGAAGGGAGGAAAGACAGACAGACGGACGGATGGACAAAGCGTAACTATAAGGGTTCCTTGAGTACTATAGAACCCCTAAAAATGGAAAATCATCCATGTAGAAATAAAAATCAAGTAAACTTCTAACCTTTAAATCTCTGTTCATACTAAGTTTAGAGAGAAATTACTTTATAAGTTTTGTCCCTTACGTTATTCTAACACCAAAAAAGTATGATTTTTTTAACGCCATGGACCTAAAAATTGTCCCACGGCACAAACACGCGGTTGTGCTTACGTTCATTGAACACATTAATACTATATATGATATGCATTTTATCAGTAAGAATATAAGGGTAGTCGGGTGGGCCTGGGATCTCAGTCCACTAGAACTAATCGCAAACACTTAACGTAAACTACTTAACAAGTTATAAAATGCAGATCGACATCAATAACTGTTATTGGGACTTGGGAGTAGTTGTTTGTCTTTTATTGAACTGCTAAAGACGCTGAAAGTTTTTAATGGTGTTTATTGCCGTTTGTTTGAGCACTCCGGTCATTAAGCATACTTTTCTATCAACGCTCTTACCGGGGAAAATAACCGAGATTAAACACATAAAAGTAGTTCCATGGTAAAGTAAACGGTTATTATGATTAAAGTAAATGGTTATGATGATTAAAATCATCACACGGTAGCAATTAATAGTTCCAGGATACGATTAGATTAGTTGCCGTGTGCGCGTGATATGGCGCGACCCAGCGACCTCTACCATGTCATATTAAGAGGGAAGCGGCACTGAATTTATTATGATTGCTCCTATACCGTAGTTTCATTGCTAATGATTGTGACATTTTTGTTGTTTGGTTAGTGCATGCTGTAAACTTCTACCTTCTACCTTCATCTTTAAGTGATTGTGACACGTCCAACATCAATGTAATAGAATTTATATAAAAATGTAACTAGTGTTAGCAATCGTTGGTAAATCTTATTAATAAATTAAAAAAATAATAATACTGTAGTAACTGTACACGACTGCCCGGATCCTGAGGTGAATTTGTCGGTAGTTTATCTATTTCATTAGCGCTTTTGGTTCGATAGCTGTTACACTGAAAAAAAAAGGTGACAAAATATAAAGTAAGTTTAAGTGTCCAGTGTGGTCCGTTTATCGATTTAAATATTCGTATTATTGACATAGAAATAAAAAAAAAACTTTTTAGAAAAATATTTTTTTTTTATTTAAAATATTTCATTCAATTTCAGTCCCAAAATAACAAATACTTTTCATCAAATTACATTATTTATCCGCAAATTTGAAAAAAGTTAATCTAGTGACCCCTAATGATACTTTAGCACTCGGCGTCAGTTAAACTTAGTATACCTAAAGTTGAACGGTAACATTTAAAACAAAAACTATATTTAACGTCTTTCTCTCTTTTGTTCTCTCTTTTAAACAAGTAAAACCGGCCAAGTGCGAGTCTGGCTCGCGCACGTAGGATTCCGTACCATTATACCAATATTTTACATGTTTACCTATTATTCCGTTATTTTATGTACGATATTTTCCAAGTAAGCGGATTTTACAAGTTAGGAATCTATGAGGCGTTGATCTTATATGAGCCGTTATAGTTTTCCTTTAAAGTTCATCACATGGACATGGTCAAGTAGGGGCGCGTTGATATTGGACACGCAGAGTACATATTGCAAGCTTGTTTCTGTCACCGTTACGAATTCTGCCCAGATGCATTAAAATAATTATAGTTCCCACTTGTCTAATCTAAATTCTGAACTATAAACATAAACAAATGTAACAGTGTAAGTTGAAAAATAAAGAAAAATATATATCAAACTAGTTGATCCTGCTTATGAACTGAAATATACTATAATATATAAATTAAGATATAAATAAATAGCTACCCCCACTAACTACACCTGCAGGCTACAACTACATACTTACCTACCTACGATTTCACCACCAATAACTACACCTACTACCTACAGCTACAACTTACGATCTACAACCTACGATCTACAACCTAAACCAGCGATCTACACCTACAATATACAACTATAACCTACACCTACACCTACAAACTACATCTAAAACCTCCACCTAGTACCTACTTGGGCGTTTTATATTGCGTTATATTGCGTTTCAACAATATTTCTGAACGCATCTATATAAATATAAATTGACTACTGGAATAAATAAATAACTACCAACAATTACATCTACATATATACACCTACACCTACTTACTGTAAAATCCAGGATTTGATTTTACTATAAACTATGGGGGAGAGATGTATCCTAAACGCTAAGAGTCCTAACCCCTAATGCCCTAGCGCAGACCCTAACCCTAACCACAGATTGATGTACAAATAAATATATATAATAAGTGCGGGATGTCTGCACCGGGATCCCTAAGGCAACAGAAGGACAGAGGAAGGATAAGGTGTCTTAACCACAGTGAGAGGGAAACCAGGTATGCTGCATTCACTTTTGGCACACAGCGTCGGTGTCCAAAAGTGAAGATAGTTTATTTACAACTTATCTTATTATTTATACAATATTATTCCTAAGTGTGTGTGTATATGTAGAATCTTACATATTAGTGTCCATTTACAATTCATCAAAAAATAAAGGGTATCCTTATATACCCTTCCTCATCTATCAGCATTAGTTACAAGTTTCTTCAGAGTAGCTGCCATATATATAAATATATCTTTTAGATAGGCATCTCAAAGAAAAAAAAAATTTTTGTTCTTTAATCTTCTAATATGACTTACGGCCAGTGTTAACCAGCTATCTACCAATAACTATTTGTTAAAAACGTCGTCATTTGGCGGTTTTTTGCGATACAAATTTGATGATTTTAAAAACTGTACACTTGACGTGTGTAACAAATGTAGTTATTGGTAGATAGGTTTTTGAAACGGGTCATTATTTGTCTTAGTTTTGGTATTAATGGTATTAAAAATAATAAAACGGCTCTTATCCTTGGCCAAAAAAACCATATAAATTAAAAACACAAATATTTAAATAATCAAGTGAAAAAAAATCTTCAATTTTATAAAAAAACTTAAAAGTACAAAACCTCGTAAATTGTTATTTTTGTAATATTATGGGTTTCATTGTAGAAATTATTGGAATTGATGGGAACTATAACTCCTTATGTATGAAATTGGCGTTTTGTCGTACTGGCCACTTAGATCTCAAATATATCTTCTTTGGTTAGGAATTCCAATTTAAAATTTATACCGCTTTTATTAGTACACATGCATTTGTGTTTCGAAAACCGTCATTCATTTGTTTTATCCACTTTTGGCTTTATTCTTTGCGTCACTGTTTATAAAATGGAAAACTTGAAATATCGTATTATTTTCGAGTACGAGTTCCACCGTGGCACCAGTGCTGCAGAAACGGATCGAAGGATTAATGATGTGTATGGCGGCGATGTTGCAAAAGAAAACACAGTGCGTTTTTGGGACAAACGTTTTCGTTCTGGAAATTTCGACCTGCAGAACAAGACCCGTGGACGGCCGGAGATCAAAGTTGTTAATGAAGAATTGAATGCTATTGTGGAAGCGGATCTATCGCAAACCACGTTCGAGTTAGCTGCAGGCTGCAGTGTTAGTGATAAAACTGTTTTAAGCCACTTCAAGCAAATTGGGAAAGTAAAAAAGTAATTTACTTAATTTACTTTTGTAATCTTTTGAGAAATAAAGAATCTTTAAACCTTAAACCTTAAACCTTAAAAAGCTTGGAAGAAAAAGGAAATCTCATGAATTGAGTGCAGGAAACCGACAAACGCGCGTCGACTTCTGCGTTACATTACTCAACCGGTACAATAATGAAGGGATTTTAAATTGAATCATTACCTGTGATGAAAAGTAAATACTGCACGAAAATTAGAAACTTTTATCGCAATGACTGAACCCTGGCGAACCAGCCTAAGCCGCGAAACTTGACTCAAAAAAGTTACTTGTGAGCGTTTGGTGGAATAGTGCCGGTGTCGTTCACTACAGTTTTCATAAATCTGGCCAGACGATTACGGCAGATGTCTATTGCCAGCAACTGCAAATCATGATGGAAAAGCTAGCTGCTAAACAACGGAGGTTGGTCATTCGCTATAGACCACTGATGCTTCAGGACAACGCTAGAATACACATTGCACAACAGATGGCTACCAACGTACTCCCCGGACCTTGCTCCAAAAGATTACTATTTCTTTTTTAAGTTTGGATAACTTCGTGCAAGGGATAAAATCCAACTCCGATGGGGGAGTCCAAAGCGCCTTCAAAGATTTTATTGATTCCTGTCCGAATGGTTTTTTATTAAAGAAATCAATGAACTACCTATGAGATGGCAAAAGTGCAAAGATAGCAATGGTATATACTTTGATTAAATAAATATATTATATTTTAAAAAATCGACTTTATGTTCTTCCTTTACAAAACGCTAATTTCATATGTAATGACCATATACTTTAAAGGATCAACATTGACTTATCCAATAACTATTTGTATAAGATTATACAAAAATAGCTAATAATATCAACACAAAAAGTTAAATGAGATAGATAATATGACCTAAAGTTGCTAAATAATTAGAAGAATAAATAAATAAATAATGTAATAAATAATTACAAGAATTAAAAAAAAACTGATAATGTGTCCTTTTTATTAAGGTTCCGTAATCCTTAAGGAACCCTTATAGTTTCACTCTGTCCGTCCGTCTGTCTGTCTGTCCGCGCTTCTAGCTGTAATTATGAATTGTGAATGTAATTATGAATATTAATGGATGAAATTTGGTATAGTTAAAGACTGTGTATAGATCTCGGTTTTGGCATCATAATAATTTTTCATTTTAGGGGTGGCTTTCCATACATGTGATGGGGGTTGAAAAATATTTTTTCATTTCAATTCAGCATGTGGGATATCGTTGAATGGGTCTTTGAAATGAAGGGAAAGTTTTATACAAGACTTTTTTACAAAGTCAACCATTTTCGAGTAATCGGCCTCCAAAGTGGTCTATAAGTTGGTTTTCTAAACTGGTATTTCTAAACTATGAAACTTGCAATTTTTCATGCTGATAGATCATGCTAAATATTATTTAGACAAATTAATTTAATATTTATTTGAAACCCACTTTAGACATGTCCGAACATGCTCATAGTTTTGTAGAAATTTCAACATAGTCGTTACAGCTGAACTAAAATAGGAAACCTAAACCATTCTTAATGAATCGATTACCGTCTGAATTGGAAAATGTCCACGTATTTTTAGTAGGTACGTACCGTGACCGAGGAAAAGAGGAGCACGAAAAATACAGACTAAACTTGGACAAAGTAAGGTTACCTCTGTAATACAGTAACGGGGCCTTCGGTTGAACAAACTTTGAAAATTAAAAAACACTATCCAACTGAAAATTACTTTAATCTAAATAACTATATTTTGAGTAAGCAAACTTAAACTTAAAGTTTTGCAAGGCAATGTCTTGAATTGTTTTTATTATCTGCACGAGTATAAAAGTTAGTCGTACATTAATATTCAAACTTAAAACATACAAAATTATTTGCCTGCTGTGTGTCATAACAAAAATATAATATAAGAAAAATAATGTATTCAGAAGAAAAAGATATAAGTTTTAGAATTATGAAGGAATTCTTTTAACTTTAATGCTGTCTAAATGGTTTGCAGGTTTTGAGAGAAGAATTTCGAAATTTACGGTTCAAAATAGAAGTTCAGGAACTTACATTAATTAATAGATTGGGGTTTATTGTAAAAAAACTTGTCTAATAATAAATATCGATATATACTTTTTTCTATATTAGAAACAAAACAACATTACGTCATGTTAAAATCATAACTAATAATTTGGGGACAAGAGCACTATGTACCTGACCAATTTTTCTCGAAGCGTTTCGTCGATTTTTTGAACCCTCATAACTTGGGCTTAAATTGTACCACATGACCGCAATTTTCAGGATATGTAGCCACCAGTAGCAGACTTATTAAATATGTAAGGATTTGATTGTATAGGTCTTAATATACTTTAGATTTTATTGATATCTAAAAATCCCTGATTTTGTCACTGACTGACTGACTGACTGATGATCAACAAAATTATAGGGTACTTCCGGATGTCCTAGAAAGCTAATATTTGGTATGTAATCTAGTATTAGCACATAAATAATATGAAAATTGTAAAACTTGGAATTTTTATCCTCCAACCCCTTAAACTAGGGGATGAAATTTGTTATGTGACTTGGCCGTTAAACATTAAAAGGATTAAGTACATACTTAATTATATGCGGTAATCGATTATCCTGTTTTGTTATCCCAGCATGATACATTTATAATAGTAGTAGGATACAGGATGTCTTCGAAACAAAAATATTCGTAGTCAGTATTCAATTCTGATTCCAAAAACATGTCACCTTAAATTTTGTGTCTGTTTATTACGTATGTAGTTTTCGAAAAGCCAATAAAACTATGCATCTACCCCATCACCACACCTGTGTTCGTAACGTTGTCGAATGTCATATGTATGGGCGATGTCGTAATTTTCATACAATTCACTTTCGTTAACGCTACGAATACGTAGTTGTCAATTGTTCCCGATAACACCCCATTGTTCTGTTTATCTGTCAGTTTAGTTTCGGTGCAGTTATTTTAACTATAGACCATTTTATATTTTTTAAATTATTATAATAATAAAGTTAATATAATAATCGACGACGTCAGTGGCTCTGTGGTTAGCGGAGCGGCTCAAGCCGGAGGTCGCGGGTTCGAATCGCGCCGGGGAACGACAAGTTTTCTGTATTCCTGGGTCATGGATATGTATTAAATATGTGTATTGTACATAACAAAAACCTTGAATATAAGTATAGTGTTAAATGTAATAATTAATTTATTTTCGTTACCTGTAACGTAACACAAGTTCTTCGGGAACTTACCACGGTTCTTACTTACCTAATAAGTTAATTTCATTATTTTTATATTTTCAAACGTTCATTTTATTTTTACCTAAACACTTTTCATTATAAATTATACTTATAACATTTGCCTATCGGACCATATTAATATTAAATTTCATTATTTAGCTCTGCCTTCGGTTTTGGTTCTAATTTATAAATTGTGATTATTACGAGGATCGGTGACATTAATAATTATTATGACGTGATTACAATAATGAAGCCATTATTAATATTATAAAAGATATTTAAAAAAACGTTTTTCAATCTCTTTTATTGTGGAAGAGTCATGCTACGGCACTTATGATATTACAATATATTCGTGCTCAACGAGGGGTATCTCGGATTTAAAAAAGCCGGCGTAAAATAACGCTTGCGTCATGGTTTACCGAGTAATTATTATTGGGGGCCCGGAATTGGGGGCAGTACAGGGGTTTCCAATTGGCGGCCGTAATCGCTTACCCAATTTCTACCATCAGGCAAATCGATCAGCTCGTTTGTCGGTTTATGCCATACAATCTACAGTAAGTAATAACATTTTCTATGTCAAATTATTGAGCATTTTGTCGTTGTCAGTAAACGTACCCTGAGGAGATTATTAATCTTACACTTTAAACGAGACAATCTTGTATATATCGCACCCCTAGTGGAAAAATGACATAAGCCGGAGATGTTGATTTTTCAGGACGGCCAAAAAACTGGTTATAATTATGGAAATATTTACTTTATTTCCAGTCGTAGAAGAAAGAAAGAAAAAAAATACACAACGTGGTACGTAAATTAATGCTAATATTACTTGTTATTTTTTGGGAATTATAAAATAAATTATTATGACACTTTTTGTTATTTAATAAAAATATATACTTAAAAAGTATGTTCATTTATACCAATAATGAACTTGTAATATCGAAAATTTTTGTAAGATTACTGCTTTTTTCCTTTATTGAATTTGCTGTTTAAAATGTGTCTCCACTACTTACCGCTTTTTTCAATTTCAAGGCCTATTGAGAGATCAACAATCGCAAACAATAATAATTATATATTCCATTATATTATGTAAATTTTAAGGGAAAAAAATGATCTTTTGTATTAAATATTTTTCATTTTATCCATAGTAATCAGCGTTGCTTTGGATACAATTAAAGTTTGTTATATAAATTACAGTTTTGAATATTACCTGCCAAGTTTTTATGTAGTTTCGGTAAAGATTACCGTTACTGATTTTTTTTGTATAAATTTCTAAACACTTAGTCAGCTTTTACATGTAAAAACATACATATTGATATAACAAAAGGAGCAATTTTCACGCATCCATTTAACAAATTATTTTTTTAATAAAATTTTGCCCAAGAAACATTACACAAGTCAACTGAAAAGTAAAGTATTTTTTGTTTAATGTCTCTAAAATGTGAAATAATTTTATCATGAAATCGGCCCCTATACTGGAGCGAACGAAAAGCCATTTCCTATGTCAAAACTTTGGACGCGATTTACTCGAAAGTTACCTTCAAGCAAGTGCGTTGTTTATGATAAGGACGGCAGCTGATTAACCGTCAAATAACTGGCAGCGAAGTAAAATCAATAAAATGTGCATTTTCTTATTAAATACCAAAGAAATAAATACATTATAAAAAAAAGGTAATGTGTATCACCCACCCCCTTCATCTTTGTGGGGTGTACACTGGCGCCGTATGACTAATTAACTATATTAATTAACGCAAGCATTAACTATAAACTTTAAAAAAATATTTTTAAACATAAAATGAAAACCGACTTCCAAAGTAAAAACGCACAAAAAAGTATGAAATAATTCTTATTTTCTAAATAATTCCCCTTTAAAATTCGGCTTCGGTTTTCGGCGGGGAATTTTAACTATTTCTCTTGTGGTGGGTAGACTTCAAAATAATCTTCATTATTATGAAGTCGGTAGGTACCACCTCAAACAATATCCTGTTAAAACAATATTTTATAGGACTCACGATTAAGTTGGCTGGTACCGACTACAAATTTATGAATATTATGTAGAGAAATAGTTACAATTTTAGCCGAATTTAAAAGGGGAATTATTTAGAATATAAGATCTTTTTCATAATTTTTGTGCGTTTTAACTTGAAGGTCGGTTTTCATTTTTTTATTTAAAAATAATATTTTTTTTTAGTCATATTTATTATATTATTAACACATTTTAAAATATGCGGTCGAATGTTTAATTTAATACACGCCAAGCTTCCTTGAGGCATTGTTTATAATAATTAGGTATTGTGTACAATAATTATATATATAATGAATTAGTTCTCTGTAGGTATTCTGTCATGTTTTTCTGGACGAAATACAAAAGGTTTATAATTTTTACTTTGCTTTTATTCTACGTAGGCAATCCTCGAAAAAATACACCTTGTTAAACAGGTTAGAAAACGAATTTATTTACTTATTTCTATGAAAAATACGTTGTTTTTATGAGGCCGACTTTTGATGTTGACAAAGTACATACTAATTCATTTAATAAGATAATGAAATATTTTATACTTTAATGATCACATAGCGATGATTATGTCAAATCCCATACATTTTTAACTGGCTTCCAAAAAAGTAGGGGGTTATAGGTTCAGCTATATATTTTTTGTATGTTCAACGAAAGCGCGAAATTTCTTGTAAGAATTCTAAAGACTTACATTTTTAGACAACAATATGTTTCAGTTAGACTTCTTTTTTTTTCATTCCAAAATTTTTCGTAATTTAAACCTTCTTAAAAGTTTAGATGTCTGTTAAAAGAAGCGTGAAATTGGTTCTATTTAAAAATTCTGCACGTTTTGGAATTCTGGAAGAAATAGGTTCTTGGCTTATTAGCCCTATTATTGGCTTATTATTGTACCCTTTACATCAAAAAATATTTTTAAAATCGGTCCTCAGGCGGCGGAGGAAACTTAAGCGAAATTAAGGAGGACCTCTAACTTCACCTTACATTGTGCTATGCAGATTTGAAGTTATGAATATATATAATGTTTTGTTATTACAAAATAATATAATATGGACATATTAAATATTGTATTGTTGTATTTTTTTTTTTTGTTTTAAACTAAGCATTTTTAAATGATATCGCATCTCCAAATCTGCATTGCGTAATTTCAAATAAATAATAATTATATATTCCATTATATTATGTAAATTTTAAGGGAAAAAAATGATCTTTTGTATTAAATATTTTTCATTTTATCCATAGTAATCAGCGTTGCTTTGGATACAATTAAAGTTTGTTATATAAATTACAGTTTTGAATATTACCTGCCAAGTTTTTATGTAGTTTCGGTAAAGATTACCGTTACTGATTTTTTTTGTATAAATTTCTAAACACTTAGTCAGCTTTTACATGTAAAAACATACATATTGATATAACAAAAGGAGCAATTTTCACGCATCCATTTAACAAATTATTTTTTTAATAAAATTTTGCCCAAGAAACATTACACAAGTCAACTGAAAAGTAAAGTATTTTTTGTTTAATGTCTCTAAAATGTGAAATAATTTTATCATGAAATCGGCCCCTATACTGGAGCGAACGAAAAGCCATTTCCTATGTCAAAACTTTGGACGCGATTTACTCGAAAGTTACCTTCAAGCAAGTGCGTTGTTTATGATAAGGACGGCAGCTGATTAACCGTCAAATAACTGGCAGCGAAGTAAAATCAATAAAATGTGCATTTTCTTATTAAATACCAAAGAAATAAATACATTATAAAAAAAAGGTAATGTGTATCACCCACCCCCTTCATCTTTGTGGGGTGTACACTGGCGCCGTATGACTAATTAACTATATTAATTAACGCAAGCATTAACTATAAACTTTAAAAAAATATTTTTAAACATAAAATGAAAACCGACTTCCAAAGTAAAAACGCACAAAAAAGTATGAAATAATTCTTATTTTCTAAATAATTCCCCTTTAAAATTCGGCTTCGGTTTTCGGCGGGGAATTTTAACTATTTCTCTTGTGGTGGGTAGACTTCAAAATAATCTTCATTATTATGAAGTCGGTAGGTACCACCTCAAACAATATCCTGTTAAAACAATATTTTATAGGACTCACGATTAAGTTGGCTGGTACCGACTACAAATTTATGAATATTATGTAGAGAAATAGTTACAATTTTAGCCGAATTTAAAAGGGGAATTATTTAGAATATAAGATCTTTTTCATAATTTTTGTGCGTTTTAACTTGAAGGTCGGTTTTCATTTTTTTATTTAAAAATAATATTTTTTTTTAGTCATATTTATTATATTATTAACACATTTTAAAATATGCGGTCGAATGTTTAATTTAATACACGCCAAGCTTCCTTGAGGCATTGTTTATAATAATTAGGTATTGTGTACAATAATTATATATATAATGAATTAGTTCTCTGTAGGTATTCTGTCATGTTTTTCTGGACGAAATACAAAAGGTTTATAATTTTTACTTTGCTTTTATTCTACGTAGGCAATCCTCGAAAAAATACACCTTGTTAAACAGGTTAGAAAACGAATTTATTTACTTATTTCTATGAAAAATACGTTGTTTTTATGAGGCCGACTTTTGATGTTGACAAAGTACATACTAATTCATTTAATAAGATAATGAAATATTTTATACTTTAATGATCACATAGCGATGATTATGTCAAATCCCATACATTTTTAACTGGCTTCCAAAAAAGTAGGGGGTTATAGGTTCAGCTATATATTTTTTGTATGTTCAACGAAAGCGCGAAATTTCTTGTAAGAATTCTAAAGACTTACATTTTTAGACAACAATATGTTTCAGTTAGACTTCTTTTTTTTTCATTCCAAAATTTTTCGTAATTTAAACCTTCTTAAAAGTTTAGATGTCTGTTAAAAGAAGCGTGAAATTGGTTCTATTTAAAAATTCTGCACGTTTTGGAATTCTGGAAGAAATAGGTTCTTGGCTTATTAGCCCTATTATTGGCTTATTATTGTACCCTTTACATCAAAAAATATTTTTAAAATCGGTCCTCAGGCGGCGGAGGAAACTTAAGCGAAATTAAGGAGGACCTCTAACTTCACCTTACATTGTGCTATGCAGATTTGAAGTTATGAATATATATAATGTTTTGTTATTACAAAATAATATAATATGGACATATTAAATATTGTATTGTTGTATTTTTTTTTTTTGTTTTAAACTAAGCATTTTTAAATGATATCGCATCTCCAAATCTGCATTGCGTAATTTCAAAGGTGTTTATATTCATTATATATATTCATAACTTCAAATCTGCATAGCACAATGTAAGGTGAAGTTAGAGGTCCTCCTTAATTTCGCTTAAGTTTCCTCCTGAGCCCGATTTTAAAAATATTTTTTGATGTAAAGGGTACAATCCCAAATTAGTCCTTGGTGACCTGATAATGGGATCCAGGAATCGAGGGAATTCCTCAAAATTCATATGTGTGAAAAGTTGAATAAGTAAAAAGTTGAAATGTGTGAAAACCATATGTGTCATATGGTGATTTCAACTTTTTCTGAAGCAGTCCAAGCATATGCTACCAAAAAGTAAGACTTTGTACCAAGGTATACCAGGGTATATCAGGGTATCCGAAAGTACTGAACAGAACTCCTGAATCCTTATAGATACATATTTAGGGATTTCAGCGTTGTTTAAAGAACTGCAAGCATATGTCACTATGACAATTACAGTAATACATAGGCTGCACTAAAAGTATCGGGAATGGAATTTTTCCACTGTTCCTGTCATATTAAAATCTTTTTAACTTAAAACTCCTTGGTTTTAAAAACCGAATACCGTTTATTTATTTAAAAAAAGATTCTCGGTCTTGTCACAAGATCTTGTCAAACTTGTTTAGTCGTTGAGAAAATGGAATTGACTCGAGAAAATTCTAGAACGATGATTTATTATGACTCACTTCGAAAGTGAAAGTCATTTAACACAAAAACAGTGTGTTGACCGGATGATTTCTGCATTTGGTGATGAAGCCCCATCCAAAACCACAATTTATCGCTGGTTTGCTGAATTTCAACGTGGACGTGTCAAGCTCAGTGATGATTCCCGTCAAGGACGTCCAAAAACTGCAGTCACCCAAGAAAACGTTGATGCTGTGCGTAAGCTAATTGAGGAAGATCGACATGTGACATACCGCGAAATTCAGGCAACTTTAGACATTGGCATGAGTCAAATATAAATAATCTTGCATGAACAATTAGGTGTAAAAAAGTTGTTTTCCCGATGGATACCGTATTTGCTATGTGAAGAGCAAAAAGCGGCTCGCGTTACTTGGTGCGTCAGAACTCTCGAAAGATTCCACGCAGGATCCTCAAATGCTGTATACAACATCGTATCAGGTGACTAATCCTGCATATATGCGTACGAACCCGAAACAAAAAACCAGTTACGAGTTTGGGTGTTCGAAAATGAGTTAAAGCCAACAAAAATTGTTCGTTCACGGAGTGTTGCAAAAAAAATTGTGGCCACGTTTGTCGCCAAAACCGGCCATGTTGCGACTATTCCTCTTGAGGGACAAAGAACGGTTAATGCAGAACGGTATGCTAACATTTGTTTGCCACAGGTCGTTTCTGAACTCCGTAAAGAGAACTGCAACCGCCGCATCATCCTCCATCACGACAATGCGAGTTCTCACACCGCGCACAGAACAAAAGAGTTTTTAGAGCAAGAAATCATAGAATTATTAGACCATCCGTCGTACAGCCCCGACCTAAGCCCTTATGATTTCTATACTTTCCCTAAAATAAAGAATAAATTGCGTGGTCAGAGATTTTCATCACCTGAAGAAGCTGTGGACGCCTACAAAACGGCCATTTTGGAGACCCCAACTTCCGAATGGAATGGTTGCTTCAATGATTGGTTCCATCGTATGGAAAAATGTGTCAAATTTCGCGGAGAATACTTCGAAAAGCACTAAATACATTTTTAAATAGTAATGTTGTGTCACTTCCTTGATTCCCGAAATTTTCAGTGCCGCCCTCGTAATCATAATCACCACCATACATCATCACATTATGATGATATAATAGGTACTTCTAATAATAGTTTACACCGATCTTTTAAATTCGTCTAAAATTTTAACTATTTCTCTACTCAGTCTTCATAATTTTGAAGTCCCACTAACGGTACCAGCTAACTTGAACGTGAGTTCTATAAAATATTGTTTTATCAGGTTGTTGTTCGGGCTGGTACCGACTTCAAAATTATAAAGATTGAAGAAAGAGTTAAAATTTTAGACGAATTTAATAGGGGAATTATTTAGAAAATAAATTATATATCATACTTTTTTGTGAATTTTTACTTTGGAAGTCGGTTTTAATTGCCTAACATACAAATAGTAAATCTGGTATCTGCTTCTATGAACAAAAACATGTTTGTTAAGTTGACGTAGGTACAAACTGTGAAGCAAATGGTAAGATTTAATGAAATTACACCAAATAGCGATAGAACGGGAATATACTTACTGAACATCAACAAAAGTAACGAAATGACGATTGAAAAGCACAACGCAGTTGTAATTAGGACGGCGAGGAAAATAACACGCTGAATGTTCTCGACCTTTTCCTGGAGAGAAATGTATACTACTATTTATATTTATCAGAAAAACTAAACCATTAGTCAATAATATACTTTAAAAGACCAACCCCTGTCTACCTCTAAATCATCACGACCACAAAATTCTGTATGACGCCTATCTAGATAATATCACTACTAGAGCCAGTAAAATGTTAGGTTTCGTTCTCAGATCAAACTCCGAACTTAAAAACATCAAAGTTATAAAAATCTTATATTGCTCTCTGGTGCGTAGTATACTTGAATACGTTGATATCGAATCCAATGCATGATAAATACATAAACAGACTGTAATCAATTCGAAAAAGATTTCTCAGGTTCTTAGAATATAAAACCAAAACTTCTGACAGCAACGACATGTGTCAGACTGAGCATATATATTATATATATTCTGCCTCTTCAGTAAAGACGATATATAGCAGGCGTTGTATATCTAGCGAAAATTGCTCCAGGTTATATAGACTCATCTTCTCTATTAGCCAAAATCAAATGGTCAATAATTGAGTTTAGTTGCTAACAGCCCCCGATCATAGACTAGATCGTAGGCAGGCGTTCGTCACTCACTCAAGGACACGCCTTATTTGCCTACCCCTCGGCGTCTCTTTTACGAAACAATCGACAAAGGGCCGCCGCACGCTGCTCTCCCGCCAGAGCCTCCCGAAATGTCAGTGTGCAGTGGATGGCAGCAGTGTAGTAGTTTAACAACTTAATTTAGTAGCTTTTCACCTCTTTTGTAGGTATTTAGTTCTAAGCAGTTGTTTTTTGTAGGAAATAGCCTCCATCCCGTAAAAATTAGAATGAGCGTAATTTATTGATTTTCCCCGCTTTACTGTTTTCCTTATTATTATAAAGTAATTAGTAGATATCTATAATGTTTTCAACTATAAAATTTAATAATCGAGAATTCAATGAAGTTTAAAAATGTATAAATAATTTTATAATATATTTAACTGCCAAACAAATTACAATAATCCTTATAGGTGCATACCGGCGCATCCCCCTGGTGCATTCGTGCGATGGCTTGATAACACGTAAGTCGCACGGCCGACAACACAATCTGCACTACAATTTAATTGATATTATATCTATATCCCGCGAAAAAATACTCAAAACCAGCAAGCAAATGTGTGCATCCATAAGCATGCGTAAAGCACCTCCCTCCTCCCACACTGCTTATGCGTACACTCAGAAACAAGATCGTGTAAACACCACCACAGAAGCAACAATGCCAACAAGATCGTGCAAGGCCCCACACCACCATGCAGGTTGCAAAACTCGACGCGCGTTTCGCCCCGAACCCGGAGCAACCTCAGGAAGTGGACCTACGAACAAAGTTCGTTAGTCAACGAACTTTGTTCGTAGATTCTTTACGCATGGCTTACGCATGCTTATAGGTGCACTCACATATTTGCTTGCAGGTTGTGGGTATTTTTTCGCGGGATATCGCTAGATATAATATTAATCAAATTGTATGATATGAATTTCCGCAAAGTAACGCCTGATTCTATTAACAATCTCGACTCTTTGTTCGCGTTCTTATGGTACATATTTTCTCGCTGCTAAAAGCAGATATTATTATTAAGATTTTGTGGGTTAATTTAGCGTAGGTATTTTCGCTTTTGTATGGGAGCGATGTATCTGTTACGTAGTAACTATTTATTAATATGTGTCGTAGGCGTACCTGAGTGTGTACATATTGTACCGCTATCATTGCTTTCCCGGAAAAACTTTATAATGATAATGTTTAGAGACTTTATCACAATAAAAATAGATGTTTAAAGTGGACGATCACGCGCTGTGTATAAATATAATTTTATCACTTGGCAGATGTTTAGCGAGTACCGCACACCTCTACAAAATCTAAATGTCGCGTGCTCATACACGTAACTATTTATTTTTGTCGCCAACTTTTAAGACGATAGTTTTATTTTTACTATGTTATCAATCGTTGGAGTGCTTTTAAATTGATTCAATAATAACAGGCAAGCATGTGATTAAAAAGTAAACCGGCAACTTTACTTCAGTACCTACTTGTTGATGGATTTATGTTTTATATATTTATGATTCTGAGAGCGCGGCAGCGGGCTCGTCAAGTCTTTAAGCGGCCGTACTATCTTTTCACGAACCAATTCGCGGCTTGAATTTTTATCCTGGAAGAGTCATTAGCAACATGAGCCAATTCTTTAATTTCATAAAAATCGTGTGTATAGTTTAAGAGATGGCCGATTTTTTTAAGACATGTTTGGAGGTCCTCATCGTCAGCATAATTCGAAGTTCATTCTAGCAAACCTAGAAACTGCGTATTTCGTGTCAGGCTGTGTTATTGACCACATATTTAAACTGTAGGCATGTTAAGGATTTTATATTTCGTTCTGGATATAGATATAAGAACAAAACTATATCGCTTTCAAGTCACTATAGTTAATAATTATAATATTATTTAAATAGAAATACACTACAGCTACTTATTGCTTAGTAACTAATTAGTAAACAGCTTGAGTTCGACTTGCATCTTAGAGATCTCAAAACTTTTTGCTACTGCAAGACTTGACCTATCCTTTGCATTTAATGCTTTTAGCACAGTTGATAAATATATAATTATATAGGGTCAGTTTTCACCGATACGAGACGCGAGTTGCGAGGCGACGCTACGCGGCGCTCAATTTTTAACTAAGGTAGCTATTCAAAATTGAATTTTATTCACTACACAAAAAGATACACGTTTCATTGCAAGAGTTCGAATGTCAAGTAAATCAAAGTCAATGTCTTGAAATGAAACGTGTATCTTTTTGTAGTGAATAAAGTTCAGTCTTAAAAATGCAGTGCGCGTCACGTTGCGTATCGTCACGGTGTGAATTGACCCTTAGTGTGATAGGTTTTTGTAGTACCTGCTTTATACGCGCCATTCAATATGATATGTATATATGTAGTTAAATGTAACCAAAATATATTTGTTAACAAACATCAAATCAAAATAAAATACAATAAACCAAACCGTATATTTTACTTATTTTGGAGTAGGATAAATATAAAGCTATTTTTATTACTTTCGTTAAACAAATACTCACTGTAAAATATGGTAACATAATAATACTTCTTATATAAATACATATAGCTAGATTATAATATGGATATCATAATATTTACTTGATTTTTTATTGTAATTCACAAATATCCATTTAAATCACAAAATTCAATATTTCCTTCCATCACGAGCTGTAGGTACCTATATTATGATTTGAAACAATAACATGCAATTTTAGTGAATACATTGGGACCTAAAATACGTAATTCTCTTATATTCGTCAATGAGCAATGAGCATAGACGTTTAGAGATTAACATCTATCATTGTGTAGGTCGGAACAAGTTTATTAGTTTAAGCCCGAGTTAATAGTGCATGTCTATACAGCGTAGTCAGTGATAAATCGCTGTATGAGGACATTGAAGATTATTTCTATTTCGGCGCGTACGCGTCGGGCGAGGCGCGCGGGTGACACCGGCCCATGGGCGCTCTTCAGAGTTCAGTTTAGTTTAGTTAGTGCACGCGCTTGTTCCTATGGTCGTAGTCGCCCCACTCGGCGCTCGTCGCCCGTTCGCGACCACCATGTGTTCGAAGTAAATAATCACGTGTTTCGCGAGTTATTCACCCGGCATAATTTAGTTCTGTACGACTTTGTGATTATCCAAACATCAGCTGATCGCTATCGCGGCTTATGTAAAATCAATAAGTGTACCGTAAAGCGAGCCACACAATAGACGAGAGTTTAATTCGTGTTACAGCTGATGTAGTGTAAAAGTTAAATATACGGCAAGGTCACTTCGTGTCGGGCGTACATTGTGAATCTACTTGCGAACACTTATTCAAAATACTAGTAATAAAATAATCTACAGTTGGAAGTTCACACCGATGTTGCCGGGGGCACGTTCATGGGTAAACAGTATTTTATTTAAGGCTAGGCCCGAGCTGCGGTTCTCGACCCGAGTTTTTTAATTAAGCCTGTATAATTTAAACGTACAATCGATTCACGGAATTCAATGAAGGCCGTTTTAGTTTAATTTGCATGGTAGAGCCGGCCGCCGCGATGATATCACTGTACATTGTACAATAGCCGCTAATGTGTCGCGATATCGCGCTGTTTGTGCCGCGATAATGACGGTCGCCTGCGCCCCGGCCCCCGGCTCATCCGTGATCCGAGACGCTTGGAGTGTTCGGCTGCAGGCGACGGAGCTGCGGTGACACAGTGTGAAGTTAATACCAGGGAGTGCGGTGAATATAGAGTGAAGTGCGTCGGTACGGTACCGATATGTTGGTGCGTGCTGATCCCCGACCTGTACAACGGAGGCTCTCAGGTCGTTCAGGAGTTCTATGCTCGCTTGGAGCACCGGCAAGAGCGGCGCGGGCGGCTCGAAGAGCGTGCCTATGGCGGTACCAGAGGAGGACACTTTCGACGAAAGTGATGATAACCAAAGCACACTGCGCGCGGGCTCCGTCGCTGTGGCGCGGAGGCGGAAGGCGGTTAAAATAAGACGTAAATCGAAGATAGTGTACAGAGTAGTAAGGTCAGTTAACCTCTTTCGTTCAAAGTGTGTTATTCGAGTTGTTTATTGATGTTCATGAATCACCTGCTAACAGCTGCGGCCGAAACGTTAGAGATAATTTAGGGCAATCAATACATTAAGTATACGGTTGTCGGTATTCATCGACACGCAACAAAAACTCTGTCAACATGTACAAGCTACGAGTTAGTGACACTAAAACTGATTGCCTCCAATCGAAGCTCATTTCTAGGGCTCTGTATCCAAAGGGCTAAACACGACGGCTGTCCGTTCCTCTGTCTGTCTGTCACCTGGCTGTATCGTTTGAACCGTAATAAATAGACAATTGAAGATGATGTGTTTATGTTGCCGCTATCATAACAAATTCATTCTAAAAACAGAATAAAATTAATATTTAAGTGTTGCTTCCGTACAACAAACGTACATTATATTTTTGCCGTTTCGTAGGGAACCCTTCGCGCGAGTCCCACTCGTACTTGGTTCAGTTTTTATGGTTCAGTTATATTAACTGAACTGTGTACTGAACTGAATAAAGGGAAACTTTTATTACATCGTCTCATACTTTTTCGTCTGTGTGTTGTATGTCGCGTGACGGTCGGCCGCGGAGTAGGGATAAAGTGAAAGGCGCTCGTCAGAGCAGCCGAGGCCAAGATGGCGGTGCCTATAGTTCGCATCAGCTGACCGTGTAGTGTATAGACTAGTACTTATTTGTGCCAGTGCTCCACGCTATTTTGTTATTAAGTTTCACTTTTACCGTGGTTTCATAAAACCACACAATCCTTTTATTTTACCTTTATTTTAAATTATATTTTTAGAAATAAGTAGATACATTAAAGGGTATAGAAAACTATTTGCCATTATTTCCATTTCATCGGAGGTTAGATCGCTAGAAAATTCTGCAAAACATAAAATGTATACATAATATAATAATAGAGTATTCCTATTTCCTACTATATCTACGTTATAACTTATAGGCGTCACGTAACGAATAAAATAGAAGTCACTACTCGATACATACTATATATCGTCTCTTTTAATTTGGTTTAAAATTTTTTTAATACTCCATAGGCTTTACAGCTAACTGCTGAGATTTCTTAATTTTTTCATTACTATGGAAACTACTTTAATTTTTGCTTATTTTGTTACGTAGGTACTGGCTACGTATCGGCGTACGGCTTAAAATTATGTAGGTACTAGCACAGAATAGATAATAGTACAAGGTACAGAAGTCTCTCTGTTTTGATCTTTACAAATGCCGCCTTTTTATGTGCCTATATAATTATTATTAACAAACGGACCGCACGCGAGCAGCCGAAATTGAGCTCTCTGGCGCCGCGCGAAGGTCGACATTATTCCAAACCTTGTCAGATATTCCGAAAATAGGGTTGTCACTTGTCAATACTTTAATTAAATATCTTAGATTATACTATCAGATTTATACTAGACGACGATATAATATATAATAATGATATAATACATATTATATAGATACCATACAACATACCGACCGAACATAAATACCACGCAAGGTATACAAGCGGACTGTTATACCTATGTACCTATTAGATAAATGAATACCGAACATATAAATCAGTTTACACAGACACGACACGTGATTTTCTTTTGATGTAGTTATGGATTATATGTATGTATATGCAGCTACCTACCACCTATTTTAAATAAGCATATAATATAAAACTATTGTGTGTATATTTAATAATTATTGTTATAGATTTAGGTACCATGACAGTAATTATAAATGAGTAATGATTATCGTACCATTCGCTATCTTTCTCACTTGACGGAACCGAGAAAAACTGACAATTGCTATTTTTTTCATTGTTCCGACAATCGGCTGCAATGCAGTATTTTTATGGATACATATTTTTGACAATTAAAATATGACACGCGTTTGCGACGTAAAGTGAGTCGTACTGCGTAAGAGGCGCGCGCGTGCGCCACGGCCGGTCAGTGCGTGGCAAGTAGCAACCATTGAATCGCCCCAACGTTGGGGAGTCTCGGTATATACTTGTAGCTCGGCGGCGGAACGGCGTAGTGACACCCCCCTGGTACTAGGTACTTACAATTTGACACGTAGCGCATATATTTTGTAGACCATAATGCATTGACCGGCTTTATTAGCGTTGCATTGGAGACAATACGGTAGGCAGTAGGTACACTACACTGTGTATATACCATTGTTTATTTGCGGGGGAATACGGGTGCATAGGAAAAAATGGCATCCGGTGAGTTTGGCATTCCGCACACGTCCAACGACCAGGTAGCGTAAAGGATGTGATTCACACGCTAGTATAATAAGTAAATTTACTACCACCACCAAAGACTCTAAAAGTAAAACTTAACCAATCAGTAAAAGAGATGATAGAGGAGAGGAAAGAACTTTTGATAAACAGAAAAGACAAAATAAAAAGATTACAGTCTTGAGCAAAGAAATAAGCAGATAGTTATATAAGGAAAGACAAAACAATGAAAAGAATCGAAAATCTAAACCATTACATCTCAAAAACAGGTGGCATCAAAAAGCACTAAAGGAACTCCAAGATTCAAAGGAATAAATACCAAAATTAAAAAACAATACGAAACACTGTGAAACAAACATAATCTCCATACTGAAAGCAGCTCGACGACGGCGGAGAAGATGGGCAGACGACTTCAGAAGAGTGGCCGGACACCTCTGGCTAAGACTAACACAGGATAGGGAGAAATGGATCTAGGAGAGACCTCTGTGTCATCAGGACACGCTGATTCCCAAAATTGTATTACTTAGTACAAGAAATAGTTTCTAAGCAACAGGGTAACTAGATAATGGGTTAATAAATAAATAAATAATAGATTACATATTAAATCAAACAAAAAGGATAAGGGTTAGTATGAATATTGGTTTTGTATGTAAGGTAAAGCACTAATACTAGACACTTTAAGGACAAATCAAACTTTATTCTCAAAAACCAAATGTATCAATAAATTACAATTATATTTTTTTACTGTTAGAACAACAATTATAAATTAACTTATTCATATAAAATATTTTAAGATGGTCATATTTTTAACTAAAAATTATATTCTTTTTAGGTTTGCCGTATACACTAAAAGATGACAACATCAAAAATCAAATCCGCTAAAAGTAGACATGAATTGGCACTAATAGTAGACATGACTAAAACTTATATGTTTTATCAGAAAAAATCAACAAAAAATACTTCTGAGTAAATAATCGAGCACTGCTTGTGCTTTAAAATTATTGAATTAGTATCAAAATGTTATCAAATTAAATAACATAAAAATATAATTGTTATAAAATCAATATTTAGCCATATTGCTTGTTAAAAGTAATTAGTTTTTCACATTTTAAGTACTGTAAACTATTCATAACTTAAACTTAATATCACATCAAGATACGCGTTAACATTTAATGGAAAATTAAATTTATACTAATAGTTGACATCTAGTATACTCTAATAGTTGATATTGTCTTCTTTTAGTTATGCTTGTGTAAAACAAACGAAATCCAAACATGAACTATATTTTTACAACATAAAGGTTAAATTTGCATTAAAATAAGCTAACAAATTCAGTAGAAAACACACGTGTCATCTTTTAGGTTTGATTCATTTCTGGTACTTATAGTAAACACCACTTAAAATTTATACAAAAACAAACCAAAACAATAAGGAAATGTCCTAATAAATCAATAATTTCATACATTTATAACATGTAAAAAGAAACCAACAGTAGCCAATAATCATATATATAAGACAAAATTATATATTTTAAAAGTCAGTTGGCTTAAGAAAAACGCTAAGAATTATACGCATAATGTCACGTGCACACATTGCTTGTTGTCAACTGACGCGGACGCCATTTTAAAATTTGCTTGACAATGTACGCAAGCTTTTGAGCACGTATCATACTCGTATATGGCACTAGGTGTCTTTAACATCAGTAACAATGTTATTCAAATGATTAGTTTTCTTACTAGATTTTTTTTTTCGAAAATGTCATCTTTTAGTTCAATGTCGGGCATTAGTGCTTTTACCTTAAGTACATATTTACAGAATATAAACATATGGAAATTTTAGTTTATGTGAATATAATTATACTTATAATTATAAAGAGGAAAGCTTGTTTTTTGTATGTTTGTTTGTTTGTATTGGATAGGCTCTGAAACTACTCTGAAACTACGGGAAAGGACATAGGCTACTTTTCATTGTCGCAAAATTTACGGTTCCTGCGGTTTTATCTTTTGCGTGCAAGAAGTCGCGGGCAACGTCTAGTTAAAAATAATCGAATTTCACAAAACTCGGATGTCCAGCTCTGGCAGAAATAGTAACACAAGATAAAAATATTGACTTTTATATTACATTATACCAGGGCTCAACCTACTGTCTACATTTTTTCCACGCTTAGAATTTTGTGGAGACAGCTCGTTGGAGATATCCGACACCTCGTGGTCGGCTCGCACCTCGATGCCTCGAAGGCTTTGAGAGCTTTTGCAAGGTCGAGGCCAAAAAAAAACCTTCAAAAAAAAAACCTGTACAAACACCTTATTACTTTATTACCTTATTGTACTTCCCTCACTATCTAAAAATATTAATCTAATCATTACTCTAAATTTATTTTGCTTTATTTGTTATTACAATATTTCATTTTGTATTATTAGTATTATTAATGTTGTATCTTATTAGTTATTAGTTTTGTTTTTATACTCTGTTTGTAATATTAAGTTTTGTAACATTGATCCTACAGACAAACTGAAGAACAGTTTTGTAGATCTTTATTTTATATTTTTTGTTCATTGGTATGAAGTAATAAATAAAAATATTAATAATAATAATAGAGACTAGAGACACAATAATACTAAAGATACGCCTTGGAATATGTTCTATATCTGTGATCTAATGATGTATTATTGACGAACTCTGTGGCTCAGTGGTTGAGCGCATCGGTGTTCAAGCCACAGGTCGCGGTTTTAAATCCCGCCAACGGAACAAAATAGTATTCTGTGTTCCTGGGTCATAGATGTGTATGTATGATGATGTGATGTGATGTGTAATATAATAAAAACCTTAAATATATGTATAGTATAAAAGGATTCAATATATTTCCGTTGTCTGTTATCCGTAACACGTTGTTTGAAAACATCCAAAGAAACAAAACCTGTTATAACTTATAATACAGTATATTTACACTGCAATTATGTTTGTGATAAGTATAATGGAAGTTTTCCCACGGGTGTTTTTAGTTATATATTATGAGAAATTGAAAAAGACATTTAAATTTAAAAAAAATAAAAAACTTATTACAATAAATTTGAATCCAAACAACAACTGTAAAGTGAAAAAATTACAATTGTTTAAATATTTAATAATTGTTTAGTTATAAACTAGCTTCTCTCCGAAACAGAGGGTAATGTGATAAATGAACTATCAAGCTTTTGTGGCAAACATTACAAAGTGACTGGTGTGATTTTCTGTAAACTCTAGAGAGAGTTCCATAATTATGCAAAACATCACTTTTGATTCCATGTTTCCTTGCATGTGTAGTGTGGACGAACAAACCAACCAGCAAACACTACTGTATGCATATCATAAAAGTAGGTAAGTGAGGATTTATACGAGTACCTACTAAAATATTTGTTAATGAAGAATTTCAGCTAAAAGTAGAGCGAATTTGTCATATCGGTGCACAGGTATTATAGATTATAGAAATATTTTTCAGTAGAACGGGAAACATTTGCTCACTTGTGTTGCTTAGAATCCGCTAGACGACTGAATTTTTATTGCATAAATGAATACTAATCTTAAATATGAATAAGTTCTCAGAGGAAACACTATGTAAAAAAAAAACTAATATTATCAAAGGTACAGCGCGTTGTTTACAAAATTTCGCAATTTTTTTTTCGTACCTAACTGTGACATCCACGTCACTATTAGGTAAAAGCGATCTTTTACGGGCACGAAGACGCGGGCAATATGCTGTGAGTATCTAATACTTTAAACGAGACAATCTTGTATATATATATATATATATATATATAATCGGTTTCTCGAAAACGGCTGCAAGTATTACCGTGAAATTTAGTATGCAGGGCATTGGGCGAAAAAAATCGATCAAGCTATATCTTACTGGGCGGGTGACTGCGAATTTTTAACCGAATTTCAACAAAAGGAGGCGGTTATAGATTCGGCTACAGCTAAAGCATTTTTTTTTGTATGTTCAACGATAATTTCGCCGTCTGTGGACCGATTTTCAAAATTCTTTTTTTGATGGAAATTTTTGATGGTATAATCCTAAGTTGGTCTCATTTTTACCAAAGTGGTGACCTGATGATAGGATCCATGAGGAATCGAGGGAACTCCTTTTATATTTATATAGACACATATAGAATTTTAACTTTTTCTGAAGTAGTCCAACCATATGCTACCAAAAAGTAAGATTTTGCACCAAGGCACCCTGGTATGTACAAAAGTACTGAACAGAACTCCTGACTCCTTATAGATATATGTTTGGTGATTTCGGCGTTGTTTAAAGAACTGCAAGCATATGCCACTATGTGAATTACGGTAATCATCATCATCAATATTGTGATGATATAATTGGTATTTTCTCACCGACACGGATATCTTAGAACATTAGTTATTACTTTGCTGTGTGTGAACCTATTTGCAAAATTGTTTTGTTGTTGTAAAGGCTATAATTCGGAATTGGTCTCATAGTCAGCAAAGTGGAGATCAGATGAGGGGATCCATGATAAATCGAAGGAAATCTTCGAAATTTATATAGACACATAAATAGTGATTTCTACTTTTTCTAAAGTATTGATATTGCTTGATAGCATATGCTACCAAAAAGTAAGCTTTTGAACCAAGTTATACCCTGGATCCAAAAGAAATGAACGGAACTCCCGAGCACTTATAGGTACATGTTTGGGGATTCCGGCGTTGTTTCAAGAACTGCAAGCTAATGCCATCATAAAACTTAGGTCTTTTCATCCGTTATTGCATGATTTATACAGTATTCTCCGAGCGAAGTATCCACTCTTGAAATACTGTAGTGCCTGGGACAGTTGGTTTTAAAATGTCTTATGGTTTGGCCCAAGCACATACGGCATTTTCACAACATGGTCAGCCTAGTCCAGAGGAATGACTGGTCAATATGTCTGGGGCCAACTATGTGACTCACGATGTTTTCCTTCACCGTTAGAGCGTCCGTATAATGTACTTGATATCTGAAAAAGTCTCAGTGGTACACGCCATAAACTGGGAATTGAACCTGCACTCTCTCGAGTGCGAATCAAACGGTCTACCCACTAGGCCACGGAGCTCATTTATACCATTACAGTAATTATCAACATCATCACCACCATCTTCACAAGAAACACCAACATAATATTATTATGATGACATAGGTACTCACTACTCATCCGATTTTGTGCACCGATATCAATGTCTTCATAATAATATAGATAATAAATTTGACTAAAAAGAGAAAAAATATTATTTTTAAACAAAAAATTAAAACCTACTTCCAAAGTAAAAATGCACAAGAAAGTATGAAATAAAACTTATTTTCTAAATAATTCCCCTTTTAAATTTGGCTAAAATTTTAACTATTTCTTTACTCAATCTTCCTAATTTTCAAGTCAATACCAGCAAATAGTAATGTGAGTTCTATAATATTTTATATTGATTTTTTAGTATTGGCTTAAAATTAAGAAGATTGAGTAGAGAAATAGTTACAATTTTAGCCGAATTTAAAAGGGCAATTATATAGAAAATAAGTTTTATTTCATACTTTTTTGTGCATTTTTAGGTACTTTGGAAGTAGCTTTTAATTTTTTAAGCTATATAGTTAATATGTTTTTTTCTTTCGTCGTGTAACAATATAAGATTTGGTAAAATCAAATACGGATATTTTGGGCATATGATCTACTGCTTATGTTAAGATGTTTAGGTAGAAAATAAATTCAACATTTCGAAAAAAAAAAAACTAAATAAAATTGCGTAACGTTATTTACGGCCCTACGGAGGTCATTGACCTCAAACAGCTGATTGAATTGATATTATTTATGCAAAGACTTTGATTTCGCTATAAAGTTAGCTGTTTCTGTGATGTTGAACCGACCTCAGCGCCTTAGTGAGCGCAATGTAATTTTATTATTTTTGATGTAATTTTTTTATTTGAATTTTTTTATTATTTTCTGCCTGAATGTATTTACATAAGCAGTAGATCATAGGCCCAAAATATCCGTTATTGATTTTACCGAACCTTATATTTTATCAATAATTCTGATTCTATTATGTCAGTGCGATTGGCAGTTTGGTATGTGTATGTATAATTTTTGCTTTGTACGAAAATTCGGAAGGTGATATATTTATTGTGACATTTTTGTGCTTTATTTATTTTTTAATTTATCAGAACTCCGAGCAAAGCTCGGTTACCCAGATACTATAAATTAAAATAAATAATAAATCACATGTCTTCCCAATTCCAAAAGTTTCTCGGTGAATTGAGTGGGGATCAGTTTTCTTGAATATCAATTCCCTATACTTTTCAGCGTAGCATTTAAGCAGCTAACCGGCAACTGAAAGGTCCGTTATACCTCTTGTAATTAATTTCCCCAGTAGCTTATTACAAAGGAAATTAGTATCATCGTATTACTTGAAATCGCTTTTGGAGTCTAATAGATTGGCAATCAAACTACATAAAAGTTAATATTGTTTTAAATGTAGATTTTAGATATTTGTACAATCGGCGGCAACACAATATTATGTAGATAAAAACCCTTTGGTATGTTAGACCGTAAATAACGATAGGGGTTCCGTAGTACTACAAGGAACCCTTATAGTTTCGCTGTGTTCGGTCGTCTGTCCGCCTCTACTAACTTCTGCAATAATGGCATATAAATTGACGAAATTGAGTATAATTATAGGTCGCGAATGTAATGCTTAAAAAATATATAAATTTTCGGGCTTCACGTGTATAGGGATATACATGTGAAAAAGGGAAGGAAAATTTTTAATTGCATTTCTAAACTTATCAGAGGAAAAAACTTGTAAGTTTCCATGCTGATAGATTATGCTAAATACATTTCAGGAAAAGTATTTTGAACAAAATCGTACTAACTTTTAAAATAATTTGAAAAAAAAACCTTTTGCGCATTGATAGTTACGGAACCCTCCTTAGGCATGACTGACATACTCTTGATTAAGTTTTGCGAGAGTTCGGATTGGTAAATTTAAACTATCTATAAACTTTAAATGAGACAATCTTATATAATATATAATCGTAATCTCGGCAACGGCTGCAAGTATTTACATGAAATTTAGTACGCAGGGGATTTTGGGGGAGAAAAATCAGTCTAGCTAGGTTTTGTCCCTGGGAAACTGCGCATTTGTAAGTTATATAATATTATGTTTTTTCTTTAGTCGTGCGTAATCAATAAATTTTCAAAAATGTTTGATTGGCAATTTAAAGTAAAGTTTTGTGCTGTTCAGAAATTCGAAATGTGGTGGGTTCGAACTCTGGTAATATATTTTTGTGATTTTTTTTATCTACTAGAGCTCCGAGCAAAACTCGGTTACCCCTAACTTGACTAAAACGCCTTGCAGGTGGCCATCCCATTCCCATGGTGTGCGATCATTAATAAAATCTTTGACCCTATAATAAGCTTTAGCACACAGACGTTCTTTAACTACTATTTTAAATTTATTAATAGATATATTTTTAACGTTTTCTGGGATTCTATTGTAACATTGACCTTTAAAATATTTATTAACTTTACTTAGTCTGATCACCAGTATATCTAGTTTGTGTTTATTTCTAGTGTTCATACAATGATTATTGCTTTTCGTATTGAACATAATTAAATTTTTTCTAACATACAACACATTGTCCAAAATGTATTGAGAAACGACGGACAGAATTCCCATTTATTTAAACTTTTCTCTCAGAGATTCAAAGCACGACATTTTGTAAATTAAACGAATTGTTCGCTTCTGCAGCACAAATATTGTATTAATGTCGGCGGCATTTCCCCATAAAAGAATGCCGTAAGATATTCTAGTATGATAATAACTAAAATAAACTAGTCACGCCGTAACTTCGTCAGAAATTTCCCTAATTTTTCTGACTGCATATGCTACAAACTGAGTCTACGAGGGCGGGTCAATAAGTCCGTGACTTTTGGAATAAAACACAGATTTTTTGATAAATAAATCATTTTATTTTTCAACGTAGTCCCCCTTGAGCTCTATACACTTTGTCCAACGCTTCTCCAATTTTTTTATCCCTTTCAAAAAATATGATTTGTCGAGGTCCTCAAAATAGGCCTTTGTTTGCGAGATGACTTCATCATTGGAGTCAAATCTTTTTCCAACGAGCCATTTTTTCAGGTTTGGAAACAAGATGTAGTCACTCGGAGCCAAATCTGGAGAATAGGGTGGATGTGGGAGCAATTCATAGCCCAATTCATGGATTTTTGCCATGGCAACTGCACATGTGTGCACCCTTGCATTGTCTTGGTGAAAAAGAACTTTTTTCTTGGCCAAATGAGGTCGGTTTTTTTTCAAATCCTCATTGAAGCGGTCCAATAAGTTGGCATAATATTCCCTATTAATTGTTCTTCCCTTTTGAAGATAGTCAATGTGGATTATCCCACGTGCATCCCAAAAAACAGTCGCCATAACTTTATTGGCTGACAAACCCACCTTGGCCTTCTTTGGCGCCGATTCACTCTTAGAAACCCACTGTTTGGACTGTTTTTTGGTCTCTGGTGTGTTGTGATGGATCCATGTTTCGTCCACGATTACAAAACGGCGCAAAAACTCCTCCATATTGTGATTAAACAACGCCAAACCTTCCTGTGAAGTTGTTACACGATTGCGTTTGTGGTCGACTGTGAGCAAACGCGGCACCCATCTTGCGGAAAGCTTTCTCATGCCCAAGTGATCATTCAAAATTGAAACCACTGAGCCATGCGAGATGCCTATGGCTTCCACAATCTCTTGCACTTTCAATCTTTGGTCGGCCAACACCATATCGTGAATTTTTTCGATTGTTTCGGGTATAGAGACCTCAACTGGGCGTCCAGGTCGTTCGGCATCTTCAGTGCTTGTACGGCCACAACGAAATTCAGTAAACCACTTTTTTACCATTGAAATCGATGGTGCAGAGTCCCCATAGTATTTATCAAGCTTAGCCTTGGTCTCGGTAATGGTTTTTTTTCGCAAAAAATAATGCTTAATAAGCACACGAAATTCACTTTTTTCCATTGTTTCCTTAAGTTACTGGATAGTCTGATAAAGATAGCTGTAAAACACAAACTAACTGACGCAGCAAGTTCAAATTTTGATAGGAGTCAACTGACAGATGCCTGTTGACAGGAGTAGTGTTGCTTTTTCAGTAAGGAGGTTAGAAATTCAAAAAGTCACGGACTTATTGACCCGCCTTAGTATCTGCAAGATTAGCAATATGAGGACCCCACTGTAATTTACTATCTAGTGTTATGCCTAGAAACACAATGGTGTTCACTAAGCTAATTTTCTCATCATTTACTAGTATATTGGTTTGTACTTGCCTAACATTGGGCAGAATAAACTTTAAACATTTTTTTTTATTTGAATTTAATAGTAAATTATTAACATTAAACCGATGTACTATTTTCGAGAGAGCGCTATTTACCTCGTCGTAATTTGACTCATCAATGTGTGTGATGATAGTAAATTGATTCCAAAATGTTTATTTTCCTGCTAAAGATGAATTAATATTCTACATTAATTTAACTCGCGACTTTTATATCCACATGCAAATTATTTATTTGAAGTTGATACCAATTTTTTTTTATTTTGATGTTCATACTTTTTGTAATAAGTTTTATTGCATATAAAATATAATGAACTAATACGTTAGTTCCGGTCGAATGACATGCTAGTATTCAATATAATTATACAAAAAAAAAATTAAACATTGGATATAAAAAATAACCCTAGAGAAACTTTTGCTAATAAGTACCTAAATTAATAGTTAAAGGACCTGATTTACAACTTTCTGATAAGTGTTGAATAGACGCTTACACCTATAAGGGTGTATGTATTTTTATTCGTGAAAAATGACTAATAAGTTTTGTTCCATACGTTATTCTAAATACAAAAATTAAGATTATTATTATTAATTATAAGTAACTTTATCAGAATGTAAGTAAAGTGAGTACAATCTTTGGCAACTTTAGCGCCTTGTACCTAAAAATTGGTACGCCACCCTACGTATTGGTACCCACCGCACAAACTAGCGGGTATACATACATACAGTTCATTTTACATACTAATTCTACAATATGATATACATTTTATCTGTAAGAATATGAGGATAGTATGGCGGGCCTGGGATCTCAGTTCATTAGTTTTTGCCAATACTATTTTCATTATTTTTTGGTGCCAAAAGTAAAGTCTACACGCAATCTATAAGTGTACCAAAATTTCATCAATTTATATTCATAATTACAGAAGAGAGCATGAGCGGACAGATAGATGAACAGAAGAAAAAGACAGAGAAAGAGCGAAACTATAAAGGTTAAGTACTACGGAACCCTAAAAATATGAAGAATAGGAGAGATTGTTTGTTTATTAGGGTTCGAGGCACTCGTGTTTGAGCTCAGTTTACATGCCGCTGTGGAGTGAAGTTGAAGTTTAATGAAGTGTCATAGCCGTGGTCCGCCGTCCGCGCCAACGTCACTCCACATGATTGGAAATTAAATTGCACGGCAAGTCGAGTGCTCGCACTGTCTAGTGTCCCGTAATTGTGTCCCATTAACTCCGGTTCGATCTACAAGTGTACAGAGCTGTAGCTGTCTGTAGACAGTTCGGTGAAAATACCTATTGAACTTAACTTCTTGAGGTGACACGTAGGATAGGAGGATACTTGTAATAAAATATTTAACAACTTAATTATGAGTTTACACGACATACTTGATGTATTTACTATAAATTAGACTTTTTGATATTGTCAAATTCGCTACAGTGCTCATTTGCAAGTCCGTCGTTTAAGTACTTGTTTTCACTCTCACACTCTGCGCCCTCTACCTAAAAAACGATGTGACGTAAAAAAAAGTTTATCTAATAATAGTTTTATAATAAAAATTTCTACAAATTTGATTGCCTATTACATTTTATGAAAATGTAAAGACGATAGGAGGCAGAGAAAAGGATATAAAAAAAAAAACAAATTTTTGCCTCCTTTGACCTTTAATATCTAAAGTATCATACACGTTGACATTTATGACTTTTGAGACAACATTGGTAAAATAAGGGTCAGATTGGCAAAGTAAGGCATTTTCAATATATCTATTCAAATTTGAACTTTATTCACTACGAAAAAGATGCACGTTTCATATGACACCAGTCATACAATGCACATGCGCTGTGAAGCGAGGTGCAACTTGCCATTCGAACTTTTGCAATGAAACGTATATCTTCTTGTGTGCCTAACGAAGAAAGTTCAATTATGAATAGCTATCGTTTCGTTTCGATAATTGACCCTAAATGTTAAAATAAAGGTGTGATGTACATAGCAATAAACGCAACGGTCCCGAACCACCCGCCGCCCGCGCACTTCCTCGGGAGGCTCCGCGGCGACCGGGTGTGTCGAGGGCGCTGCAAAATAATCTAATACTTTATTTCCTAATTGTCCCATATACCTACACCGGCACACTTGCCTACAGCTGTAGTTGACGACAGCACAAAAGGCTTATACGAAAATTCAGCTTAGATTCCTTAGTTGACCCCTTCACCTGAAGATGACTTAATCTTGGAATATAAATATTTAATACGAACGGTCTTACTTATTAGACACTATCTGTTTCCCGTGGCTCCGCCCGCGTAAATACAGTCTCCCTACGGGAACACTGTACTTTTTCGTGATAAAAAGTAGCCTATGTTTTAATCTAGAGCTATATATCATACCAAATTTCATCAAAATCCGTTCAGTAGGTTTTGCGTGAAAGAGTAACAAACATCCATCCATCCATCCTCAAAAACTATGATTACCTATAGACAACTGTAATGTGCACAGCCTCACAATACAAATGCTCCTACACCCTGTGGATTATTACGCCAAATAAAGCGTAACTAATAAAATTACCCAATCATCCTACTAATATTATAAATGTGAAAGTTTGTGAGGATAGATGGATGGATGGATGTAAGTATGGTTGGATGGGTGGAATTTTTGTTACTCTTTCACGCAAAAACTACTGAACGGATTTTGATGAAATTTTGTATGGTAGTAGTTTGAGCTCTGGATTAACACATAGGCCACTTTTTATCCCAAATGAGTACAGTATTCTATACTATTCTATACTATATTCTATACACGGGCAACAGCTAGTCTATAATAATCTATAATATATAGGTACTTATGTATTATTATAAAGAGGAAAAGTTTGTTTGTTACCATTGAATAGCGCAAATGTGATGAATGCAATGAATGCGCCGATACTACTTGCCCGATTTTGATGAAATTTTGTACAGATATAGAGAAAACTACGGGGAAGGACATAGGCTACTTTTTATCGTGGAAAGATATATAGGTATAAGAAGTAAGATATAAGGTTTTGCGGGATTAACTTTTGCGCGCAAGATGTAGCGGGCAACATCTAGTAATATTATAAAGAGGAATGATTTGTTTGTTTACATTGTAGGCTCCGAAACTACTGGGACGATTTTGATAAAACTTAGCACATATATAGAGTACACCATGGGAAAGAATTTAGGCTACTTTTAATCGCGGAGAAATGCACGGTTTCCGCGGGATTTCCTTATGCACGCTCGGAAGTCGTGGGTAACATCTGGTTGGGCATAAACATATGTATAAGCTTATATAAGCTTCATTATACAGGAACATTGTACTGCGTCAAAATTTTGTTAGCTTTGTGTAATTTTAAACATGAAACTTTGCAGCCCGTAGCGAAACAGTAGCCTGAAAGCGTGCACTGTTCGGTTTCAAATAAACAAATTAAAAGGCACAAACCAAATTTCTGTATATTTAACGGCAAAAGTTATATGTTAGGTAGAGAAGCCTGAATTTCGATAGGTACAATCATGTTTTGTTTAGGACCAATTAACATTATTATTTAGTTGGTCTAATAATATAATCAATTTATAGAAAATAATAATATGAAAGTTAACCACGGCGGCGCCCTCCCCCCACATAAAAATTTAATAAAAAAGGTTTTATTAATGTTGTATCTCCTTATAATAATTTTGCTTTTGTACACTGTAATTTTATTAAGTTCGTAACATTGATCCTACTGACAAACTGGAGAACAGTTTTGTGGGACTATATTATATACTAGCTTTTGGCCGCGGCTCTGCCCGCGTATTTACAGTATCCCACGGAAACACTACTTACGTACTTTTTCGGGATAAAAAGTAGCCTATGTGTTAATCCAGAGCTGAAACTACTACCATACCAAATTTCATCAAAATCCGTTCAGTAGTTTTTGCGTGAAAGAGTAACAAACATCCATCCATCCTCACAAACTTTCATATTTATAATAGTAGTAGGATTGTGTGGTAAGTTTTATGAAATAATAATAATTACGACAAGCGGCACATTTATTGTGAGTTATATGTAGTTAGATACTTTTGTACAATTTGCAAGTTAGATCGATAGATGATCTCTCAACAAAATGTGGTGATAACTACAGACTAAGAACTTTACCAAATCTTTTTGTGTCTGGGTTTACACCATATAATTTCAGAATGTTAAAATAAAGCCGACTTCTCGGATTAAAAATGATTTAAGACTGTATATCCCAATAATAATTCGTGTAATAAACGTGAACATGATGATCCTAAACACTGAATTATATATGGCTCTAATTAAGCCAGCAAAACAAATGATGAATTTTGAGAGGTTCGTTAACGGAAAAACCCGACGGGTACCGAAATGCGCTACATGAAATAAATATTATAATTTTTCACCGTCTAAATTACATTGCTGGTTATAAATATAAATCCTATGACGAGTAACCTCATAAAATATATTCTAAAAATTACAGCTCCAAAACAAAATCTACTAATATGTTGAATTTTTATACACGTCTTTAGACTTTTATATTATTATTATATCTTACATAATTTTCAATTCCTCGACGTGATTTAAATGTTCGGAAAATGATGTACATTATGTTGCCCTTATGAAACTTTAACGAGCTTAATAATTCCGGAAATGGGTTGGATTAGGCTAGGACTATACTCCGGAATCCGGAAGGCCGTAGAAAATTCTGAGCATTGAACCGCAACCTTAAAGTAAATCGGCGCTGAAGATTAATATTGTGCTGTTCAGCCATTTTGTTTTACAGCACAATTGATGCTTTTGAAATTTTGAATTGATAATTCAAAAGCAAGTACAAAATATACAAGACATTCTCTATTCGAGTAAAGAATATTAGGGATTTTACTATGATATAAATATATACGATCCAGGACTGTGACGTGGCCAGGTACAGTGCGACCATGTTTCGGTTTTCGACAGTTGTCATTTTTCATACATCGTCTGTCAATTTCTATAGAAAAACGAAGATTGTCAAACTTGCAAAGCAAAGCAAATTGTTTGTTTTACTGTAACATTTACGGTGGCTGAAATGCCGGCTTGTCGACCTTTATGCTACAGCCAAGCCCCATTATTAATAAAAATATTTACGCAACGGATACGTTTTTGTCTGGCACGTTGGAAAAGTCATTCATGATAGACATGAGACAACATGGATTAGCGTACCTGTTGCGTAAATATTTTTATGAATAAGAGGGGATAATAAGGTCTAACAATGGTGGACCGGCTTTTCGATGACCCGGTATGGAAGCCCGAATGGTGGAGGAAAACATCGCGAGGAAACCCGCACGTACCTATCTAGTTCGCCCTAGGCGTATTGACGTGCCATTCCTCTGGACTACGCTGACTAGTGACCAGTAGTAGTGACTATGTTGTGAGGATAGCGTGCGTGTCCAGCAAGCAAACGATAAAAAAATAAGTATAGTATAAAAAGTATTAAATATATTTCCGCTGTCTGGTACCCGTAACACAAGTTCTTCGGATACTTACCACGGGACCAGACTGACCTTCAAAACTTTCCTCTGTTGGTCACCGAAATTATATTTATGCACGTGTTAAATAATTTATTTAGGTACCTGTGTCGCAGAATATACGACGTGGGTTAAGAATAAAAACGAAAAAGTTTCTATATATTATATTAGTATTCCCAGATGTCATAAAATGAAAATATATTTACCTTTTATTTAGTTTTGGGTGGTTTATGCTAATGTCTACTCTCTTCTTCTTCTTGATCAAGTTAACATTGCAAGAAACTTATTTACCTTATAATATTTCATCTATATAATATTATTATATTATATACAGTGTGTTTCGTATCGAGGTTATGATATTTTAACAGCAGATAATACCGCATAATAATAGTCGCAACCCTCACCAGTGTTTCACAAGCAATTGAATATTTTACATTTTGGTTACTACCTTACGTAGAATAAATCACAATAGTCGGGACTCGGGACGGCTAGTGTTATCATAAAAATTACCAATTAAATGGCTAAAATCCTCTTTATAGATACAATCTTTTAGTTTACCTACTTGTAAGTATTCTCATATTCTAAAATGTATTCTTTGTATAATACAAAAGAGTATATTATCATGTAAGTACCTACATCAATTGTAAAAGTAGAATCAAAATATAATAAAACAAGAAATTTGAAGATAAAACAGATATCGGCATTAAGTGTGAAATATAAGCATAAGGAATGAGTATCAGGGGTAGCTAGTGGGAATTTCAAATATTGTGTCGGCTGACGGCTCCCGTTTTGAGTCACCAACTTTTCTATGAATTTTTAAGCATCGCTGAGTGCTGGGATTTATAAGGTCGAAAAGTACTTCGGGATTCCTCCAACTGTTTCATACAATTAATAAAGTATCGTCTGTCAAGCCTAAAATAGCCATACATACAAACTTAGTGTTGCGCGGGGTACAATTAATTAATAAAATCGGCCAAGCGCGAACCGGACTCACACACAAAGGTTTCCGTACCTACAAGACGGCAATTAACCACGTTTATTGTTCGGGACCCCACTTTTTTATTTTGATTAAGTATTTATTGTTATAGCCTTAACAGAAATACATCATCTGTTAAAATTTAAACTGTCTAGCTATTACGGTTCACGAGATACAGTCTTGTAACAGACAGACAGACGAAGAGTGAAGTCTCAGTTTTTACTCTTTAGATACGGAACCTTAGGTTTTTCACGTTACTCATGGTCTAGTACCATTAATTATTTAGAAGGTTTAGATAGTAACTATTCAATGTTTAGCTTTAGCTTCTAGAAAAAAACTATCTACAAGACAAACTATCTTCATTAACATCACTTACATCTCACAAAAAAGAATAGAAAAATATGTACACCTAGAGCCGTAGTTATGTAAGAAGGATTAGTTGATTCCGACAGATGGCGTTATATTAAAAATCGTATCCTGACGTAACGCGACCATAAAATTTCACTCTCAACGGCGCTAAAGGAGTTTCAGTTCAAAAAACATTAAAAGAGAATAAAGGTTATTTTTTAAATTACCATTAAAAAATAACCTTTAAAAAGGCTAATTAATTCATATTACATTCCTATTACATAAATAAACCTTTGCGAGGCCTGCCGCGGCCCGCCGCCCGCAGGCCGCGAATCACCTGCAGCCGCAAACCGCAGAATGTGGAAGACATTAGCTAATGTCAGAGTTACGACTTACCTACGACCACGTAATCTTGCATTTTTCATGAAGAATTTTGTTGAAATATAAGAACTTTGTTTTAAATACAGGTCCTAAGTTTAACGAAATATTAGATTTTATTAGACAAGTTAATGGAAGTAATTGTTTTAGTAAAATAGGTAGGCAAGGTAGGTGACATTATATTTTGATAGGTATATTATCTAAATATTACTAACTAGACTTTGCGCGCGACTTCGTACACGCAACAGAAATCTCGCGGGAACCGTAAATTTCGTCGCGATAAAAAAAAGCCTGTCCTTGTCCCCGTGGTCTACTCTATGTTTTGTCAAATTTCATCGAAATCGGCCCAATAGTTTCGGAGCCTTTTCAATGCCAAATAAACAAACAAATCCTTCCACTTTATTATATCGACTAGTGTAGATTAGATACTACCTTATATAAGGTATATGATTTATAAACACAGTAGGTAAGTACGGTTTGAATTGACGTTGACGTCAAAACTTCCTTTTTGAAGATGGTTCATTTTGTCGGTAGTTTGGGTATTGTCATCGTGTCCATGTTCATTTGTTAAAATATCGTCATATACGGCTCAGTAGTTTCTTAGAAGCCTTGGAAGTAAATCCTACGCATGATTAAGCATTACGTCACTCACCGCGGAGCGAGTTTAACAATCAAATAAGTAATTTAACCGTGATACCTCAAGGCCGTTTATCAGTTCCGGTACACTGGTTTGTAGAAACGACATTGTGCAGTGATGTAGTGTTAATACTGGAGATATTGAAAGCAGGTCCAAATTAACGGACTAACCTTCTTCAGCAAATATAAACTTGATGGTAACAGCCTCCGTGGTCCAGTGGTTTAGAGCTTGGCTTTAATCTCGGAGGTCGTGGGTTCGTTATCGCGTTGGATCAACAAAAAATGTTATTTACAAGTTTGGTTAGGACAATGCAGGCTGATCACCCGATTGTCTGACAAGAAAGACGATCCATGCATCGGATGGGCATATAAAAAGTTGATCCTGCGCCCGATCTCTCGCCAGACGTGTCGGTCATCCGTCCCACTGGGTTTGAGATTAAAAGGAACAGAGAGTGCTCTTCTGTACTGCGCATACACTTGGGCACTTTAAAGTAACTCCTGCGTAGCTGGCCTGGTTTCAATGAAACCGGTGTTTGGTGTAAGAGGTGGTAAAAGTTTTTCTGTGTTCCTGGGTCATGGATGTGTATTAAATATGTGTATAATATAATTTAAAAAATCTTAAATATATGTATAGTAAAAAGTTTTAAATACACCGTAGTCTGGTACCTGTAACACAAGTTCTTTGAGTACTTAGCACGGGACCAGATTGACGTGTGTATTATTAATACATAAAATTATTTTTCAATAATTTCTTATAAAGCAGTTACATAATTGAAAATATAAGACGCATTTTCTAATCGAGAAAAGGATATTGGGAATTTTACTATGCAACAATTACTTTCCATGGCGACCAAATATTAAATTAGGTTTAGATGTAAGCGTAATTAGGTCTGGATTACGACATGTCGCATTTCTGCAGGAGATGGGGGTAAATACTGTGATGTACTTCGAATAAGTATTCATATATTACTATAATCTATTTTTGTTTGTGGTCGCGTCTTTTTAAAGGCACTGATAATATACGCCCAATATATAAATAAATCAGACACGGATGATTCGAACATTAAAAATATTTCGATTCTTTAGGTGCGCAAAAAACATTCTGTGTGTTTAGTGAGCTGACCAATAACCATTAAATAACAATTAACGAACTCGTCCACTGACCACTACGGCTGCGTGTCTGTGCTATGTGGCGTCACTGGCGTGTGACATGCCCGGTGTCTGGACACGGCCGAGCGCCGTCCGAGGGTCGCGGCCAGACTCCGATAATATGCCAGTTTACCTTTGCCGCTGACTCATGCGCGCGCGCACCTCCGTGCGAAAAGCCACCGCGCTGTGATAAATGATAATACCTGTGTTCATCTCAAATGGGATTCTTAAGTGTGTCCTTATCAGTGTTCAAAAAGTGCCCCAATTTGAAACCGAAAAGGAAACGAAAGAGGTACACGATTTTAGAATGATCCGACATTAAAATATCTGATAACGGTTATCTGATAAAGTAAACATACCTTTCATCTCGAATTCGTGCACGTATGATCTTTATCGTCAAAAATAATGATCTTATCACGTTACATGGTATTGCGGTACATATTGTACCGCAATACCATGTAACGTGATTTCAGATCAAAGAAAAGAATATCGTTACTTCGTTATAAGTCATGCCTTGATCCATAAACGCTGAACAATTAAGATTTTCTGTGTTATCGCAAGTACTCGGCCACTTCAGTATTGACTACCTATTTTTATTAGTACCTACATCGTAAAACTAAAATATTTATTACAATTCGAATTAATAGTTTGAGACGCGTTCAAAAATGTGTTAAAAATTATCGTGGTTTAATGAACTTTATGGGTCTCATATTTTCCAACCTGTTGTGGATTTTAATGACAAGATTTTTTTTAAATTTTCCTCAATATAGTAGCTAGAACTTGGTACGAATTACTGAGGCATTAGTATAATATATTATAAAACGTGCTAAGTAATTAGTGACGTATGAGTTATGCTAAAATTGTTTACACTTATTTGTACTTGTGAAAATAAAATACAAACACTCGAACGTACTAGTTGGTTTGACCTTAACATTCAAATAATACTAATTAGATATGTATAAGTTGGTACTATTAATATAAGAAGGTATAAAAAAATACCTGATATTAGTTTTAAATTGCAAGGACTTTAAGCTTTAAATATATAAGCCATATATAGCCAATACATTCATCTGAGGATAATGATGAGGTGATCAGGAGGATCACTTGATTATCCTCAGATTAAAGCATGACCAGAGATCCAGATTTGTCATGATCGACCACTTACTGCCCAGTAAGTGGTCGATCATGACAAATTTGTCATCTATACTAATAAGTAATATTACAAAGAGGAAAAGTTTGTTTGTTTGCATTGAATAGGCTCCGAAACTACTTGACCGGTTTTGATAAAATTTGGTACAGATATAGATTAGACCACGGTGAAGGGCATAGGCTACTTTTTATTGCGGAAAAATATACGGTTCCCGCAAGATTACTTTTTGCGCGCACGAAGTCACGGAAAACATCTAGTTAAACATAATCTAGGTAATTCTTAGGTAAATAATATCTTACAGTAAGATAAAAAGGACTTTACGGACTTTAGAGACTTTAAGGACTTACTTGTAATAGTTGTTATCCTTTAGATTTGTACCACGTATAATGAAGTGAATCGTTACCTGACTTCATTTTATTGACCTCAACAAATGACCACGAGGCTCTATAGCATAATGTGTTTAACAAACACATTATGTTTATCATTAAATAATTATTATATTTTATATACATACCTCGTTTAGACTCCTACCTGTTTTTAAATTAAAGTACGACAGTTTAGAAATTTCTTGCTAAAATACAGAATAGATTTTCAGTAGTATTTCAAATTCATCCTAATTCCTAAGTGTGTCTCGTGAATCGTGGTCTTATTTCCTCTCGTTCTATCGAATTCGGCCTTAGAGTGTTCAAACAGTGTGGAATACTCGTACGTGCTGTGGACACGGTGGTGCTATTCTGGAAAACTGTGCACATTCTTCGGAAATTCGTTTTAACAAATGGATAGATATTTCATCCACCCATTTGTTTCAAAAGTACCTTTATTTAAACCACAATTCTAGAATCCTATTTATGAATTTGTGACTAATAGAAAACCAACTTCAAACCTTATTTGATAAATAAAACTAAATATTATAAATTATACTAAAGGTAACTAAAAAGGTAAAAGGTAACTTAAAACTTACATTAAAACTTACATTAAAATCGACTTTGTATAGACTACGTCAAGGTTTGTACATATTGTAAAAAGTTTGGTGTAAAAAACGAACACACTTAAAAACATAAAACGAGAATCTTTAAGGAAAATAGAATTAATATTAAAATTTAATAATAGAAACTACAATTAATCTTTATTCGCGTTAGTTAAGTAGGTAATAAAGATTCGACGATATATTCATTATTTTTCATACGTAATAATTGATCCTTGTTAAATTAATTCCTCAATCCTTAAGTCCTTTGAAATCATCACCGACCGCGGACATCCTGCTGCTATGGCGCAAACGGGCTACATTGCTCCATGGACCATGGCGTCCATGGGCCATTCTGGCCGTTCAGCCTGCAAATCCAATGCAGCGGCTTTGAAGCAGACCAGTAGGCAAAAATTTCAAATATGTGAAGAAAATAATATTATGTGTAACCAAAGTTCAAGGACAAAAACTTTTTTAAAACAAAATAAGCCCGGTCCAAGTGGTTGTTAGCGCATTGTAAGGGATACACAATATTCCTGTCGAGATGTTTGTTTATTATTTAACCATCGAATTTAAGTTCGTAGAGGAATATCGGTAACAAAGCCGAGTCTTGCAGGTTTTGTCGAGCCTGAAAGTGGGTGATGAAAGTTTGCATGGAGAAGCTATTATTTTTGACAGTTTTCATATTGATCATAAAAAATATGCCTCGTAAAAAATAAATTGGGATGCTAACATCAAGCCCTTTCATATTAAAACTAGTAGCTTCAACTTGCGAGCCTCTCATAGACAGTATATATAATATATCCCCAATTTTGATGATTTGTTTTCAAATATGCAGTTTTCAAAAGCTTCCTTGTATTTGTACCATAATATGTATAACGATGTTACTTGCCAAATTTCATAGGTCAGGGGTCGGCAACCTTCGGCTCGCGTGCCACATGCGGCTCTTTGGCTCTTTAAATGTGGAGCTGTGTCTCTTTAGTACTATACGCAAATATAGTTTATTTTATGTAAAAAAAAGTTTGATAATCGTTCTGAATCTATGAACGAAGATAAGGTATCATTTCTATCTCACAGCCACTTCGGCTGGCTGGTTGCGGGGAAAATAGCTTTTCCTGCAGCCAGAGGCGGCGTAAGGCGTGGGCGACGTGAGTAGAGCCTCCGCCTGGGGCCTCTGCGGCGGAGCATGGCCTGCGGCCATAACTCGGAATTCAGATGCAATAAATATAAACAACATAATATTATTTACTATATTGTTTTGTACCGATGTTCTGTTTTAGGCTATTGATTTTGTTGTATTTTTTATTGTGTACAACAAGTTAGAGTTGAAAGTTTAACCTGTAAAATAGACAAAAAAATTCCTCGCTCGCTCTGCTCGCTCGCATTGTAGTTAAAAATAGGATGTTTCTATGTTTTAATGCGCTTCCAACCCAAGACAGTTTAGTGTCTTCACCAGTTCTTATGAACAAATAGATTAGTTTCTTATAAAAAAAACTTTATTTAAGCTAGAATTTATATAATATGTACTGTTGGCAAGAAAAAAATTTTGTGGCTCTTCAAAAACTTAGAAATTTTGTAAATTGTAATTTTTGACTCTTCCGACTCAAAGGTTGCCGACCCCTGTTCTAGGTCAATGGGAAGAAAAAAACATTTTCATAGGATACTATGAATTGTATCATGTAGAGAGTGTCGTTATATGCGCTTTTTGTGGCAAAACGTCCGTATATTTTTACGTCAACTTAGTAGTCTGATATTATTCACAGCTTCAAGGGACCGTAGACCTCAGTATGAGGTTACAAGTGTTCCGTTTTTGGAACGTAGTTCCTTATGGCGCGTTGCGAATTGGAGGCTAGGCGGATTAAAATTGGCACGACACTTTTTGCCACTCGAAATCACAATGTAATAACGACTATTAAGAATGATACAATAAACGACCTTATCATCTTGACAATAATGTAGAATTTTGAAGTTACACATTGTGACTGTTATGACTGTTACATATTGTGACTAGCTAGCCGAGCGCTTGATGTTATTACTCAGTACGGAGCCGGACTTCGCGGCGGTAACACCTGTCCCTACCTAAGGCGCTAGTTCCGCGCGCACTATATATACTTAGTTCAACTATTTTTTTTGTATAATATAATATATTATATCTATACAGATAAACAAAATTGAAGTGTCTGTTTGTAATTTCAAATTAACACCTTTTATTTTCACTTAATGCATTTAAAAGTATGATCGGTACTTAGTACTTACAATAAAATATAAATTGTTAACATTTTTCTGTCCGTCTGTCAGTCTGTGTGTTTGTTCCGGCTAATCTCTGCATATATATGTATATTTCTTCCAAAATAGGCTTCAATTCTTCATTATCAAAATATATATTATAACTTCGTTCCATCCGGGTGTCCCTTGACACCTCTCAAGTTTTTTCCTTTTGAGGTACGGAACGCTTAAAAGTATAGGTACATATTATTGGATACTAATCAATGAACTATTGAACCGTGTGCATTCGCTACCCAGCTAGGACCTAACTCTCTGATTTGACCCGTAATCCGATCGCATATATATATAATAAAGCATATCATCACTGGTCCTAGCTAGGTATATTATATATTATATACCTAATTACCTCTAATTGGGACGCGAATTACGAGCAAATAGATGCATGGGGTATGAGCTATGACCGTCACTATGAACAAACAGATTCTGCATTAGTATGAGCACATGTATAGGACTGTGGCAACGGGACATTACAGTTGAAGATATTTTATTAAAGCTATAAGCACTATAATATTTAAATAGGACTAAACTCAGTTTAATTTTTTATTATTATATACTAATATTATAAAGAGGAAAGGTTTGTTTGTTTGTTTGTTTATTTTCTTTGAATAGGCTCAGAAACTACTAGAACGATTTTGATGAAATTTGGCACAGATATAGAGTAGACCACGGGGAAGGATATAGGCTACTTTTTACCGCGCAAAAATGTACAGTTTTCCGGGATCAACGTTTGCGCGCACGAAGTCGCAGGGAACATCTAGTATATTATATTTTTAATTTGTACATGAATGAGATTCACTAGTCAATACTAATGACGACGTGTATGGCACCAAAATAAGAATCTAATATTAATTTGATCGGTTATCTTGCAGTGAGATATATCAAATACATACATTTTACGTGCTCTTTTCTTTCGTTGTTTCAGGTGAAACCTAATAAAGTTATAAATAACTTACGTGTGGATTGTGGTGCCTACAACGTTTTGTAATTGTTTATGGCAAAGATATTTAATTCCGATTTCCTATTGATATTATAAAATTAATAAGTATTATTAATATTACAAATAATATGTATAGCTAAGTACAAGTTACAACCAAAAGGTCAATTCATTGAGATATCATTTATATAGCCATCGTTAAGCTACTAGGATGAACTGACTTCATAAATAACACAAAATACATATTACACACGAGTATGAACACGCAGTATGAAATAATTATGTAAATGGCTACAACACGCGCGACGTAATTATGTGACATTGATAAAAACATATTCGGAGGCAAATGACGCACTGCTAGGTATTATACAAATCGTTTCCTGATATTAAATTAATTGATTCTATGTAGACTTTGTTGTTTGTGTAATATTTTGGTAATTTTAATCATTTTTTTATATCAATGTTAAGTTAACAGAAAGAATCATGTAATTTAAATTCTAATAATAATGTTAATATTAACTTTGTTTCCGCGGTGTGTCTCACGGAAATCGTGTCTGCCGACATAAAACTTTGTCCATGCATTGAGTTATTTGATAAAAAGTTGGCACATATTAGATTTAAGCAATTAATTGCACTTATTCGAAATTCTAAAATTTGAACCAACATGAACTTATCATACTATAATATACATATTATTCTCTAAAACTATAAATCGACTACGTAATAGAGGGGTCTAAAATGGCCGAAACAAGAAAATAATTCGGATAGAAATCCAGAAATGCATAGGTTTAAAAATGGTCAAGATAGAGAGAGAGAGAGAAACAAGAGCCGTGGTCGCAGCCGCTAATGGCATCTAAGCGTCTACAGGTCTAGGTGTGAGCTGACTCTTAGGCCTAGAGAAGTTTCTAGAAAATGCGTATATTCGTCATACACATAAATACGCCTAGATAGATACAGATTAGAGACGGCTGCAATTTGACATAGACTGTTCAGAACTTTATGAAGTAGGTGCGACCACGACTCTACCTTGACCATTTTTATACCGTTCATTTCTGGGATTCTATCCGAACAATTTTCTTGTTTCGGCCTTTTTAGATCCCTTTTTTACGTAGTCGGGTTATATTTTTTTTAACATTTTTTTTTAATATCGAATTTTTCCGTTTCCCAATCGAACATAATTTTGAAATAATATTGATAAGTAATCAAATCACTTGAAATAAACATATAAAATCGGACTAGTAGTTTGGACACAAACATACCTACATACGTACATACATACGTACATACATACATACATACATAGACTGCTAAAACCATTACCCTTCCTTTTGGCTTCGCCGTAGTGGGGTAATAAGTACCTAACCATAGTTACTAAGTAGTAAGTTTTTTTTAAGATTGCAGCCTGTAACTTTACCTACACTTAAAACTACACCTACTACCTACACCTACAACGCACACCTAGGTAGTAGGTATGCGTTGTAGGTAGTATACATACATTATACATGCATAAGCTACCGATCCAACTTTAATGAATAAGGTGTCAATAGTTTCTTTATAATAGCCGGGGGGACATAGGCTATAGAATTTGCGTAGTCGGGTTATAGTTTTTACCTTTTGTTTATTAATATAATGTTTTTTCTGATAAGCTACTCATATCTTACTGATAACAATTCATGCACTAAAAAACAGTTCAACAATCCTATAATTAGACAGCAAAGTTCAAAGCGGTAGCTAGTAGCCTGTCCGGATCCTTAACCTTGGCATAGAAAGCTCGATATTATCTCGCGGTGTGCGCGCCGGTTATGGAATCTGGCTCTCAAGCTGAACTGGTTTTGCAGACATTATATAATATTTATTTACACAAAAACATCCTAAAATATTTGTATGAGCAAAATGTTTTACAAAAAATCGAAAATGTTTTTGAAACGTTGATAATATAATTTAAGTTATAGGCATTATGTAATTCGATTCGAAATAGACGTGGAGAGTCTATACATTGTTACCGTACCTATAATCTGACTTGTTTATCCATGGGACCAACTTGGCAGTACACCCTTAAAAAATATTTAAATTTATATTATGATTAACCCTTCGATAGAAAAAGGTAGTATCGAACAAAGTCGATACTACCTTTTTCTACTATTATGTTTAGACGTAAGCGGGTAATACAGTACACTTGGATACCAACAGTATCCCTAGCAAAGCCTGAATGACGTCATCGGTGGAAAGCCGTATAAATTGTAGAGAAACTAACAAAGGGGAATATGAAAGGGGAATAGAAGGGGATTATGCCAACGTTTGTGCCGCATCTCATGCGGCGTGACTTGCTTACTGATCTCATGCTGTATGGGATACATCATTGATATGATTAACTAGCTCGCTGTTGTTTTTATGATGGATTCCAAGCTAGCCGGACAAGCTGCCAATTTGAATATTCGCGTAACTAATATTAGCATAAGCGTAGCGCGCGTATATAAAAGGTGGTTTTATTCATCCATCTTGTGTCAATTTAACCATCCAAAATGGTTGTCAAGTCATGGATTCAGAGTGTTTTTGTCATGGATAGAGAAATCATAATAATCTATATAACAGTATGTAATTATATAAAAAATAGTATTTGTACAAATTTATGCTATTTTCCAAGTCACTGTATTTAATCAACATCAATTATAACTTCAATCAATAAAACGCCATAGCCTTTGTAGCGCTTAACTTGAAACGTTATGTAAATAAGGGCTCCAAACTAGGGAAGGTTGGACGTATTGAAAGTAAGCGGTCCCTTGTATTGTGTTATATACACGTCCTCATAAACTTCCGACGGCCGCGGCAGTAAGAGAGCCCAAAACATAAAGTATTTATAAGTGGAAAACTTGGTAAAGGCCCGGGTTTCTTATTAGTATAATACGCGACTAATATACACGTCTCCCTTTCACTACTGAAGCGCCATAATATTTTATCTTGTTCCCGCGTCCTCACGTGCGTTAACGGCAATAAGTTAATTATTGCCGAAGATATTATCATATTCTTTGTTTTGTACGTACTTTAATACTGAAGTAAGCGGGATCCATATAAATTATAGAACATCAAAGAGTGCATAAACCTTCGTACCATTTATGTATCAAAAATGTATGTAGGTTCTGGCCTTCTACCATACCTTACTATACGGTCCATGGTTCCAAAGCTATACCTTTAATACAGCTGGGGATGGATAGGTGTTGACTGTGGGCATATATTTCAAGGCGTATACCTTGATATTATAAGGTTTGGTAAAATCAACTTCGGATATTATAAAAAAAATATTGTCATACTCAAAGTTAAAAAATCATCTCACAATGGGTGAATCTCCACTCAACGCAAACTTCCCCATATAAAGGAAATTTCTTTTTTGCGAGTAACAATTATCAGTACCAATTATGTTTGTACCTAAACGTCTATACATAAGCAGTAGATCATATGCCCAAAACATCCGTAATTGATTTTACCGAACCTTATATAGATATTATTGTTTTTCGGATTCGGATGTGCATTGAAAACAATCAAATATTAAAATCATAATGTGTTTTTTTACAATTAACAATTAATTACTATTACATAATAATACTTATATCTATTGACGCTTCACACCACGTCAGTCTGGCCCCGTGGTAAATATTTGATAAGTACTCTTCGTGGTAAGAACTTGTGTTGCGGGTACCAGACAACGGAAATATATGTCATACTTTTTGTACTATACTTATATGTCTTTAAGATTTTTATTAAATTATACACATATTTAATACACACCCATGACCCAGGAACACAGAAAACTTTTTTGTTTCCTGGCGGGATTCGAGCCAGTGAACTCCGGCTTGAGCTCCAATGCGCTAACCACTGAGCCACAGAGGTCGTCACTATTTAGGTGTTTTGAAGGAAAATACACGTACGTCGTACGTGTAATTCTAATAATCTTATAATATGAATTATGAACTTATTAACATTTGGTAAAAAATGTAAGACTTTTACTTGCACATTTATGATCTCACTAGCATTAATTGTTCGCGGCTTCGCCCGTATGTAATTAGGTTTTAAACTTTCATCCCCTATTTTACCCACCTAGGGGCTGAATTTTAGAAAACGCTGAAATACATAATTTATTATTTTTTTCGTGCTCAATTCATACGAAGTTTCATGCAAATATGTCCAAGGAATAAAAAGTTTCATACAAACTTTTATCATCTATTTTGCCCCCTGAGGGGTTGAATTTTGAAAAATCCTTCCTTAGTTCCTCCAAATTACTAGCCAAAGCTAATTCACTGATGTATCAACGCACAAGCTTTGATACGGCAACACACGTATTTCTCATATGACGTAGACATCCACTAAGGAAGGATTTTTCAAAATTTCACCCTCTAGGGGGTTAAATTAGGGATAAAAGTAACTAGATGTCGCCCTGTGGTCGAAATTCGACCATAATTCATATTTAAAAAATATTAGCATTCTGCACATCTTCCTCCACATAAACTTTAACTGTCCCTAATTTCATACTCCTCTTGTCGCACAATTCTCGTGAAACCGTATTCAAAGTTTTTGCTTAACTACAGGTAGCATTCCGATTCCAGCTGGCGTCGCCCGGCAGTCGCGGCTCGGTGGTCGGTGGTCGCGACCGAACCACTTTATAGGGATTTGTATCTAACGCCGCGCCGCTGAGCCGCTCCAGAGGCAGTATGGCAGCACCGCTCGCTCGAAATGACGTCATTTAAATGAAAATTACTAGTTTTTAATTGAATTAATTGCTAATAATACGCTACTTTATGATTTTCGAATTTAAACTCTCAAAGACAACGTTATTCGCGATAACATATGGAAGGATATTGCAAATAAACTTAATAAATTCTTCTTCATCTTCTATGATTCGCTTCAGGAGTTCGCGTTTCGTTTTATTTATGTTATCCGACATAGTTCTGATACACAAAACACGAGTGAAAGCACAACTATTCACACTGACTCCATCTTGTCTCCTGCACGTGGCAGTCGGCAGCTGCTATCCGAAAGGACGTGGCGGCGCCGCACGGCGGCGGCAGTCGGTCGAGACCACCAAGCCGCGGCTGCCAGGCCCCGGCAGTTAGGATCGGAATGCTACCTTAATTAATAAATTAAGATATATTTTTGTAGATGTCAAGCTTTCCGTACAATTTAAGTCTAAGCGACTACCTATCAATGTTAAGATGTCACTTACTTACATTGCAATAATATCGCAATTCGTGCGTCCTATTAAAAACAACCAAAATACAAAACCTTTGCGCCTTTGATGATTTGTGAGATGGATTACTATTTTATGCTTCGATTTTAGTCATCCAGTGCCGGATTTACCCGCAGCCCTCCGTCGCCCTCATTTAAAAATATTGACTTAATATATTATAAGTATTAAATAATTAAAATACTTATTTGTGTTTGACGGCCATTCGAAAACAGATCGATTCAACTAATATCTTTCTCGATGCGACAATAATATCGATTAAACTTCTTAAGGGTACAACACTATTTGTTGAAACACAAACTGTCTTTGTATGTACACATGTGAAATTTGTTCAAACACAAACTGTCTTTGTATGTACACATCTATCACACATACACACACATAGTATAACACTATGTGTGTGTATGTGTGAACCACATCCATGGTAGTGTGTTGCTGATATTTTCATTAATTTAATGTATTTCTAAGCATATCTATGAGTTTATATGAGTTTTTCGCACTTTGCTCAGCTACGTACGCGTTATACTTTTTGCGTTGCTGGCAAATCGGTGACTCGGGTTTGAGATCCGGTCAAACTAATTTTTTGTGATTATTTTAGTTTATAATGGGGTCCCCATTATAAACTAGCCTATGGGGAAATACAATATTTAATCAGGCTATGAGAGAGTATATAGGTAATTCCCTGAATCTTCAGTTTGCAAAGTTTATGGGCGAATGAAGACCCCGGGGACAGGTAAGTTATTCAAAGTACGTTGAATGCTTTCAAAGTTTTTATTATATTTTCAGTTTTCCTTTTGTATTCGTCTTTTATCGTAAAATATAACATTCTAAAACAAATATATACTTTTTAGGAACTTCAGCTTATGAACATATCAAAAGACGTTGATGCTTATATTATGTATATAATAATATTATAATTTATATTTTTATAACATAAATATATACAAAATGAGATGTCCTCACTGACCGACTGACATAAAGACGCACGCACAGCCGTAACAGCTAACGATAGAAATGTGAAGTTTGGGCAATAGTCTTACGCTCGAAATTAATAATCAATCTTAATCTTATTTTAGCTACCTGAGATCAAGATTTCAATACATTTCAACGATCCTAGGATTAACTTTACGTCAATTTTTGGTTGAGAATCTAAGATTCAAGTCAATCTAAGATTTTAGTTACGTTATTAATTTCGAGCGTTAATTTACAATGAAGACGCACACTAAGAAGGGATTTCGAAAAATTTAATTTATTATTTAATTTATTCGGGGCGAAATAGGGGTTGAAAGTTTGTATGAAGAATCTTTGAACCTGCACTAATCTGTAAATAGATTCATACATTTCAATAGGTATATTGAAATTCAATAGGTATATATTAGCCTTAAGGCTTTATTGGAATTCGCCCTCTGAGGGTGTATAATAAGGATTAAAGTTTTTATGAAAAATATTTAATGTCTGACCCGATTTCCATGAAATTTAATGTCCGAGGTAATAAAAGAGTTTTTTTCGTATTCAGTGATATATATATTTGTAATAGTTATTTTTAGTTTGTCCTCTAACGGGTCGAAATGGGGGTCCAAAGTTTGTATAGTGAAATATCAACAGCTAGGTGGATTTACGTTGAATTTGGGCACGCAGATAGTTATTATGATAACGCGACGTAGAAAACAATGTTTCGAAATGTAGCCACGCCACGCCCCACGGGGTGCAATGAGATGCGGATGAAGTCGCGCCTAAAAGTTAAGTAACTTCCAGGATATAAGCATCATCACGAAGGTGCTCATGTTAAAATATTGTTATTAATAACATCCATATTGCCTACGTACAAGGGCTGCACTAAAAGTATCGGGAATGGAATATTTCCACTGTTCCTGTCATATTAAAATCTTTTTAATTTAGAACTCCTTGGTTTTAAAAATCGAATACCGTTTATTTATTTAAAAAAAGATTCTCGGTCTTGTCACAAGATCTTGTCAAACTTGTTTAGTCGTTGAGAAAATGGAATTGACTAGAATTCTAGAGCGATGATTTATTATGACTTTCGAAGTGGTTTAACACAAAAACAGTGTGTTGACCAGATGATTTCTGCATTTGGTGATGAAGCCCCATCCAAAACCATAATTTATCGCTGGTTTGCTGAATTTCAACGTGGACGTGTCAAACTCAGTGATGATCCCCGTCAAGGTTGTCCAAAAACTGCAGTCACCCAAGAAAACGTTGATGCTGTGCGTAAGCTGATTGAGGAAGATCGACATGTGACATACCGCGAAATTCAGGCAACTTTAGACATTGGCATAAGTCAAACACAAATAATCTTGCATGAACAATTAGGTGTAAAAAAGTTGTTTTGCCGATGGATACCGCATTTGCTCTGTGAAGAGCAAAAAGCAGCTCGCGTTACTTGGTGCGTCAGAACTCTCGAAAGATTCCACGCAGGATCCTCAAATGCTGTATACAACATCGTATCAGGTGACGAATCCTGGATATACGCGTACGAACCCGACACAAAAGCCAGTCACGAGTTTGGGTGTTCGAAAATAATTTAAAGCCAACAAAATTTGTTCGTTCACGGAGTGTTGCAAAAAAAATGGTGGCCACGTTTGTCTCCAAAACCGGCCATGTTGCGACTATTCCGCTTGAGGGACAAAGAACGGTTAATGCAGAATGGTATGCTAACATTTGTTTGCCACAGGTCGTTTCTGAACTCCGTAAAGAGAACTACAACCGCCGCATCATCCTCCATCACGACAATGCGAGTTCTCACACCGCGCACAGAACAAAAGAGTTTTTAGAGCAAGAAATCATAGAATTATTAGACCATCCGCCGTACAGCCCCGACCTAAGCCCTAATGATTTCTATACTTTCCCTAAAATAAAGAATAAATTGCGTGGTCAGAGATTTTCATCACCTGAAGAAGCTGTGGACGCCTACAAAACGGCCATTTTGGAGACCCCAACTTCCGAATGGAATGGTTGCTTCAATGATTGGTTCCATCGTATGGAAAAATATGTCAAATTTCGCGGAGAATACTTCGAAAAGCAATAAATACATTTTTAAATAGTAATGTTGTGTCAATTCCTTGATTCCCGAAATTTTCAGTGCCGCCCTCGTAGCAACGGTTTTTTAAGTGTACAAATAAAAGGTAATTTTAATGTTAATCCGACTACTATTATAAATGTGAAAGCTTGTGAGGATGGACGGATGTATGTCTGTATGGATGGATATTTGTTACTCTTTCACGCAAAAACTACTAAACGAATTTAGATGCAATTTAGTACAGTAGTAGTTTGAGCCTTGGATTAACACATAGGATATTTTATCCCGAAAATGTACAGCGTTCTCGTGGGATATTGTATTTACGCGGACGGAGCCGCGGGCAAAAGCTTGTATTAATAATATTTTTTTCCGTCTTTATTAATATTTTATAACACGGATTACTACCTAGACATTCTCCTCAATACAGTATATTTTGGAACTCACTTTATAAAATATTCAGTCGAATATAGCCTCGGCAGAGATGACCATTCTTTATTAAAAGCCCGTCTAGAGTCGTAACAAAATATAATTTCTAAAGCACTTCAAAATAATAATAAAACAATTAAGCCCACTAGAATATTGTTTTAAACACTTACGGATTGTGTCCTCCCGTGACCACGACTGCTGGAAAGTAGCCGAAACGTCGGGAAAAAGAAAAGTGCACCGCGACACAATCCGTAAGTGTTTAAAACAATGAACAATATTAGCGTAAACATAAGAAATCTATATGTGACCCGCTAGAATAACTAATACAGGCTTACATACTAGTACCATTTTATATAACAGTTTTATATTCATGGTAGGTCCGATAGATACTGTAAGTTCTGTACAATAAATATACGGCAACTGCCTAGTACCTAGCGATCATGACCAACGTGAAGAAATGTTTCACTGGAATATTGTATTCGATTTCTATGTCACTAAATATGTATGTCTAACTTTGTGAAAGTAATTTTAATAATTTAATATTATAATATATCTATATCATAAGAATGCAGCGCGTTTATGTAGTGTGATCCCACTTAAACTTTTTGGAATTAGGAGCATCTTGGCAAAAATATTATTAATTAGTAATATATAAATACATAATATAACAAATATATGATTTTATTTTTGCAGGAATATTATTAAGTGTTTTATCGTGGCAATGATTCGAGGGCCTATAGTTACTAATGATAGGACTTATTGAAACTTAAGGGCCATACTGATCGTCCAGCCTGCAAATTCAGCATTCGGTACTAATGTCATTAGTGTCAATATAATTTTTGATTACAAGTTCACTTCAAGGTCGCGGCATTAAATTTGCAGGCTGGACGGTTAGTATGGCCCTTTGAGGGGCATCCTGATTGACACCATTGACACTAATAATGGTCATACGTACCGGTGTTGGATTTGCAGCCTGGACGATCAGCATGGCTCTTTACTTGCATTGACAATTCAAGGTGACTTTCTCCTCGCTATGTCTACCCATACAACTTACACTACGACTTATACAAAATAACTTATGACAGGAAGTATCGTCCCCCCGCTTTCAGCTGCTTTAAACATGTCGTTGATTGGAAATGTATGTTTGTCAACAGACGCACAAGCGAGAGTCAAGTTGCACGGGTAATACGGTCGACGCCTGACTGGAGTGACACTGCCTTTAGCGGGGAGCACCTCTGGTTGCCAACCTCTGTGTCGGGGGATTGCTGCTACGTCGGCGAATCTGAAGGTTGCCAGGTTTGTAAAATCTTAAATACCTAAACTTATCACTAACTTTTGCAAAAGGTTTGAAATTAGGTTTCTTTGGTTCGCCGCTCGTTACGCGTCGTAAAACCTGTTCCTTCCTAATGTTCGACTTATACTTATAGGTACTCGTTATCAATAGCGAGCGAGCGAAGCGAGCCAGACGTTTTTTGGGAAAGAGATCAAAACTGATAGAAGAACTTTCGGTTGGCCTAAAATGTATTGTTTGTTGCAGTTGGGCGGATTTCTATAATATGTTACATAAACTTAAAAAAAAACGGACAAGTGCCATTCACACAGAACCATTCCGTACAAAGTAGGGACATAATAATAGTTCTCAAATCAAAAGCCCTTTTATAAAATTTAAAATATAGGTATCCATTTGAAGTGGTTACCAGACCCAACGTATTTATTATGATTCAATTACAAATGTGTAGTTTCTATTTTTTCCTTTTGAGGTAAGTAATCCGAAAATAGGATGAAGTATAAGGTTTAGTAATATATTTTTAATAAAATAATAAGAATAATTCCTCACACCGCACTGACCGACACCCACGAGCCACGACGCAGGCAGGCGACGCACCGAGATGTCCGGAGGCCCGCGTTGTTTCAAATTTGGCTAGGACGATTATGCAGGCTGATACTCTGATTGTCTGACAAGATCACCTATCTGCCTGATCTCTTGCCAGTAGCGACTATCTAGTCGTGTCGGTTGCGTAACGTATACAAGTATACAAATTGAGGAAAAATTCTTATGTCTCAAACATATCTTCTTTACACCCTGTAACTGTGCACACGGAGTGACATGACCGATCGTTCGCGCAGCGCCGCACCTGCTTCAACATAATAACAAGAAAGTGTTCATTTATGTGAAAATCTTCTGAAATCTTCTGTGTGAAAATGGTGTAACTTCATCTACCAACTCAATTTAGCATACATACATACAGAAGAATGCCTAAGGTTCCCTACACCAAACTACGATGCGTTGTCGCCGGCAAAGGAAGCCGGATTTTTCATCGGTCGCGACTGTTAAAATCGTAATGTTCCCTAATAAGTAAAATGTTTTATTTTAAATGTATAGATCACGAAAAATACACGAAAACACAAGAGAACGTTTTACGCAGTCGGGTTTGTTTAATTTTTTAAATTTATTTATTTTATTTTACACTTTTAAGTTCTTGTTTATCTTTAATTTACCTCAAGACCATCCGCAGTCAGTAGCACTGTATCAACAAAAGTTCTGTCTAAATGCCTATAATTAAGACTAGTTCCGACTTTAAATCGTTATATATCCTAAACGGTAATTTTGTTTGTAAAACTTGGCATAGTTCGACGATTTTTTTTCTTTTTCACAATATGGCGTCCAAATTTTCCAAATGTAAACATTACTTTCTAAGCGCCGTCATGACAAATGAAACGACGGATCATGTATCAAAATCAGCCGACACGTTTGGTATAAATAGTGCCAATAGTGCCAACACATTTGAACATACATATACACATAGGCTGATAAACACATTACCACTCCTTTGCGTCACGCAGTCGGGTAAAATACTACTAAACACGTACTCAATGATTTGTATTTATTAACTTACATATAAAATTCCATGAAAACCGGTTCAGATTTAAAATATTTTTCATATACACACTCAACCCATATTTTAGAGGAATTCTAATCAAACCTGAAACACATATTTAATGAAATATTATGTTTAAGACCATGAATCTCAGTTTTCAACAAAATCGGTGCAGATTAGAGAGAAAGATTTAGATTTTCAATACAATCTTTCAACCCCTATTTCACCCCTTTAGGGAGGGAATTTTTCAAAATACCTTCTTAGTGCGCGTCTACGTTATAAATTACACTGTTACTGTCATGTATAAATAACAACTGTTTAAATTTCACGTTTCTACATCTTTCCATTAGCGGTTACGGCTGTTCATAAACCCAAGTATCCTTACACTCGTTAGATTTCTCTCAAAATCCCTAAAATCTAACGATACCTTAACTGTCGAAATCCATCCAGCCGTTTAGAAGATATGTGGGAATAAAGAATTTACAAACGAACATACAAGATACCCGTAAAAAACATAAAACTTGACAGTCGGGTAATAAATGATGGTAGTCCATGTGATGAACTTTAAAAGAAAACTATAACGGCTATAACTTTGTTAGTTCAGGAGTTATAGAGACTTAACTTGTACAATGCGCTTACTTGGAAAACTTCTTACAGATATAATTATTAAGTAAACATGTAAAATATTGGTATATTGGTGCGGAACCTCTCGTGCGCGTCCGACGAGCTGGGACCTGGCCGATTTTTATTTTATTACAATCCCGTCTTAACAAGATCAATATATAGATACTAAAAGCAAACCAAAAGCAAATAAAAGTTAGCAGTTTAAATGACGATCAGCATAATAATAAAATATTCTTAAAATCTTCAACTCGGGGCTGAATTGAAAAGTTTTCCAATAATTAATTATGTCCTTAGGTCAGCAAGTTTTGAGAAAATCTTGATCGTGGTAAGTTGTAAAATGATCATGTAATTAAGTAAATATAATACGCAGCAGGCAAATTGTTCTGTCTAATCTAAAAAAAATCTGTTATAAGTACCTACCTATCTATAAGTATATAAAAGAAAGTCGTGTTAGTTACACTATTTATAACTCAAGAACGGCTGAACCGATTTGGCTGAAAATTGGTGGGGAGGTAGCTTAGAACCAGGAGGCGGACATAGGATAATTAAGTGTCCCGCCGAGTCTGTCTGTCTGTATGTTCGGGATAATCTCAGAAACTACTGAAAGGATTTTCATGCCGTTTACGTTTACCCACAGAGTGGTTCCTTAGGAAGGTTTAGGTCGATAATAATTTGTTAAGGTTTTGTGGAAATTGTTTAATTTATGATGATAATTGTTGAAGGTGTCGCAAAAAATCAAGCCGTCTGGGAACTTTTATCGAAAACGCTGCCTAACCTAACAGAGGGTAGCCCTAGTCGCTAGACGTGAGTTGTGCAAGTTTTGTTGTTTTGAAAGGAAATGTAGCACCATATTATGTATGATGGTCAAGTTCGTTACAAGCGTGTAGAGTTGTATCGTGTCCGAGAGAAATTGTACCTACTTATACCTACAATTGGATATATTTCAAAATATAAAATAGGTATGTACTTAATTATAAAACGTTTTTCTTTGTATAATTAACTATTGTAAGATAATCATAGTATTGAAATACTTCCACGATACTACCGCCTATTAAATAATAATATATAATATGTATTATGATCGTCTATTATTATGATATCTACAAATTAAAATTGATAGTAGATACGGATCCAACTTTCCACTTACCGTAAAAGTCGATTTATTCAAACGATTTATCACCAACAATAAACACAACACAAGTAGTCTCACATTCAATATTCACATATAAGTTCATAAACACGTATTAGTTTAAACTGTAAGACGAATTATATTAATTATATATTTATCACTTCTCACTGCTCAATATAATTTCAAAAAATATTATTATTAACGTTGTAACATGATTTTACATCCAAGGACACACGACTACTTTTCAAAATTTTTTCGTCTCGTGATGTACGTTATATTATCTAATAACGGCCCCTCATTGGTGAAAGCTACAAAATTGCGGGTTAATGTCACAGAAAAATAGGCCTTTATTACTTCAAACTATCATCGGACAAATCATATTAATAATATTGTTCTTAAGTTGGCCAGCCAGTTGTTAAAAACAAGTTTGAATTTCAACTTTATTTCTAACGAGATAAGGTTCCAATGATCCCACCATAACTCCGAATATATCGGGTTTTAAAGAGATCTGTGAATATTCATGTCAAAGTTGCAACGTGCAGCGCATAGATGTCGCTTGAGTCGGTCACGCTATCGCTATCGCTTGTCCGACCTGACTTGGTCTGCGATGGCATAGATATGTCTATCTTTTAAGGATAGGTTACTATACCCATTCAAAGTTCAAAAAAATTATAAGGATTTTGTGGTATTTTCAGAAGCTATTAAGACGGATACAATTTAATTATCTTCATATAGGAGATATCTTAAAATTAAAAAGTACGTGTCAAAATTTATTATAAAATATATATTTTTAATCTGTGCTATTTACTATATTGCAGGTATATTTGCTAAAGAAGTTTTTTGCCACGAACATTCCCCCACGCGGGCGAAACTGCGGGCAAATTTAAATTATACACGAATAATTACAACCATTTTATTTAAATCATTCGAATAAATTGGTAATTAATGCATGCAAAGAGTCGTATTTTAGCTTTATATCGACGAAGTGTGTGTTAAATAAACTAAAAATCTAAAATAAATAAAAAATTAAAAATACCAAATGCATAAAAACAGACACCTAAGCAACGCAGTGAAATAATGGACATTATGTTTGGTAGCAGGCGTAACTCATTTATTTTTGTACGATATATAATTTGCAAATTATTTTTTGATAGTATTAAATTTTATAAAATACGTACGTACGTATGTCGTATAAATATAATAAGCAATAATTTAACAATCTACTCACACGATGCACAGAGCAAAATATATTGAATGTATTAATTAAACAGAAGCTTTGTAGTACATATATCTATAAAAATAGACACTTGCACACAATATCAGGCCACTCGCAGTACCTATGCTAAAATCATGGAATATTGATAGCGTATCTATTTCTTAAAACAATAGCAGGAAATTGGAATCTATGCTCTGCAGCATTGTTGGGAGTAGTTTATCCGCCACCAAGAAAAATAAACAGGGTGTTTAAATCACTCTCGGTCAACAAACGCATACAACAAAATATTGGTACAAGGTGTTTACAAGCAAATAGGCAGAATTCGAAAAAGCTTCCTCTGTTATAATTTTATGAAATTTTACACAATGCCTAACTGAAAGAGCATCGCGCGGATCCGTAACAGGTACAAATTGTTCCCCTAACGTTGTGGATGTACGGTCGCCGACAGAGTCGGAACACACTTTTGAACCTTATTGCCGACTAATAAGGTCGAAAACTGGTAGACCGGATTTGTCGGGAACTGTACGTAGGTATACATTGTACAATGTACATCGAATGTAAATAGCGGAGGCCTTTCACGTGGGGCAGGAGATAATAATTTCCTTTGCCATTTCCAACTTTTCCAGCCATTGTGCGGTTCGGTCGTTAGTTGAATAAAAGATTAATGAGGCGATCCACCGCTCGCGATGACCTGTCGCATTCGATACAACAGGAGGTAAGCAATCATTAGCTAATTGTAGAGGCTTTCATGATACTAATAAATAGTTTAGTGCCTGTACCGCCGCGTGTAATAATTATTGTCTCCAAGTATATAGTTTCTTCTTACTTACTTCCCCCAAGTTCCGAGTTACAGCGGGATATTATAGATAGAGATACGATAGATACGATAGAGATATTATAGATAGAGATACGATAGATACGATAGAGAGATAATCTCTCTATCGTACGATTCCGATAAAATTTATAGATTTGGTTTCCAAGTACAAACATAGGAAAGCTTATGTTTTATTAATACATTCAATAAGTACCTATATTTTGGATTGATGGTTGGTTAGTTGGTTGGATGGATGGATGTATGGATGGATGTTTGTTACTCTTTCACGCAAAACCTAGTGAACGGATTTGGTATTGTAATTGTTTAAGCTCTGGATTAACAACTAGGCTACTTTTTATACCGAAAAAGTACAGTGTTCCCGAGGGATACTGTATTTACGCTGGCGGAGCCGCAGGCAAAAGCAAATTATATTAAAGGTCATTGATAAAGCTTAATATTATCAAAAAAGGAACGTTGAAATAACAAAGTCGAGGTGTACCTATGGATCTTGATAAGAAGATCTGTACATTGTAGATACACACAATGTATCCGCTAGCTGACGCCGTACATTGCGAGAATTGTATTATAAGGATGTTATGGATATGAAAAATAAAAAGAATCACAAAAATATTCGTCTGACCGGGATTCGAATCCGAGACACCAATTTGCCAACAGCGCAAAAACTCTAACCCTAATCAAGCCGCTAACCGGATTTCACTCTATCTTAACATATATTGTACCTAAATTAAAAATGCGCAGATTTATTCAAACGATTTATCACCAACAATAACAATCGGATTTCACGCTATCTTAACATTTATTGTACCTAAACTAAAAATGCGCAGTTTATCAGAGATAATACCTAGCTAGATCGATTTTCCTCCCCCAAAACTACCTGCATACTGAATTTCGTGGAAATACGCAAGTATTAGCTGTATAAGTATAACCTGCAAAGCTTTCCTAGATTCCGATTATGCTTATACAAGATTTGCTCGTTTAAAGTATAAGATTATACTGGTTACAGATACGGTTACGGATATGTAATTATTTCGGATTATCCGCTAGTATGAGATCAAGATAAAAGTACAATAACACGCTACGGCACTAAAGTACAATATTTAGATCTCCATCCGGATATTATTTGAAACTGTTTACATGGGAGAGTTATGCTTCAGCACGAATGGGCCGCATCGGCCGTATAAATAATACGGACTTACAGAAAACTGGCGTGAAATAACGCTTGTGTTTTGTTTCGCCTAGGACAAACTACTCCAATAAATAATAGCGTAGAAGGTTTCATTGTCACCAGATCTTTGCTATAGGTAATAGAAGGGCAATAGTATGTTAAGATGTTGTTTAAATCTATCTTTTGACATTTAGGATTTTTTTAGGGTTCCGTACTCCTCTCAACTGTGTATATATAAAATTAAAAATAGCTTATGCTGTGGTCTATTAGTTATTGGTTATAAATGTAGCTACGAAAATACTTAAAAAGTAGCTTTTGCCCGCGGCTCTACCCGCCTAAATACATTATCCCACAGGAACACTCTACTTTTAACTTTCACATTTATAATTATAGTACATAGTAGGATAGTAGGATTAAAAATGAATTGAAACACACATTATACTACATATCAATATTATATTATTCTTATGCGCTTCTTCTTCAGAAAAATGTTAGGTATGTATTTAAATGATTACCCCTAATTTTTATTGATTTATTAGTCAAGACAGAATAACGTGTATCGAGGCAGCTAGTACTATAATAATATTTCACATAATATATTTAACTGTAACGGTTTCATAATTATTTATTATATTTTTCATATTTTTCGACCTAGCTCCTTGTGAATAATTATTTAGTTCCATGGTTAGAATCATAATAACTAGGTTTGATAAATGAAATAGGATATAATTTATTGTCATTATATTTTATTATAATGTAATTAAATATTTACCCAGTAGTATAGATTTAACCAGTTAAATAGGGGAAAAAATTAAACAACGTTTTAGCCAGTTGTTTTTTTGAACTTCACCGTTTTTAGGTGTTTTAGTTTGAACAGATTTTAACTGAAAAATGGGAAAAAAAATTGCTCGCTCGCTCCGCTCACTCGTATTTGACTTAAAAACATATTATAATATTTTATACTGACATTCAGATTAAGGCGATTGCCTGATATAGTATTTCGGAAAAATATAAAAAAATCATTTTTTTTATTGATTGTTTAAATTGTATTTTTCCGATGTACGCAGTCTTTTAGGGTTCAAATTTCAAACAGGTAAAATAGAAAAAAAAATTGCTCGTTTTCGCTAGCATATTAAATTATATTTTAAATTATAAATTAGTATCGACATTCGGTTTTAGGCTTGTTGTTAGGCATTATTGATTTATATGTATTTTTCCAAAACATACATTCGTTCAGATAGGATTTAAAGAGTAAATAGATTTTAACCCGTATGATAAACAAATTTTTTGATAATTGATAATCGGTTACTGCTTAATGGGCGACAAAATATTTAATTGGCTCGGGGCGCCAAATCGTGAAATACGCCTCTAAATTATAAAGAACAATTATATGAGCAATTTGATGGCACGTCTATGACCTCATTAAAATTTTCTTTACAAAAATGGCACGTTGATACATAAAGGTTCGCCATCCCTGGTCTATGAGGTTACGTCGATGTTGTCATTGTATTCAAAGAGGATTTCAATTCCAATGTCTCGCTAAAACTCGAGAACGGCTGGACCGATTTGACAAATTTTGATCTTGAAATGATTGTGGTAGTTTAGGGCCTTTAGCCAAGATGCATTCGATAATTTCGATGAAAAAGTTCGAAGACATTTTGTTATGGGATTTTACATACCAAAGGCCTCGCAAGCGACTTGTCACTTAGCGATGACTTATGTCAAATCCCATACATTTTTGATTTCGAAGTTCGCTGTCGAAATTATCCAATGCATCTTGACTAAAGGCCTAGGGAAGGTTCAAATAGTGAGATATATTGAAACAACTGTGGAGAAAATACTAAATTACAAACATTAAAGATACGCGCGAAAAACATAACCCAGTCGGGTAAAAAGACGATTGAATTTTCCCATATTAACCGTTCACTGTGTTTGCACTAGCTACTAGTAACCATAATATTTATATTTATATATGTATATGTAAATAATAAACTAAGTTTTTATGATAATATGTTATTATGATAATAAACACACCGACATATTTAGCGGAACACAAAAAAAAGGTGCATAATTAAAAAAATATGGTTTTATTTTAAAATCTACTTACTACACTTCTTTTGTTATTTAAAGTTTCATTTGTTTTACTTAAAATGAGATCACATTAAGAACAAATTTTGCGAGTAAAGGCTATTTGTGAAAAATAGTACATTTTTGAACTTTTCATGTAACCGGGAAAAGTGAAAATTAATATTAAAATAACAATTAATTAAATTAGAAAAATGGTGATTAATATCGCGTATTTCCTCCACGTGCTCTTATTAAAGTTTCTACCCGTCTAGGCATACTAGCTGAGAATGATGTTATCGATGGTCTCCTGGGATAGTCTCCGCCATTCCTCAACTACGGCGATTCGCAGTTCACCCACGTTGGCAGGAGCTGGAATTCTGGACTTATCTTTTCTTTACAGCAAGTCCCAAACATGATCTATTGGGTTCATATCCGGTAATCTCGCCGGCCACTCCATAACAGTGATATTCATATCATTAAGATAAGCTTGAGTTACCCGAGCGTTATGCGGCCGAGCAATATCCTGCATGAAAACAAAATCGTCACCGATATATGGGGCAAACGGTACGAAATTTTCTTCTAAAACTTCTCTGATATAGCGGTCTGCAGTCAGACTCCCTCTGTCAATAACTACCAAGTCTGTGCGAGCTCCCAAACAAATGCCCGCCCAAACCATTATTGATCCACCACCGTATGCAACTGTAGTTTCAAAATTTGTCTGAATGTATCGTTCTCCTTTGCGTCTGTATATTCTTTACCTGCCGTCAATTTGATTTAAGAGAATTCTGCACTCATCACTAAACAATACCTTACTCCATTGGTCCGCGTTCCAAAGTAGATGTTCCTGAGCAAAAGTTAACCTGTTTCTACGATGATTTACCTCGAGCCTTGGAGCATTGGCGGGCACAAATGAACCCAAACCAGCTTCTTCGAACCTTCTTCGTACCGTACGCTCACTAACGGTTACACCCCGCACTGCTTCTAACTCATGTCGGGCTTGGACGGCCGTCAAACGGGGGTTTCTACGTACACGAAACTGAATGAAACGATCATCCCTACTCGAAGTGCATCTTTTTCTGCCTTGTCAGGCTCTTCTCACATAAGTACCGGTCTCCCTGAACCGTTGGATACTGCGATGGAACGTTGAAACTGGTCAACGAAGATCTCTGGATATCACTCTGTAGGTTTGACCATTTCTTCGCATATCGAGTGCCCTGGCAATCTCCGTTGGGGCTAAGTCAGACATAATTCAGTCCTCAACTCCAAAAAGATACGCGATTAAAAAAAACTAACAAAAAACAGTATTTCAATGAAATTTTAAATCAAACTCAGAAGGAAGAAATACTCGAAGTTCGCTCCAGATAAGGTGTATTTGAATAAAATTAAAACAATTGCATAAAATGTGATGTTCAGTTGTTTTCTTAATTTGAAAATATTTCTTTTTAAATTAAATGACATATAAACCAGCCAGCAACCTTATATGATACTGATATCAAACCTTTATTTTATGTTCCGCTAAATATGCCGGTGTGTGTATGTTATTAATTAATGTAGTTTTTAGTTTGTTTAAAAGTAATGTTTTTGATATCGACTTATAATAAACTCGTATTTACAGGGAAAAAAATAGTTTATTTTTTCTCCAAGATATTATCTTATAATAGGTAAAGACCTATTATATATATATAATTCAAAACAGTCCATTTAATTTGTTACTTTGATGATAAATTATTTTGATTTGAAATGGCCAGTACTGCAGAATGGCAATTTCATAGGTAAAGACCTATGAAATTGCCATTCTGCAGTACTGGCCATTTCAAATCAAAATAATTTATCATCAAAGTAACAAATTAAATGGACTGTTTTGAATTTCACTTGGTCCCTACGATATTTTATCTCCATAACTTATATAAGCTTAATCGATATCCATAACTTTTTGCGAAGGAAATACTTGGCCTTTTTCATTTAGGTAATGTTTTTGGACGATTAATTTTATAATATCGGTGTCACATTCACACACGGAATCACACGTGGGCGAGTGAGACACCGCGCGGACCAAAACAGGATTATGATCACAAATAGTTACGAGAATTGGGCTTCTGTGTGCCTTGCAATCTACCTTGAAGGTACTATGGCGTATAAACTGACATGTCTAATGTCTATAGCAGATTGACTGTGACCTGCGAAGTATGAACTATGTCTTAATCATTGCCAATATTAACGCGCAGCCTACCGTGCCAAATTGTATGTTAATATCGGAACCACCTCAGTATCGAATCATGTTTGAACCACAGCCTATTGATGCAACAAGTTTCGTTCTTCTGTGTGTACAGAAGGTTAATTCTGACATCTGAATAAACACTAGAGGAAATTAACCAAATAAGTATGGGCTATACATAGATGTATTATACTATAAAGAGGGGCTACCATTTTGTTTTTATCTGAAAAATAAAATTAAATACTATAAAAAAAAAAAACAATTTTAAAAAATATAAGTACAAACCAAACAAAAAACTATAAAAGTAAATAAATAAATTTATATTTTAGCCTTTTAATATTTATAAAGGATCTTTTTAATATGTGCGTCGCCGAGTTTTATCGAGTGAGGTTTACTGGTCTTGGTCTATTTCACAGTAAAAAAAACATTAACAATTGACGATTCTATATAAAAAAAACTACTAGGTATTATAAATGTGAAAGTGAAAGAAAGTGTAAAAGATCTTAATCTTTTGAGTGAATATCTTAACAAAAGGACCCAAAGGGTAGAGGTTAATAGTAAATGGTCCACTGAGACCAAAATAGAATTAGGTGTTCCACAATCCACAGGGATCTATTTCAGGTCCATTTCTTTACTGGTTTACTGTCAATAATCTTATACTTTAAACGAGACAGTCTTGTTTAAATATAATCGTAATCTCGGAAACGGTTGCAAGTATTTCCATGAAATTTAGTAGGTATGCAGGGAGTTTTGCGGGAGAAAAATCAATCTAGCTAAGTCTTATCCCTGGGAAACAGCACATTATTAAGTTATATATGTTTTAAGGGTTCCGAAATACTCAAGGAACCTTTATAGTTTCGCTCTGTTGGTCCCTCTGTCTGGCTGTCTGTCAGTATCTCTGTCCGCATCTAGCTTCTGTAAATATTACATTAATGAAATTTAGTACAGTTAAATTCTGTGTATAGATGTCGATTTTGCCAACATAAAATAATAATAATTTTACATTTTAGGGATGGCTCTCCATATATTATGTGAAGTGGGGATGAAAAATATTTTTCATTCTACCTCTTCGTATGGGAATGTTGAATATGTATTTTAAAATAAATGCAAGGTTTGATACATGACTTTTTTTACAAAGTCAATTAAGAGATAAAATCTGTTAGCCTTTAATTAATTTAAAGCAATCCTAACGACGACATTTCTCCAATTGTATGCCCAGTAGGTACTCCTGTGTCTCTGACTTAATTTGACGAAGGTTAATAAAGTAATATGAATTGCGTTATGCACGCAATCCTTTCATTTAAGTCTTATCACGGTTTTACGATAAAATAATTATGGTCACGATTACCTACACGTAACTTTTCACCTACATAGAGGTGATAAACCTCAACTTACTCTTTGAAAAAATCATGTGCTCACGTTTGCCGGGGCTCCATCCGTATCCCATGGGAACACTGTACTATTTCGGAGTAAAAAGTAGGCAATGTGTTATTCCAGAGCTTTAACCATCCATCACCAACCAAATTTCATCAAAATCTGTGCGGTAGTTTTTAGCCTGAAAGAGTATAAAACATCAATTTATCCATATATCCATTGTAACAAACTTTCACATTTAGAATAGTAATCACAAACTCGCCAAAAATTTTTTTAACAATGAGTTACGTATTTCAGGGTTTTCTAAAATTCAGCGCCTAGGTGGGTAAAATATGGGATGGAAGTTTAAAACCTAATTTCTAGATAAGCAGATAATTTGATGTCCGTAACACGAGCGAACAAAGTACGAAATCGTAACAGGTACAAAATATTACAGGGACTCCGCGCCGGACGGACAACAACGAGTGCCTGTTTTGTTTTTCCTGTCGAGGAGCAGCCAGAAACATAATATTATCGGTCGCTTGTACAAATTCTCATGTTACGATATGATGCCGAACGTTTCGTTGATTTACCTCCGGGGCGCCGGCTCTTGTTAGTCTTTTCAAGAGTTCCCCTGTTCATCTGACCTAGATACCCGCCAAGCTCAACTAAAGAGGTTCTCACAAGCATTATTTGTCATTGTACTATGTTTTATATGTTATATGTAATATTGATGATATTCTTTTAAAATATCTATTATTATATAGTATCTATATTATGGGTTTTGTAAAATTATTATATTTAAACTTTTGTATTGGTAATATAAATTTGCTCCAAGTTAAAAATACTCGAGTAGAAGGAGAAAATATCTTTTATACTAAAAAAAGCTATAAATATTTTCTTTGTTTCGCCGGGAACGTAAAGTTTTCACTTTTCCTTTGTTTCAGAAACACGGCGCTCGCATGAAATGTTCGGCGTGCAAGATAGTAGCGCACACCACCTGCATCGACACGCTGTACGACCGCGTACAATTTAGGTGCAAGCCCACCTTCAGGGACGTGGGGGTGCGCCAGTACCGCGAGCAGACGGACACGCACCACCACTGGGTCCACCGCCGCTCCGAGAAGGGCAAGTGCAAAGCGTGCGGGAAGGTAATTCTCTATGTCACTTTTACTGTAAAGGTAGCGGTCCGATGCACGCGACGCACGACGCGCGGCCGCGACCCGAGAACGAAATAGCGGAGCGCGCACTGCGACGCGCCGCGACCTGAAACCCCGATTTGGGTTTGCTTTTCGCGGTCGCATAGGTAGCAAGGCTACCTTTACTTATTTATGTTTAATTAATTACCTTTTGTTATTTTACATCGTTATTTATGTTTTGGTATATTTATATTTATTTTTTTATTTTGTTGAGCTTGGGAGAACACAGAAAAGTCTACTTGCACAATCGCTCCATATAAATTATAATATAAGCATAGAGCAATAATTATTAGTTGAATTCTCTGTGGAGCACTTGTAGTCATCTTCCTTGCGAGTTCGAATGCAATAAATACTTTATTTAATGCGTGGAAAAGAACTGCAATAGATCAACAATTTCATCCAAGCGGGAATAGATAATATATCTTTCCGCTTTTTAAGATTATTATGAACGCTTGTCTGCATTTTTTATTTAAAAACTTTTAATCCTTAAAATAGCGACAGTTTTAACTAATATTAGCGAAATGTTTACTCACATCAATGTGAAAAAGCAGAAAATTAATTTAAATAAACACGCAACGGCGTAGCGAGCGTGCAACATTATTATTTTAAAAGCACATTCGTGTTTTACGTTTTAAGCAGCGTTTGTTTTAAAATTATTACGCGGTACAAAATATAACATCAACGTGAAGCACACACGCAAGCTCCGCTACACGTGGTATCAAGTGGTATTAACTGATTTCAATCCAATAGAAGACAGAATAAGATTGAATATCTATTAATCATTTTAAAGTGAAACTTTTTTTACATCGTCTCAAACTTTTTCGTCTGTGTGTTGCATGTCGCGTGACGGTCGGCCGCGGAGTAGGGATAAAGTGAAAGGCGCTCGTCAGAGCAGCCGATGCCAATATGGCGGCGCCTATAGTTCGCATCAACTGACCGTGTAGTGTATAGACTAGTACTCATTTGTGCCAGTGCTATAAAATTAAGATTGATGAAGCGATTTTTATACCCTTAATGGAATATTATTCCGAAAATTTTTAATTAAATGTCTATAATGTGAAAAAAAGTTTCACTTTTACCGTGGTTTCATAAAACCACACAATCCTTTTTTTTCTAGTAGTAAGAGTACCTACTACTTATGTAAATAATATGTGCCACCACAGTCGACTCTCATTAATTTAAAAATGCGAATATTTGAACCACTGTTCAACTCGAAAAAATTTTAATAATTAGAAAAAAGTTCGTACACAGATGCAATTTTAAGCACTTGGTAATTCGAACCAAAAAATCAGCTCTCGCACTGTGGTTTAAAAAGAGGCGGTAATACGAAATCATAGATATCAATCACTCGACAATTGGAAGAAGTCGATAACTTTTGAGACTGAAGTTAAAACTTGTTTTATCGTTTCGTGAGCATTTGTTAATGTAATAATTAGACACTCACTTAGACACTAATTTGTTTGTTTAGTTAAGTGTCAGTTACTCTTTTGTTTGTTTAAATTTAACATCTTTTCGATCGAAAATTTTGGTACATTTGAAAATTCAAACTTTCGGTAGTTCGAAACATTTATAAGTTCCCTTGAATTTCGAATTATCGAGAGTCGAATTACCTACGACTACATACCTTCCCATATACCTAATACCTACAGTAGGTATAATCAGAAAATGCAATAGATGCAGACCTACGCAAACTATTAATACCGTGGAAACTCGTATACCCACAACTCTATTAGATGCACCGATCGATAGACATAATTTAATATCAGATTTTAAATTTTATCTTATGAAACCATTATGCAATATTTACTAGATACATTTTACGTGGAAAACGCTTATTAGTTTTATTTTTGCGTCTACATTTCATCGGTTGGTTTCATTAAAATCCATAGATAATATTATGTTTACGGAGTAATTTTTAGGTTTCCACACCCAAAGGGTAAAAACGGGACCCTTTTACTAAGACTCCAGTGTCTGTCGGCCTGTCACCAGGCTGTTTCTCATGAACCGTGATAGCTAGACAGTTGAAAAGTTCACAGATTTTATTGTATTTCTGATGCCGTTAGAACAACAAACCAAAACAGGATAAAATAAATATTTAGGTGGCTCAGTGCCGTATGGGAATACAACAAAAGTGTTTATGCCGTTTTTTTGCTCGATTTTAATATCGGTAACAGGTGGATGCTTGAAATTTTCACAAATCATTAACAAAATTTAATTTTAGATAATGACACGAAACTCTTTGTACATATTATGAGTCCGCCTCGCACTTAGCCTATAGTTGTGCAGAACAATTACACTTAATTCAATATAGCTATTTAATTCAATTAAAAATCATATTGTATGAACTAAGAGATAACATTACGCACTTTTTCTAATTATTTACGTTACACTACATACTAACTTTAATAACTAAATAGTATCTAAAACCCAAAGGCATACCCAGTACCTCCCAACGCATTACTTAGTCCTAGGTAAATAGGTACACTGACTAAATGATTATTATGGAACAGTGCCCAGCGCTGTCTTCCACTGTCGTGCTCACTGGCATTACATAATCACATCCTAATGCTACAAATTAATTAATTATTTCCTCAATAATCCCACCTAAGAGCAGATTATACCATAATGTAGGAAGCCCGTCTTGATGCTAATTTGTAGAGATGGGATAATTGATCTTTCTAGATTCTAGATAGTAGATGGTGAAATTTATATTAGGTTATTTCTTTATGTGAACAGATTAGATTTAATATTTAAACGCTCAATTTCGTGAAGTCCCTTATCCCGCGGTGAATTTTGCTATCGCCTGCGTTTACTTCAAAAGTTACTTCCGATTTCGTCTAAAATAATTTTCCTTCATAATATTTAGCATGATCTATCAGCATGGAAAATGGTTCATAGTTTAGAAGTGCCAGGGGGGAGGAGCAACGTGTAAGCCACTTTGGATATCGTTTACTCGAAAATGGTTTACGTTATTTAAAAAGTCATGTATCAACCCTTGCCTTTATTTGCAAAATTGCAAATAAAGCCTTTTTGCCTATTTGACGATACCCCCTTATTATGGGATGGAGAGAAAAAAACATTCATGCCCACTTCACATGTTTGGGCTATCCCTATAATACAAAATCATAATTATTATATTATGATGCCTAAAATAAAGTCTATATGCACTCTTTAACTTTATAAAATTTTGTCTATTTATATTAATAATTACCGAAGTTATCAAGGGAGGACAGACGGATGGACGGACGGAACGGACAGAGCGAAACTATAAGGGTTCCCAGGAGTTGCCACGGAACCCTAAAAAGCATTTAATGAAAATTGTAGACTGTGTAATCTCTTCATCTGGCCCTAGTAGATATTGTAATAAGCTAGTAACAGTCACCTTTATTTGTATTCAAGTCCAATTTTAAATAACATAAAGAAGTGCCGGTACCGGTAATTAAATAAGTGATGCCTAGGTTCGATTTTGAACTTTGTAAACAGGATTGTAGGTACTTGTAAGTTGTATAAACTATTATTAATATATAATAAAGAGGAAATATTTGTTTGCTTGTATGTTTTATGTTTGCATTGCATATGCTCCGAAACTACTGAGCCGATTATGATGAAATTTGGCACAGATGTATGGTAGACCACAGGGAAGGACATAGGCTAATTTTTTTCCGCCAAAATGTACGATTTCCTTGGTATTTCCCTATGCGCGCACGAGGTCGCGGGCAACATCTAGTTATTAATATTATTGATATCATACTCGTAGTAACGCAGTAGCTTTATATTAATTCCATGCCGAGGACCTAGTACCTTCCTTAATGAGTTAAAACGTTTCTCATGTTCTCGTAAGGTTTCATTAAAACTTTTGGACAAGAGCATGTTATAAATTTGTTTGTATCATAATTTGTTTCTATGTGTCATAATTTAAATTAATATTAAACAATTGCCATTTGTTTTTGCTCCTTAAATATTTGTAAGCCTTCATTATCATTTGATAATTAGTTTAATAAATTCAGTAGGTATAACTTTTAAAATGCTTATTGTAATAAAACGAATACTATATATATATATATATATAATCAAATTTTTTTAAGGGTTCCCATCACGAAGAGAATTTTTCAGCAATGTTATTAAAACAATGTTCATGAATCTTATACTCTATATTTAATAGCTTACGATCAGGGGCGTGCGCTCCTTGTAGGCAGAAATGCAGTGCTTTACGTGTCATTCACAGATATTTTAATAAAACGTTCGTACGTTTTAGATGACTTTAATTAATAGTAAATAAATAAATTTAAAAAATATAATAACAATATAGATGATAATGTGTGTTAATTAAAAATTAAAAATAACAAGTTCTCACAATTGTCATGCATTGAAAAGATTCAAATTCTGTCTAAAGGTAGGTGTGTACCCGAGTTACAACAATTAAACCAGCAAAAAAATAATGTAACTCGAAAATTTGATGTTAAAAGTTATGAAACGTATAACTGGCTGTGTGGTTGTGTACACACGATTAAATTATATTGTTTTCATTGCATATTATTTAGTAATTCTAGTACAGTATGGACTGATTCGGGATATTCAGATTTAAATAATTTCTATTCCGCGGCCTCACTCAATTGGATAAGATATTTGAGGTGGCCGAAATCTTGCGTTTATTTACATCGGGATATAGTAATCTCAAGTAACCGGAACCTTGAATATGTGAAAATTGAATCTGACTGACTGGTAAGTAGTTATAATATTTTATAATTTTACTTGTAAGAATTTCTTCCGCCGCGACGATCGATCGCTGTTTTGTCTGCGTTGCCGTAGAAGATGTACATGAATAGTACATCTAAGACTTGCTCTGTTGGCATGGTTTCGACTTAGAGATCCGTCGCTTGGCTGTAGCTATGCTAAAAATCTATAAAAGAAAAAGTTTTTGTGACCGAGTACTTCGCAGCATACCCAGTGTCATAATCCTGTGCACCCCACTGCTTACGATACTATTTTTATCTTAGAAAGGAAATCTCTATTTGGGTATAGACCTCATCTAGTTTTATCCAGTTTTTTCTGTTCTTAGATTGACTTATCCACTCTATTCCTGCTCTTGCTACGATGTCGTCACACCATCGTTTTATTAGTAGTCCATTTCGATTTTTCCTACATGGACCTTTCCACATCGTTGCTTCTTTTGTCCAACTCATGTCGTTGTATCGTGTCACGTGACCTGCCTAACGCCATTTCATTTGTAGGCTGCATTCTAAAGCGTCTATAATTTTTGTTATATTTCGTAAGTTACTTCTTACTTTATGTATTTTTCTTATTTTTAGAATGCCTATTTCCATGGCCTTTTGGAAACTTACAAGTTTAGTTTTTATTTTAAAATTTAAAGGCTATTGTTTAGCAAGCATGCGTGAGAGTCGGTAGAATGCATATTGTGTTCATCACAAGTTTCTTAAGATGTAGCGTATTGTTCCCTTTCATCACCTATTTATGTGACCAGTATTTTCTCCAGGATCATTGAGATTCCTTTTTAATTAAAAATATAAGCACAATTTCAACCTGAAAAACATTTATTGATATTTTATTTAACGCTATACTCACAAAATAACAGTACCTTTAATGCACTTTGAAGTTACTGCAACCGGAGAATGAAAAATAATAAATAAAAAAACTCGCTTAAAAACTCCTACATTTAATGTTTTTCAGGTTTTAATTGTGCTTAAATTAGTTAATTATACTTCTGTTATTACGAGGAAATTAAAACATTGACTTGAAGTGAAAGCATTTTGTGTGTTTAGTTATGACCAAATACGTCAGGTCACCCACTTCTGAAGAATATACAAAATAGCGAATTTCTCAGAAATAGTCAAATATCGTTCAGACTAAAGAGGGTTCTTGATTGATGTGTCTTCCCCCCTCGGATATATATTTCATGTATTGACTACGTTCAAACAAAAGCCCTGTGTTATGTTTTTTCAAAATCAATTACGGATACTTCGAGCACATGATTTAGGGTACTGCTTATGTAAAAGTTGTAAAACGCAGAAAGTAATTCTGAACCTCGCAAAAATTACGTTACATAAAATGATTACATTACATTCTCTACCCCCTGAGAAGGTCACCGACGATTATGTTGTGTGAGGTCCATGACCTAGAAAGCGGAATTTAAATTTTATTTAGAACATGTAAATTTATTGTCACAATTTTTTCCGTAACTGATTTTGCAAAACGTATAAACCTATGGTTTTTATTCTTCAGAAACTCCATATTTATTTACCATACGTTTTTGCGTGTTTACATTTTTTGTTTCTTTTGAATTTTTAGCTTGTATGAATGTTGCATGTTGTTTTGTTGTCAGCCTCTCCGGCGCAGTTGCTGTGGCTGGTGCATTATGTCCCAATATTCTGTAGAGAATGAAATACACGATAGTGTGCGTATCTGCCTAATTTACCTTCACCTACTAAGTAACTAAAATTAAATGCGGTTTAATTTTCACATTGAATTTTTATAAATAAAAAATTCGATCTAACCATCCTCGTTCACTTTTTATTGTATATAATTAAATTTTGTCAGAACGAATCATTCAACATATTCATTCTTTCAACATTTCACGAAGAAGTAATAATGTCCATCTCATCAATCCGCATTTAAAAGGTCCATTATGTCAACTTTTGTGATGTAGTGTTTTCTATGAATGATGCAATTAAAATCATTTTGTTTCAGAGTGTACAAGCAAAGCTGTCCTTCAGCTCCAAAGAGATAGTAGCGATAAGTTGTTCCTGGTGTAAGGATGCCTACCACAATAAAGACAGTTGTTTCAACATACAACGAATAGGCGAAGAATGTTCGCTAGGTAAATATCAATTTATCAATCATCTTAATACAAGGGCTAGGGCACTATTGTTAAACTCTGAATAAATAATAATATTATGGATTGTTTTAGGGACGCAAGTGAACATAATAGTACCGCCGGCATGGATCGTTAAACTTCCACGAACGGGCAGCTTCAAATCTTCGTTACGGAAATCCCCAAAAAAGAAAACCGGGACAAAGAAAAAAGCGAAGGATGCGAAGGGCGAACAGAAAACGTTCGTCATTAAACCTATCCCCACCTCCAACGTGAAGCCCGTCTTGGTTTTCATTAATCCAAAAAGTGGAGGCAATCAAGGTGTAAGGCTACTCCAGAAATTCCAGTGGCTTCTTAATCCACGACAAGTCTTTGATCTCACTCAAGGAGGACCGGGCCCCGGGTAAGTACAGAATCCTCAACTCAAAGTATTTGCACGCATATTTATACTTCGCGAAGGTATCCAGGAAATTAGTTTCTCTGATATAAGATTCGTCTGATTGAATTTTTTGCTGTAGCACTATGCTGGTTTACTTTTTAAGAACTATGTATGTTTTATCCCTCCTGTAGTTCACATGTGTCACACAAACAGTTGAATTTATTAAAATTATTAATATTTATAGCACTGATACTTTTTCTGAAACAATAAAAATAATTCATATACTTTTGTCAAAAACCACATATTTTATGTTCTTGTATTGTACAATTGTATTTTACGAGTTAAAAATAATTTTGTTGTATTATCTACAAGGCAACATTTTAAACGCGACATGTTGCCCAACATGATGACAGTGAGTCCGGAACTTTTATTTCACAACGTCGTGTTGTCTGTCTATGTATTAACAATTCTAACAATGCCATTAAGAGTCAATTCACACCGAGACGCGACGCGGCGTGCACTTTTTAAGTTAGCGATTCGAAATTGAACTTTATTCACTACAAAAAAAGTACAGGTTTCATCGCAAGAGCGGAGCCGCGCTGCTCATTTCGGTGCAGCTCGTAATTCGAATTCTTTCATCAGGTTAGAAATGTTCCGGAAGGTTCCGAACCTGCGCGTGCTGGCGTGCGGCGGCGACGGCACGGTGGGCTGGGTGCTGAGCGTGCTGGATAAGATCGGCGCGCGCCCGGCTGTTGGCGTGCTACCGCTGGGCACGGGCAATGACCTCGCCAGGGCGCTGGGCTGGGGAGGGGTACATAATATTTTCTTTTAGTAATAATTACAACCGAAGTCGTGGTTCGTTTCAAACATATTGTGAGACTATAGACAGTTATATGGTGCAAATAGTGCAATAATAAAGTTTTTTTTTTTTATTTTTACTTTTTAACCCTTATTCACTTTTCTCTCTTTATGGTTTAGAGATTTTGGTCATAAAATGATACACTTCAATCCCTTTCATTTGATATAATATATGTGGTAGTGCTACACCAGTGGGGGCGGGCTCCATATAAATTGCCCCTTCTTCTTTTTATTTTGTTTTTAGCGTTCGACATATTTATTTTATCTGTTTAAATTTATTTTAGGGTTACGAGGACGAACCCATATCAAAAATTTTGGCTCACATAGGCGAAAGTGACACTGTGCTACTGGACCGTTGGCAGCTTAAAGTAGAGCCGAACGAGGAGTCGTCGGGGGAAGATACCAGTAACGCCAAACCAGAACTCCCTTTGAATGTTGTCAATAACTATTTCTCGTTTGGGGTGGACGCTCACATTGCACTAGAATTTCATGAAGCCAGAGGTGTGTATCGCCTTGATATTAAAATCGTCTTTAATTAAAACCCTGTCACGTATCCTATGTTTAGCGTATAGACCAAGACATACATTGTATGAGATATTGTATGACAGGCCTATCTCCATCTCTACACATAATACATACCTATAACGTATTACTAAAGTCAAAGACTTCGTAAGTTATACCACAACTACTGAGTTGTAGGATTGCCTAATGGACTTATATAGGCACCTACTAGATATATACATTTGCTCGATTGCATACAATTCAATTAATTATTAATCGGGCCCACAATATAAAGGGTTTGAAACTTCTTTATTATAGCTGCAGGCCATTTTCAGAATACCCGTCACAAAAAAAATTAAAACTTATATTTTCCTTTCGCGTAACAATGGCTAAATGAACAATTTCATTCGGAAAAACTCAGAGACGAAGGCGAATTGAAGTTCAGGGCAGGAAAAATGAGCTAAATTTTCAAGTTATACTTACCAACCAGATATATTACTCTGTTGGCTGTACGAGTTATTAAAGTATGTAGCTACAAAGGAAATCGTATTACATAATATATGAGCATACTGACATTCCCTATTGTTGCGTTTATGAAAGAAAATGTCCGCCTAGCATACGATGTGAACTGCGAAAAACTGTTCTTTTAAATTCGAATGTATTCTAAATGCATGTTAATGTTTCAGAGGCACATCCGGAAAAGTTTAACTCCCGGATCAGGAATAAATTATTCTACGGCACGGCAGGTGGAAAGGATCTAATGCAACGCAAGTGGAAGGGTCTGGCGGAGTTCGTTACCATGGAGTGCGATGGGAAGGACTTCACGCCCGTCCTAAGGGAGCACAAAGTACACGCTATCGTATTCTTAAACATTCCAAGGTAAATAATACCTATTTGCGGTTCCTTACTGCAAAAAGCCCTTTTAGACAATAATAATAAAACATATAACATTGTCACCGCTCATGGACACCCGCGTCACCTGAGGAGTTATAAGTGCGTTCAAGGTTTTTCAAACCCCAAACCCTCCATGCTTTGTGTTTCGCTGCATGAGGAGAGTATCGGTGGCCCAAGGGGCAGTTGGTGTTAATAAGCACAGGGAACGCACTTGTAGCTCATCTAGTGTTGCGGGTGTCCACAAGCGCCCGGTAATCGTTTTATAATATAATGATTGCTGAAAACCGCATGGAAATTCGTGGAGTAATTTTTAGGCTTATCGCAAAGTGACAAAAACGACGGAGGACTTTGTTTTGCAACATGTAGTGAGTACACAAAATAGGCTTAACCTATTAAGCCCAGATGGGCTTAACAAAAAGAAATGAGATCCCACAAAAAGCATTAAATAAAAAAAACCAAGTCTTCTTCACGTAAAAAGTTTTGAGATATCGTAGAAACCGAGTCTAATTTAGGTTAGTCCCAAATTATTAGATATTCATTAAAATTTTGTGACTGCATGTGTGTAATTTTTTTTTTTTTTTTATTATAGTGACATGGCAATGAGCACTATAAATTTATCAATGATATGGTTGGTAACAACCCTTGGTATGACGAAGGTAGCGACTTCAAAATTATGAAGATTGAGTAAAGAATTGGTTAAAATTTTTGCCGAATTTAAAAGGCGATTTATTTTTTAATAATATTTTTTCTTTTTTTACTTATATTTATTAAATTATAATTATTAAAACATTTTAAGAAAGTTATAAATACAAAAAAGCCTTCGCTATTCTCACTCTCTCGGCAAAACAAACTCAAGCGTTCTCTAATGTCAGTTTTCTGAGAGAGGAGAGAGAGAGAGAGGATTAGATACAATATTATTAAGTAATTATTATTATCTATTGTAATAGTCAACGAAAAAAATGTAGCAGTAGGCATTAAATAAAAAAAGGATTGTGTGGTTTTATGAAACCACGGTAAAAGTGAAACTTTTAGACAATAATAATAAAACATATAACATTGTCACCGCTCATGGACACCCGCGTCACCTGAGGAGTTATAAGTGCGTTCAAGGTTTTTCAAACCCCAAACCCTCCATGCTTTGTGTTTCGCTGCATGAGGAGAGTATCGGTGGCCCAAGGGGCAGTTGGTGTTAAGCACAGGGAACGCACTTGTAGCTCATCTAGTGTTGCGGGTGTCCACAAGCGCCCGGTAATCGTTTTATAATATAATGACTCTACCTATTGGTGAAAACCGCATGGAAATTCGTGGAGTAATTTTTGGGCTTATCGCAAAGTGACAAAAACGACGGAGGACTTTGTTTTGCAACATGTAGTGAGTACACAAAATAGGCTTAACCTATTAAGCCCAGATGGGCTTAACAAAAAGAAATGAGATCCCACAAAAAGCATTAAATAAAAAAAAACAAGTATCCTTCACGTAAAAAGTTTTGAGATATCGTAGAAACCGAGTCTAATTTAGGTTAGTCCCAAATTATTAGATATTCATTAAAATTTTGTGACTGCATGTGTGTAATTTTTTTTTTTTTTTATTATAGTGACATGGCAATGAGCACTATAAATTTATCAATGATATGGTTGGTAACAACCCTTGGTATGACGAAGGTAGCGACTTCAAAATTATGAAGATTGAGTAAAGAATTGGTTAAAATTTTTGCCGAATTTAAAAGGCGATTTATTTTTTAATAATATTTTTTCTTTTTTTACTTATATTTATTAAATTATAATTATTAAAACATTTTAAGAAAGTTATAAATACAAAAAAGCCTTCGCTATTCTCACTCTCTCGGCAAAACAAACTCAAGCGTTCTCTAATGTCAGTTTTCTGAGAGAGGAGAGAGAGAGGATTAGATACAATATTATTAAGTAATTATTATTATCTATTGTAATAGTCAACGAAAAAAATGTAGCAGTAGGCATTAAATAAAAAAAGGATTGTGTGGTTTTATGAAACCACGGTAAAAGTGAAACTTAATAACAAAATAGCGTGGAGCACTGGCATAAATGAGTACTAGTCTATACACTACACGGTCAGCTGATGCGAACTATAGGCGCCGCCATATTGGCCTCGGCTGCTCTGACGAGCGCCTTTCAGTTTATCCCTACTCCGCGGCCGACCGTCACGCGACATGCAACACACAGACGAAAATGATGATGATGATGATAATTATGATGATGATGATGATGATGATGATTATTATTATTATTATTATTATTACTGTATGTGGTATGGTGGCATATGCTTGCAGTTCTAAAAACAACGCCGGAATCCCCAAACATTATCTATAAGGACTTAGGAGTTCTGTTCAGTACTTTTGGATCCAGGGTATACCTCGGTACAATAGCCTACTTTTTGTAGCATATGCTTGGAATACTACAGACAAAGAAATCACTATGTGTGTCTATATAAATTTCGAAGAGTTCCCTAGTCATGGATCCCCTCATCAGGTCTCCACTTTGGTGACTAAGGGACAAATTTCGAATTAAAACCTTTACAACAACAAAACAATTTTGCAAAAAGATTCACATACGGCAAAGTAATGACTAATGTTTTAATGTAAAGACATCCGTGTCGGTATAAAATACTATGAGAAAGTACCTCTTATATCATCATAATGTGATAAATTGATATAGTGGCATATGCTTGCAGTTCTTTAAACAACTGCCGAAATCCCCAAACATTTATCTATAAGTAGTCAGGAGTTATGTTTAGTACTTTTGAATCCAGGTTATACCTTGGTGAAAAATCTTGCATTTTGGTAGCATATGCTTAAACTACTTCAGAAAAAATCAAAATTACCATATCTGTCCATATAAATTTCGAGGAGATCCCTCGATTCCTCATAGATTCCATCAATAGGTCACCACTTTGGTGAAAACGGGACCACCTTGGGATTATACCCTTTACATCACAAAAGAATTTTGAAAATCGGTCCACAGAAGGCGGAATTATCGTTGAACATACAATATATATCTCAAATATATCTTCTTTGGTTAGGAATTCCAATTTCAAATTTATACCGCTATTTACTCATGCATTTGTGTTTCAAAAACCGTAATTTATTTATTTTTTTCCTCTTTTGGTATTTACTATATTTTTCATCACTCTGTTTACAAAATTGAAAACTTGAAATATCGTATTATTTTCGAGTACGAGTTCCACCGTGGCACCAGTGCTGCAGAAACGGCTTGAAGGATAAATGATGTATATGGCAGTTGTGTTGCAAAAGAAAACACAGTGTGTTTTTGGTTCCAACGTTTTCGTTCTGGAAATTTCGACCTGCAGAACAAGCCCCGTGGACGTCCGGAGACCGAAGTTGATAATGAAGAATTGAAGGCTATTGTGGAGTTAGCTACAGGCTGCGGTGTTAGTGATAAAACTGTTTTCTTGAAAAGGTACCTCATGAATTGAGTGCAGCAAACCGAAAAACGCGCCTCGACTGCTGCGTTAGATTACACAACCGGCACAATAATGAAGAGATTTTAAATCGAATCATTACCTGTGATGAAAATTGGATCCTGTACGATCATCGCAATGGCTGAACCCTGGTTAAATAGGCAAAGCCTGCCCCAAGCGAAAATTTACTCAAAAAAAGTTACTTGTGAGTGAGAGAGGTGGGCTAGTGCCGGTGTCGTTCACTACAGCTTTCTTAAATCTGGTCAGACGATTAAGGCAGATGTCTATTGCCAGCAACTGCAAATCATGATGGAAAAGCTAGCTGCTAAACAACCGAGGTTGGTCATTCGCTCTAGGCCACTGCTGCTTCAGGACAACGCTAGACCACACACTGCACAACAAACGGCTACCAAATTAGAGGAGCTTCAATTTTAATGTCTAAGACATACTCCCCGTACTCCACCGTACTCCCCGGACCTTGCTCCAACTGATTACCATTTTTTAGAAATTTGGATAAATTCTTGCAAGGGAAAAACTTCAACTCCGATGGGGCAGTCCAAAGCTCCTTCAAAGATTTTATTGGTTCCTGTCCGAATGGTTTTTTTAGTAAAGAAATCAATGAACTACCTATGAGATGGCAAAAGGGCATAGATAGCAACCATTGCTATTGCATATATACCAATATACTTTGATTAAATAAATATATTATATTAAAAAAAATCGACTTCATGTTCCTCCTTTACAAAACGCCAATTTCATATGTATACAGCCAAACGCATAACCGCCTCCTTTTTTTGGAAGTCGGTTAAAAATGATGTCGCTTCTTTTCCTGTTCGCTTAGAATATAAGCTACTCGACAGATTTTAATGCAGTTATCAGCAATAGATATAATGATTTAAGAGGAAGCTGAAACGGGTCGTTAGTTTTAAATAAAGGTGATGTATTATACGACTATTTTTTTAAATAAAGTGAACCATTTTCGAGTAATCGGCCATTATAGTGGTTTACAAGTTGCCCTTCCCTCCCCTAGCATTTCTAAGCTAGAATAGGGAGATACTAGTGACTTCTCATGCGTATAGGTTATGTTAAATAAATTCTCTCTTTAGAAAAACTATTTTGGGCCCAATTGGACTTTAACTTTTGAAGTAAGTAATTTAAAAAAACATATTGCGCGTTGATATTTACGGAACTTGTCCATGTCCTGTCATGTCCCATGCCATGTTGTCCAGACATGCTTTTGGTTAGGTTATTATTTTAATAAGAAAAATGTATCTGTTAAAAATATCTTGAACATACTTTAATTATTTCTATTAATTCGCTTATTAGCTTAGCTATTAAAATACTGCAGTATTGACTGGTTACTTATGTTTAATTTTATTTACTAAATAATTTACTTGCCGTAAAATAGCCAATGATTGCCAGTTTCTCGACTTCGCTAAACTCGATAAATGTAAATATTGGCTCGGTAATGCTCACCTTTTTATATCAGTTTGGGGTATTTATTTATTTATTTATTTATACACTTTCTGCACAATGTACAATTGCGGACTTCATGCCATAGGGCATTTTCTACCAGTCAACCATATGGTGGTGACAGAGTCAAAATACCATGGTGCTTTCCATCTAGAAAAATACAAAAATTTAACTATACAAAAGGTCTTGTAAAACTAATGATAAAAATAGATACAATAATATTCGTAGCAAACTATATAAATTTTACTAAAATAAACATAATACATATCAAACTAATTATACTTACATACTATACTATAATATACAAGTACATAAATGATTTATTAAACATAATATACATTATACATATACCATACTGCATAATTACACGATACTTACCAACCAAAAATTATAATAAAAAGTTCATGATTCTGCCAAATACTTCAAATACAACTGTCGGACTCTGCGCTTAAACGTATCTCTGGTTGTGGACATTCAATACAGGACATACAATTCAGACATAGAATAGACTGGATGTGGAAGGAGGAATGGACTAAACTAGAACTATGTTGGGGACAAAGGAGAAGTGCATTATTTGAGGAGCGGAGGGATTTATCATGACTACTAGAAAGATATTGGAAGTGGGACTTTAAGTAAGCAGGAGAATTGGGTGAGTTAAGGAAAGAGTAGAGCATACACAGGGCTCGCACTGTGCGACGTTGGCGCACAGGCAACCAGTGCAGCTTGGAGCGAAAGGAGGATACGTGGTCGTATTTCCGGAGATTGTAAATAAATCCAATACAGTTGTTAAGTAGTCGGTCATATTTGTCGAGCTTGTCTGCATTGAGGTCAAAATAGCACACATCACCATAATCGATGATAAGGAATATGATACTGTACCAACAAGGTTTTGATGTGTGTCGGTAAAAAGTTTTTATGTCGATAAAGGGAACGCAATGTGCCGGTAACTCTTTGACATACGGTAGCTGTCTGTGTTTGCCAATTGAGAGTACAGTCGATGTGTAATCCGAGATCTTTCACACAGGAGCTGTAGTTAATTATTATAGAGCCGTCGAAGATAACTGGTGAAAGCGACCCTACATTTACCTTGGCCATAATACGAGGACTGCCCAACAAAATAGCCTGACATTTACTTGGGTTAATTGTCAAACCGAAGTTTTTACACTAGTCCTTTATGAAATTAAGATCACAGTTAATCTCATCGATAGCACTCGACATACTATCAACTCCTGCTTGGCTATAGAGCTGAAAGTCATCCGCAAACAAATGATACATACTGCGAAGTCTGAGAGTAACATAATTAATGAATAATGAGAAGAGCAAAGGAGAAAGAATACCGCCTTGAGGGACGCCAGTGTTTACTTAGTAGATTACACCACGAAGAGGAGGACTGATCTGTGCGGACCGACTGTTGACGCCCTCGAAGATACGAAGAGATCCAATTTAAAGCCTCAGGTGAGAGCGGAAGTCTAGAAAGTATTGTTAACAAAATGTCATGATTAACATTATTGAAAGCATTCGAGAAATCTATCAAAATAAGGACTGTTATTTTAGAGTTCTCAATGCCTACTCTCACATCATTAAGAACCTTTAATAGTGCAGAGGCGGTGCTATGTCCAGGTCTGAAACCCGATTGTAGTGGAGACAAAATATCGCTTAGGTGAACAAACCTGGACAGTTGCTTAAATACACAGGCCTCGAGCACCTTAGATAGGTAGGTAGGTAGGATAGGGAAGGATGGAAATGGGACGAAAATGTAAGGCGTTAGTGGGATTGATAATTTTTGGTAGGGGACGAACGTAAGCTTTACGCCATTGATTAGGAAATTCGGACGTTTTAAGGGAAAAATTTATAATATGGGTTATAACGGGCAAAATTTTATCTTTGATGGCAGTGATCATTTGACGGCTAATCTCATCACATCCTGTAGCCTTGGATGTTATGGAAATGATAGTCTTATAGATCTCGTCGGAGTCGATTGGTGTAAATTGAAAAGAAGGTATATTAATATGTCGTGGTAAATTATTTAGATAATAAATGGTCTGACGTTTAGTGTCAACATCAAGCTTGAGAGTTGTGGAGAAGTGTAAATTAATGTCATCTAGACTAATAATTGTCGTAGGAAGATCTGCTTGATGCGACTTGCCTATACCAAGGGATTCTAGGAATTTCCGCACATTGGGAGAGGAAGGCAAATTTTCGAGAATATGGCGGCGTTTAGCGTTCCGTATCATTTGGTTGCAGCGATTTCTAGCTATTTTAAAGTTCGCCCAATTGGGTTCACTACGATTTTTCTTAAATTTTCGAAAAGTGCGATCCCTACGTTTCATCGTAGCACGGATATCGTCCGTCAGCCAAGGCGCAGGCGGATGCTTTGAATTTATTTTCTTAATGGACGCATGTAAATTATAAAGTCCAATAACATTTTCATTAAAAATCCTAACCTTTTCGTCAATAGAGACGGCATCGTACAGTGGATTCCAATCTATTTTTCCTGCGTCCGTGCATATTTTTTTACTGTCTACTGGAGCAAAGCAACGTCTGTATATGAACCTAGGAGTTGGTCTGGGAGGCTTTAACATGTATGAGAGAAGGATGAGGTCGTGATGGGAAAAACCTGGGGCAGGGAGTTGACCATGGGTGTGGACGAGGGAAGGATCGGAGATGAGCATTAGATCGAGCCAAGTGTCATCACTATCGTAGTTAGTAGATTGTAGAGATAGAATGTGAAGACCGGCTGATCTAATTAAATTATTAGGCTTAGTCGGGCGAGGAGAGGAGTGGTTGCATAGATCTGTATTAAAATCCCCCATGATGATGTGGTGCGCATATTCAGAACTCAATGAATCTAGGACCGACTCAATGTCAGAAAAGTAGTCAGCAGTAGGAGGGCAATATACTACTCCAAGGGCCAATTTAGTTCCTCTAACTAAAACCTCGAGAAAAATATATTCGGCCGTAGAAGATTGATAACCAGGAGAGGACGCTATTATTTTATAAGTAAAATCACGGCGAAGATATATTGCTACCCCACCACCACGTCTATTAATACGGTCATTGCGTATTGAAACGTATCCAGGTATCGGGAAGGAAGTCGACAGGAGGTGAGGTTTAAGCCAGCTCTCGGAAATCAGAATGACGTGAAAGTTATTTCCAGAAAACGTTTCCAGAATGTCACTGAAATGACTTGGGATGCTTTGCGCGTTTATGTGACATACGTTTAAAAGTCCGCTGCTTTGAGAGTTTAAATATTGACCTAAAGTTTTACCCAAAGTTTTACCACAGAATCAAATTCACAGAATCAAAGCTATCGTCTGAACACATCCCAGTAGAATCATTGGCAGAATAAAAAGAATCATTATCAGATAAAGACATATATATAAGAATATTAAATATTATTGAACTATTACAGTATTTATGTTTTAAAGCAGAGATACCAAAAAATATATTTTGTTGCTCTGCACCACCCGCCAACCGACTTTTACTAAATAGAAAACAGAATACAAAAATACTTATACAAAATGAAATAAAATCGGAGACAAACAAACAATATGATTAAACTATTATGTAACTACCTCCAAACTAATGTCATCAAAAATTTAATTATTTTTAATGTGAAGTGACTTAAGGCCGATATTTACTGTGCTTACATGCCAAAAAGGAAAAAAAAATGAGATGTCAGTTGTCACTTGTCAAATAGACAGCTGACTCAGTGGTGACAGTTTAAAACATTACAAATATATTTTTAAAAACTTGCAAAATTACCCTTAAATTGTAATAAAATATGTGAAGCACAAACAAACAAACAGATGAACAAAAACGACAAACTATAAACTAGTGATGAAACATACAAGCGATTTTAGAATATGACAAGGAAAGATGAACAATCACAATATGCCAAGTCACATAACTATACAACCTACACCACAAGGAAAACATGTACCTACTTAAAGTAACGCTGAGGAAGATGTCCCTGAGGAAGCCTTGGGGTAATTCGACATAAGGGGCTGGAGTTCTTCTATGGTCAACACCTTATGCCGCTTCCCATACGAAGTCTTAAGGGAAACAACACCATCCTGTGTCCAGCAAGCCTTCACACCAAAGTGCATCCGCGCCATGTTGAACACAGCCTGGCGAGTCCTAGTCAGGAACTCTTTCACTGAGGTTGAAGTGCCTTTCAGTTTGGTTTTTGCCCTCCAAACAGCAGCCTTAGTATCATAAACAGCAAACTTGACAAGAATTGGACGAGTTTTGTTTAGGTCAGTGCTTCCCAGCCGATGACAAGCCTTAATTGACCCTCTAGTTATGTCCTGCAAGCCCAGTTTGTGGTGTATTGTGTTCAGGAGAATGGCTGTACAGTTTTCACCACTCTGTTCGGGAATCCCAGAAAATATAAGAGTCTTCCTGCGCGACCTTGACTCAAAAACATCTTCAGCCCTTGAACATTCAGTTATTTGCTTTCGAAGGAGACTAAGTGTAGAGAAGGTTAAGTCACGGAAAGTACGGAATTCCTCAGCGACCTTTGCAACCGTGTCTTTAGCAGAGCCGCAATGTAGTTGGGATTTGAAGCTCTTCCATCTTTCTAGTTACTAATTCCTCAAGACTCTGTTGTGCCTTCTGAATTTTCAACAATTGTGACATTGTTAAGGTGGTAATATGTGTTATTCAAATACTAAGTAAGTCAGCTGGCAGGTGGCTTCCTAAATGTGTATAAGTGCTTTACATAGAATTATATAAATTATACACTTCCAAAATACTGTAAGTACTCAATTTTTATATAATATTGTAAATACTTTTGGAAAAACTAATTATTTAATAAAATTAATCACGAGATATGTGTTTACACTTTTTTTGCACCTACCCGAAAACCCGTATTTGATTGGCACGCTAACTTACAGCTGAGCGTTCCAATATTACATTTAGGATTTATAAATTAAAACGGGGCTTATCGCTAAGAGACAAAATATACGTAACTCAGTAGGTAAGGTTTTTCAAATCTAAAGTAGATCAGATTTTTCTTCGCGACAGTGCGTTGACGATATTTTTCGAAGTCACATCTAACGATCGAGTGTTGTTTTAAACTGTTTCAAAATTTGATACCTAATTTTATAAATCACTAGATGATGCCCGCAACTTCATGTGCGCAAAATTAATGCAATCTAATCCACGGCGACCGTACATTTTACCGCAATAAAAAGATAGCCCTTTCCCGTGGTCTACTCTACATCTGTACCAAGCACCAAAATGTCTGCGATCGTCACAGTTGCAAGATGGACTCCGTTGAGGCAACATTAGTAACGTTGTCTTTGGTGCTGCTTTTACGTAAGCAGCCGAAACGAAAGCAGCGTCAATATTGGATGCACCCATTTACTAAAGAAAGATTACTTGGCGGACATTACAAACGTGTGTTTCAAACTTTTTAAACCATCAAAATCTGTCTTGTAGTTTCAATGCAAATAAACAAACAATCAAATCAAGTACCTCTTCATAATCTTAGTGTAGATAATTAATTTACCTATGTATGCATAAAGGGCGTTTATAAATTTGACATAAATTTGGTGGTCTTTCGGTCGATTTTGAGACCAAATGAAACCAAATCCTACAAAACTAACAATTGTCATAATTTTATCTAAAAATCGGTTAAAATATTTTTTTAAAATTATGATTTTTAGTACTTATAGCCAAAAAAAGCCAAAAAAAATTTTCCAGCACCTATTCACCCAAAGTTTACAAGAAGAGGTCGTGTTTAAGGTCATATTTTTTCTGCTCTTATGTAGCTTATTTTGTTTGTCTAAAAATACCCAAAGATAGCGGATATAATAACCTTAAATTCGGTTTAAAAATCCAACCATATTAAAAATTTATTTGGAAAAAGCATAAAAAGTCTGTATTAGCGGACAGTTCTATTTAAAGTGCAGTTTTTTCTATCGCGACCACAAAAAACTCTCGAGGGCTAAGTAACCAATTATAGCGATCATTATTATAACCTTGACAGGCACGAGAAATCTCTACATTTGACAAATATATACCTAAATAATTCTATATAATATTAGAGTGAATGGTTGTTAGTATACTTACATTGATGGTTTGAAAAGTTTCGTAATTTTGTAATTTTGCCAACAGCTAATATTCCGCTAGGAAGCAAAAGTCACTAATGTTGATTGTTGTAGGAAAATTAATAGTAATTCTCCTTACTGTGTAATTGCTAAAGCAAAATACATGAAGTAAAAAAACTCTACACAATACACTTGCTTTGAAACGACTATGATGAATAAATAAAAAACTACAGTATAGTTATTTGTTTTAATAGAATTTATAAAAAACCATTTGATTTGTTACTATAAGTTAGTTCGAAACCGTTGAACCATGGACATCGAGCAGCGCTCAGTGCGTAACTAACCATGTTCTTTTATATAAAAGTAAAGTTTTTATATAAATTCAATGTTTTGATAATATTATTATATTATTGAAGTAAAATATGTGTTAGGTTTTTGATTGTAATAAAACGTTTTCTTTTTCAAAATACTACTCGTAGTATGAAAGTAAAAATAACCAGGATTTAAAAAATTAACAACAGAACATGCGTTCTACCTTATCTATCAATTGAAACAATTCTTAAATTAATAGAATTTTTAGGGTTACGTAGTACTACAAGGAACCCTTATAGTTTCGCTCTGTTCATCCGTATGTCTGTATGTCTGTCCACCCTTCTTACGTCCATAGTTAATTATATAAATGGATGAAATTTGGTAAAATTAGAGTTTGTGTATAAATCGTATTTGGTATCATAAAATATTAGGTCCTTACATATGAAATTGGCGTTTTATCGTACTGGCCACTTTGATTTCAAATACATCTTCTTTGGTTAGGAATTACAATTTCAAATTTATATCGCTATTTACTCATGCATTTGTGTTTCGAAAACCGTAATTCATTTGTTTTTTCCTCTTTTGGTTTTTTCTTTGCGTCACTCTATTTACAAAATGGAAAACTTGAAATATCGTATTATTTTCGAGTACGAGTTAGAACTCGTACTCGAAAATAATACGATATACGAACGGTAGACCGTGGCACCAGTGCTGCAGAAACGGCTCGAAGGATTAATGATGTGTATGGCGGCGGTGTCGCGAAAGAAAACACAGTTTTTGGTTCCAACGTTTTCGTTCTGGAAATTTCTGCTGCCTGCAGAACAAGCCCCGTGGACGGCCGGAGACCAAAGTCGATAATGAAAAATTAAAGGCTATTGTGGAAGCGGATCCATCGCAAACCACTTCCGAGTTAGCTGCGGGCTGCGGTGTTAGTGATGAAATTATTTTAATCTACTTGAAGCAAATTGGGAAAGTGAAAAAGCTTAATAGGTACCTCATGAATTAAGTGCAGGAAACCGACAAACGCGTGTCGACTGCTGCGTTACATTACTCAACCAGCAAAATAATTAAGGGATTTTAAATCGAATCATTACCTGTAACGAAAATGGATCCTGTACGATAATCGGAAATGCTCATCGCAATGGCTGAACCCTGGCGAACCAGCTTAAGCATGCCCCAAGCGAAAATTTACTCAAAAAAAGTTACTTGGAGCGTTTGGTGGTCTAGTGCCGGTGTCGTTCACTACAGTTTTCTTAAATCTGGCCAGAGGATTACGGCAGATGTCTATTGCCAGCAACTGCAAATCATGATGGAAAAGCTAGCTGCTAAACGACCGAGGTTGGTCATTTGCTCTAGGCCACTGCTGCTTCAGGACAACGCTAGACCACACACTGCACGACGGCTACCAAATTAGAGGAGCTTTAATTGGAATGTCTGGGACATTAACCGTACTTCCCGGACCTTGCTCCAACAGATTACCATTTTTTTCGAAATTTGGATAACTTCTTGCAAGGGAAAAAATTAAACTCCGATAGGGCAGTCCAAAGCGCCTTCAAAGATTTTATTGATCCTGTCCAAATGGTTTTTTTAGTAAAGGAATCAATGAACTTCCTATGAGATGGCAAAAGTGCATAGATAGAAATGATACATATTTTGATTAAATAAATATATTGTTTAAAAAAATCGACTTTAAGTTCCTCCTTTATAAAACGCCAATTTTATAAGTAATGACCTAATAATTATAGTTTTCTATTTTAGTGGTGGCTTTCATTCTGCCCCGTGAATGGACAGGATGTAAATCCATTCCCTCCATTTTCATTCTACCCCATCGTGTATGGTATCGTCAAATATGTATTTTTAAATAAGGGCAATGATATATACATGACTTTTTTACAAAGTCATTTTTGGGTAATTGGCCTTCCAAAGGGTTTATTAGTGGGTTCTGAACTATAGGAGATAGAAACGTACTTTTCTATGCTGATAAAATATGCTACGAACTTTTTAGGAAAATTATTTTAAACTAAATCGTGCAATTACTTTTAAAGTTTTAAAAAAATAGTAATAATTACGGACCCTCCTTAGACATGTCCTGACTCCTGACCTGCTCTTGGTTAGGTTATTTCTTTTGATAAGTTAATATAAGATTATTTTGCTAAGCTAAAATGACTAAGAAGGCGGATGATTAACGTAAAAGGTATTTACGTAGGGTTGAGTCTGCAGCCTTCACGATAACACGATTAATTCAGAACTGAACAAATGGACTAAACGGTCCATGTGTGACAAATCGCTTCAATATTCGCCAGAGCCGCGGCCGTGCGATCTTGTATCATGCGTACAAGCGTAATGAGTTTTCGAGGTATAATAACTTCGAGTGTAATAAAATACAATTAATAAACACGACAGTACCCCGCGGCAAACCAGAACGAACTGATGCTATTTTTTCGAGTATGTGCTCGAATCCGTTCAGGCCGAACTGACGTCAGTTCTAACTGAAACGATCGGCCTCTTGTCTGTGGGGCCTTTAGGCCTACGTCAGCATGGCTGACATTCGCTGGTGCTCGAGCTGTCATTTGTAGAGAGTTTCGCACCTATGCCTGTATTGTGTGCCCTACGTAAATATTAGTTTGATTAGTCGTTTAAAACTTTTATTTTCACAAACCTCTGTTATGCACTACGCACAGCCATATAGGTAACAGAAGATTAACATTAGTGGTTGCGTACACTAACTTATCATCAGGCCTTCATTATTTAGCCGACTTCTTTTTCTATTAGTTTTCCAGAGGAAATTATTGTTTATGCGTGTCTACCGCTTCTATTTACTTACTTTAAATTTTAAAGAAACGGTAATTTGCGGAACCCTTGAAGTTTTCCCTGTCCTTGTTGAAAATTTTACTATATATTTTCATATAAACTCAACTTTGATAAATATGTCACTCTGATTGTGGAAAATAAAAATCTACTTTTATGGTAAAACCTCAAAGACAAATTGACAATAAAGTATTACTACTGTATCTACTACGTATTTATTTAAATGGTCACAGTAAAGCTACCTTTTATCTTTTTGTTTTAGTTACGGAGGAGGGACGCATCCTTGGAACAAGTCGGGAGGGTCGTCTGAGCCCTCCACGGAGGATGGTCTAATAGAAGTAGTAGGACTAACCACTTATCAATTGGTACGTACATTTTAAATTGGTTTTCTATTTACACCTTCTTAGTCTTACTTATTTGATTGCACACAAATTCGAATCAGAGAAACCTCTAAAAATTGTTACTTTGATTTTAATTGAAAATTTACTAAAAAGTTAACACAGTTTAAAATAAAAGTACTAAAACATTGCTCGTACGTAGAAGTGATTATTGATTTGAAAATACTACTTAGGTAAAACAGAATATTATTTATCCTATTATTATTATTATTAAATTATATTATATTACAATTATAATAAGAGCCATTTCACAAAATAAAATAATAAAAAAAATACTTTTGAGAGAGAACGACGATTGAATATAATAAGTGACTTAGTAAACTTTGAAACCTTTTAAGTTTTTTAGGACTTGACTTTTACTTTCAAGTTTTTCAAAATATAATGTTTTTGAAGAATTTCTTTGTAAGTTTATTTTTAATTACATTAACGTAAAATCCTTAAATTTCTCTGTAATTTTTAATGGTAAAAAGAATTAAACCGAAGAAGAAATTTATTCCGAGAGTTAATTTAATTTAGTGTATTGTGATGTTCTGCGTAACTGGGTCTGGTTTATGGAAACTTATAACATTTTTGATGTAAATGTTTGCATTCAGGTATTGTTCTTCCTTGACTTCACAGTGTACCACGAATGTAACTGTATTATCAGATTATCGCCAAGTCAACGTCCTTGGTTAGGATTCGAATCAGTTATTTTTGAAAAAAAATTCACCTGTATATAGTGCGATAGCACATTCGATAGTCTTGTTAGTGAAAAAAAAATATTGGCAAGTAATTATATGTGAGAAAGTTGAGGAATGATCTTAATTTTAGCATTTTATATAATTTTTTATACATTTGTACAAGAAATGAAGCAGTTTTTAAAAATTCAACACTTTCCTCAAGTATGCCTCCATGAAGTTAGTTGGAGCAAGGGGATACACTCACGTTTTCTAAAATGAAATCTACTCAAAATGCCTAATGTTGAATCGGCCGCCGCCGTGTCTCAGATTAGTCCATACTTAGTGATCATCTTCTATATTTAAAAAAAAATTAACCCCTTTTTCTCTTGGTCATTAATTGCATAAACTGCTAGACCAATTTTCATAAAAAAATTTGTGGTGTTGTGATGACAGAAAAAGTTGCGGGGAAATTAAAAATGTGTAAGAAAACTTAACGATCATTAACTTTTCTAATAAGAGTTTCCTCGATTCCTCATGGTTCCATCATTAGGGTTTACAGGTTTGGCACAACATTTCACTTTTGGGTAGCTGTGAATATTCAAAGAAATCGATATCGGTGTAAAAGACTATGAGAAATACCTATATCAATATAATATCATCATGTATGGTGTGATGATGATTTTGGTGATGACGATTATTATTTAATAGCATGGAGGAATTATTAGGTCATTACATATGAAATTGGGGTTTTGTAAAGGAGGAACATCAAGTCGATTTTTTTTAAACATAATATTATGTTTATTTAATCAAAGTATATATGTACCATTGATATCTCTGCACTTTTGCCATCTCATAGGTAGTTCATTGATTCCTTTACTAAAAAAAACCATTCGGACAGGAATCAATAAAATCTTTGAAGGCGCTTTAGGCGTTGAATTTTTTCCCATGTAAGAAGTTATCCAAATTTCGAAAAAAATAGTAATATGCTGGAGCAAGGTCCGGGGAATACTGTGAATGTCTTAAATATTCTAATTGAAGCTCCTCTAATTTGGTAGCCGTCGTGCAGTGTGTGGTCTAGCGTTGTCCTGAAGTAGCAGTGACCTAGAGCGAATGACCAACCTCGGTTGTTTAGCAGCTAGCTTTTCTATCATGATTTGCAGTTGCTGGCAATAGATATCTGCCGTAATCGTCTGGCCATATTTAAGAAAGCTGTAGTGACCGACACCGGCACTAGTCCACCAAACACTCACAAGTAACTTTTATTGAGTCAATTTTGGCTTTGGCTGGTTCGCCAGGGTTTAGCCATTGCGATGAGCATTTCCGATTATCGTACAGGATCCACTTTTCATCACAGGTAATTATTCGATTTAAAATCCCTTCATTATTGTGCCGGTTGAGTAATCTAACGCAGCAGTCGACGCGCGTTTGTCGGTTTGCTGCACTCAATTCATGACGTACGGTGGGTACGTCTACGTACGTTTTAAGCTTTTTCACCTTCCCAATTTGCTTCAAGTGGATTAAAACAGTTTTATCACTAACACTGCAGCCTGTAGCGAACTCCACAATAGCCTTCAATTCTTCATTATCAACTTTGGTCTTCCGCCGTCCATGAGGCTTGTTCTGCAGGTCGACGTTTCCAGAACAAATCGTTGGAACCAAAAACGCACTGTGTTTTCTTTTGCAATACCGCCGCCATACACATCATTTATCCTTCGAGCCGTTTCTGCAGCACTGGTTCCACGGTGGAACTCGTACTCGATATATAATACGATATTTCAAGTTTTCCATTTTGTAAGCAGAGTGACGCAAAGAAAAATCCAAAACAGGAAAAAGCAAATGAATTACGGTTTTCGAAACACATATGCATGAGTAAATAACGGTATAAATTTTAAATTAGAATTCCTAATCAAAGAAGATAAATATGAGATCAAAGTGGCCAGTACAACAAAACGCGAATTTCATATGTAAGAACCTAATATTACCATTATTGGTCCATGTTAATAGTGACATATGCTTTCAGTTCTTTAAACAATGTTGAAATTTCTAATCGTATCGTATCTTCGTAACGTATCTTTAAAGACTGAGGAGTTCTATTCAGTCCTTTTGGATCCAGGATACCCTGGTATACACCTTAGCACAACATTTTACTTTTTGATACCTGTGATTTCCAAACGTGTATCTTCAAAGACTGAGAGATGCCGTTCAGTGCTTTTGGATCCAGGGTATACCTTGGCACATTTCACTTTTTGGTAGCATATGCTCAAGTTAATTCAAAAGAAGTTAAAATCACTATCGGTTTCCCTATAAATTTTGAGGGCTTCTCTCGATTCCTCATGGATCCCATCACCAGGTCTACCATTTGGTGACAAGTAACAACTCGTAAATAAAAAGTTGAAAAAGGTTTCATAAAATATTTTGTTTACAAAAAAGTCCTTGCAACCTCTCAATGTTTTTAAAATACCTATCTAACAATACCTTACACTATGGGGTAGACGCGAGAAAAAAAACCGAAAAAAAAAATATTTTTCGTGGTTTTATTTGAGCACTTTGTCGGCGTAGTTAATATACACGTCCATGCAAAGGTTTATCTTTCTAGCACTTGCCGTTTGGAAGGTATTAGGTAAGGCGAAGACGGATAGACGGACGGACGTACATGACGAAGCTATAAGGGTTCTGAGACGTGAACTAAGGAACACTAAAAAGGAGATGTCCTCACTGACTGACTGACATATAGACGCTCGCACAGCCGTAACGTGGACAGCCGTTTAAATTCACAATTTAGACGCATAATAAGAAGATATTTTTAAAAATTCCAACTTTGAAAGGGTGAAATAGGTATTGAATTTAGTATTTTAACTGCCTAGCTAACAAATTTAATTATTTTTAACACAAAAATGTACTTTTGGTGACATAAATATAAAAAAGTTAGATGTGTCTGTGACTTTTTGAAGGCACTATCTAACTCTCAAACTTTTCTATAGAACTCAATAATATATTAACTCTCATCGTTAAGGCAGCGTTCGTAAGAAACGTATTCGTTCGACCGTTTTTTCTCCGACTTATTTTGCAAATTCGACTACCACGAAAAAGTCTTTGCAGTTTTCGGTGTTAAACAGGCTGTTTTTCCAGTCAGTGGCCAAACTTTGTCGTATGAATATACTCTTGAATATAAGCAAGTTTTCAAGCAAAAAAAATAAGCTGTTTCCTACAAAATGCTATCTATGCCATAGCCCTTTTGTAGGAAACAGCTGATTTTTTTTTCAAGTACATTCACTCCTGAATGAAAGTTTGGACACTGACTGAAAAAACACCTGTATATGCCTATGAAAGTCACAGTGTTGCTATACAATAACAGATACCGTCACAATTAGACAATGTTACAAGCTTTACCTCTATAATATTAGTATAGACTAGACTAGATGTTACCCGCTACTTTGTGCGAAGGGAGATTTCGCGAGAACCGTATATTTTTCCGCGATGTAAAAAAATTCGGTTAAATATATATATTTAACCGAATGCATAACCGCCTCCTTTCTTTGGAAGTCGGTTAACAATTCAATTTTTTTCGAATTCCGTAGATTCATTTCCAATGTGCTCGATAGTCATGCGAGGCATGAAATCTGTCATTTTTTTATTTTTTTTTATTTTCAACGATTATCGTTGAAAATACAAAAAATCAATCAAAAAATCCAAAAATCCGTCGTGTGTGGACCGATTTTCAGAATTCTTTTTTTGATGTAAAGGGCGTAATCCCAAATTGGTCCCGTTTTCACCAAAGTGGAGACCTGATGAGGGGATCCATGATAAATCGAGGGAACTCTTAGAAATTTATATCGACACATAATAAAGTGATTTCTACTTTTTCTGAAGTATTCCAAGATATGCTTGGAATACTTCAGAAAAAGTACCTAGTAAAGTACTACCAAAAAGTAAGCTTTTGTACCAAGGTACCAAAAGTACCCTGAATTACTAAAAAAAGTACTGAACAGAACTCCGGAGTCCTTATGTTTGGGGATTCCGGCGTTGTTTAAAGAACTGCAAGCATATGCCATCATACCACTTACAGTAATCAGCATTATCATAATCACCACCATCTTCACAAGATATATTGATGGATTAATTCATTATGATGACATAGGTACTCCTTTCAAAAAGGTTAGGCTACAGGGCCAAACCCTTAACCTGATCGTCTTTGTTTTAGTCTCAAATTGTAGCTGACTAAATTATCCAAATGTGTTCATCTCAAATTTTTGATATCATTCGTCGTTTCCAAAATATCGAGCGCCAAAATCCAAAATTCGATTTTGTTTTTTCACCATTACGGCCATAACTTTTTCGTTTTTGACTTTCTCGAATAATTCAGTCTGCACCTCACAGCTCGCGTTAATACGCGTATTTAAATTTTTTTTTGAATATCATAATATTATCTTCACAACTCTCCGATCGGGGATCGCACTTTTTCGTGAAATCGGAGCCTACACTGGAGCGAACGAAAAGACATTTCCCATGTCAAAATATATGCGAAAAGTAGCCTAACCTATGTCCTTCCTCGTGGTCTATTTGTTTATCAGCTTCTAATTTTAGCAACAGTGTAAAATTGTTGCAAAAACAAACTGACAAACTGTACAAATTTATTGTAATCATGTAATGGATTACCTAGAGATAATGTGACCTTACTGTTACTTACTCATCGACGTAATCTCTAAAACCTATTTGTTAATTGGCTTAACTAAGCGAGATTGTGAAGTAATAGGATAATTCCAGCCGCTGCTGCAAGCGGGCGGGCACGGCACCTGCATCACTCAGTGCAAGACGGCCAAGATTGTGACGACGAAGGTGATACCTATGCAGGTGGACGGCGAGGCCTGCCGCCTGGCCCCTTCGATCATCACCCTCAGCATACTCAACCAGGCCATCATGCTGGCCAAGAAGAAACCAGGCCGAGCTTTGGCACCGTAAGTTTAATTTCATGTTTCTAAGAATTAAATAAAATTGTTGACTTTTTATGTACGAGTCATTACGGATGGAAATAGGTTAGGCAATTTTAAGTTATTTACAAAATCCTAAAGCTTTAATATACCTTTAAACTAACATAATATAATATATTATTATTATGACGTTAATAACGCAATGGAATTAAATTCGGTCGACTCTCTAATGTGTAGTTTACATTACGAGTATGTCGTTAACACGCGTGCGACACGTGCCAGCCGCCCGGATACAGAGTAAATAAAGAGGGACAGATAAACAGCTACATAGCTAGCACTACTACAAGCATACGGTGTGTCTGCGATTGTGTGGAAAAATTGTGGGCCGTTGAAGGGGACGACATAAGTTTCAAGCTTGGATCGATTTGGATTGGTTCTATGAAAGCTGTTTCTCTGTACGTAAGTATGTATAAGATAATATATTTTCTAGTCTGAGCCCACGGCGCGCGGCGACGCGTCGCATCAAATCCGACCCTGCTGCAACATCATTAGGTTCAGATTATATCTACATAATTCCCGCTAATGTCAACTACGCATAATAATAATGAAATAAACTTTTCCGTGGTATGCTAATTACTAGGTAGTAATAAGAATAATATACATAATACATTTAGGTAGTTGTATATATAATTAATAAAATATTTTTAGAATAAACATAATATAATTAAAACAAACCAACCTGTTATCTACCTGCATTAGATTATTTTTCAAAAACGTATCATAAAATGTATTATTTAGGCCAAGGCTCAACGAGTAGCTATGGTAGGTACCCCTATTAGGTATTATTAGTTTGTGACTACTTCAATAACCTACAGTTAAAAAAACCCATTTTAATTACATATTATATACCTACCTAACTATCAAAATTAATTCTTAGATTAAAAACTCAATAGCTAAATAAGTATAGCATTTTATTAATTTTTTGTTTCTATATCGAATACAGTTTAACATCTGTCGAAAAACCATTCTAGTAGAAAATCTCTAGTGAAATAGACTTATTTTTATATTTATCAAACTGTCCTTTATTAAGCCTCTGTATTATAAGCCCAAATTGTAAATATAACAACAAATTTTTAGCTTATTATAATTTAAAAATAGTTGTTAGTTAATAACAGAAAAACAATCGATAATTTCAATAAATCAAACACTTACAATCATAATGCCGATTTTAATAATATTATTCATCCAAATCTGTTGGAGGATCATCAGTCAATATTGACCACACAAAATGGCATCCTATATTGGGTCCGTAGCTCGTATTAACAGCTGACACCAATATAACATATAAGCATAATATAATCCTCAGTGGGGTCGTCCTAAACCCACATGTCAACCTGTCCACTCGGGTTTAGAACAATTGCGATCGAAGTAGGTACCAGACCTCCGAAATACTCCGATAACAAAGATTTAAAACTTGCGAGTTCCTACCGCAACATCGTTCGCGTATTGGTTTTTGATGTTACTTTAAAACTAAATAATATTCCGAGTCGTAAAGAATTCTCATTGGTATCAGTACAATATCTTATGTAGGATTCAATAAAAAGAAGTCAATGTATTAACTTCTTTTTTATAGAAGCCTACGTTTGGATGAAAGTCACGATGATAGGTTATTCTATCATCGTGACTTCCATCCAAACGTGATAAACGGCTTGATAAATATATCAAATTCACTGATGACTATTGGCGACTGTTCACTAACAATGCGACCCACGAATATTTTAAAATTGGGTCTTTAGTCTGAGAAGACCAAATTGAACAGACCACGGTTCATTCGAACGTAATCAGAAATTTACTACGTTACAAAGGACCAGATGATGTTTGTTAACTATTTCAGTGCCATAAAAATATGAAGTACACACACTCAAGAACAATAACAGTGGACCAGAATCCTACTTACTATTATAAATGTGTAATTTAATTAATATTATATGTAGCAATATCCCTAAGAATCTAGTTTTTCTTTATATAATATTAATTAAATTTTATGCTGAGGATTCCCGCAAAGTAACGCCTGATTGCGTTAACTATAAATGTGAAAGTTTGTTAGGATGGATGGATGAATGGATGAATGGAAGTTTGTTATTCTTTCACGCAAACTACGGAACGGATTTTGGTGAAATTCGGTATGGTAGTAGTTTAAGATCTAAATTAACACAAAGGCTACTATTATCCCGAACAAATACAGTGCGCTTGGATACTGTATTTACGTGGGCGGAGCCGCCGGCAAAAGCTAGTATTAACATAAAAAGTCACAATATCTATGTGGATTTTAATGACCTTCTTTAAAACGATTTGTGTACATGTACTTTTAATTCTATCTTTTTGCATTATAGGTAAATAATGATAGATATAAAGTCTAGGCTCTGCGAGATACAACGTTTTTCGCCATATGACGACCTCTGTGGCTCAGTGGTTGAGCGAGTTGGTGCTCAAGCCGGGGATCGCGGGTTCGAATCCCGCCAAAGGAACAAAAAGTTTTTCTGTGTTCCTGGGTCACGGAGGTGTATTAAATATTCCGTTGTCTGGTACCCGTAACACCAGGTCTTCGAGAATTTACCACGGGACCAGATTGACGTGGTGTGAAGCGTCCATAGATATTATTATTACTATATACAATATTATATTAGTTATTTCGGCAATAATATAAAACAGTTTCCTTAGACGTTCCGTAACGTTCATTGTCGTGAGAACTATTTTTCGGGTTATAAGTAACCTGAACATGTCCTAGAAATGTATGTGGGTGCGAAATATTAAAATAAACTGTTTAATTAATGCTTAAAGTATGGAAACTTAACAATTAAAATCAATTTTTCTTTCAGGCAAACTACGCAAGACAAACTTGTTCTTACTGTGAATCTCATAAAAATGGTGGACTATGAACGTCATCATCACGATAAGGAATTACTAGCGAAAGCAGGTACTGTAATAATAATGTGTATAACATTTTATTGCATTACTATACCTAATACTGAGAAGTAGATTATGGAATGTTGCCTTTCTAGGTACCATGAATAAATTCTAAAGAGCTTATAGGATGCTTTCGTGGAAATCGGTGTTATTGTTAGAGGCAATACGTGGAAACGTGGCGCTTATATTGATAATTATAGCAATAATATTTCTCTTGTTAAAACCTGTTTTACTATCTTAAGCTACTTACTGAGATTTATGAATAAAATGAGTGTAAAATGTTCGCAGCTTATGTAGCCAATTAAAAATATACCTACATCTGAAGTCTAATTATAATATTAAATTTACACTTTCAATGAATAGTCATTAAACGTCCTGTTATCATAAACTGGCTCAAAGTAGTTTTTGACGTTTGTTTGACTTTAACGAGGACATCATGTTCCTGTTAGGTGAGATTGAGACTGTATCGAAACTTTACTATTGTAAGATTGGAATAGCAGAATCAACCTTCTGTTTAAAAATATTTTACGCTGGACTTTAGTTTTTAAGGGATCCGTAACTTACGTCTCGGAACCCTTATGATTTCGTCATGTCCGTCCGTCCGCCTTTGGCTTTAGTGCTAGAAAGATGAAACTCTGCATAGATATGTGTATTTACTACGTCATCAAAGTGTTGAAATAAAATCACGTAAAGTGGGACGATTTTTTTTATGGCTTATGTAACTTTGTAAGTTTAGGATGCCTAACTTGTAAAATTTCATACAAAAATAACGATATAATAAATACTAAACATGTAAACTATTGTTATAATATAAAATGGTGCAGAACCCTACGTGCACGAGTCCGACTCGCATTTGGCTAGTTTTTATGTAATACTAAAGACCCGCGCTTATAATTTTTACTCGTTTTTATTTACGGTATAAACATAAGGGTTTGATTAAGTACCATGCGGATTACACCCTTATTTGATAGATGAATCCCAAATCACCAATCTTTGTTGCAGCGGAACGCCTTGGGACGCTGGATGTGAACCCCGCGACGGATCTAGAACAGATGCGCTCCATGGTGCAGAGCCTGCTCAAAGAATCTCACCACGCGAATATCACGGAATGGTGGTTCGTCGACTGTAAGTAACCAATTCGTAAGGTCATATTTAATTAATTATAAAATTACTCAACACGTTGTATTTTACCCGCTTCTAAAATAAGTCACGACCACAAATTAGATTGTACAATTTTCATTCACATTACATTTTCCGTAATTATTTTAGTTCAGATCCATGGAGAAGTGGAGATAATCAATGAATTGTGAAAAAAATAAATAACGTTATATTATAACTAAGTATTACAAGTTATTACATTAAACATTGCAAAATGCTTTGTATACGAGTATGTGTATTTATGTGTGTGTGTGCGTGTGTGTGTGCGTGTGTGTGTGTGTGTGTGTGTGTGTGTGTGCGTGTGTGTGTGCGTGTGTGTGTGTGTGTGTGTCTGTGTACGTGGGTGTGTGCATGTGCTTGTGTGAGTCTGTGTGTATCATAAATGAATATTCGTTGAAATGAGTATCACAGTATTTACCCCGCCTCCTGCAGATATGCGAACTATGCCTTTGTAATTAGAACCCCAATTCTCGTATTTAACTAATAAGTGTCGGATAGGTGATTTGGAAGTTTTGTCACTGCTTACTTTAATATCGAGCGACAGAGACAAAACATGCAAATAAGCTATCTGACCTTATCAGTAGATTTCAAACAGGCCCTCAGACTTTCAATATACATTCAATGAATTATAACATAATCGTCATGATATCATAAACTGATTTTAGAGTTTGAACCAATCAAAACGCGTTTGAGCTTCGTTTGACGTTTATGAGTATACCATTTTGCTGTTCTAGCATATCGTAACTGCATCTGAAACTAATAAAATGTAAGATTTAATTAGCAGAATCGACCAACTGATTCAATTACGCTTACATCTAACCTAATTTTATCTTCGGTCCCGTGGTCCATAGTAAAAACCAATGTCCTTTTCCAACTCGATAAAAATTAATTAGTAACTCAATAATGAATTTAGATAAGGCAAATTAAAAAAAAAATTGCAACAATAAATAATATTTATTTAATTACGAATCGTTATCGTGTTCGGTAGCGAACGAACGTGATTATTACGACTACAAATGTAAAATATGATCCGGCCCGCGAGACATTTTGAAAAAACCCAATTAAAAAAATATTACATTAGGTACTTATACTCACAGGAGCGACAGTGAGGCGGCAAACATCAATGTTTGCCGCCTCACTCTTTGATAATCGCCGCCCTCGGCTTGCTCGATAAAATTCTTTGAGGTTTGCCGCCTCACGGGCGACACATCAAAAGATTTATTGCTTCTCAATTATTCTAAACTAGTTTATTCCAGATTATTCCTTCATTTTACCTATATAAGCGGGTGAATGGCCGGAACGTTAGTTCAGTTCTATTTGAGCTACCAAGGTGATAACTTGTACAAGCCATATCCTAGCGAACTGCTCGAGCCGTCAACTTGCTTTGTGACTTTGTGTGCATTTTGAGTGGTTACTAACTATAGTTTGTTATTAAGTTTATTGAACGAAAAGTAAATAAAAATGATATCTGGTGGAAAGAAACGAAAAGTAGATACAGAGGGTCGCTAGTTTCAAGAAAAATGAACTGAAGAATTCTTTTTTATCTTGCACAATGGTAAGCCTATTTGTTTGCTGTGTAATGAATTCTTTTCAGTAATGAAAGAATTCAATATAAAGAGGCATTACTCAACTAAGAATGCTACGCTGCACTCACTGACAGGACATTAAGAACAGACAAAATCCAGAAGCTTACCGCAAATTTGGAAAAACAGCAACAAATGTTTCATAAGCATTTGTTGTTGTGTTGGAGTGTATGTTAGAAGTTTGCGGTATTTTGTGTCCTGAAAAGAAAAATGAATTTGAAAAAATTACATTGTCAAGACGAACTGTTGTTCGACGTATAGAAATGATGGCTAATGATATAAAAACAACATTGACTGACCGTATGGCTAGTTTTGAATTATTCAATATTATACAATAACAATAATACAATTTCCATAGCATAAGACGAGTGCACCGATTTGTCTGACACAGCTCAACTGGCTATATTTATTCGAGGTGTTGATAAGGAGTTCACTGTTACTGAGGAATTGCTTGCTTTACAACCGCTAAAAGGAACCACTACAGGAGAGGATATTTTTATTGAAGTTCAAAAGGTATTCACAAGTTTTGGCTTGCTATGGTCAAAATCAATTGGAGTATGCACTGATGGTGCACCTTCTGTGGTCGGCTTACGTAAAGGTTTCATCGGAATTTCGAATGAAAAAGCAACAGAATTAAATGTGCAAAAAGATGATTTGATAGTCCTTCATTGCATTATCCACCAACAGAACTTGTGTTCTAAGTCCATTCGACTCCAGAATGCTATGAATGTGGTAGTTTGGAAAATTCTTTACGTCTTTGTATCAGTGGATGGAAATATCGATTGAATAGTTTCCCAAATTCAAGCTCAAGTGTCTCATTGATTTCGGTCTATTTAACTTTCGTAGTTTGTAACAATTGCAAATTTAACGATTTAATTATTGTACTATGTGTCGTATTGTAACATTGTCGTATTATTTCATGTCTAATATCTATCGCAAAAAATATTATCACTAATTTAAAATGCACTAAGTACTTTTAAATGCGGCCCGCGAACGTATACGAACGTAACATGTCAAAGGTTGCCCATACCTGGTATAGAGAGTAAGAATTGGGCTACAATAAAGTATAGTTTTTTTTTCTCTGTCAAAACACAACTAGGTCTCCCCTACGTACTTGAAGTTGTTTTCAGATAAGATCTTCAATCACAGGGGAAGTTTATTTGTTTATTCGTTCGTTATTTTATCACTGCTGCACTGCTGAATTTAATATTTTTCTGGGGTTTTAATGAAACTTCAATCTTGAGCTTTAGTAGTAAATTTATAGTTCACCTTAATACTGAATGTATTAAATGTCTGAATGTATACAACAGTATGCTAATGTCTCTACTGGGTAACAATTATTAATATCTGTGAACACTAGTCCGTTCGGCTCGAGCGCCTCTGCTCTAATCCTCCACTCTGACTGCCTATCTCCACCTCACCGTTCATATCCCCACCACCGCAACCAATCCGGTGAAGGTGGCGGGATCGGAGCGGTGTTGCCAAATAAAAACAAATAAAATTACAACAATAAAATAAAATCATAACATTCGGCCATCCTGTAACGTGCAGCCTCCTGGCGCACGTAGATGTAGGCAGTCGAAAAGATTTATGGTTAAATAAACAATAGTTGCATATTAGATGTAATACATTAAGATTTGGAAGTAGTAGATAATGCTAGATGCATATATTTTAAGAGAAGTAGTTTAAATCAGATTTACATAGGAATTAAATTAAATGTAATTCAGTACTATAATAATTCAAATTTAGTTTTCAACTTAATAGTATAAAATAAAATCATGTCAATCAACCTTAGTTATACTTACATACTATTTAATGCTATTGCTAAAAAAAATTTTTTTAGCAATAGCATTAAATAGTATTTAATGCTATTTTTAAATTTTAGTTATACAATTAAGGAATTTTATAGTAAAATCTTAACATTTATTAATATTTATTTATATTACACAATCACTAAATTTGAAAGCTTACAACTTTTTAGTTTGGCAAGAAACGACTGGCAATAAGGCTAATTCGCGTGTATGTCTATATCACCTACTATGGTGCCCGAGCTACTATGGTCGCTATTATGTATTTCTAGCGCCTTTACGTGTACCCACGGTCTCATCCTGTCTGCCGCAATAACAGAGTCATATAATTTACCCATTTTAGGAAAGCCCGGGACATCAGTGATCTTATAGCGATCATTCACGAGAACCTCTGCGACTCTATAGGGGCCAATAAATTTAGAAAGACGCTTGGAACTCTAGCCATCATTATAATAATTATTTCGTGACACCTTAACTAAATCACCTACGCTATATTTAACAGCGGGAACCCTATTTTTGTCGTGCCTATTCTTTTGTTTTATTTGATCCTTCTCTATGTTAGAACTGACTTTTTCCCTGATATCATCCAAACTTTCACTAATTTCGCTCTATTTGCAACTTGTTGGTTAATATATCGCGCATTCTAACACCAAACAATACTTTAGTAGGGGATTTTTAAGTAGTTGCATTGACAGCATTATTGATCCCCCATTGAATTTTGCCTAGTTGCTGATCCCAGTCGCGTTCATTTTTATTATAATTTTGTGCTGATAGGGAATTTAAAATTACTTGATTATACCTCTCGGCTTGGCCATTTGCCCTGGGAGAAGCAACTGCATTTAAAATATATTTAATACCATAGTCTATGCAAAAGAGTTTAAAATCTCCTGAGGTAAAAGATGTTCCGCGATCAGACACTATTCTAGCCGGATAACCGAAGTCATGAAAAATATTTGTTAGAGTTTTAATAGTAGTTTTAGTTTTTGTATTTTTGTTGTAGTTTTTGTATGATACACCTGATGATGACTTTGTCGAAACCGGTCGTGTAATATATAAAAATTAATGAAAAATACTTATTAAAGTCGAAATAGTGCAAGAAGTCCTGTGTGTTATTACTGTGAAACATGAATTTCCACCAAGAACCTACAGTACAATCAATAACATAGCCCGAATGAAAACATATTTTGTAAATCCATCTACAACAGTCAATATACGAGTATAAGTATTCCCGCTTTTGCTCCTCACAAATGGACCTAAATGGTCAACATGGACGGTATGGAACGGTATATTCACTTTTTCGATTGGAAATAAATGACCAGTTTTTACACGTGACGCACTGTCCTTATTATATGCGCACTCTATGCATGCTGCTACATATTTTTTTACAAAACGCCTTAGTTTCGGAAACCAGTATTCAAATTTGATACGCTCTAACGTCTTAAAATAACCAAGATGACCTAAATCGTCATGGTTTGCCTTGCATACTTGACACCTGGCATTTCGTGGTACGACCAGACGCAACCCGTCGTCAACCCTTCTATATACTGTACGATTTTTAATCAAATAATTTTTCTTTATTTCCTTACACTCTTCATCCTAGTCTGGCTTTAGTATTTTTATAATACGTGAAATATCGGGGTCAGCTAACTGTAATGTAAGAAGCCAACTATCCGACTCTATATTAAAAATACTAACGCATAGATTATCTTCCGTGTCCTCAGACAGTACGGTATTCCTACTCAAAGCGTCGACATGTAGCATTTGTACCCCGGGGCGATACTCGATATCAAATGAGAATTCGGAAATCTGTAACCACCACCTAGCTATTCGTGGTAACAAATTTCGTTTAGTTAGAGTGGTCCTAACGGCCGCACAGTTCGTGTATATTTTAAAATGCAACCCCAGTAAGTATACCCTAAATTTTTTTAGCGATCAAACGACAGCCAAGGTCTCCAGCTCATAAGAGTGAAGATGTCTTTCTTCAGGTGTAGTTTGCCTACTAAAATAGGCAACAGGCTTTAGCACTCTGACATCTCGCTGCCACTGCATCAATATTCCCCCAATGCCAAGAGAGCTAGCATTTGGCGTATTTCATTATTGAATTGAATGGCGTACTTCATGAACGTTACTAGGTTTAGGGAACGACTCCACGGCCTTTACCAGCTTTAGCTTTACCAGGCTGTATCCCTACAGAAGAAGCCTCGCCTACTCAACATTGGTTGTAAAAAAACGACACTTAGATAATTTTAAAGCGAGACCATTTTGTCTGAATAGCTTTAAAACCTCTTCTAGCCGGTAAAACATTTCGTCAATATCTTTCGAAGGAATTAAAACGTCATCGAGGTACGCTAATGCATATTCAAATCTCTTATTACCTAAAATTTTGTTAATCATCCGTTGGAAAACGGCAGGGGCGTTAGCTAACCCAAAAGGCATACGCTTAAATTCCTAATGCCCATCGGGAGAATCCGGTAAGGTGTTGACTGATTTTAGCTATCGGAACCTGGTAGTAGCCGGACGCTAGGTCTAAAGTAGTAAAGAAAGAGTTACCACATAAATTAGTAACTTGATCATCGATCACCGGTAGAGGAAAACGATCCTTACAGGTTTTATTATTAAGGGCTGTAAAATCTACACAAAGCCTAAATACGCCAGTTTTCTTCTTTACCATCAGTATAGGACTAGAATAGTTTGAAGTAGACTCCTGAATAATGTCGCATTTTAAAAGTTCATCGATAGTTTCCCTAACTTGTTCTCGTTCCGAATGTGAAAGCCGATATGGACGATATATAATAGGTTTATTATCCAAAAGTTCTATGTTCATTTCTATATTTTTGACGCAACCAATCTCGCATAAATTAGTAACAAAACAATTCCTGTAGCTCTGTAACAAGGAGTACAATCTATCGATGTCTTATATTCTCAAGTTTTCACCTAAAACAATGTCACTTTTCTTCAAGGGTTCCATTGTAAAAGTGTCATCACTAACGATTTTATTGACGTGCCGCATTTCGCTTTCTATAAAAGGCAATGCCTATGAACATGTTAGCGCCTAAAGTGACAACCCCAGGTGTGAGATTGGTTACAATTAAAACACCTTCGCCGTTGGTAAATTCAGGGTGCTTACAACCCTGAAGCAGGCTAAATTAACATCCAGCTCCTAACGCATGGTAACCCTGTACAAAAATATCGCCAGAATATTTAGAGTTTACAGCATGAACAGATAAAATATTTAAAAATAAAATAAATAAACATAAGGGACATGACACAGCCAAATTTTAACAAAAAACAAGTAAATTATACACTAACGCACTATAACATTCAAAGAATACAAAAGGAGACAGTTTTAAAAACACAGCTGATTAAGGCTATGCAATGCCCACACCATGTGTTTAAAGGGATGCCACCGCGGCAAGCCGTGGCGCCTGTGATCTTCCGTGACCCCCTTATAAGTTCGCAATCTCACGACGGCACACAATCATAATTATTATACAGGTACAAAAATACAAAAGGTACAAAAAAAAAAACAACGCATATATACATAGAATAGTAAGTATAGATATATATTTGTATGTGTAACTTGAGTAGTTTCAGTAATAATTAACCTAATTGGCGCAAAACTAATTTCTGAATCAAAGGCATCACAAGACGGACTCTTATGAAAATTTAATTGGCTACTATCCTTTAGAACTGTTACGAAAGGAAGTTCAGTGAAATTTTGGTCTACTATTAGTGAGGTCGGCATAAACTCATCAGCAATTATGAGCAGTTCCTCCTTCACTTGATTCCTGCGGCATTACTGAAAATGTTAAAAACATACGAGTAGATGGCCACACAAGTGATTTCCAAGTACAAAATCAATGATATAATAACGGTGCCAAGCATAACCAATTTCAAAATTCTAAAGAAAAATTAATAATAATTCATTAGTTGTTACGAAGTAATGTAACAATTAATTAACTCGAGAATTATTGAACTGACGTAGTCTAGTAGGAATAAAATTTTAAACGTGCTGTAAAAATATAAAAAAACTTAATTTAATCAAGTTAAAGTTCATTGAGTAAAACTAGTAGACTAGTTTTGTTCAATGAACAACTAGTCCACTCAAGTACTAATCCAGTGGGCAAACTCAGTCCACTCAAATAATAATCCAGTGAACAAACCTAGTACACTCAAATAATAGTCCAGTGAACAATCCTAGTTCACTCAAAATAATAGCCCAGTGAACAAACCTAGTTCACTCAAGAAATAATCCAGTGAACAAACCTAGTTCACTCAAGAATAATCCAGTGAACAAACCTAGTTCACTCAAAATAATAGCCCAGTGAACAAACCTAGTTCACTCAAATAATAATCCAGCGAACAAACCTAGTTCACTCAAATAATAATCCAGTAAATACTAGTCCTGTACAAATTTAAATCCTCGATCGGTTATATAGTGTTGATATACAATTACAGTTTTATTGAAATTCACAATATGATATGACAAATAACATTCAACAGTAAGACGTAATACTGCACGACGGTCATGGAAGCATACTGTGACGGGCGTAAATAAAATCACTTATTCCACTGTTACACTTTTATTCGTCAGACAGAGTGTCCGCCTTACAACAATTTTGAAGAAGTAATAATGGCGGCTACAGAGAGTCCTGCCCTTTTATATTACTTGAAGGTCGTTAGAGCTAGTCAAAATAAACACTTTATATCCGGTATTACAATTAAATATAAATTAACTAAATAGATTTCAATTAAATATAATTATATGTTTAATTACATTTGATTATTTATATTTAATATAAAATGCATGACTAAATTCTGACGTGACGTCATTAGTCATAACCATCATGTTTACAATAATATAATTTATAATAATCAGTTGATTAATAATTTATTAAATATGAAACCAAATTAATATTCATAATAAACACAGTAAATGTAAAATATTATACGGATCCGGATGTAGCATCACTGTCGAGACTGAAGTCTGCTAGTGGTTGCTAACAATACTGTTAGACCGCCTTATCTATATGCCTGTCAGATCCTACTGCAACGCATACGTGTCGTGTGGAGATGTTAAACTGTAATATCGTTTTACAAGCTGTGATTTGCACTGTCGAAGTGTAGCCTCGACCACGCGCAATTGTCGCGTGTGTGGTGTGCACTGTCGAAGAGTAGCCTCGACCACGTGCAATGTATTGTGTGTGTGGTGTGCACTGTCGAAGAGTAGCCTCGACCACGCGCAATGTATTTTTTGTTGTGTGTGGTGTGCACTGTCGAAGAGTAGCCTCGACCACGCGCAATGTATTGTGTGAGTGGTGTGCACTGTCGAAGAGTAGCCTCGACCACGCGTAATGTATTTTTGTTGTGTGTGTGGTACATATTATGCACTGTCGAAGAGTAGCCTCGACCACGAGCATGTATAGTCGTGTGTGTGGTGTGTAAATTTCGTTCGTAAAGTATTTTTCTTATACCGATAAAATGTAAAATTAAATGAGTAAATGATATTATTTCATAATTACTAATTCAAATAAAAATTAATTAAGTATAAAGTGATCGTACATACCTCGGGTGTCTTTATCCCACTTCTGAAGTTTAATGAAACTTCAATCTTGATCCTTAGTAGTAAATTTATTGTTCACCTTAATACTGAATACTACGACTAGATACAACAGTATGCTAATGTCTCTACTGGGTAACAATTAATATCTGTAAACACCAGTCCGTTCGGCTCTAGCGCCTCTGCTCGAATCCTCCACTCCGACTGCCTATCTCCACTCCACCGTTCATATCCCCACCACCGCAATCAATCCGGTGAAGGTGGCGGGATCGGAGCGGTGTTGCCAAATAAAAACAAATAAAATTACAACAATAAAATAAAATCATGACAGGGTACTGTGAATGAAATTGGCTTATTTATTATCACACATATGATCACGTTTATAAGTAGGTACATAATAATTTTATATTAAACAATTATATTTGTTACAACGAATAAGTGGAACTTTAATAATAACGGTATACCAGTAATACGATAGTACTGGTACTGGTACCGGTAATATATACTCACTACACAGTGATTACTAGCTTTGGATAATTAAATAATATCGATATACCGGTAATATGAAATAACAGGCTCCGTGGTCTAGTGGTTAGAGCTTGGCTTTCGACTCGGAGGTCGTGGGTTCGATTCCCGCATTGGAACAAAAAAAAAGTTGTTTCCATGTTTGGTTAGGACAATGCAGGCTGATCGCCTGATTGTCTGACAATGAAAGATGATCCATGCGTCGGATGGGCATGTAAAAAGTCGGACCTGTGCCTGGTCTCTCTTCAGTCGTGTCGGTTATCCGTCCCACTGGGTTATGAGAGTAAAGGAAGAGAGAGTGCTCTTGTGTCCTGCGCACACACTTGGGCACTATAAAATTACTCCTGCTTAACTGGCCTGGTTTCAATGAAACCGGCCGAATCGGTGCGGGGAGAGTTAGTTAATATGATATGTTAAATAACAAGGACAAATGGAATATCGCAAATACTGTTTTGAATAGTAGTATACGATTAGCCGATAGTTAACGATTCAACTACTTTTAGCGGTGACGGCGGAGCGCTTCTTCCGGATCGACAAGGCCCAAGAGAATCTCCACTACACTACGGACATAGGTCACGACAGCATCTACATACTGGACGCGGCGCCGCCGACCCCGGACACGGATACCACGGCTCACCCGGACACCACCGCGTCGCTGGATCGCACGGGGCCGTCCATCTCCCTGGATACGACTACAGGATTGTCCGTGTCGCTGGACATATCGCAGAGCGTAGACACGCCCAGCGCTGGAGTATCGCTGGATGTGCCAAGGTATGTGTAAATACTTCAGTGGAATTAGCAAACTCCATTTTCAACTCACAAATCCAACTGAAATTGACATAGAACCTATAGTCGATTTCTTCATAGGAAATAAAGACACAATTAAGACGATTCATTTTAATCCGACCAATTGAATTTCTTCTCAGTTGGTGTTCTATCTAAAATACTGTGGTAATATTGTAATCTTACTTTAACGGTGAGGTATTGCAAGTCATTGCCGGAACGCTTTAATGTACATCAATCAGGCTTATCAACACTCAGCAGTACATTACTTTGACCAGCAGAGCACATGCACTCTGTTAGCCGTTACTGCCCGCCTCCTAGTTACACAGAAATTACCAAAAATCATCGAAAAGCCCATCTGTAATGCAAATAAAAGGCCTATCTCTCTATGTATTTACACCAAAACAATTCAAAATAACTACGAAATTAACTCTGAAATAAAGTAATAATCGAACGTCCAGAAATTTGATGTGAGCGCTACGCCCACAAATATACGTCTAATATAATAAAATTAAGTTTGACGTGTCTGTCTATCTATTTGTGTCCGTGACATCGTAGCTCCCAAACGGATGAACCGATTTGAATCTAGTTTTTTTGTTCGAAAGCTGATATGATCGAGATTTTTTCATCATTATCAGCTCAGTCATTGTTTGACAATTCGGGGGTTACTTACATTTTTTAATTTTGTTAATGTTTCAATGATTTTAGGAAAAAAGGAACCACCAATTAAATTTATTGCTGCAGATGACGAAGTATTATATACAATCTTTACTACAATTTGATATTTTACTATGAATATGTGTGTCATAATATAGGAATACGATAATTAAAAATATATATTTAATCAATTACGTCGAATAAATTTAACAGTGAGTCGGGACTGGGCAGCCCGGGGTCCGTGCTGTCGCCCACGACGCCGCCGGCGACAGCTGCGCCCCGGGGGCGGAGCACCCTGCAGCCGCGGGTCTCGCAGGAGCCCATCTCCCCGCCCCTATGTGTCAGTCCCCCCGTGCAGCCAAGCCGGGACTCCGTGGCGCGGTTCAAAACGTAAGACCGTATATTTATTTCTTATGTCGTAATAAACGCTATTTAAACGATATTTGTAAATAAATATTTTTGACACATTCGTCACTCAACAATAAAATTTATAACATTGTTCACTCGCACTCTTTGGTTTCACTTTTGAAATTAAACATGGTTACTCTAATGCGTTTTTCTTTCAAAATTATCATAAACAACAGAAAAATAATTTTACGACATAAAACCAATTAATAAAGTAGCAATTATAAAATAAGATGATATTACATATAATTACATCTACATTTGTTAACACTGGCTGTAGATTTGGCTTTATTAATAAAATAATAAATAAAACATATTAACTAGTACAACAAAGTAATTTTTTTCAGACGACATGGGAAGTAGCAAGCGGTATAATAGCCCTCATTTTCCCTTAGCGACAAAGTATAGTAAAGTAGCGAGAAATATAGCAAAATTAGGTTAAAATTTGAAAGAAAAGCGCAAAATTTAAAAAGAATTGTAATTACTTATAAATATAAAGCTTGATTTGCTCTGGATGTAGTGTGGTAGCGGTGTGGACTCGATTTTGCTAGCTGTTGTCATTAGACGGAACATCAGTAAATTCTTACTAACTATGCATGCTATTATATTTTGTAGAACAAAAAAATATAAGCATATTATACCTACTACGATTTTTAATATTTATAAAAATCCTGTAATATTTTTAACCCAGGATTTTGGAAGATCCTGGAATTTGCTGAAGAAAAATAACTGAACAACTGTTTGTTTAAATTATTAGAATAAAAATTATTACAATACAATTATAAAATAAATTTTAAAACACTTTAATAAAAAAACTTATTGAAAGAAAAAATCCTAGTCCATACATATTATTTGTGTACGTAGATATATATAATATTAGTGCATATAGGTAGGTTTTGAAGTCAGGTTAAAATGAATTAGTAGAAATGTCAAATGAAATGTTCTGTTTGTCCGGAACCCTTTGATCGCCGCATCTATGCCAACATCTTAAGCTCATTAATACAATTACGAGGTACTGGGGAAGATTTGCCCTCTTATCAAAAGACGCTTTGAAACCGGCTCAAAGTGGCTTTCCTTTTGTTTTCGAATCTCAAACAGCGTTGTTAACAATGAAATAGAAAATTTGTTGATCCCAGCGATTTCCGCTCGGTCCATTACGATTTTATGGTTTAAAAAAGCTATAAAAGCGGGTATTGCACCCAAGGAGATACTTTGGCTTTATAGTTGATGATAGAGAAAATTAGATGTTGGTTAAAACTAAGCATTTGAACGTGTGTGGCGGTCATGAGCATACACTTAATGTTCGCTACAACATAATATGGGGGATATTACGTGGTTTGCCCAAATATGTCAGACCCGTCTGCAGTCCAAGCTCTGGGCGCATTTTTAATTGAAATAATTGGTTATAAGCACGACAGTTTAAGCCGCAGTCCAATCCGCACAGATCCATCCGCGGTTTGAAACGCAGTCTCAGATGCGAGGTACGAACTGTACCGTATGGAGGACACCAATGTTGCATTTATCGAGAAACGTGTCGTAGAACGTAAACGTCTACGCTCGTAGCATCTCCGTAGCAGCTGCTACGTGGTTAATATTGGCGTAGAGTAATCATACACTTACGGCCTCTGTGGATAACGTGGCATGTAATAATAAGCTTCAGTGTAAGATTGCAGTGAATCGGTAGTGCAATTGTCAAAATTGACCAGTAACGCCTAAGCTGTGTTCACATTCACCAATTGAAATAAGCCATGCATTCAGTACGGAATCGTCGTTGGTCAATATTGATATTTGCACTGATGACTCACTGTATTCTTAACGCGAATAAAGCTATGATTTTTCCAAGACAAAATTAAGGATTAAATTAAGAAGAACTGCCTATGTAGAAGAACAGTACGTTTTTTAAATTTAAGTTTACCCGTGCAGTGCATAGCGGATCTTAGCAAGATGGACGATAACATAATATTTTAACACTCCAAACTTCCTGTACTGTTTACACTTAAAGTATTAAAATGTTAATTATATTACTTAGCAAATTGGTTGGAATAAACTAGAGTTTGTAAAAATATCAACTTGTATATCATTGAACCTGGACACTTATTTGCAGAAATTTAATTAAGTATATAATAAAGTTGTAAATAACAAAATTTCGAGGACTTTATTTTGTTAACAGTTATTGTATAAAAATTCGAACAGACACCGCACTGATTCATCAAGGTTTACTTTCTCCAGCCTCCACTCTATTTTTCTCTTTCTTGTCTTGCATGCAGCGTTCATGAGAAACTATTTGGATTTGAACACGAAGTGTTCGGTATTAGGTGAGATATAAGTATGTAGTTGTAGCTAGAAAGTTCCCTCAGTTGGCGTCTTGAAGCATACATTATAAAAATCCTTTCGTAATATATTATAGAAATACCAAGATTTCCAAATGTTGTTACAGAAATTTACTAGAAAAAACTTCCGACGGTCTTCTAAAGGCGGCCAAGAGCGGCGATCTCAGAGTGGTAAGAACAATCAATTATTCTACATAATTTAAATTAATAAGTTTTTTATACAGATTTACATTAATGGGCAAAGGAAGAGTTGTAATAATTTTAAATTTATATAATTTAATAATTCAACCCCTGCCTCGCTCCACTTTACGAGCAGTCACTTACATGTTATGAGCTTCATAACTTTATTAATTAATTAGCATTTTTAAATTTTCAACATAACATACTAATTATTCTTTTTATAATTATAATATTAAAACGTTACATTTTTGATATTAACGTACAAAAAATATTTTCTATCATACAGAGGGTTGGGAATGTAGTAAACTAATGTAAAATAAATAATAATATCTATAATAAATCTGGACCTATTATATAAAAAGTTCTCAAAGAACACGGAAATAAATATATTTTAATAGTATATTTCCTTTTCTTATAAATAAATATAATTTATAAGAAAAGGTAATATATTTATTATTTTATACTATACATGAATTTAAGATTATTTATATTTTCGACACATTTAATACACATCCATGACCCAGGAATACAGGAAACTTTTTGACCCTTGGCGGGATTTGAGCCTCCGCCTTGAGCACTGACGCGCTACCAACTGAGCCACAGGGGTCGTCGAATATATTATTACGTCTATAAACTCTATAATATTATATAGATAAAGGAGCTTCACGCGGCCGGCTACTCGCTCCTTTCGATTGACGCGGTCGGCCAGACGGCGCTGCACATCGCCGCCCGTTACGGCCACAAGGAGATCGTGAAGTACCTCATAGCGAGTGCTCCCACCGCTCTCCTGAACATGTGCGAAAACGAGCGAGGCCAGACAGCACTACACAAGGCCTCGGCCCACAAGCGCCGGGCCATCTGCTGCATGCTGGTGGCCGGCGGGGCGTCGCTCACGAGGCTCGACCACGCCGGTCTCACGCCCCGACAACTGGCGCTCCGGGCCGAGGACCACGAGCTCGCGGCCTACCTAGAAAGTTAGTATTGTAATTGTCCAATGTGCTTTAAACTTTTTACTAGCAAAGTTGACAACCCTGAAATATTCGGTATCCTCTTCGTGACTTCATCGTGTCCTACTATGCAACCGACATTGCCCAATGCATGGCAACCTTTTAGTTCACCTTCACATCAGATTTATTTAAATGTTCGTTGATATAACGTAATATACATTGGTATAAATTGATTTATGTTTATCATGTTCGTCGTACGATTAACTATAATTGTGGTACGATTAACCTAATCCGTGATACAATTAAACCGGCTAGCGGCTGGTCGGGTCCAATTTAAAATTAGAACAACTTACCCGACCAAACCGAACAATTTCCCCGTCAAAAAAAAACGTCAATTTTTTAATCGGTAAGAAATATTTTATTGACACTGGCATTTGTTAAACAATATTCTAATATACTTGGTATTTTATAAATACTTGATAGTTTTTTTTTATTTATACCGTAAGGAGATTTTTATCTGAAACTGAAAAATATATCCGACTCTTCCCTAATTCTAACTAAACATCGTCAATATAATTAATATGGTAGTACCTAATTATAAATAATTAGGTATTATAAGTAATTACAATAATTTATTATTATTCTAGAACAGACAACTAAATAGGGGTTGTTTTGTTACAGGTCAAGAACACTTTCAAAAAGCTTCTGAAGACTTGGAGACAACTGTATAAAGTGTTGTATTGTTTAGGACACGTTCTAATACGAAATCTAAAGATGTGAACATAATGTAAATTTTCCCTAACGTCATAATATCTCTAACGTACCGTGATATTATAATAATAAAAATTGTTACATTATGAATTATTTTATCGAACAATTAATATTAATATTTGATGAATAATATTGTGATAAGGATTTTAGATTTCAGTAAGGCACTTAAATTCAATTACATTTTTTTTTAAGTGATCCACTTATATGTACACGTATCTAATTTAAAACGATTGAATTAATATTTATTCTACTGCTAAACTTATTTTAACATAACGTATGGTTTGTTAAATAAGTTTATTACAGATTCAATTAATCTTTGATCGATTTGTGTAAATTTTATAAGATTATACGCTAAATCATATCTGCACTGCTAGTACATTTTACATTAGATAACATCGATATTATAAAAATTAATTATGTTATTGCTATTTTAAAAATAACTTAGGTATAATAAAGCCCACGTTCTAGAACCTATAGAATTTATTTGAAAAATATGATTAAGACTCATTTATGACATTTTTACTGTTTCGCAATTATCAGCTATTAAACTTACTCGAAATATTATTTGTTAGTTTTTCATATTGTTGAAATATGAATAAACCATAATGTGACCTTTGAAACGATCGCATTATTGCATGTACATTTGTAAAAAAAAATAACTTCTAAAATTTAATCGTGCCTTCAAACGCTATTATTTTATGTGAAAAAAAAAACATTTATTAAGTATTTTGATTTGTTAAATTTACATTCTAATAAGTACAAAACAGTTTTGTCGTTTGGGAGTGGAAATGACTGTTATTTTTTTTAAGTTTATTAACGGCCCGTTTCAAAAACCTATCTACCAATAACTATTTGTTAAAAACGTCAAATTTGTATCCCAAAAAACCTGTGTCAAATTATTGATTGACGACGTTTTTAACAAATGATTACGGGTAGATGGGTTATTGAAACTGGCCGTAAGTTGCATAATATATTTTGATCTCAATATTACTTCAACTGTCATAGTAGTGAACGCGAATATTAAGATTTAAGTCGTAGAAGTTGTTTTAATAATAACATTTTATTACTTTACAAATAAATCAAACTAACAGGCCTATCGCTCGATATATAATACATGGATGGCATGTAAGTTCATGACAATTGAATAGATTATGCTAGTAATTAGTCCTGTTTCCTACATACCAACGGATGATTTTTTGTCCGGTCCACGGTATTTCAGCAATAGCACATTTTGATTAGGCACTTTCATTTGTGAATCTAGAAATTACTCTCATATGAATCCCGGGAATGCCATTCCCTCCTACACTATTAGCTATATTTAGAGCGTAGTAATAACTTGTGACAACGTGCCTAATACGAGTTGGGACATAGCCGTACTCATTATACGATTCTAATACGGCTTACGACCCACCATGGCGATAGGCCTACAAAAGGGAATACGCATTTTTTTTTAAATCAGCAAAAGTCGTATATTTTCCAAAGAAAAATATAAATATGGACCAAAAAATATAAAAAGTCAAAATCAGTTGCTAAATTAAAAAGTAACAGGACTAAAAACTACTAAAAACGTCTTTTTTGCTACAATTGAAAAACGAAAATTACCATTCAAATCCTTATGTTATTTGTGACAATCTTTCTTATAACAATCATATACATAATTTATAAACCCAGTTAGTTAAGTTAGTAAAATCAATTTTGTATTAATCTCCATACATTTTCAACATTTGTCATGCATTTTTTGTGTAGGGCGTTTTTAATGCTCTCCAACAATTTCACTTTTGTGATGACTGCAGTATATCGTCAACGGTTGATCGTAGATATGCCAAAGTAACGACAATATTTCCCAGCTTATAATGTATTTTTCAAAAAGCCAATGAAAAACTATGCATATTCCCTATTGCAAATTGTAATATCGTTGATGTTCTTTACGTTTTTTCCTTGAGTTCAGAATTAGAATGCCTCCCATATAAGTAATTGTACCCTGTTCCCTAATGTTAGATTTAGTGTTTTACGAATTTACTCGTACTCGCTGCGAAGCGAATAATGAAAGACAAAGTTGTGAGAATTTTTGTCGTAGTAAACGTAAGTTCGTAATTAGTGTATGAACTGTTACCTATATTGTGTGTAGATTGTTATGTCTGTTGCAGTGCACATTTTTACGATATGCTTTTCTCTAGTGCAATATAATTGCAAGAATTTTGTGTGTTCTTCCTATACATTTTCTCCATACTAGAGTTTACCCTGTAATTTCGTGTGTATTTTGTGTGTATAAATATAACTCTCTCAATTCCTTTTACAAAAAAATATATTTATAGTGACATAATTTAATATTGTTGTATTATGAAATAATAAAATCTGAGCTACTGTTTAAATAAACTATTCGTAATTAACTCTAACTATTGGTATTATAATCATCGAATTTCATCATTTGTCCATTTTTAAATGACCTCAATAAGAGCTGTGTCAAATGAAAACGACGTGTCTATTCACTAGTTCACTACTATATCACATAGGTACTTTACACTTTGAAATATGTAACATCAGTTTCTTATTATCTAATGTTATATTAAAATCAGAAAATTACACCGTCTGTCTAAATGTAAATGTCGAAGGAAATTTTGATAAACGTCATGTGTCTAATGTACTTAATATTTTATGATGATCCTCACCTTTCGAATGAGGACGCTTTTTGTAAGTAAAAGTGTAGATAGGTATAGTCCAAATATATATCTTTCCTACTAGATATGTAATATATATTTTATTATAGAATACTATATTCTGGAGGCCTTCGTCGAGTACCAAGATCGAATGAGTACCAGTAGTGATTTGTAAATTATAGATAGGTATATTTCTTGACCAACTTCTTACTATAGTAGGTATATTTGTGAAATATCACTAGGTTTAACCTTGATAGTATTTTCTGGTCAAAGTTCGAGCTTAATTATGGTCAGTTTACACCGAGACGCGACGCGATGCGGCACGCATTTTTTAATAGCGATACAAAATCTAAATTGCGCGTGGCGTCGCGCGATGCAGCTCTGCATATTACGGATATTATTGTAATAATATCTTCAAGCAACTTCGCGTTGCGACGCATCGCGTCTTGGTATGATCTGGTCATTCTGTACAGTACCAGAGACTAACATGGATACCCAAATTTTCTAACCAGGATTTTATGGAAATATACTACCACAATACAAAGGCATCACATGAAAGAAAACTCTTCCACAGATAGTTGAAAATTTCATAACGAAATTGGTCATTCAGGTACATCGTTACAAATTTTGTGTATCCCTGTAGTGCTCATAACTGTACAATGATTTTCTTTTAAACTGCACCCTGTACTGGGACGGCTTTTGGGAGAAACTAATCTCTAAGATGGGGCTTATCACAGTTAATAGCGTGACTTGAATTACAGCTATTCAAGTGGTAAATGAAACTATTTCATCGAACTTTCTTCACAGTCATTAGCGCGTGCACGTTCTAATGCCTGTACTTTTTCAGATCATATAACAGAAATATCTTCGTGTGTTCGTCCGATACGTTCTAGTTTTGATATAGACAGCTTTAAGAAGTGCCCGAAATTGATTATCATTTCATAAACATTTTCGCTCTAAAGTCGTTTCTGTACTGGTTAGTATGTTACTTAAAATTTTTAGTTACTTTCTATTAATAATTGTTATAAACATTAGCATTCCGTTACTTAAATTGAAAAAATAATTGAATTATTATCTACTCGTTGTTTTCTAACTAACTCTACCATAAGATTAACCTATATTATTAATTAATATATAAGTCGACTGATGTGAAAATTATAAATACAATACTAATTTCTGTTTTTATTCAACTTTATTTATTTATTTAATATTATATTAATATACGTATCAAAGACCTATCCAAATGATATTAATGGTGTAATAATTATTCTACTATCACCTTTCTTGTCTGCTATTGTTTGGAAGCTTTACAATGTACCTACAAGTTAAAATTTGTATGTGACGTGTGTATGTTAAGAAGAATTTATTATTTCTATTTTATACGAGCGGTCACTCAGGGCTCACTTGCAATTAAACGTGTATCTTCTCGTGTACTGAATAAAGTTAAAATTTGAAGCGCCGCGTTACGTACCGTCTCGTTTCGGTGTGCACTGACGCTTATATATAGCGTTGTCGGCATCTAAAACAGCCTTGGGGCAGTCAAATAGCTACACAGTCAATGGAACAAAACCGATGATTCGCGAAACACTACATTTCCATTTTCTTCATAAATATTTTATAATTATATTTGACAATGTCAAAGATGTAGATAGCACAGATATACCTAGATAGACATTGACATTGATATTCGACTATTTCTGTACACATTCAGCTGCCCTGCCTGAATGTGTAACACAGTGTGAAACAGAAATGGCCAGATCTATTAAGATCCGCGACAAATAAAAAATAAAAAAATAATAAAAATTCAAACTACACATTTATGACGTGATATGCAGGAGAAATTTCTTTAAAAATATGGCACGATATGTAACTAACGTAGGTTGGTGATCGTAATCTCGTAACTACTATTTATTCTAGAACTTCTGTTTTTGGATCCTGAAGACGATCACGTGCACTTGACAAGTCTACGTGATTGAGTTTACGCTCATTTAAGGCGAAGTCAGATGAGCACGCTAAAGTCGTCCGACATCTTCGATCTTCACGGCAGAAAATGAAAAAATCTTGTCACGTGCCGTCAATCAAAATTTCTATCAAATTGAGCGATTCCTCGATTCCTCTAGAGTCTAGACGATCAAGCAGCTTGCCTGCAAGAACATAGTTTTTTACTTGCATTAAGCATTTTTACCGTCTACATTTACAAGCAAGCATGACCGATTTCACATTTTTTGCTTGACGAGACGTTACGTTCCTGCGTTTTGTATTCCTGGGTTTCTTAGCAATTATGGAAAATTAAAAGTATATAATTTATATTGACGAAAAAAATATGAAATACAACATTATCAACTATCATCATTAAAACACTTACAACTTTTCCTATCATCATTTCATTGTACCTACACAGTATATGTGTTACAAGTAAAATAGAAAGATGTTTTAGAAGTTGCATTTATAAACGATTTAATGTGTCATGTTTTTCGCATCACGTTTCATACAATTTTGAAAGGTGTATAATGTTCGTAGTTAATCAAGTCCTAATCGTACGTAATTCTAAATTTCTAGTGGTCGAAGTTCAACCATAATTCACATTTAAATTTTTAAGTTTCAACTTTTTAGTGTCTCTAAAGCAATAAAAATGTCTACATTTTTTCTATGAAATGTGAAAAAATTATTGACAGTCGTGCAAAGATTTCAAAACTCAAGATAGGCTATAACGTACATTTGACAGAACATAACTTCATACATTTATAAAGTTACGCCATCTTGGTTTTCACCATACTTCAAATGTCAGCCATCTTGTTTTCACCATACTTAAATGTCAAAATGGCCCCAAAATTCTCAAAAGTGGGGCCATTTAACTGCAGACACTTTTTGCCTCAACATACCTCGTCTATGCAGTTGTGTCAGACCAACACCTATAACTGTTATTATATTTAAACTCATGGTAGTGTGAATTATTAATCTGAGGTAGATTTGTAACCATTATTATTTATATATATTTTATTGGACACCTTCCTCCACAACCACTTTAACTGTGCCAAATTTCATACTCCTCCATTCGCATATTTAATTTTTTTGTAAAAAGGTAAAGTCACGTATTTATATATCCCCTTACTAATAAAAAGATTTACACAATGGGTAACATATACAACGTTGCTGTCTTCGTCTGATGCGTTGGAAAAATCACTTGACAGACAATGAACAGCTACGTTGTTTAAGTTATCCGTTGTGTAAATATTTTTATTAGTAAGGGGGATATTATATATATGATTATTTCGCTTGCCAAAATTATGTCTTCCTTCATCCGTCTCTTAATTTCAGGTTGCTGGTGTTATTTGGTATCTCATAAACACTGTACACAAAACGCATGCAATTTCCTTTGCTTTTATCAGTATGTTGCGAAAAAAAGGTTTTTTGTAGAATATAATTTCATCTAGCTCTAATACCAAACGTAGTGAAGTATGATAAACCAAAAAGTGTATATTTACCGAATAATGAACACATGCATTAACAAAATAATGCACTTTAATTACTTTATAATAATGATTACAAAGATAATTAATTGAAGAGTTTGCTTTTAATAAATTATTAATTAATAAGATACATTCTGCAAAAATACAATATTTGAGAAATTTAGAGAAGTAGTTACACGTAATTTTCCTAAATTATTATTATTGTTAGATAAATATTATGATAATCTTTTGGATAGTTATAAAAAATTATTACTGTAAAGAAATTATTTGCACTAATTTATTTGTTAAAACTATGAGTATTTGCACTCAAAAAATCACTATTTTAAATAAAACTTTTAAGAGATACACTGAGAACAATAAATAAATGATAAATATACTTAGACTTTTTATTTTCCCATACCCTTCCGTAACTACATTAATAAAGCTTGTAAGTATTACTATACTATCAGACTCCGTGGTCCAGTGGTTTAGAGCTTGGCTCTCGACTCGGAGGTCATGGGTTCGATTCCCGCATTGGAACAACAAAAATGTTGTTTTCAAGTTTGGCTAGGACAATACAGCCTGTATCACCTGATTGTCTCACAAAAAAGTTGATCCATGCGTCGGATGGGCATGTAAAAAGTCGGACCTGCGCCTGATCTCTCGCCAGTCGTGTCGGTCTGTCCGTCCCACTGGGTTTCAAGAGTAAAGGAAGAGAGAGAGGGCTCTTGTGAACTGCGCACACACTTGGGCACTATAAAAATAACTCTTGCGTAGCTAGGCCTGGTTTCAATTAAACCGGCCACCGTCACCGAAATCGGTGTGGGGAGCTATTATGCTATTAAGTATAGTATACTATTATTGAATTTTAAAAACATATTATAATATTATCTAAAATTATCTAAAATAACCTATAGGTATATTTTTGGCATGAAATGTAAAGTAAACAAATTTATGTGATTATTATTGCTCCAAATTTAAATAACCTAAACAAAAATATGTCAGATGTCAGGAGGTTACCGTAACTATCAACGCGCAATAGGTTTTCTGCTAATTACATCAAAAACTCTCAAAATAATTTTCATGAACCTTGACTTTATTTAAACAGACCTTTTCGTCGATGCGCCACACGATGGGGTAGAATTAAAAAATATTTTTCATCCCCACTCCACATGTATGGAGAGCTAAAATATAAAATAATTATTATTTTATGAGTCCAAGACCGAGATCTATGGCTATACCAAATTTCATCAATCATTCAGACAGACAAACAGACAAACAGACAAACAGACAAACAGACAGACTGACAGACTGACTGACAGAAGGACGGACAGAGCAAAACTATACGAGTAAACGTTAGCTACATATGAATATAAGAATTCAAAAGTAAAAAAAACATGATTTTGATGATCTATGTAGCTCAGTGGTTAGCGCTTCGTTAAGACTTGGAGGTCGCGGGTTCAAATTCCGTCGAGGGAACAAAAAGTGTTAATGTTCCTGCGTCATGGATATATATTAAATATACTCGTATGTGTAGCATAGAAGAAAATCTTAAATAAATGTAATATTATAAAATAATATTATATTCTTCCCGTTGTCTGGTCACCGTAATACAAGTTATACAAACATAATATTATATATACATAATTTTTTTTTTGTAACTTTCAAAAACAAACAAAAAAATCAGGATCTTTCTTTCATTTACTGATAGCTAATTTCACATGTAACCTATTAATTTATATGTATCTAACAATAAGATAGACAGTTTTTACATATGCATTTGGATAACATAAACTTTCCATTATCATATGAATATTTGGACAATAGTATTTGGAGAAGTGAAGGGCAAGTATCAATTGCAACCCCGTGTGTGCATAATTCGTGTGCGCATAATTATTATTATTTCTAATTTCCGATACGCTACGCTGCATTTTTAATATAGCTATTTAAAATTGATTTTATTCAGACGAAAAGATAGTACGTCCACATCTATTTATATTTATAATATAATACACGGATAAGATAAATGAGGTTGGATTGGCAACCATGATACTTTTACTTGAAAACCAGCGTCGCCGCCTGTCTCCCACCAATGCACTCCACTACATAAGAAATAATAATACATACACGAATTACGCACACTAATTAACAAATCACACCTAAAACAGAGGGCTGCGATTTGGTACTCACACTACGTACCGACTCAGGTAACGTTACGACACAACCACATGCTCAAAATTCACACGCACGCTAGGGCTTGCTATGGTCGCTAGGAATTTTCGATAATGAAAATGGTCAAACTTGAATCGTGAAATCATCTTAGTTTCAGTTAGATTTACGATTTATGAGCCCTAACTTTTGAATGCGGCGGGGGGAGTAGCGGGGCAAGTATGGTTGCGCGTGTACAATATGTGCATCCCCACTACTTTGGCCGAGGGCTCATCGTAAATCGTAAGCCGTCCTGTAGCTATTGGTAATTGAATGAAAAATTTTAATAACGGGAGCACTAGTAATTTTATACTAACTAAAACATTGTGTCAAAGGCGAATTTAATTGGTATTGGGATAGAAAATGAAAAAAAATATCCACATGTATTACCTTTATTTATAATCAAAAATAATTAGAAAATCAAAGCAAAAAAGAAGTCGATGGTCGATAAATATTATGTAGCAAAAAAAGAGCAGCAAAATTTTACTACCGAGAACAGTAGTAACTCATTCTGAAGAAAAATAATTTGTCGATAAATCATCGATCACTGACTGCACAATCCAGGCGACCGAAGCGGACGTGACGCGAACGAGTCGAAAGGCGCGGTAATTTGGCTCGCTTCGCAACCCATTGCGCGTTAGATGTGTCTTCTCGCGAAATATTTGCGTACTTCACCAGCAATGTATATTTTCTGCGATTCTTAGCTTAATTGTCGTTTCTACTTAGAATTTCATAATTCGAACTAGTTTTTTGGGAAAAATACTAAAAAACTAAGGTTTTTATGCTTACCCATGAAAAGAAATTCCTCCTTGTTTCATATTTGATGTCTGACTCTTTAATTTACACATAACAATCGCACAACACGGCATTTTCAAAGGATAGCTAATATCCTCTTCCAAAAATCCTGTTCCGTACAGCGAGGCAATCAACAAGCGACTAAAAAGTATGAACGCGTGGTTCGGTTGAAGTATGATTGTCCAATCATACTTGTGGCGCGTCTGCTCCGCGCACATTGCCAATCCAACCTCATTTATCTTATCCGTGATATACTCGTAATATATCGAATACAGGGGAATAAACATGCATTAAACATCGTACTATAAAAAAGTACTGGCCCTCAAACTAACATTAAGGGCGGTTCGTGAGTAGTGTTGGTTTCAAAATGAAAAGACAATAAATAACATTACTTCACCTAATATTATAAATCATAATAGTAATAATACTTAACACTTTGTAGGGATCTCCCACATCATCATTGGTGTGTAGTAATGACGTACATACTTGACATCATCACTACACAGCAACAGAAAACAAGGGGGAAAGGTCTAATTCATTATTTAATAAAATTTAATTGCAATACAACTATTAACAGATTTCCTTAAAGAATTGTGATTACTGTCAGACCCCCACAATACCAGAGGAGTCACAAGTGCGTTTACAACCTTTTAATAAATACATGGTAAAATATCGTTATCAGCGACGTTTTATCGTCCACTATAACTCGATCGTAGTAAATGCAAACCAACTCCACCTGCACAGTTTAAAAAAACAATATGTCAGCGGCCCCGCGGCACAGGGCTCGTCTCTCGAGCTGACCGAACTATTGCCACCTCTACATCGCAGTCTGTCACTGCCACAGCACTGCAGCACAGTCATAGAAGAACTCCCGGCACGATCCACTTTTTTCACCACTCGGCTCGCTGCTGTCCTATCGTCCCGCAATTACGCCATACATATAGTGTGCTGCCTTGGTTGCACACACTGCCAAACTTGATCGCACTGATATTATTATCACTCTCACAAAAAGTAGTGAAAAGAAACACATTTTTTTCTACTACCATCACTTTATTTTAAACTTGAAAAAAGGTTTGAAATTCTTCATCTTAAATCAACACGAATCCCACTTTCTGATATCCAAGACAGGGGAGTAAACATGCCTCAAATATCGTACTATATTAAAGTACTGGCTCTGAAATTAAGGATAGTGTTGGTTTCAAAATGAAAAGACAAGAAATCTTCATTCTCAATAGTAATTCATCTTTATTCTCAATAGTAATAATACTAAAAGAGCTCCGTGGCCTAGTGGGTAGACAGTTTGATTCGCACTCGAGAGATTGCATGTTTCGATTCCCAGGTTGTGGCGTGTACCAATGAGACTTTTTCAGATCTCAAGTACATTATGCGGACGCTCCAACGGTGGAGGAAAACATCGTGAGGAAATCCGCACATAGTTGGCCCCAGACGTATTGACCTGTCATTCCTCTCGATTAGGCTGACTGTATTGTGAGAATGCCGTATGTGCTTGGGCAACCATACATCATTTAAAACCGACTGTCCCTGTCACTACAGTATTTCAAGAGTGGTTACTTCGCTCGGAGAATACTGACTCTGCACTTATTTCATTACTTTGCACCTATTTTCACTGTCACTTTTTAACAAGAACACCGATAGTTCCTCTCGCCACGACGGCTGGTAGTTTAGTGCCCCGTGATCGTTCCTTGGAGGGAAAATGTGATTATAACCCCCACCAAACCGAGCGCGCAAGCTCGTCAGACCGTCGGAATCCAACAACACTAATCAATGTGGGCGTATGTTTATGCGTTGAAATAATACACTATATCAGCTCCGTATACTTTCTTTTAATCGTTCAGCAACTCGTAACAACAAAAGTATACGTGATTAAACAGATATCGCTAGATTTGGAGCCGATGGGTTTGGGAGCACACACCGTTCCACCTGACATTCGAAATCCAACAGCCAGTTGGCAGACAAGTGACAAGTGACAACAGCTATCAAATGTCAAAAGTCAGTTAGACAGCGTCACTCAAAACCCCATCCGGTGTTCACCGCTCCGACAGATAACAACATTATAAAACTATCAAATCAGATTTTAAACGATTGCAATTAAATATATCGTGTTCCCACACGAATAAATCGCGCGCTTACGCGCGTCGTATTACGGACGTCCTGCATTTCACACGTCCTCGTGTGTATGATAATATACACGATATTTTCACACCCTGGGCGATAGCCCAGGGTGTGAAAATAACGAAAAAGACACACTACGCTTTTATACACTCGGCCACACTGACCTCATAATGAATAACTGTTACTCAAGCAATAATAAAACTCTAAGGAAATCCTATATGTCATTTATGTAACCAATTTTCATATTGAAACCATAATCTGGATACAACTCAAAATTGCAGCCTTAATCACCTTGATTATAAACACGTATTACTTTACAATGAAAATTGCTATACCACAAACATACTACATACTTTTATGCCACACAGGCTGCTCTGCCACACAGGCTTCTGTTGCCAGACAGGCCACTTTTGCCACACAGGCTACGCCACACAGGCTACACCACACAGGCTACATTAACCACAAAGATCAACACTTCATGTGTACTCATTTAAACTTAAAGTAACTATTCAATTAGACCACACAAATTACAAATTACAAGTCTCAACACATGCATTCATTCTACTCACTATCGCCGTTATCGGTGCGTCCTGACTCTACATCGGTTGTTGTTTCCAGAGCACAGTTCAATTCCAATGGGACGTAACACTCTGGCATGGCGCGTAAACGATCATGCGCATACTTATACGTCCGATTGGAATCAAGTGCCATAAAACAATATCTGTCACCGTCAAGCAGCTCCGAAACCATAAACGGCCCTCTGAATTTTGGTTCTAATTTTGTCTGAATCCTTTCATGGTTTTCTAACAACACGTAATCACCTACGCAAAACTTCTTTACCTTAGCTTTATTTTTATCAAACCTTACTTTCTCAGCGGTAGCATTTACCTCTATTACTTTGGATGCTTGGTCTCTAATCATGTCTAGGTCTATATCAGTTTCGTCTGAATCTAAAGTCATTAATTGCAGGGGTCTGGCGACTTTTCCTATTAAAAGTTCAAGGGGGCTCGCTTTAGTAGTACAATTTACTGTACAATTTATGGCTGATTGGACATCCGGTAGAGTAGCCTTCCATGATTTTTGGTTGCCTGACTCGACTGCTGTTAACATATTTTTTAACGTGGACATGACGCGCTCAACCTGCCCATTCGCGCGACTGGTACCCGTGGCAATCAAATGTAAGCCTATATTATGAGATTCATAAAAATCCCTAAGGTCTTTGCCGGCAAAACACTACCCTGGTCCGCTATTACACGTACAGGAGCCCCAAATATAGAAACATTTGATTTTAAGGCTCTAATAGCACTACTTGCGTCAATATTCTTAGTATGATATAGGAGGACAAACTTAGTAAAAGAATCTATAGTCACAAACACGTCCTCTTTGGTATCCCTCTTGCCACTTAGCCTCCCAGTCGCATCCATATGCACAGTATGCCAGGGAGTTGTTACTTTAGGAATGCAATTCAGCTTGAACTTTTCCAGAATGAGACTTTGATAGCTTACAAATAATTCAATTGTCTACAAACTTCCTGACGTACTTATTTATATGGGGAAACCAATAATGACAGTAAGTTTTCTCGAGTGTCTTTTCCTACCCAAGATGCATGATACTTTCATGAACATGATTAATGATAGCCCACTGAAAGGCCTTTGGTATAATTGGTAACCATACACTTCTACTGTTACGTTCAATTTTACGATTCAATACGCCGCGCCTAATTTCATACATTTTAGCTATTTCGCTAACAAGATCATTTTTGCCTGCAATTTAGTTATAAGTGATTTTAACTCGGTATCTTTTTGCTGTTCCACATGTAGCCAATTATTAGAAATTTCTGTTAAATTAATGCGTCTCTGTTCATGTCTAGTTACTGGCTGCATTGGTGCAGGTAAGGGATTTCTAGACAAAAAATCTACATGTCCCATATGATTTCCCTGACAATATTCTATATCAAACTCAAAAGTTTGCAAGAAATACCACCACCTATGAACACGCGGGGTAAGATCTATTTTAGATTTAGATGCCTTAACAGCATTGCAGTCAGTTACGACAGTAAAATTTTTGCCATGTAAGGAATGCCGAAAGTGTTTAATTGCATTTACTACGGCTAGAGTTTCCAGTTCATATTATGAATGATACCTGGATTGAGCTGAGTTAGTACGACGACTGTAATATTCAACAACACGTGGCTTATTTTCAATTTTCTGTATTACTCATTACGCTGATGGTTATGGCACCATAACCATCAGTGCTAGCATCCGTGTGCAATTCTATTGGTTTATCGGGGTCAAAAATCGTTAAGATTGGTTTGTCCGTCAGTACGTCTATAATTTCTTTTCTAATTTTTTCAAACGTTGGTGTCCACGCTACTTTACCCTTCCCCGACGTTAGTCTATATAAAGAGGCTGTTTTTTGAGAAAAACTAGGCACGAATTGCCTAAAATAGGAGGCTAACCCTATAAATTGCCGAAGCTGAGTAACGGTTTGAGGTGGTGATAAATGTGTCAAAACCATTATTTTTCGCGGGTTTGGTCGTATTTCTCCAGCAGAAATCTCGTAACCCGAAAATTCAACCCTGGTTTTCATGAATGAACATTTTTTAAGATTCAAAGAAAATCCACTTTTAGTCAGAGCCTTTAGAGCTTTTTGCAACCGATTCCCTCCTCTACAGTTCGAGATGGAACTATGACGTCATCAAGATAAGTTACCGCAAATGATTCAGTTAAACAACCTAAGGCTTTGTTAATAGCGCGCTGATGAACCGAGGGTGCATTGCACAGACCAAATGGCATAGAAACATATTCAAATTGTCCGTCTGGAGTGACGAAAGCCGTACGCTCTACAGATCTCTCCTCAACGGAATCGGAATTTGGTGATAGCCACTGGCCATGTCTAATGATGCAAAGAAATAGGCCCCTACAAGTCTCTGAATTTGATCGGAAATTAAGGGCAGTGGATAACGATCAGGAATTGTGTTGCTGTTTAATTCACGATAGTCCACACATAAACGACCAGTTCCATCTTTTTTCTTTACTAATAAAATGGGACGAAGCTGGAATGGAGCGAAGCTGTTCTGCGCTAACCATGAGGCTGCGGATCCTTTCAGAGCTCTACTTATTGCAATTATTAAACTACCACCTATTAGTGGTTTTTCCTGTATACACAAATCCACAGTATTACACCACGCCCGTGCGTCACTATCAGGAAGATCTGGGTTAAATTCAGGAAACGTCATTTGCGAATAATTAGGACTTGGTTCCTATATAGCACGAATCAATTCCATCATTTGACGTTGTTGCATTTCGAATAAAAGCTTCCAACGAACGTTTTCACCCTCTGCAATAGTATGACCCACTTCTGATATCGGATCGCCGAGAGGTATATGTGACTGATCCGACCTCGGTGGTGTATGGTCGTCCTCCATGTGTGTGTGGGCGTATGTTTATGCGTTGAAATAATACACTATATCAGCTCCGTATACTTTCTTTTAGTTCCTAGGCAGTTTTGGAGAGTAGAGAGTAGTTGTACGTACCACTTGCTTTATTCGTTAACACGAATATTAAATGGTTAATATTCTACCAATATTACATATTAAGAACCGAAATAACACAAAGTTTTTGTGAAAAAAAATTAATAAAAATATAAAAACCACAACGTCACCCATTGAATTCCCCGGCAAAACTTTGACAAACATAACATAACAGTTCTATTTCAGGTTATTTTTTTATTTTACAAGTGCGTATATTATATCGAATCAGTTGGCTCCTGTAAGTTGTAGGTGTATTTTGTAGGTGTAGATTGAAGGTGTATATAGTAGGTGAAGATTAAAGGTAAGACGGTACGTCTCGTTGATAAAAAATAATAAAGTGAGGTTAATTTTATTTAACATCTGAGTAGAATTTTACAATTATAAAATATTTGGTGCTTTGTTGAAACTGGCGCTTACTGAGAAAGCTGTTATATCATATAGCCCAGTAATTACATAAATATATTTTTTAAATTTTCATTACTTCTCTATTTAATCACCGTTCGTATCACGAGATAAAAAAGTCCAATTGTACGATATTTTTTTATCAACATTTTATATCATTTTGTAGCCAAGTCCTGCCATCAGTATTGTCCTCGATACGTTGTCAATATTTGCTTATGTCGATGGAATCCACTTCGATATTAAGGTTTACTCAGCGGCCATCCGCCACAGTCTGCACAATATTATCTACTCACTATACTGGATGATTTTTTATTCCGTTTTGTGAGAAACAGGCTATAATAGGTACATGAAATAAAGACCTACTATGGCATAACTTGGTTGCTTTTTTTCCTTTTGCTAATTAAATTAATCTTTTTTCTAATTTGTTTAACAACGGCCCTTAGTCAAGATGCATTCGATAATTTTGACAGCGAAGATCGAAAACTAAATGTAAATGGATTAGACATAAGTCATCGCTAAGTAACATGTCGCTTGCGATGTCAAATCCCATGCATTTTGTTATCGATCTTCGGCGTCGAAATTATCGAATGCATCTTGACTAAAGGCCCTGGCTCGAATAAAATAACTTGTAGATTTTCAGGGTTTTATAGCCTTATTATTGAGAAAGACTATGTAACATTTATTATTATGATATTTTTAATCCTACCCAAACCAAATTTCGGGCAGTCGATTGTTTTTATCTTTTACTGATTTTAAAAAAAAAAAAAAATATTATTTGTTTTATTTACAGCACTTATACTACTTAAGTAAAGACAATAATAACTTAACAATATTAATAAAAAATATAATAAAGTTTTAGAAATTGATATTTTTGGCATTTCTTTTGAGCAAAAATGAATTTTCCCGAATCAACCCCCAAGCATATCTCCCATCATGTTTTCAGTGTAATTAATGGCTAAGATAAAGTTGCTTAAAATCTATTACATGTTACTGAAATCATTCCCTTTGCTTCTCAGAAATACTACCTATTTTCAAATTAATTTTGGTAACCATACTGCATGTGTGTACTCGTAATATATCATATATAAGGTTATTCTGTTCTTAACACAATATGGACGCCACGTTTAACATCGTTCTTTATATTAAACGTGGCGGCCATATTTTATCAAAACATCGAAAGGAAGTTTAAATTAAGCTTTATAGGCTTCATTAAGTCTTTTACTAGAGGAAAAATATTATTTAATTGGCTACTTTTATAAATTGTATGCTCAAATAAGTATAAGTCTACTAATCAATATTTAAGTGTGTACTTAATTTTTATGCATTTTAGAAGACAGTTATGTCTTCTATATAATTCTTCTATATTATTTTTTCATTCTGTATTTTGGAAGACAGTCATGTCTTCCAAAATGCAGAATGAAATAAGAATTCATTTAAAGGTATACGCCTATACAAAAGGATCCCAGAAAACATTCAAAATTTTTCAAACAATAAATTTAAAAAAATAGTCAAAGAACGTTTGTGTGCTAAAGCTTATTATAAACTTAATGTTTTCATGAATGATAGCACAACTTGGGAATAAGGTGGTAGTAGTAGTATGTAGTTTTAGTCATAACATTGTTATTTACCTTTTTTATTCTAAAATAACAATTTTCCAACTTTTTGGTAATAGATGGCCCGCGCGAGTTTCTTGCGCCGGTTCTTCTCGCCGGGCTAGTTCCCGAACCAGTGATGGTAGGCATCATGTATATCATGTATAGTTATAACGTTCAGAAAGTGTATAAAAATATCAACATTGAAAAATAATTTTGACTTTGACTTCGTCAATCGCTCGGAAATAGTAGTACTAAACTAGTAATTTCTTTAAAAATGTATATTGAAAATAATCAGTAAAAACAAAAACCAAAAAAGTTATTTTTTGTCATTCTGTGTATATTATAATGTATTCGAGCAGGCTAAACTGTCTGATAGCATACGAGAGCTAATAATTTCCTGATTGAATATTCCTATTTCCTCAGCACCAATCTGTTTCTCTATTTGCAAGTTTATTATTTATTTTTAATAAGCATCAGTAAAGGAATTATAAATACTTAATCAAACGACAAAATAGAACTTTAGTCCGTAGTAACGGTCTAGAATCGTTATGTAGTAAATAAAATATACGATCTTCATCTTCGTCAGCTGAACTGAAGCCGATGTCTGAAAAGTTTGTAATGTCTATATTTACAAACGTTTTTGACATACGCTATCATAGCCACTCAAATCTGGTACAATTACTGACCTATCGATCCATTCGAGTATCAACTTGACGTTCTTGCCGGTGGATCGTCGAGGCCTACTCTAAAATCATTTTCCGAGTTTATTTAAATTAACAAACTTTTTATATTTTTTGCCACTACGATTTTATTTTACGGTGGGGTTCACTAAGACTCTACTATGCGCTGGTTGAAATGTATGCTTAGGAAAAGTTATGTTAAAATAGATGAAAAATTATTATTCTAAACCCTTTAACAATAATTAAATTATAATACCTAGATTACTGAACTGTGCTAATTAGGTACCCGTGTCATTTTTGTTGACGTTTCAAAAACAATGATTATGCGGATTACCTATGGCCGATCTCTTCATGAGTGAGATAAACTAGAGTTTGTTATTCGGATATACTTATTCCAGCGTTAAAATTTCGATGGTTGTCTTCAACAGACCGACGGGTTAGCTATCCTATGGTCATGTATGTGTGACTGTGAGCTATATACCTACTCTAGGGATCCTCTAGACCCAAATTTAATGTATGTACTTAAAAAATATTTACTACCTACTTCTCCATTCTGATAAAAGTTTGTTAATTATTATTTGTTTACGCTAAATTATCTAAAAATTTTTTCAATTATTTTTTTTCCGACAAATTTTCATGGGAGATCGAAAAAAAATAGTCGGCATTTTGGGCCACCCTAATATATATATTCACCTCTATTGGTTTAAATCAATGAAAATTTTCACAAGTGTGAAGGAAATATTATTCATTTTATATTTGACATTCGAAGAATCGCATGTACAGTGCCATGTAAACTCTACTGTATACACTGTAGAGTTTTTACGCACACACTGACATCAGTAATATAACTGCCAGGTATAAAATCAGCCCAATATTTATCCTTAGGACAAAAATATTCGGGGGTTATTTCTTAAACTGGTGTAAAGAAAACGAAATTTCCAGTTAACTCACGTTAACTAACGGATAACTCTAATCGTAGGATATCTATGAGTGAAGAAATCGGCCATTAGCCGCGCAGTGGGGATTAAATTAAAAAGATAACAATTTTATCAATAAGATTAATTAATTATTGTTTTGTTTACGGTTTAGAACAAGTGCAAAAACAAAGCAACACGTGCAAATGTGCATTTCGAAAGGAACCAATTACTTACTACCCGACTGCGCCAGAAGGAGGTTTTTTTTTCGAGTGTATTTATGTAATATGTATATTTCTTTAGCATGCTCTAGAGCCTAACCGACTTGTCGCATTTGAGCTTGAGAGGTATCATTAGATTCGTCTTAGTCGTGAGAGTGGCACTGGGACCTAGGTATATCAAAATTATTTGACGCAGTCGATTTTTTCTAATCAACGGTATCATTTTATTATTTTGTACTGTATATATGCATAATATTGCACATAGAAAAAATCATATCTACAAATTAGCCAGTGTCATCATTTCGAGTTAGAATAATAGCAACAATGGATAATATAATAATGCTTGCTTTATCTCTCTTCAAGTAATAGAATATATTCTTACAAATTTCATTACTCTCAGAAAATGTCCTTCTATTTCAAATCAATAGGCATGTCCATTTTACAATTACAATCTCTTTAAGGAAATGAAGGAATTCAAAGGAAAACTGTTCTCTCAGAAATAGATTGATCTACAAACTAGTAGATAATACTACTGTAAAATCTAATGAGAGCTAATTAATGATGCTTACTTTGAACTTAACTATAAACTTGAAAAACTATATTATTCAGGTATTGCGTGTTACACCTACTCCTGACGTATTATTATAATATGTATAATTAACATACAATTATGTATGTGTTTGTAGTGTAAGTGTATGTCTGAGGCGAAGAAGTTCTGTGACAAGCCATGTTTGTTTAAAGGACGTCTTCTGGCGCGAATGTCGCAGCTGATGGCCTAAGTAGTTAGCCAGAAATGGCCAGAATACAGCTATGTCGTTCAAAAATATAATATTAGCCTAGAGCTGATTGAGCACAGTGATAGATGAGGTGCAGGTTGGCGGTGCTTCTGAGAAAGACAGATCTCTCGTTTTGTAGTTTCTCGCTCGATAAACCTCTTATTCGGAATTTCATTGTTTTAGGCTGGGACTATGATATGCTCCGGAATCCGAAAGGCCGTAGAAAATTCTGAGCATTGAAAATAGAACTCTGCGTAAATACTATATAGTTGAAAATCGAACACATGAGTGTCGAGTCAAATGTCAATGTCAAATAATATGACAGCTCGACACTCGAAACTTCTATTTTAAACTCTATTGTAATAGCGGAGAGTTCTATTTTCAGTACTCTGAATTTTCACCGGCGTTCCGGATTTCGGAGCATATAGTCCGAGCCTTAATGGAAATACTGCGAACTTCATTGTGTTAATTTATGTTCATTTATAACAATTACTTCGTAATTAAAATCAATCTTAGTCAATAAAGAACTAGAATGATTAAAAATTAAATTTAATATATCAGATACAAATAAAACACAGATATCATCAGTGGTTTGTGCTAATTTATCGAATGAAATTTGTATGGGCACTGTAATGATTTTGGCAGATTTTCATTCAATAACGTTACTTTACGCCGCTGTCAAATGTTCCTGCTAGGCCCACAGTATTTTATTTTACAAAATAATGAAAAACGTTCAATAGATTTTAAGGATTTCGTATCAGATACATAAACAATGACGGGAAGGTTTAATGTATCAAGAGTGACGTGCTCCGGGGATCGTAAAATATACGATAGGAATATCTGCGACACGACGCGACCCTTGTAACAGCGATATTAGATCTCGCTCGTTCACGTACAATTTTATCTTCCGCAAAATTGTGATGTTTTATATCAATATTATATCCACCGTTTGATTACGTAGGTATATATTTCAGTTCTTCATGCTGCTATTTTATAGCAAGATATATCGCTCTTTACGGCTCTTCTAGTAGACAAAGACAGACGTTACTTATAATTACTTACCTAATAGCAACCTATAAATTGTACCTTATGTCGTCGTTTTAGCCTGGTAATATCCACTGCAGGATGCCCATAGGCCTCCCCCATAGATTTCCAGTGCGACCGGTCACTCGCGGCCTGTATCCACTGACTCCCTGCGACTTTTCTCCGGTCATCTATCCATTGACGACCTCCGTTGCTCCGGTTAGTTATTCCGCCAGGGAACCAAAAAGTTTTCTGTGTTCCTTGGTCATGTATGTGTTAAATATGTGTAATTGTGTATTATATATGTATAGTATATAAGTTTTAAATATATTTCCGTTGTCTGGTACGCGTAACACGAGTCTTCGAGAACTTATCACGGGACCAGATTGACGTGATGTGGAAGCGTCCATTATTATCTGGTGGGAGGACGTCCTACGCTTCGATGTTCAGTTCGTGGTCGCCGCTTAAGAACCTTATCCAGTCAAGTCCAGCCCATTGACACTTTAGCTTGCTAATTCGCCGGGCTATATAACTTTGGCTCTGCTGCGGATTTCCTCATTTCTGATTCGATCACGTAGAGACTCCGAGCATAGCCCTCTCCATAGCTCTTTGGACTTTGACCGACACGAAGCTTCGGACCTTATATCATCTTACGTTAAATATCATACACAGCCCAAATCCCACTTTGTACATCCTCGTTTGATTAAATTTTTACTCATCAAACAATCCATACCCTACTGATCCGCACCGTGCTCGGCTGCCCGTGTCATAAACCATTATAAAGTATTTCCTTAGCACAAATTCCGAAGACTCGATGCGACACGAAAGTTTTGTCGGCCTGAGAAATCTTCCTCAACCGCTCATTGCTACAGTCTCGCGTGGTCTCGCGTCGCGTCTTCGGCAATTTTTGTGCTTATGGAGTTGTACCCCGGCAATATCTCGTCTAATATTTATGAATTGCGCTATTGAGTGGCCTCAATCTCAGCTACTTAGTCGAGTTAGTAAACGTAAATGAGTAGATGGCCAGGATTTGCGTAGTAAGTAATTAAAACAAAACAAGTTTTTTACACGGTTTCAATTTAAATATTTGACTCCATTTAAAATAATTATAAAAAAATTTGCTCGAGTTAAGAACAGACTTGAACACAAGCAGTGAAGACGTCGGTGATGATAATGAATAGATGATGAATTCATAATTAAAATATAATAACAGACATTTAAAAATGTTTAAGAAGAGCCGTTGCTTGTTATTAATATTATACAGAATTTTGTTGTGCTCTGATTTCTGCACCATCTGTTCTTCATATTTACATATTCGCATCTGCGCTTTATGTATACGGATATATTATGTTTGTTTTAGGCGTTTTCATCGCTTTAATAAATTTTGTAATAAACCATAATACAAAGGGAGGAGAAACGTCCTAGCATGTTCGTAGCTTACGGCTACGTTCTTTGAATTGGGATGAGAATTATTATTTAAAATTAGATATAAATATACTAGTCAAAACAAAATAAGGGCCAACATGTTTTTTCAGTGTTCTCGTGAATTCATGCAATTCAAGGGTTGATCAATGATTAGATTAGATAAATTGATTAATTTTTAATTTGAACAGCATAAAATAGTAGCAGAAATCATTGAAGAATTCTTTGGACACAACTTTCCCTAAAAAAATGAACACTATAGCAATAAATTACACAGAAAAAAAATCTGTTTAAAAGAGAATATTTGTTGGTTGACTTTTAGACTTTCTTCAATATCTGATGTGCCTTCCTCATTTTCTAATGCACTCTTGACGCCCAGTAGGTACGCTCTCCACAAGATGTACAACTGTTACTTGAGGAATTTCTTCCCAGCTTGATGTTAGCACGTTGATTAGTTATCTTTCATTGTGCACGGGTTGGTTTGTGCTTCGAACACTGCGTTTGAGTAAATCTCACATGTGTTCGATGGGATTTAGGTCTGGACTGTTTGCAGGCCAGGGCAACACCTGTATACCAGCCTCTTCTAGGCTTTCCGCGGTCGCCCTAGCTGTATGAGCGCGAGTATTATCGAGCATCAGGTGGAATCTTGCACCGATTTTCTGTGAGTATGGGACCACATGGGGTCCTATGACTCGATATAACGTTGAGCTGTAATTGTGCCTTCACTGAGAATTACCAGCTTGGTTCTGTCTGAACTAGAGATTCCTCCCCACACCATAACACCATCTGTCACTTTCATGGATGCATGCATCTGAAAGCCGCTCGACTTCACGTCTCCAGACCCTAATGCGACGGTCATCACAATTTTTTTCATTTTGCACTCATCTGTGAACAATACTGTACTCCAATGCCTTATATCCCAAATCCCAGATGCTGCCTTGCGAACAACAATCGTTTTGTCCGATGAGAACCTGTCAAAGGAATCCGTACAACGCGTCTTCAGGGGAACTGCTGGTCCTCGTGTAACCGATTCCTAATGGTTTGATCACTAACATGTGTGCCCGTCGCCTGCCGCAGACGGTTATGTAAGGTGCGTGCTGTGATGAGGCGTTCTCTGCGGGCAGTCAAGCGCATGTAGCGGTCCTCCTGTGCGGTAGTTATTCGAACTCTACCAGATCCAGGTCTTCTGGTTAGACTCCCAGTCTCTTGAAATCGATTCCAAGCATTTTGAATCGCTCGCCGGCAAAAACCCAGCTGCAACGCTACAGAACGCTGCTAATGGCCTTCTTACCTAATCTTCTTCTTCGTAATGATACAGCCCTGGTTACCGTTGATATTCCATATGTCGTCGAATTATCGGCATAACGTTCTCAAAATGTTAATTCAGCCACTAGTTAAGCAAAACTTAAACTGTTCTTGACAAAATCTTCACTTTGAATTAGTTTAAAATCAGTCTTAAAATCTGGTAGAATCAAGTGGTTACAATTATAAGTATCAAACACTACCAACATAAAAAAAATATATGCAGGTGGAATACTCAAAAAGTGTTTGTCAACAGTTGTTATAACACCACAATAAATCATCAGCTACTTGAGAATACACAAAAAACTTAACGACTAGATACCAACAACAAAATAAACGAGACGCCCTTATTTTTGTTTTGGCAAGTATTTAAAGTTTTTGCTTGTTGATGATGATGATGATAAACTCAGCATTTCAAGACGGATATTACATTTTACAGCAATAACTTTGAAATAACTCATGGCAAGTTGATTTGAATTTTATTTCCATGATAATGCAGAGCTCAAAGTAGATTGTATATATTATGTAGGGTCGCCGACAGATACGGTGTGCAACTTTTCATTCCTATTACTATAGCAATAAGCTTCAAAAGTGGTGCACTTGGTCTGTTAGCGACCGTACATATCCGAATCTTGTATTACCAAGTGTAAGAATGTAATATACTATCAGGGAATCTAATTCATAAGTCGGTAAAATGTTCTTATAACTTATTTGTATTATAATATCTACCTGACCCGGCGAACTTCGTACCGCCATATTTTTTTGGCAATTTTTTTTTATACAAACCTTCTCCCGACAGTAACGAATACATAAAATAAAGATTTATACAATTTGGTGCAGTCGTTTGGAAGTTATGCGCGTACAAACAATTTTTATTTAGATTATAGATGAAGATGACATTCATTCCCAATACAGTATAAAATATATCATAATTCATAATATAATTAAAATACAAACATTCCCTCATAGTACATAATTTGACTTCATAATTTGAGCGTAATTTTGTCGCACAGGAGGCCTGTATTTTCGGTCACGTAATTTTTACGCGTTTCATACATGTGCTTTATTTTATACATTTGTGTCACATAATAACACAATTGAGTTATATGTTGGTTGGAAAAATACAGTTTTTTCTAGTTCGTAACCTAAATCTAAAAACTTGATATTATAAATTTAAAGGAAACTACATAGTGTATCGAATACTTCAGCATTTATTATGTTGTTGTGGTATACACGGATATGCGAATTAGTATGTTCAGTAAAATTGTCCGATAAAAATAATCCCCGTTTCATTATTCATATCTGATAATATTGTGTGCGATAAAAATGTTGAAATTAAATTATGTAAATTATGTAATTCCGTTTAATAACAATTCAATGGCCTATAGTAAAAGGTCTTTTGTTGGTATCTTACTTTATTTTATGTCTTATACCTTTAAAGCAATTTTTGTATATTTATTTGTTTATATGTTTCTTTGATCTCGGAAACGGCTCTAACGAATTCGCTGAAATTTGGTATATGGGGGTTTTCGGGGGTCAACAATCGATCTAGATTAGTCTTATGTTTGGGACAACGCGTGTTTTCGAGTTTTCATGCGTTTTTCTGTCCACGCAAAATATGATCGCTAATTTCGTTTAGCCGGCAACTGTCCATCTGGTCCAGCGGTTAAGACGCGGACGGCATGAAACGAGTATTACGGGTTCCCATCCCGCTCGGTGACTTACTTTTGTTTTTTTATATGTTCAAGCTTATATATAATTTTTTATTGTTTTTAGACAAGTTTAAAAAAATGTAGTTAATGTTTGAGATAACAATATATATTTCTCATAAATATGTCTAACATTTACCTATACTGATTACGTGAATAACATTTATGCTTCGAGTTTTTAATTTTAAGTATTTAAATTAAAATCATTACAAATAAAGGATATTATTATAAATAAATTATTATACGTAAAGGACTGAATGATGATGATCAGAAATATCTAAGGTATGTTTAGCTGTGATAGTCTTAGGGCACATCTCCGACCCGGGCGTACTGTGTGACTTTGGTGGCCCAATTTTTTAAATTATATTTTAATATTTGACCTTTCATTCTGAAAAAGGGCCTAAATAAAAAAAAGTAAGAAAAGCCTTCATGTGATCATTACAGTTTTTAGGATCACTGAAATCAAACACCTGATCTACACAGAAATCGATTGTAAATAATAATAATTGTCAGTTCACATTTTACTTTTTAAGTTTATGTAGATTATCACCTAAATCCCACCATATTACAATATACTATAGTAATAACCGATCAAAGCTCGGTCGCCCAGGTACTAAGTGATGAAGAGTGTAATTTATTGGTAATAAGTAATAACATAAAAAGCTTACATTAAAATATTTGAAAAAATACAGATTAAAAGGGCTTGGCACTGGGGTTCCACGGAACCATAGTTTTGACGCTAAAGAGCAGAAAAATGTAACCATCACCAATCATATTTCCGCCTTTTGTGGATCTCGACGTGTGCAGCTGCCACCCACGCCGCCCTTGCAGTGGCCGTCTCGTGTGACTCCGACAGCTTGTCCAAGCGGGTAGCATCCCACACCAGTGGCCTTCCACGGCTCCACGGAATTAGGATCTTACCATTAGGTCTATTGCCCTCATCGATACCGTTCGGCTCGAGTGTGGCAAGGGCCCTGCGGATGCGTCATTTATGAAAGAATGGCGGGACTGGTGGCTGACACTGCAGTGGCAGGATATTCCGTGGTGTCCGTGGCGCTCCACCGTGGTACCGCAATGGCAGCGATGGGATTCGTTAGTATCGATTCTTATAACGCAGACTGACTGATAGTGTGAATGTGTGTTATACAACAGAGTTCCGACAATGGATGACGGGAGAAAATGCTAGTTTAAATATAAAACACCAATCACGTTTATTATCTAAATAACTTCCGTTTTCATAAAAAACGGAAGTCATAACGTGATATGCTACTGTAAAACCACGACGCGACCCAATATTGTATATTATTAATATATGCACACGCTGATTTTTATCGTTTAACGTTAAATTACTCCATAAAGCTATTATTGAATTAACATTTAATTCCTGCCTCAATTTATTCCTTTTTTTTACGGAAATTCAATATTGCACTGTCCGCTGGACTGTATATAAATCTCCCAGGGAGCTCTGAAACTTGAAAAGCCCTGGGGGAAATTGTGATCGGAAACAAGTTTTTCTCATTTGAATATCTGAGAATAAACAGTGATTACAGCTACATCGTTAAAAAATGAGCGTAAAGAGCAAAATGCTTTTAATTAATGTTCTATAATGCAAACAACTGGTATAGTTTGAGGAATGGAGACTTAATGCTTTTTCATGTAAAAAACTCGGAGTATACACTTCCACAATCTCTTGCACTTTCAATCTTCGGTCGGCCAACACCATATCGTGAATTTAATGTTAAAATGTTAAAATGTTAATCTGTTGGAGCAAGGTCTGGGGAGTACGGTGGATGTCTTAGATATTCCAATTGAAACTCCTCTAATTTGGTAGCCGTCTGTTGTGCAGTGTGTGGTCTAGCGTTGTCCTGAAGCAGCATTGGCCTAGAGCGAATGACCAACCTCGGTTGTTTAGCAGCTAGCTTTTCCACCATGATTTGCAGTTGCTGGCAATAGACATCTGCCGTAATTACGTGGCCAGATTTAAGAAAACTGTAGTGAACGACACCGGCACTAGTCCACCGTTTGGTGGACTCACAAGTAACTTTTTCTGAGTCAATTTTCGCTTGGGGCAGGCTTTGGCTGGTTCGCCATTGCAATGAGCGTTGCCGATTATCGTACAGGATCCACTTTTCATCACAGGTAATGATTCGATTTAAAATCCCTTCATTATTGTTCCGGTTGAGTAATGTAACGCAGCAGTCGAGACGCGTTTGTCGGTTTGCTGCACTAAATTCATGAGGTACCCACCTTTCAAGCTTTTTCACCTTCCCAATTTGCTTCAAGTGGATTAAAACAAATTTATCACTAACACCGCAGCCTGCAGCTAACTCGGACGTGGTTTGCGATGGATCCGCTTCCACAATATCCTTCAATTCTTCATTATCAACTTTGGTCTCCGGCCGTCCACGGGGCTTGTTCTGCAGGTCGAAATTTCCAGAACCAAAACGTTGGAACCAAAAACGCACTGTTTTCTTTTGCGACACCGCCGCCATACACATCATTAATCCTTCGAGCTGTTTCTGCAGCACTGGTGCCACGGTGGAACTCGTACTCGAAATAATACGATATTTGAAGTTTTCCATTTTGTAAACAGAGTGACGCAAAGAAAAAACCAAAAGAGGAAAAAACAAATGAATTACAGTTTTCGAAACACAAATGCATTAGTAAATAGCGGTATAAATTTGAAATTGGAATTCCTAACCAAAGAAGATATATTTGAGATCAAAGTGGCCAGTACGACAAAATGCCAATTTCATATGTAAGTACCTAATATTTGTATAGATATTTCCAAGTTCAGACGGTTCGATTCCTGGCAAGCGAAATTGTATTTTTCAAAAATCTAACGATGTAGTTTTAGTATTTATCGAACATTAATTTCACGACACTATATTCCTTATAATTTTGGATTCTGCCTACAATGTCTACTTGAATATTTCACTGTATACTTACTTTACTATTACTATTATTTTAATAGCGGACTATAAATGAAAGAGATGTTACCTATCCGATAAAATTGTTAGTAAATCATTAACTCAATTTTTATAAATTCTGAATATTTTTAAGAAAGTATCGTATTTTCATGTACAAAATAAATTATATAAATGTGGTAAAATGCAGGTAGATAATTTTAAGGAGGTACAAGGTAGATATCGTAATGATATCAGAAGTGGGCACTGACTTTGACAACCAATTTGATGACACAATATTATGTAAAATAGAAATAGCAGATACAACTAATAGAAATTCTAACGCGATTATTTATTTTTTAATTTATTTATGAAATACAATAATAGGCTACCAATTTTATTCAATTTAAAACAGTTTTAACAATATTCCTTACATTTGCAGTCCATTATAACTGCAAATGCAAATTATAAATGCCTTTTGTTTTAATTTTACAAATTAGATTGTAACGCCAATTAATGTTACAAATTAGATTTTATTATAAAAAATTCTAATGAATTGCCTACAATTTGACGTAAAACACAACGCCAAAAGTTTATTCCTTTTTCAGATAGTCAATTGTAGGTATAAAAATACTCAAATTGCATACAAAAATTTCAAAACACCTTCGAGGTCTTAACTGGTGAGGATTGCGACCCCCAAAAAAGGGGGGTTTTGTCATTAAATTAAACATATTATCTGCTTTTAAAATATCTTAGCCTCAAAACGACAAACACTATATAATGTATATTATATTTCCGTTATACCGACGATCAGTACTAAAAGATTATTATGATATTATCATATTGAAGTTTCATAAAAAGCAATTAGACCTAGTGTAGCCTTTGATGGCGCAGGTCCATAGTCAAAACTGACTTCTGCAGCCTATCTCTAAAAGCCTCCGTCATACACTATTACTAACTTGTATCCAACTTCAAAGGCCATCTCAAATAAATTAGTTATATCAATTTGTACCTGAATCTACTATGATGATTGATTATACTCTCAATTACGTCAGCAACTGATTAGTTGATAACGTAATTAAACAATCAGTTCAATTGTTATATTATCACGAGTATAACTTTTTAAATAATCGTAATACTTAATCATTTTTATGAAAACTTTCAGCAACCAGCAAAAGAAAATCCATATCTATGACATAAATGTAAATACTCGTGATGCAGAGGAAAATTTATTTACCATTTAAAAAGTAGTGGTTCAGATTTAATATTAGTCAGCGTTTAAGGCTATAAGCGTACCACTAACGTCATATCGTTTTGTTTAACGGCGTCATAAACTTTTCATAAACCAAGAGTCGAGCACTAAACTAAAGACACGAGACTCAATAAACTAAGTCATAAAAGAATAAAGACATGCTTTTGACACACTGCGTGAGCATATAAAACCCTTTCTATGTCCCTAAGTAAATAAAAAATCTACCAAATAACCTATATGATAATAAACATAAAATTGGGCATAAAAGTAAGATCCAAAATATTTCCAGGAATACGAATGAATGAAATCATTATGAGGGGAGTCAAAGTTAGTTAGTATTATATTATATTATTTTTCCCTGAATAAATATAAGGTAGCCTACATTATTAGTCAACTTTTGATTTGACACGACTAAATGTAAAATACCTATTTAGTAAAATTTATATACTCAGAAATATTGAGGAGTAAAATATAATATTTTAAATGTAGCTAATAATTAGATACATCTAAAAAAGTTTAATTTTTTTTTTCTAAATTAGTAAAAAAAACCTACATCGTTAGTTTACTTACATCATATACAAACACCTTCATTATGTTATGTATGAACTCACAAATTTCGGAGATATTTACAAATAATTTGTTGCTTCAGCCTTATATTTTATACACTTTTATCTGATAGTGACGTGACGGTCAGGTACTTTTGTATGGAGCGTTTTCACGAGACTTGCAAAAAATTTTAAGCAAATCGCTGTACCTATGAAAATATTGATTTACTCATATTTAAGAGTACCTACTATTCATTCATATGCAATAAAAAAAACTGCCGACCTGCCTATTCCATGTATTTCAAAATAACTCAATAAAAACTTATAATTTTGCTTATTTTTTAATACTTTCTTATGGTTTATAATAAAGAAGAATACATAAGTGGAGAGAGAACGTTTTCCCCTAGCCACTGTTACAGAATAGCTTACGTTGCCTAGATAGGAGCTCTGTAGTGTTACGTTTTATGGGTCAGCCCGCCATAATAGGCATTCTCTACAGGTAAAATTGCCTGTGTAATGAAGTTTATGTGTATAGCATATAATATTACAGGGAGAAATGACTGCTAATGATCCACAATATAAACGTGAATTATTAATACTGCAAATGGAAAATAATTGATACTGTGAATATTATGTTTAGACTACCGTTTCAAGTTTAATCTTATGTAATATTAATCTCGGACTTAAGATAAATATCCTAACCGAGCATGTCAGGACATGCCAAAGAGGCTTCCGTAATTATCAATGCGCAATAGGTATTCTTTGAATTACTTTAAAAGTTATTGTCCGAATTTGGATCGATTTTGGATTAAGTTTTGAGCTGCAACATAAATGTTGAAAAATTGTTAATTTACAATAGCTTGAAATTTTTTTACAATTATTTAAACTACCTGCAGACCAAAACTAGGCGCAGTTTTTTTTGTATATGAAAGCACTCTTTTCAGCTTATATCTGAAATTTCGAGTTTTCAGATATAAGCTGAACAGTCTAATATATAGTGACTGTTAATAGTAATTGTAAAGTTTTAAATGACATACAAAAAAATAATTCATATGTAATATGAGATTAGATAAGTATTTAATATCTAACTTCTATAAGCGACATATAGCTAGGGTTAAACTTTTTATGTTTAAAAACAGCCAAGGATTTGCCTTCTTCGACTACTGTTTTTATTGAGCAGAATACTAGTACTAATTGTATTAATGAATATGTTCCAAATACTTATTTAAATTGGATAATACGACAATGGAGGATGTTTCTTACAGAAATAAGATAAGTTTAAATATACTAAATCCTACCAATAACATAAAAAATTTATTAAATTATAGTAAATATTTTATAATTAATCTGGTGCGTCAAAATTTACAAGAAATAGTAGGTAAAGAACTTGAAATTGAGTTATTTTTGAATGAATTTAATGTTAACATTATTTGTATATCTGAACATTGGTTCAGACAACATGAACTAATTTTCAATTTTAATGATCACCAGATAGCAAGTTCGTTCAGTAGAGAAAATACCATTTGAGGTGACTCTTTAATTAGAAAAAAACATAAAATTCAAGGAACGCACAGACGAAAGCCTTTCAACTGAACGAAATATTGAAGTAGCCAACATAGAGTTAAGTCAACTTATTACTGTAAGAGTATATACACAGGCCTCCAACAGGGTTATACGATTCATTTGAACAAGTTATGGAACAAGTATTGTCGAAAATATGTGCATCTAACAAAAAGGTGATATGTGGTGATTTTTATGTAAATTTATTAGATTCAAATTCCACAACTGTCAGATTGACATCTTAGTTTAAATCGTATAACCTCTTCAATTTGTTTTTTGAACCGAAAAGAGTGTGTGACACAACTGCTACTTGTATCGATAACATATTTACTAATCTTACTCCATGTAAAAAATAAATAATTAATAAGCTCAGTTCTGATTACTGTGAACAGATAGTTTCTTTTTAATATTATTTGTGACCGTAACCAAAAGGAAGAGCTTGTGTTTGTTCCTGTGAATACAAAACGTATTGAGAAATTAAGAAGTAATTTAAATTCAAATATTCAATTATTGGATGGTTCAAACAGCACAGATGGAGATTTTACTAAATTTTTTAAGGTAATAAGAACTCAGTTCAATTCAGTATTTAGTTCTAAAACGGTTAGAAATAGTAATAAAAAAAGTAACTTTATTGAACGGGTAACTGTGGGATTAAAATAAGCAGGCATAGATTATATGAATTATATGTTGAAAAAGGGAGTAATAATAATGAAACATTTAAAACGTATGTTATAAACATATTAAAATAAAAAGTTTACTACTGATTTGGAAGTTGCGAGGGTCTTTGTTGGTCATTCTGGTCTTAACTACACAAAATTTTAATTCCTCACCTGCAGTTGCTGCAAAACTACTCAGAGACAATGTAAAGGAATGTGATGTCAATTTTAAGCTTAAAGAAATTGACTCCAGAGATATTATTAACACATTTAAGTTGCTGAATATTAAAAATACTGCTGATCTCTGGGGCATGTCTACTAGTTATTAAACCAATAATTGACATCGTTATTCCTTATCTAGCGATAATATTCAATGAATGTATAAAAAGTGGTGTTTTCCCTGACTTAAAGAAGCATAGCAAGGTAATAATACCCTTATTCAAAGCTGGAAATAAATCTGATCTGACAAATTACAGGCCTATATCGATTCTACCAACCTTTAGTAAAGTATTTGAAAAAAATATTTTAACACAGTTATTAGGGCACTTTAATTTAAACAATTTATTACATAATAATCAATACGGTTTTACTAGGGGTCGATCCACAATGGATGCTGGTATAGGTCTTCTTTGTAGTATCTTCGAAGCTTGGAAGGGGTTACAGGATGCATTAGGTTTTGCTACCTCTCCAAGACCTTTGATTTTGTTTGACCTTTGACATTGATCAGAACAATGCACAACTATGATGGTATTCGGGACTCTGCACTCAAACTTTTGAGTTCTTACGTTAAAAATAGAACGGTGGAGATAAATAGTAAAAGATCTACTGGGACCAAAATAGAATTAGGTGTCCCACAGTGATCCATTTTAGACCCATTTCATTTTCTCATCTATATAAATGACTTACCTTATCTTGTTTAAGATAATGATAATGAGATAGTACTTTTTGCCGATGACACTTCACAAATTTTTAATGTGAAGCGACAACAGACAGATTATGACGAGGTAAATAGTGCTCTCTCGAAAATAGTACATTGGTTTAATGTTTACAACTTACTTTTAAATTCAAAAAAAACAAAATGTTTAAAGTTTACATCGCCCAAAGTTAGGCAAGTAAAAACCAATACACTATTAAATGATGAGAAAAAGAAATTTAGTGGACACCACTTTGTTAGAAACAGGTATAACACTAAATAGTAAATTACAGTGGGGTCCTCATATTGCTTATCTTGTAGATAGGATCAGTTGTGCTGCATATGCAGTCAGAAAAATTTGAGAAATGTCTGACGAAGATACGGTGCGACTAGTTTATTTTAGTTACTTTCATAGTAGTCATACGGCATCCTTTTATGGGAACATGTCGCCGACATTAATACAATATTTGTGTTGCAGAACTGAGCAATACTTTCAATTTACAAAATCTTTCCATTAATAAATTAAAAAAAGTAGTTAAAGAACGTTTGTGTGCTAAAGCTTATTATAGGGTCAATGATTTTATTGACGATCGCAAACTATGGGAATAGGATGGCCACCTGCACGGCTGCTTCTATGTACTATATGTATCTGACTTTTGATAATATTATATAGACTTAGTTACATAGTGTTTTTTTAGAAAGAACAATTTTCCATCTATTGCTAAAAGATGGTCCCTTGCAAGTTTCTTACGCCGGTTCTTCTCGCCCGGTTAGTTCCCGAACCGGTGGTAGGCATCACGTAGGGACAATTCCATAAGCGTTGCTTTGTAACCTATATAGGTTACAAAGCAACGCTTTTTTTATTTTGATTTCCGATTTTTACGGCAGTCATATTAAATATTTTCTTGCTAGGATTTCTATCTGAAATACTATCATTATAAATGGACCATGGAATTAATTCAGACAATGACATTCCTCTATTTTAGACGAAAAATCAAGATAATAACTTCATAAAGTAACGTAAATATATAAAACCATAAATCAATTGGGTCGGAATCCTGGGAGGTCAAGAGTGAACCGTAAACGATCCTAACTGGCATACCGTTTATTTTATGCTACTAGTATTGGCATCCACTTTACGAAAATTTCGGTTCGGTTCAATGAACAGGCGCAATCCACGAGCCGAGCTGTCCCTGTAACCTTATTCCTTGCTCAACTATTATATTACAACGTTACAGGAATTTCTGATTTACAAATGTGAAAAGTTACTTTTCACTATGTTATATTATTCTTTTTGAAATGCTAATTTCATAAACTTTGACTCAAACTACTAAATTTGTTCTCGGTTTAAGAAGCGCAAAGCCTAGTTCTTAGAAGGGCTAGTTCCCGAACTGGTGCACGGTGGTTGGCATCACGTAGGGACAATTCCGCAGGTGTTATTATTAAACTATATGGTAATAAAACTTTTTGAATTTACATTTGATTACGTCCGGCGACCGAACAAATTTATTATTATAAACGCCGGAATTAATATTCAATCTTGATCCGATTTCTTTTCAGATTTAAAATATCAATCTGTTTTAAAGTAAGTTAATTGTCAATACCCGATGACCCGACGCTTTACCATTGATCGATCGAGCGATAGGCAGCAATACAAAATCGGAATTATTTATTTCGGTCATTAGCCACTGCAAAAGAAGGAAGCTATTTAATTTAGTAAATTAATCAGAAGGCTTTTCGAGAGAGATTATCGCAAATATAATATTTGTTATCGAATAAGAGAGATGAACTCATTTGAGACGTGACAGTCTTAAGACAGACTTGTCTATGTAAGACAAGCCTTAAACGAAACGTTTTAACCCTCAGTTTAAGACAGTTTTATTATTTACTATTAAATAGTTTTTGTCTATGAGACGTTTTGTTTCTTCATGTACTCATTTTTCTTAAGATTCGACAGTCGTAAGATAAGTACATTAGTACTTATCGTTTATATCATTAGTATTATTAGTTTCGTCAATATTTACTATTTATACAAAGCGTACAAAGATATTATGTATATTTGTGATTAAAGCACCTATTTCTAGATAAGAGTATTTAAAATTAACTTTAAGATAATTTATGTAATTAATTAAATGAAAAATAAGTAGATTAAAAAACAATAAGCCCATAATTACTTATCTTTTCTTTAAGTGAGACATTCTTGTATTTTATGTCAGTCCGATTGGAAGTTAGGTATGCGTATGTATAATTTTTGCTTTGTTCGAAAATTCGGAATGTGATGGATTCGAATCCCGGTCGGAAAAATATTTTTAATATTAGTTTTTTTTTTTTTTAATATAGTTATAAGAACTCCCATCATAGTTACCTTTATATTATTTTATATATAACCGTCGTTTGGACAATCTAGTATTATTGTAAGGTACAGTCATTTACATTGCTCTTCAGATGTGGAAGCTATATTATTATTAAACATTCATGGTAAGCTACTTACAAAAATTATTCCAGATACTTAGTCTATACCAATAATGAGGAAAGATTTGTTTGTTTGTTTGAATTGGCTTCGAAACTGCTGGACCGATTTGGATAAAAGTCGACACACACATAAAGTATAGGTACCACGGCGAAGTACATAGGCTACTGTTTATTGATGCAAAACGTACGGTTTCTGCGCAATTTCCTTTTGTGCGCACGAAGTCGCGGGATTTTCTAGTATAAAATAAAAACTTGCCAAGTACGTCTCAGGCCACGCATATTTTAGGGTTCCGTAGTCAACTTATTATTTTGTTATTTTTGTACGAAGTTTTCCAAGGAAGCTAATTTTACCAGTTAGGCCTCTCTAACTTCTGAACTGACAAAGTTATATAAGCTGTTATACATTTCCTTCAAAGTTCATATCATCTAGTACCATCGTGATTTTTTCCAGAAATATGAACACTGATATTCTCACTAAGGTTTTCATTCTTAGAGTTTTTAAAATATAGCGGTCGTATATTATGCACTCAAAAATAATATAATAATGTTGAGCATAAAACATTTCAAAAAAGATTATCCGTACATTTTTACAACAAAGCTAAGAACGCTTCTAATTTAATTTTTTTTTGTTTTTTTTCTACCCGACTGTAATATTTTAGACAATTTTCCATATTTTGAAAGCTGTCCAAAACTTAAAAATATAAAGATAACCATCATTTTTATAAAAATTTAATAAGGGTTGCGAGATGGGAATAAGGCCAAATGGGAAGGAGCCTTTTGTTTTATATTTATATATACTGTTCTATAATTTGTGTTTTCCTTTTATTATTGTTAAAAAATCAAAAACATTAATGAAAAATAAATAGTTAACTAAGGGCATTAAGAGGTGTTGCAAACATAAAAGAAAACTTTACCTGCAATACCGTCTTGAACTTATAAAAACTTTGACTCAGTGTTTTAATGATAAGACTTCAATTACAGTCATATTTTTAAAATTGTCATTATCATTTCACTTTGTTTCACATGCTACTCTATTAAAGTTAATGAATAACTATGGAATTAGGGGCGTTGCAAATGACTGGGTCAAAAGCTACTTTCAGGACCGACGTCGATGTGTTGAAATTTGTGACATAAAGGGTAAACAAAAAGTAATGTGTAGATCATCTTACTTAATTAATGATTGCGGTGTCCCTCGAGGTTCCATATTACGTCCTTTGCTATTTTTATTTTACATTAAACTTACCTTACTAGGCTTACCAAAAATAATTGAACATGAAACTATTCTATTTGCTGAGGACACAACTATTCTAGTTAAAAATATTAAAAATACAAACTACGAATATGAAATTAATAACACAATAAAGAGGACAATTGATTGGTTAAACACTAAATACTTAACAGTTAATGCTAACAAGATGAAAATTATACAATTTGAACCAAAAAACCAACGTAATAATAAATTGAACATCTTAATTGATAATAATATAATTGAAACCGTAGAGTCAACGACCTTCTTAGGTATCACAATAGACCGTCACTGCTCATGGAAGGATCATATAAGTTTTTTATGTAGTAAATTAGAAAGATTTGTATATGTATTATCTAATGGTAAAAAATGTGTGTCCCAAAATGCAGCCCTTCTTGCCTATCATGGTTATGTAGCTTCCCTTCTAAGATATGGCATAATAATATGGGGTAACTCAGTTGATGCCATTTTTGCCTTCCGCGCCCAGAAGTGAATCCGATCTTTGAGTGGTGCAACATATCTTGACAGCTGTAAGCCATTATTTAAAAAGCACAATATACTTCCTCTACCCAGTCTATAGGTATATATCTTTGAGATGTGTTTGTTTGTAAATAAAAACATTGATATGTATTTTGAAAAGAAAAGTATAGTTGCATACAAAAGCTGTTGACACCATAATAAATTGTGTATTCCTAAACAACGATCACAACTTTGTAGTAGAAACGCATATTGTATGGCTGTTAAGATTTATAATAAAATACCACAAGCCATAACTGAACTAGCAGAAAAAGATTTAAAAAGGCTTATTTAAATGATTGATGAAACAGTAAAACTTATGAACTTATGAACATGATATTAATGAATTTAAGAATTCAATAATAATTATATGTAATAATAAATTGCAATTTTATAAGTAATTTAATGTGATTGTATATTTAATAAGTAGTTTATTTCTATGTGACATTTTAATTTAATTATTATTGACATTCTCTATTATGGTTACTCTTATTATTATCAACAAATTAATTTCTATAAATTTTTATCTTATATTAACCTTAATACTAATTTTTGACAAGGTGACTTTCTTTGTTGCTTAAAACTTTTATTATGTTACTACCTAGGCCTAACAATAGTTGCACGCTTAAAAAGCAGAATGTGATGAACCTTATCTGTAAATTGTTAACATCAAACTGTACCATATTCAATGCAAAAAAATAAAGATAAAAGATAAAGATATAATGGTGACGCGCTACGAAAGAGCCTAAAGAATTTAATTTCAGAATTCTTTTGTACACCTGGTACAATTCTTTGTGACGAATTGTAAGAATGCTGACAATTCCGTGCTCGGTATCATAGAGTACAGACAAATTGGGATAACGTCATCAACGCGGACAATGTAAACAGTACTGGCTTTATCTGGATTACTGATTTCAAGCTTTAAAAATGCCAATCAACACACAAAATTCCGTTTTACAATTTATCGAATTTGAGTTCGATATATTATAATTTAACGAAAAATAATGAGTAAAATTGTAAGTAGAATGTTTTTTCACAATCTGTAGACATTTTATAACCTCGCTAGTTATATTACAATCAAACGGTATTTACAATTTTACGGTGACATATACATATATCATTAACATTGAACCATGATTAACAGCACGATTCGGAATGGTAACATTAGAGACTCCAGAAAGTGTTATGACGCTACATAGTCCTTAGAGTGGCGTGTGTCAACTGTTTCACTAAACACCGCACACTGATACCGTGATCCGCTGGGCAAAAAGTCTGGTCCTAGATAACGTAATTAATATATTATGTTCTTCTAACAAACGCAAATTAATACTTGCGTACGAAAACTCTTAAAGCTCCAAAAATACGAATAGAAGAGGCCTTAAGCAATATCGTAACAAAACCGTACGAGCTCCATATTTCTTGAGTCATGTTCAATCACAGAAAACATACAACATATACCACATGCCAGATAACACGACGAGTACAGCTATAAAAATAATATTATATTTATATTATTATTCGCCCGACAAAAATATAATTATATAGTAATAGCACCCTGCACAGTTCGGACCGCGCATCGGACTGCTACCAAACCGCGGATGGATCTGTGCGGTTTGGATTCGCATCTAACTCTAGTGCCAATAACGATTAAAAATGCGTCCACGGTTTCGACTGCCGGCGTCATACATATTTAGGCGAGTGCGCGGATAAAACTGTAGAAAATGCGCTCGCATCGACAAGCCGATCGAACTGTCAGCCTCGCGCATTTACCTTATGTTCATTTCGGAGCGAGGGTTGGATGCTTGCTAATTAATGTAGGACAGACTTGGTGAATTATTTCGGCGTGGATTCTCGTGTAAAGTTCAAGAAAGTTAGTTTCCTCCGTAGCGATCGATTTTTTCTTCGCCAACGAGGATACATTCTACTTTATAGATTACCTACTTGAATATGTAAGTCATGCTGAGGACTTTGCCCAAATGCACATTTTATATAGGTATGCATGTTTTTGATGTTTTTTTTTTTAATTATAGAGATAAAAAACAAGTGCTGTTCCATGATACGGAAATAAAATATTTAGCTAAAATATGACTGACAGCCCTGACAGCCCTGAACTACTGACAGCCCTTGCGCCAACGCGAGAGCTGTAGGCAAATTACTCGCCAGACGGCCATAAATGTCCTACTGTTCACTCTTTACCTTCTATGGAGCGATTTCGCAAGACTCACAAAATATTCAAAAATACTCAATTTCTTTGAAAATATTGGTTTTTAGTATACTATTCCTTTTGTAAACTTTCCTTTTTTTTCAGAGCCGTATGTATGTAATTTCATTTATGTAAATAAAAATTACAGGCAAATACCCTATTATACTCTAGCTTTGACAATTTTTTTTCTTCATTTCATGCCTCTCTTTATAATAATTGCATAATATTCCTTTTCAACGTTCTAAAGTCAATGGGCCACAAAAACACGATTAATTGTGTGACACACTGCCCTATTTTTTTTAAATCACCTTTGCTAGGGGAAGGTATGATGCTTGTTTTGTTTTTATCTTCTTATTAAAGGAAAGAAAGAACAAAGAAATGTTTTTGTCTAGGTACTTTCTGATTTCGCTATTTTCATTCTCTGGAATGTATACGCCAACGTTGAGTGAGTATGTAATAAAATAAGCTCAAGCTAGGGATTTCTCTATCAAGTTTTATTTCCATGGCCTCTATCATGTTAAGATAGGCACTTAATCATCCCACATATTCGTAAAGGGAAGCTTATCTGGAATCCCGTCCCTGATATGTTTCAGGCGGTGGAAATATGACTCAACAGACACAGATACAAATAATAAGAATGTACAATGGCTCCAACAAAGACTCTCTTATCGCAAATCCCGTATGAACTACAGATACTAGGAGTAACAGTCCTGGAGCAGATGTAGAGATCACAGTACAGCACAGCCCAAACATGGCGCAATAGCTAAGCAATTCCTGCGCCTTATTGGCCTTAATTAATTTTACTTAGTCCTGAGAATGCCACGTTCTAATACCTAATCAATAGTTTCATTATCAGTGAAATAAATTCTGTATGTATTCAGTTTTTATCAAGTCAAATAATAGAATATGCAAGCCTGAAGTAGATTAGTTAGACTAAACATTAGGTATGCGTAAATACCATAGCATTCTGGCGGGTAGATACCTAAGTAGGTATATAAATTTCACAGTGCAGCCTACGCAATAACGCCTTTCAAATCTATCTTTACTGGTTTGCCCTATGAAAACAGCAAACAACTGACGTTTGGACTTCGGGATCGCACTTTTCGTAGGGAGCACTGTAATTCTGGGCAAACCAGGTGTTGGACAACGGCTTGTTTCAATTGTAAATAGGAGTCACGCCTAGAAAATGTTCAATGGACTTCAATAATAATATAAGGACGCTTTCACACCACGTCAATCTGGTCCCGTGCTAAGTTCTAACTTGTGGACGTGTACTAGACAATGAAAATATCTTATGTTATGTATATTTAATACATCTATACTCACTATACATATATTTAAAATTTTATTATATAATACACATTACTATTATTTAAAACACATCCATGATCCAGGGACAAAGGAGATTTATCTGTTCCTTTAGCGGGATTCGAACCCGCGACCTTTAGCGTCAGCACCGATGCACTCAACCACTGAGCCATGACAGGGGTCGTCACTTTAAAGTCCTGCAATTGTACTCAGTTCAAGGCTTAGCTTGAACCCTAGCACAAGTAGAGCACGCAACATGGGCGTGTTCGCTTTACATATTTTATCAAAACAAAATCATTGGCTCCTTATTGCTAACGTCAAATGACGCCGGTAATCAGCTTAATTGTAATATTGATTATTATATTTCAGATAACAGGCCAGCTTATGCCTGCGATATATAAGATTAAATTAAATATTTTATAAAGTAGGTACCAAAAAGTTTCAATCTGAACTTCATAATATGATGTAAAGTTTTGAACAAAAAATGACTGCAATATTTCTTTCTTCGTGAAATTTTTCTTTACTTATAATTCTTTACATCATATTTATCTTTTGCAGTAATATCCTCTCTGAGATTGTGTGCAATTCTTATTTTCTTAATAGGTGAAGTCGGCTTACTTAATTCTATTAAGATTCAGGATCTTCACCCAATGTGCGGAATATTTGCACTACCTATAATAACAAAGAAATGCCAAGTAGAAGAAAACAATAAGGGATGACCCATAAAAATGTAGCTTGTTTTATTTACTTGAAAAATAACAACACGCACTGAGCTTCAAATGTAAAATCACTTCATAAACTCGTTCCTAAATAGATAATTTTACAGATAAGACATTGATTACTAATAAAGCATATGTTTAGTAGCATACTTATTACATACTAATGATATGATATAAGATAGCGTGCCACCGCTCGGATTTTCATACTTTTGAAATGAAACGTGTATCTTGTGTGTAGTAAATAAACGTATATTTTACTAGCAGCTGTACTTAACAGAAATAAATTGCCTTTTGTTTGTACGTAAAGATTCTTAATTCTCGAGGGGATGATGCATTAGGAATGGCTGCACTTGACAAATAAATTAAATGAAAAGTTTAAACTTTTTTGTAAAGCTCGTTTGGAAAATGGTTACGAACTAAGAAACACAGAAGTTTAATCACTAAACTCTTGTAAAGTGGGTATCAGGAATGTTTTTGTTTTCTGTACACCTTTTACATCAATTAACAAAGTTAGCTTACAAAAGTGTTAAAGTATGTAAATCTTATGTTTCAACTAAAAAAATATTAAAGTAAATAGTTGTCAACTCTAGTTTTACATCCTCTATTTCAATATTTTATAACCACTGTAATTATGCTGCAAAATGGTTTTTGATCTTGACCACAATAATTATAAAATAATGATAAAAATATATCTTTGGTTCGTTATACCCACTCCAGGTATAATAAACCGAAAACATATGTGAAGTAGTCGTCATCTTAGATTTACATTCCATACATTATACCTAATTATTTTGCTGATTGTACATTGATCAGACGCGAGGCCCGTTATCTTAATCCATACCTATACAGTATACATACAGTCACGAGCGCTTATATGGTTAAGTGTTGTATCAGATCTACGAAAATGTGATGTATGCCACATTACGCATCTTAAGTACTTATTAAAAAACCTAACCAAAAACATCTCAGGACATGTCTAAAGAGGACATGTCTAAGGGTTCCGTAACTATCAACACGCAATAAGTTTTCTTTGAATTACTTCAAAAGTTATTGTCCGATTTCACTCAAAATATTTTAAAAGAACCATTCAACTATATTCCACATCCCAGTGGGGTATCGTTTATTAGGTCCAATGTTACAATGAAAAGTATAAGTAAAATATAATATTATTTCTTTACCTATGAAATTGCCGTTTTGTATGAAAAAATTTAAACGAATTTTTGAGAGAGGTTGACAGGTGGCGCTGTCGTATTCGCATCGTCTCTACGTTTTTATGAGTTTTAAAAATATAAATATTAAACTTTTTGATGATTGTGATATAATAACCTGTAAACAAAGTTACAATAGTTCAGTGAAAGTGTTATCCACAAAAATAAATAAACACTTAATAGTGCTAATAAAAACAATTAAAAGCAGTGCGTGCGATGAAACTTTCATCAAAACGTTATTTCTAAGTAATCTTTAGAACAAAGAACTATTTTAAAGAATCACGACCCTGAAACGTCAAAATATCAGCTGTTAGTGTCAAACTATAACGATAATATGTAAAACATCAGCTGCTCGATGGCCCGATAGATGAATGGTTCAGTATTAAGATTATGATCAAAGAAGAACCAGGTTCAAACCCCGCACTTAGATTAAGACTTTTTCTTTTAAATTCTGTCTAAATAAATATCTGTCTTAATAATTTTACAATTATTAAGACAGATATAATGATTATATTTATTAAAAACATATTATTTATATAACATAAGGAGAAACAATAGAACAGAAATAGCTTACTTATAAACAATACTTAAATATCGACAATAAAGCGACATCTATTGACATAAACAATAAACTACTCCTAACTTTGGACATAAAGGAATTTAAGGTATCTCTGTCAACAGAGGTCACTAGTAATACCAATTATAATGACTATTTTACTAAAATATATGGATTGTGAAAACATCACATTTAGAAGACAGCGGACGCTCAGGCGACGAAAATCTGAAATGGATTTGTCGGAAATAAACCAAGATGATACGTTCACTAGTTCTACACACTCGGAAAACTTAGATTTATCATTTAGAAGCGTTCCCGATATTTTTAATAACGATGTACCGGAAATTATTGAGGTCAAAAGAAAAATTATTAGCTTACAGACTGAGAATCAGACGGCTCATGAAGAAATAATAGATCTGAATCTAGAATGCTAAAACCTGAAATGAACTATAGAAGAAAAAAATAAACAAATAGATTTCTTAAGAAATTTAACAATTCCTACTTTGAAAAAAAACACCAAATAAACTATCGCAAAAATCTGTGACACCGATAATTAAGAAACTGACAAATATAGGCATGAAACTACTACTACTGCAGTCGTCGGTATACAATTATTGTAGCTCTTCAGACGAAACGCCCAAACGCCGTCCTCGTAAAAAAACTACAGAATATCCAAAAAGAGTAATCTCACCATTAGAAGGTTTCGCTACAGTAAAAAACTTCTTTCATGAAAATAATAAAAAAAAACCTCTCAAGTAACAATCGCCCCGGTAGATGGCGCAACGTGTGTTCATAAGAAAAAAGTACTTATATTAGGAGATGAACAAGTTAGAGGGCTAGCCTCACAAATACACTATGACCGAGGAAAAAGAAACGACAACACGTATGAAATATTTGGCATAGTTCTTTCATCTGCAAGCTGTTTTGATATACTCCAGTACTGTAATATATTAATAGCAACATTAAATACGGATGACATTAAAATTTTAGCGATATGCTCTACCGCTATAGGCTCTATCTACTAAAATCCTTATTGTTTATTGACAAACTTTAGCAACATTTTACATATATTTCGTAGGCAAAAGTCTTCATACTAAAAACACAATACAACCATTTTTTAAACGTAAATTTGCTCAATAATAAGCTAGAAATGATTGTAAAAAAATATAGTAATTGTTTATTTTTAAAAGATACTAACTGTAAGTATATTATAAGAAACAGAAACATGTTAATAAAAGGACTTAGCTTTATTTTAAATATAGAGTTAGAATCCTTACTTTACAATAAAAAAAATTTATTAAAAGTAATAAAATAGAGCCCATCAAAGGTTATAATAACGTCAACTTAGTTCTGACCAAACTACACCACAGAAAATAATTATAGCCGTAAATCACAAAAAGGGTACAATTCCCTACTACTTTTCTAAAACTTAATAAATTAATTGAAGCCAAGACGTTTTTTCGTGAATCAAATAGAAAAATGTGATAATTTGACGATACTCCACCAAAACATCGCAGGTGCTATTAATAAATCTGAAGAAATCGTATTTGCACTGTCAGAATTCACGCAAAAAAATATAGAAATTGATATTGTTTGCTTAACAGAAACCTTTATAAAAAAAGGAATGGAGTCTCTACTTAAAATACCTGGCTATAGAATAATTTCTTCGTACTCGCGTAACACGAAAAGAGGTGGATCATGCATACTCGCTAAAAATAGTATAGAGTGTAAAAATCTAGTGCTAGGTAGTGAATTTGTTAGTAATTTTAGTTTTGAAGTCTCGGGTGTTGAAATTGTGTCTCCAAAAATTTTAATTTTATGCATATACGAACCCCATCTAGTAACCCTAATATTTTTATCGAAAAATTAGCAGTATTGTTGTCAAAAATAACAAGAAGATTTAAGAAAATTGTTTTATGCGGCGACTGGAACTTCGATACACTAAATCCCAATAAAAATTGTCAAGACGTTATTAACTATATTGAATAATTTTATATAATATATATATAAACGAGAAAAAAGGCATGCATCGACCAGTTTGCTAGTAATATAAGAGAATGCTCTGCCAAGGTTTACCATCTAGGTCTATCGGATCACGAAACTGGTCAAATTCTCACAGTAAGGGTAAAAAATAAACATGAACTGGTTTCCTGGACCAGGTCTGTTAGAGACTTTAACAATGAAAATATATTGAAATTTTTTAAATGTTTATCATCAATTAAAATTTCCGAAATATACGAAAAAAACAACTCAAATTAAATTCAAGGAATTTCATGAAATATTAGTTTTATTTTTTAATTTATATTTTGCTATAATAATATGCCAGAAAACTAATAAAAAATCAAATAAATCTTGGCTTACTAAGGGTTTAAAAAAATCATGCATCGAAAAAAGAACACTATATCTAAAATATAAAAGGACAGGCGACGGCGAGGCGAAAATTATAAAAAATATATTACTTATCATAGAACTCTAAAAATATGTATTTATAAATCAAGACAACTTCAAAATAAAAAATACATACATAAAAAAAAAAAAATGTAAAGCAGTTTGGGACATTATAAATGGTAATATTAATGACATAAAACCCAATATGGACATAAGTACAATTTTTCATAATGACAAAGTTCTAACGGCATATAAGTTAATAAGTTCTAATGACATATGCAAAGCTTTTAATAAATACTATATAGAATTGACTAATAAAGAGTTTACATTTAAAACAAGTGACATTGCCAAAACATTAAGTACACAAAATTTCAATACGATTTTTTTAATACCAACCGACCAAAATGAAGTACTTCAAATAATATATAATATTAACAACACAAATTCGGTAGGAATCGATGATCTGAATACAAAAATTATTAAAGCCTGTGCTAATGCTAATGCTAATATAGGTAGTCCCTTAAGCCATATTATTAATCTTTCGTTTGAAGAAGGCGTATTTCCCGAAATATTAAAAAAATCTATAGTTAAACCTCTATTTAAAAAAGGAGATACAAATGATACGAACAATTATAGACCAGTCACATTAATTCCAGTGATATAAAAAATATACGAGAAAATCTTGGTAAAAAGACTATACGCATTTGTCACTACAAACAATATACTTAGGCCAGAACAATTCGGTTTCCGTAAAAATAGCAACACAAATTTAGCTTGTTTTAATCTGATAAAATATATAACAGAAGCTATAAATAATAAAGAACTTGTAGTCGCCATATTCCTAGATATGAGCAAAGCTTTTGACTTCATAGATCATAAGCTTCTACTACATAAGCTCGAAAAATATGGCATACGTGGCAAAGCTTTGGATTGGATTAAAAGCTACCTATCTGGACGACAACAATGTGTACAAATATCAAAAATTGATAAAGGGAAACAAATTACTTACAGGTCGGACTTTTTGTGCAATTATTTCGGAGTCCCACAGGCAGTATACTAGGTCCATTACTATATTTTTTGCTTTATATACACGACCCATCCCTAACGTGACGGATCAAAAAACTATTTTATTTGCAGACGACACAACGGCTATAATTAAATGTGAGAATGTGAATTCGTTCCAAAATGATATTTCTATTACAATTAATAAAATTATGACTTGGCTTAATTACAATAATTAAAAAATTAATCTAACTAAAACTTAAATAATTCAATTTAGGGATTATGGGACACGACCAAGTGACTTAAATATATAATAATACTATACTACTATATTATAGATATACTAAAATACTATTGACGGAACCAAAATGGTTGAAGTGAATTCCGCAAAATGTTTAGGAATTATTGTAGATAGGCACTGTAATTGGAAGGATCACATAAACCACGTGTGTGAGAAACTCGACACGTTTGTATACGCAATTAAAGTGTTACGCTTAAAAGTCTCGACCGAATCCGCACTATGCGAATACCACGGATATGTGTCGTCTGTGCTCTCGTATGGGCTATTGCTGTGAGGGAACTCTGTTGAAATTGATAAGGCATTTAAGGTTCAGAAGAAGTGTGTAAGAGCCATTTGCGGAACATGATCTTTGGATAGTTGCAAATCATTGTTTGTGAAATTGCGGATTCTACCTTTGATAAGCTAATATATTAGAGATATTTGTGTTTTTGTAAAGCAACATCCGCACTACTTTCCAAAAAATGCTGATGTTAATAATAGAAGTGCTAAACCAAGACACTTATATAAATTGTATCTGCCACAGTGCCGCTTTGATTTAATAAGTTACCCGGCCATTTTAAAACTTTAAATGGAAATAATTTTAAAAGAGAAATAACAAATTGGCTCCTAAATAATTGCAATACACATTAAATGAATATATGACATATATATATATATATATATATATATATATATATATATATATATATATATATATATATATATATATATATATATATATATATATATATACATATAAATATAAATATTTAAATAATTAATTATAATGTAATGAATTTTATTTAGGTATATTAAAAAATCTGACATGACATTACAACAATAAATACCAATTTAATAACACCAATTATTATAAAAATTATATGATATTAATAAAGTTGATACTCTAGTAAGCTTAATTGTAAAAAAAAAAAAAAAAACATAATTTCTTGAGTTTTATATTTTCCACTGTACCTACAACATTCTTTCAAAATAAGGATTTGATTGGATGTGATTTGATTGATGTATTTTTATTTGTATTAATCGAAGTAATCACCCATGCAATCAATGTTTCTTTGGCAACGCAGTGGCAGTTTATTGATGCTCTTCTTAAAGAAATCAGCTGGACGGGAGGCAACAAATTCTTCAAAGGCATTTTGTACTTCCTCTCGGATATTGTTTTTTTTCCGCCAAGAAGTTATCCAAATTCTGGAAAAAGTAGTAGGCGCAAGGTCTAGTGAGTGAGAGAGTGAGAGCGGTGACGGAGAGCTTCCAACCCCAGTTCTTGCAACTTGGAGACCGTCTGCTGTGCAGTATGAGGTCGCGCGTTGTCGTGCAGGCGCAGCGGAGACGAGCGATTAACCAATGCTGGTTGGAGATGTGCTAGCTTCTCCATCATTGTGTTCAGTTCTTCACAGTACACATCTACAGTAATGCTCACCCCGTTTGGTAAGAAGCTGTGATGAATCACACCGGCGCTAGACCACCAAACAGTGACCATCACTTTTCTAGGGGTGAGTTTTTGTTTAGGGCATTGTTTAGGTGCTGAACCAGGATCTAACCAACTTGCTGAGCACTTGCGGTCTTTAAACAGAATCCATTTTTCATCGCAGGTAACAATGCGGTTCAAAATTCCTTCATTTGTGTGTCTGTTGAGCAGTGCAAAGCACGTCTCGACGCGTACTTCGCGCTGGCGATCATTGAGTTCGTGGGGCACCCATTTGTTATGCTTTTTTACCTTGCCAATTTGACGCAAATGGACCAATATTGTTTCACGCTAACGTCGAAAGCTGCTGCTAATTCAGCCGTAGATTGTGTATCATCAGCTTCCACAATCGCCTTTAATTCGTCATTGTCGACCAAAGTCTTCGGACGACCGCGAGGTTCATTTTTCAGGTCGAAATTTCCAGAACGGAAGCGAGCAAACCAATAACAGGTGGTGCGTTGGTTTGTAGTGTTAGCTTCGTAAACGTCGTTGATGTTGCGTGCCGCTTGGCCGCGTTGCTGCCAAGACGGTACTCATATTCCATAATTACTCGAATTTTTAACGAAATCCATGATGACGAAAAAGATTGAAATGCGATGAAAATGTAACACTAATTAATAAACAAATGACTACTTTTGGAAAAAGAATTCCATGTTTTTAAAATAAAATTAATTTGAAATTAGAATTCTTAGCCAAACAAAAATTATTTTGATTTGAAATGGCCAGTACTGCAGAACGGCAATTTCATAGGTAAAGACATATTATTTTTATTATTTTATAGCACAGTGTGACCTAAACCCGCACTTTACGCACGCTTTTCCGTGACTTAAGTAGCCCTTTTTTACACCGTGCGGAAATCAATGAGGGTTTTTTAATTCGTTACATGCAACAGCTTTTTGACACGACAAGGACCGTCGGGCTACCAAGCGCCGCCTGGTGACAGAAAAAGAATCGAAAATTCTCATTGACCGTTTTTTATACCACTTACGACACCAGATAACGCTTTGTGTGCGTTGGGTCTGCCTCCTAGCGGCAGAAAAAATATCAAACACCTTCATTGTGTGCACTTTACGCGCGCTTTTCCGTGACCTAAGTAGCCCTTTTTTCACCGTGCGAAATTCAATTGTGTGCGGGTGTGATCGCGTGTGATGACGTGTGATCGCTATTGATGACGTGTGATCGCATGTTAACCCTAAGATTACATAATATTTTAATGCAACGGTGTTGAGCATCCTCGCCACGCTCGCGCTAACTTCACGCCGTGCAATAATAGCCTACTTAGGTCACGCGTATCGCAATGTACTATTATGATGCTAAAACCGATATCTATACAAATCATATAACTAAACCAAATTATATGCATTTATATTCGTAACTACAGAAGGGTGGACAGACGGACGGACGGACAGAGCGAAACTATAAGAGTTCCTTTAGTACTACGGAAGCGTAAAAAGTGCCAAACGCGTTGCTGCTGAAATGGCAACGATGGTAGCTAGGCATCAAGATATTTACTGGGCAGAGGGCCAAAGTACAGTTTACCATCATGGCCGGTCGCGACTCCTGTCCACGTGGTGGAAAGCCGCCCAATCGACGCCCTGTCCAATGTTATTCTACGCCGTAGAATGACCGCGTAGCCGTAGAATTTACGGTGCTACGAGCTACGAACGAACGGCATAATGTACATTTCCCATAAAGGGCGTCACAGACGGCGAAGATACAATAATATTTTATCTTAAGATGCCTAGATATTTCATATTATAAGTATGTAATATGAAAATATATAGTATCTTAGCAGTCTGTGATAGTCCATGAAAAATGTATAGCAAGCGATATTTTATCTTAACATAAAATATTATAGTATCTTTTCCGCCTGTGACGCCCTTAAGGTGAATTTATTAAGCGAACGAATTCGCAGAAATCTGTTAATAAAAGTTAATTATGAACATTATCTTGTATATTTACAATGGGCCATAAAATTCCTGTGCTCACCTTAGATATATAATGTAGGTTTCTAATAGTGAAGGTATTTTTTAAATCAGTACAGTAGACTGATGTGGGAGAGCCATGCTTCGGCACGAATGGGCCGGATCGACCGAATTAATACCATGGCTTAACAGAAAACTGGCCTGAACTAATTAATGTTTTCGTTGTGTTTTGCCGAGTGAGTGAGGTTATCGGAGGCCCAAGGGGGGTTGGGGATTTTAAGGAACAGGGACGCAGCTGCGCAACACCGGAGGAATTATTAGTGTCCTCTAGTGTCCATTAGCAGCAGTAATCGCTTACCATCAGATCTGTCTGTTCGTTTAATAGTCTATTATATAAAAAACTCTATTCAATTCAAACAAATAAAACAATTTAGTATTTACTTATATTATCAGTGTATGATATTTGATAAATAATCAAATATCATACACTGATAATGATGAATAAATAGTCAATAATAAATGTCCAAATGTTTGTTATTCGTTCACGCAAAAACTAATTTCAATTGAATTTTGTACGGTAGTAGTTTAAGCTCTGGATTAAGACATTAACTTTTTATCAAGAAAAAGTACAGTTTTCCCTTTGAGTATTTACGCAGGCAGAGCCGCGGGCAAAAGCTAGTACGGAATAAAACGATGATACTTTGTGTTTCTTTAGATGCCTATTCTTAATATTACCTGTTGCAATTTTATTGCGACTAACTTTTTGGGATATAAACCCTTTTAGTTGCTTGTAATCTAATTGATTTATCGAGGCCTTTACTGATTTACTTGTCCGCCATCGGTCATCATCATGGACTACGAGAATTAATCATTTGATATTAAAATACACGACAATCGAATAAACAAGGCTTATCTTAAACACCAAATTTTAAAGCTGTCGTATAAAAAGCGATGCTTGTCGGAAATACCATTGTATTTCCGACAAGCCTTAACATCTTATAGGCTCTGGGCCCGTATTATAGAAACATTAAAATGTTTCGCTTATTTTTGGCCTCTCGGCCCTCGCGTTAACCATTGCCGCTCTACCGTCGCAAAAGCTAGAGCCGGGTGACCTTGCGCTGATGTTGAACGAGGAGGAGTTTGAAGACTACCTCGACTCCTGGCTGGCAGTCGAGGAGCAAAACTGGATAAACGCCTCCGCTACCGTGCAACCTAGAAGCGGTTGATATTTAATATCACAGTAACAAAAAGTAAAGAAGGAAAATAATAGTTGAGAATAAGACGTAAGTAAAAAGGAAACACGCGCAATACAAAAATAAATCTCTAACATAAATAAAAGGTACACAATGTTAAGGACTTCCTTTTCTTAATAATCTCATCCGCTATTTACAGAAATATATAGTAGTAACTGTCATAGAACTTAACATTAAACATCATCATGTAAACCTGATTACTGCATTTAACACCAAACATTCGCGTAATTAGGCTGCCGTATTAGGGTGAACGGGGATTTGGGGCAGCCGCAGCTGATCTACATCCAGCGCAGCAGCAACACGTACCCCGCCAGCACCGGCAACTCCGGGGTCATCCTCCTCAGCACCGGCGAGGAGCTCGTCGTGTCCTGCCCCGGCTTCGGGCGCACCATCCTCCATCCTCAACAGTCCGCCTCAGTCCAAACTGGTGTAAGTGTTCTTTTTTCTCTTTAGGCTCAGTTCACACCGTGATGATACGCGACGCTACCCGGCGCTGCATTTTTAATTGCAATTATAGCTATTGAAAATTGAACTTAATTCACCACAGAAAAAGATACACGTTTCATATGACATCAGTGATACACTGCACATGCGCTGTGTAGCGAGGTGCAACATGACATTCGAACTCTTACAATGAAACGTGTAAGTACCTTTTTGTGTAATGAATAAAGTTTCATTTTGAATGGCTATCTTAAAAATGCAGCGCTATGTAGCGAATCTTGTGAATTGACCCGTACGACAAATGCCACACGCATTTAGCGATAAATATCGAGCATGTAGCATTCGCCTGTTGCATGTATCCCTATCCCCACAATGTCTTTAATAAGTATCACTTATCACAATAATAGATTAGTCTATGAAAATAATAATGTGTGACTTCGCTTATTAGGAAGCGGTTAAAACTGGAATTCTATTTAGATAATCTAGTATCTAATAGATAATTGAAGTCTTAGAACAGAGCAAAGCGGCTTTGAGACTACGCTATAATACCTATAATAGCATATAGTACATAGCTCATAGCACAAAAATATCGCGCATCATACATTGGTATGGACACGTTCACACTGTACTGTACTATATATTAGGCTTACAACACGCTATAAAATAGTGCGATACGCTGAGTTCATGCTGTGCTATATCGCGTGCCGCCCTCTTCCTCCTCCCTCACCCCCGGCCGTCCCGCAAGCAAAACGAGCGTCACACCCATACTGAGCTTTCTATATACTATAAATGCTTGCGATAATACCGCGTAATGTGAACGCCATGATACTATAGCATTAGGTAATTTTCTTGTTCAAAGATAAATTAACTACTATCGAATTATGATACAAGTTTTCTCTATCTCGAATATAAATCTTATAATGGATAATGTTATTAGGAATATTGTATGTTGTATTGTATTCTGTTATGTAAAGTACACCCTTATTTTACTAACGGTTCATAAACTAACATTAATATTATCCTATACTTTAAACGAAACAATATTATGTTTATATTATATAATCGGTTTCTCGAAGACGGATGCAAGTATTACCATGAAACTTAGTATGCGGTGAGTTTTGGGGGAGAAAAATCGATCTAGCTAGGGATTGTCCTAGCGAAACTGCGCATTTTGATGCTATATATATATAAGTTTTTTCTTTCGTCGTGCAACAATATATCAATTATTTCGACTCTATTACGTCAGTCCGCTTGGCAAAAAATAAACAACAAAAATATGCAAACCAAACTGGTTTGTGTTAATTACACGTATAATTTTTGCTTTGTTTGAAAATTCGGAATGTGATGGGCTCGAATCCCGTCAGATAAATATTTTAGTGATTATTTTCATTCTTTTAAATTCATCAGATCTCCGAGCAAGGCTCTGTTACCCAGGTATGTAATACTAGCTGTCCCGGCAAACTTCGTACCGCCTTAGAATTAAATTTTTTGACGTTCTCACAGCAGTGCCGCCTACCGGGTCCCATTGCAAGTCTAAACCATTCTCGAATCCACAAAAAACACACAAAAAAGTTTCATCGAAATCGGTTTTCATCAAACACGCACAGAACATTTATACACATTTATAAAGATAATATAAAACTATACCTAACCTTACAAAGGTGTAGGTCCGCGATGGGTTACAGCCAGCGCCCTGCATAAATTTGCAGCCCCTTTTGGACTTTGTTAGTAATTTGCAGCATTCATTTATTGTGAACATTTCGTATTTAGAACGTGCAATGCGTGAGCAACGCTCAGGTTACCGGCCTCGGTTGGCGTAACGGAGTCGGTGAATTCGGTCAGTTGACCTGCACATATCACTCCTTCTACGAAGCTATCGCCACTAACGAGCGATGATACAACAACCATGTCATGTTGAGGCGAGGATACGATCCCGAATGAATATCAGTGTTTATATGTATTAACCCATAATTTATACACGAAATAGCTACTACCTGGCTTATTTTCATCTTCGAAACATTCTTGTTTGTGCAAACAAAATTATGCGCGTAATTTTGTAGCTGAAAAGGGTGTATCGGGCCATAAAATTACAAGCAAATGAAATTTGCAAGTAACAAAATATATTAGCTTATGAATAAAATATTTGCAGTCAACTTGACTAATTTATAAAATCGATTACAGCGTGGGATTCATTGTCAACAACGTGTTGTTGTGATTCGACTGTACAACTCGTGATTCGACCAAACCCGTCTGGAGGTGTTGTACGTCCGCTATGAACAGAACCCGTGGAACGCAGTCCACCAGACTGGAGTCGGCAGACCTAGCTAGATTGGTAAGAAAAAAAATAGGTTCCCAATAAAGCTTTTCACAATATTCCTTTAGATTCTAAAAGTTGTGAAATGTCTGTTCAAAATATTTGCTCCGATGAATTCAATAACTGCGTGGAATATTCCAATCGACATTTAGGACTCTATCCTAATATTATCATTATAATTGGAGTTAGCGAACAGTTTAATGTACTATTTATTTTGTTGAAAATTGTCATAGAATATTAAACCAGTATCTTATTTAACATTCCAGGCGGCGGTATTTTCCCGGGTGTTACTATCAGCAATGTCTACACCCAACAGAAGGAGGCGATCGCGCAACTGGTGGGGTCCGCGTTGGCAGACGTATATGTGACCTCCACGCAGTTCCTGGCCCGCGGTCACTTGGCCGCCGGTCCGGCTTCGTGTACGCCTCTAGCCAGCGAGCTAACAACGTATTTATCAACGCCGCTCCCCAGTGACAACCCTTCAACGCCGGTAACTGGAACTGGCTGGAATAGGTAATTTAAACTCTTTAATTTATTTGTAGGAACTTTGAAGCCCTTTCTAGACCATGCTATAATATAATAGCATATTATAGTATACTAGCTGTTGCTCGCGGCTCCACCCGCGTAAATATAGTATCCCTCGGGAACACTTTCTGGGAAAAAAGTAGCTTATGTTTTAATCCAGAGCTTAAACTACTACCATAACAAATTTCATCGAAATCCGTACAGTAGTTTTTGCATTAAAAAGTAACGAACATCCATCCATCCTTACAAACTTTCACATTTATAATATTAGTAGGATAGTTTATAGGCTATAACACAACAATATCGCGCAACATATATTAATTATTATTTTGGACACGTTTACATCTTAAAGATACTATAATATAATATAATTGGTAGTAAAACTATGCTATACTATATAGCACAATAGTACAGCGTAGTCTGAAAGCTCTTTAAGCATGTGGTCATACAATAACCATGCTCTTTTGCGATTCACGTACATGTCACGATTATTTAAGTTACAATGTACAATCGTAGCAGTAAATAAAACTGCCCAAATACCATTCGGATAAGTATTAAAATTTATATAAATACAGCACAAATATTGTCACGACCCATCGGCAGATTTTATTTTACCTTTTTACGATGTTTATTCTATTGGGAGTATACAGTACTAGCTTTTGCCCGCGGCTCCGCCCGCGTAAATACAGTATCCCACGAGAACGCTGTACTTTTTCGGGATAAAATGTAGCCTATGTATTAATCCAGAGCTTTAACTATTACCATACCAAATTACATCTAAATCCGTCCAGTAGTTTTTGCGTGAAAGAGTAACGAACATCAAGTTATATTAGTAGGATTATTAGGATTCATTACTTTAGTCCATTTCGTAGAACCTCCGTCAACGTATCGGCGAGGCGGGCTACAACACTAACTACACGGGGACGTTCAGCGTGAGCCAGCTGCGTAGCGTCAACGGACATTTTGTTGACATCTACATCAATGGCGGCACCGTCCCAGTACCACTCTACTTCTATAAGGTAATGCAAATATAACTTTTTACGAAAACATGGCACATCAAATTCAAATTCTCATCATCAGCTTCCTCCATTTATCAAGTCTATCTGCACCTACATATTATTATATCACGACAACTAACACGAATTCCCAGCACTTTGTTTCTTTTTCCTTGAATACTCCTTTGAGCAAACATTTATTCTGGAAAATAGTTACATATTCTAAGAAAAACTGGCGTGTATCACATGTATGTGAGGCTGTTTTAAGGCGTGAAGATAATAATTTACAAAGTTTTACTACATATTGAAAGTGACACGTCACACGTTGACTACAACATTAAAAACTAAAAAGTTAATAGAATCAAGCGTTACTTTGTGGAAATCCATAGCATATAATTTAATTAATATTAATTAATTAAATTATATGCTATTCATATTCATTGCTATTCATATTCATCAGTATCACCAATCCGTACTACAGTATTGAGGAGGCGCGCGCGATGCAGTTCTGCACTGACAGGTGTCGAAACAACGCCGCCTTCGAGTGGCTGAGGTGCCCGAGCCTGGACATCGGATACAGCTTCTGCTGTACCGTCGACGACTTCAGAAGGATCCCCCATCTTCCCGATTTCACCGTAAACGGCCTTCTATCATAAGTATACATGATATCGGTCTGGGTGAATTTGTAAATAAAATATAAAGCTTCAATAAAAGTAAAATGTACATAATTTATTTCTTACTTGGTTTCATTTATTTAGCGGATATTTATAACAATACTAGCTGACCCGGAAAATGGTGTTTTGCCATATATAAAAATAGATTACAAAAAAAATCATAAGAATCGGTCAAGCCGTTTCGGAGGAGTGTGTCCACGAACACTATGATACTAGAATTTTATATATTAGATAAGTAGATAGAGTTAACATCTACAGTTTTAGGGGAGCCCTAGCAAGAGATTCTTGTAGTAAATCCAAAGTATATCTATCCCACATGTATCTCGTAACCAAGGAATGAAAATTTTCAAAACTAAGCAAAAAAAATAATACTTTATTTGCTTGGGGGGTTTAAAAATATCAAAATTTAATTGGACCCGTCCGATTAAGAAAATGACGAAAGGGCTGTTAAGTAGGCATCAAAGAAGCTCCAATTCAAAGTATCGACGGTTTTAATGTAGAAAGCTCGTAGGGACTTATATTAAATGAAATAAATAAAGTACTGTTTTAATAATTGAGCTTCTCAGATATTTTATATTAACCTCAGTCTATAGGTATAGTCTGTCTTGTCTAAAATCTGATGATACATTATCTACACAGCTACTTTTTTACGTCACTTTCGCTTTTCTAAGTTAATAAGGCGGTCCCCGCCCACTACACCCAGTTAAATAAAAAAAACTTTCGTATTCTCTTTTTCTTCCTATCACCCTATATCTAAAATCCAAATCCAATCTATAAAGCCTACTAGGTCTCCACGACGCTCGTGTAAGTAAACAATTAGCATCATGGGCCCGCCTAACTATGTTATTATACCGTCGGTGCGTACTGTTACATCCCTATACTGTTCCTAGAATTGCTGACGAGAGTGCTGATACATCATCACTACTCTGTCATCTTAGCTAGTAGGTTTGAGCTGCGAGTCAGTTCAGAGCTAGACACTAAGTGCGTACTGTTACATCCCTATACTGTTCCTAGAATTGCTGACGGGAGTGCTGATACATCATCACTACTCTGTTATCTTAGTTAGTAGGTTTGAGCTGCGAGTCAGTTCAGAGCTAGACACTAAGTGCGTACTGTTACATCCCTATACTGTTCCTAGAATTGCTGACGAGAGTGCTGATACATCATCACTACTCTGTCATCTTAGCTAGTAGGTTTGAGCTGCGAGTCAGTTCAGAGCTAGACACTAAGTGCGTACTGTTACATCCCTATACTGTTCCTAGAATTGCTGACGGGAGTGCTGATACATCATCACTACTCTGTTATCTTAGTTAGTAGGTTTGAGCTGCGAGTCAGTTCAGGGCTAGACTAAAAAGTCCGTTCTAACAGTACGTACGTAAATAAATAAAAATAAAGTACGTAATTAAATAAATTAACTGATAAAACATCGTACCACGCAATTTTATCCTATACTTTAAACGAGACGATCTTGTGTATATATAATCGGTATCTCGACAACGGCTGCAAGTATTACCTCATGGTTTCATAATTTAGTATGCAGGGAGATTTGGGGGAAAAAATCGATCTAGCTAGGTCTTATCCCTTAGGAACTGCGCACACAGTAATATATGTTTTTTTTATTTCGTCGTGCAACAATATATCAATAATTTCGACTCTCTTATGTCAGTCTGATTGGCAGTTTTGTATGCGTACCTACGTATAATTTTTGTATTTTTTGGAAATTCGTAATGTGGGTTCGAATCCCGGTAAGATAAATATTTTTGTGATTCTTATTATTTCTTTTTCTTTTATATTTTATTTATTATTTTATCGTTCTACTAAAATACCGAGCAAAGCTCGATCTCCCAGGAACTTTATTTTTAAACGCTTCACACCACGTCAATCTGGCCCCGTGGCCCGTGCTAAGTACTCGAAGAACTTGTGTTACGGAGAGGGGACAACGGGAAGTATATATTTAATACTTTTATATTATACATATTATATATTTAAATTTTTTATTATCTTATACACATCCATGACCCAGGAACACAGAAAAATTATGTTCCTTCGGTGGGATTCGAAATCGCGACCCCCGGCTTGAACACCAACGCGCTCAACCACTGAGCCACAAAGGTCGTCAAATTTCAAATAAAAATGTTATTAAAATATTTCTTATATCATCGAAACTATAACGATTTTTATGAGGGCTGAATTGGTTGTTCAATCCGCAATCCGTTGTTCTACACATATTGACTTGCTACAAAAAAATAGGCTTATAATAGCTTATAAGAGCTTTTTACGGGGTATTAACGCTTTGTCCTGCGTAATTAATTTTTATATCTGCTTCAACCATTTTAGGGCTTTATAAGATATTTGCATAAATATACTAATATAACTTTTTTTATAATTTGTCACTAGAAGATTTTGAAATGGTTCGATGTCGTGTATAATTACTCTTTGACGCAAAAACAGCTAGACAAGTTTAAGTAGCCACGCAGATAATTTGTGACTATTGTATTTGTAAAAAATGTGTGATGTTTTTTATTTTATCAATAGACGTCTTCCATGAGACTGTTACATGGTTTCAAGCGGATTTTAAATAAATACAAATAGGATCTATTTTCACAATTGAATTGCAATGTTTTACATCATTTCCTTAATTAGCATTTGAGTATCTGGGTCTGATAGCTGTGCGGCTGAATACGGGCGTTAGATGCGCTCGGCGCTTAGATAGGTATACAATATATATATTATTATAAATAGTACAAATATTGCACTTTTATCAACCCACATAGCATAGGCGATTATTATTATCGACTCTTGGATTATTATACAGTAGCAGATTAACAATTTCGGCAAGTTTCTTATCTCAGAAAAAATTATGATACCAAATGATAAGGCTTCATATAAATAGTATTTGCTCTTCTTCATTGGTAGTATTGCTCCAAAGGAGAGTCTAAAGTAAGTGGAGACAATGTTACGTCTGATTGTCGCATCTGCAACGCTGTTGCTAGCCGTGTCAGCCGTGCGCGCATTGCCCCGCGATAGACCAGAGCCGGGGGACCTTGCGTTGGTTCTGAACGAGGACGAATTTGAGGATTACCTAGATTCGTGGCTGGAGGTCGAGGAGCAAAAATGGATCAATGCGTCCTCTCTAACGCCTCAACCTAGAAGTGGTAAATATCATCATCCTACTACTGTTATAAATATGAAAGTTTGTGAGCATGGATGAATGGATAGACAGATGTTTATGACTCTTTGAAACAAAAACTACTAAGCAGATTTTGATGAAATTTGGTACGGAAGCAGTAGTTTAGGCTCTGAATTAAAACATAGGCTTTATTTTATTTCGCAAATGTACAGTGATCCCGTTGGATACTGTATTTACGCGGTGCCGCGGGCAAACGCTAGCAAGTACCTATATTATAATAAAACGTGAAGCAATAAGTTTGTACCTACATCTTTTTACGAAAATTACGTGAACTAGTATGAAATTTGACATAGTTAAAGTTCATATAGAGGAGGAGTGATATGCACTAATACTTTTTTTAGTAATGCTTAAAAAATACATTAAATTGTTAAAATGGCATAACACTACCATGGATTAATAACTCACACAACCATGCGCTTGATACAATTTTGTCACACGCAGTAGTAGTTGTTGTTGTTTGTCAATCTGTCACATTCAATAGACAACATTTACATTTTTTATTTCGTATCGAGGGAAATAATCCTTATATAGTTCAAACTTAAAATTAAAATGAATTATGGGTGAACAACTGAGCGACCACTAGTTTTTACCCGTGACGGAACGGTCAACGGAGACGGTATACGTATCCGTTTAGCATGAGATGGTGTTTGTCGCTTTTTTATGTTGCCACGGATCACCGAAAGTATTAGTCCGATTTTGATGTGGTTTGCAGAGATATATTTGGGTTTGGTTGGATAATATTCTTAGATAGGTTCTAATGATAAAAACTCACCACTAAAAAAAGGGTGCTGTAGTAAAAATAGAATTATTGACATTTATCTCCTAAACTATTATTCCGATTTAAATGTGGTTTTCAGTAATGGGTTTGGATTTGATTGGTGCATGCAGCATGCTCATAAATAAGTGTCACAATAACAATTCACCAGGGGCGCTGCAGTAAACATTACACTACTCCGATTTTGATCCGGTTTTCAGTAATGGGTTCGAGATTTATTGGTGCATGTTCATAGATAAGTGTTACAGTAACAACTCACCAGGCGCTGCAGTAAGAATCGACTCCGCGTTACGTTATTAACTCTGATTATAAAAATCTTTTACGTTCGTTGCTTATATCTTGTTACATAAATGAATAGAGCCAGGTTTAAATTATTTAAATTATTTAACTTTGCTTTTTGACGTGATAACGTCTTATAATTCGATGGAGCCGGCTGCACGCACGAAAAAACATGACTCATGCGTTACCAAGTACCGTTACCAAGTACCAGCGTTACCTCGCATTTTATTATTATTATTATTATTGTTGTTGTTTTTGTTGTTGTTGTTGTTGTTGTTGTTGTTGTTGGTGTTGTTGTTGACGTTGTCACGTTCGACTATCGTCAGTAAACCGACTTTACATACAACCGATTTTTTTTAAATTCTCTATTGCAAATTGAATATGTTTCTTAATGGTAATCCATTTCACTATTTATATTATGCTATGGAATACAGAACATAGTAGCCACATAACACAATACTTTAATAACAATAACCTGTAACAGTCTGGATTAATTAAAATAAACCACAGCTATCAGAGTCAGTTTTAGTATATCCACATTCATTTATGCCTTTCGTAGAATCCAATACCTAGCTACTGTGAAATGCTAATGCGGGAATGCTAGCGATAATGTGGGAAAGCTAGAGAACTACAGAAACATCGATAGCGCTATTTAGGATTGTGGCGCTAATTGGTCCGCAACACCATGCCAGACTAACATTCGCTGTGGAAAATGCAAAATTTGCTCTCACTTCTCAGGGCAAATTATTAAAATCAAATGCACCAAAAATTGTAATGCTTAAAATCAGTACGAAATATATTTATGTTATCTTGATTTTGTTCTCTACTGGTGTTCAGGACGGTAGGCAATATTAATATTTTAATTTGATAAGATTTATATAATTAGGCAAAAATATAAAAATTTACATTGAATGATTCGAAAATGAAAAATTGCGACAGAGGCTTTAAGGTTCAAGTTTTTTTTTATAACATTGCCAGGTTAGTATATAAAAAATCAGACTATTAATTAATTAGAATATTTAAATTTAAAAAATACTCCTGCCCTTAAGATATTAATAGTTAATATCAGCGGTGTTAGCAAAATATCTGCTATCTCAATAATACTTGCGTATACTTGCGCCTTTTAATTATCTTCAAAGAAATAATTTTGATCAGGAAAATCCAGTGCCTAATACTTATAGTATACCTACTATAGGTAGTAGGTACTGGATTTTCATGATTAAAATTTCATTTCTTCTATTGTTACATTTATTTTTTTCCCTTCAATTCAATCGATGTTAAACTTAATATTACATAATACATAATATATTAAGCTATTAGTCTTTACTTTCAACGATTAAAAAACTAAAAGGTACCTACTGCCTCAATAATTAAGTATTAAAAAGTTTCAAATTTGGTGTTTTACATGCGTATTTTTCATGCAATTATGCATTTTTAATGGATTCTATTACCAAAGGAAATATTACGTAATTTATCTGTCGATTCGTCAAAAATTTCTTTTGTCAAAATTATATTCCTTGCAAGGTTGCAGTATTCGCGTGAACGGAGATCTCGGTCAGCCCCAACCGGTATTCATTCGGAAAAATACCAACAATTACCTGGAGGCCAACGGGAACTCTGGTATCATCAGGCTCAACGCGGGCGAAGAAGTCGTGGTGTCTTGCCCCGGCTCCGGCCGCATTATCGCACATCCTCTATTGTCAACTACAGCTCAAACAGCAGTGAGTATTACATGTCACTTTCAAGTATATTATATATAAAATTCTCCTGTCACATTGTATGTGGCGGAACTCACCCGAAATGGCTTTACCGATTTTAATACAATTTTTCCGTTGTATTTGATAGGAATGAGAATAGGTTGTATACTATTTTTCATGCCTCTAAGTGGCCTACCCTAAACATTTTTCATACATTTTCTAGCTGACCCGACAGACGTCGTTCAGTCTTATCTATGAAGTATGAACTGGAATTAATAAAATATAACTATCTACAATCTACATACTACAATTTATATACCAACAACTATACCTACAACCTGCACCTACACCTACAACCTAACTCTACTGTAACCAATTTCTACAACCTACACATACACGTATAGTCTACACTAACTACGAACTAATCTGAGATACGGGGTCGGCCGATTCAACATTTGGCAATTTTGACTACAGATTTTATTTTTGAACCCGCGATAACTTCCAAACTAATTGTCCGATTTCGATAAAACAAAGAGTATTTAATTTCTAAAACAATACTCTTCATAAGTAAGCTATTTATTTGGATAAGAATTAATATAATACTAAAGAAATCAAAAAACATTGGTCCCAGTAATTTAATTAAATTTTTGAAGGTGAAAGCAGTTTTACGACCATAACTAAAGTAATTGGCTATATGCTGTCGCAGATTTTTTGTGGATTAGTATGTTGTTTAATGTTGTAGAATATTATTTTGTTCTATCATCAATAGTTTACGAATAGTATGCTGTTCGGGTTGCAATTGTTAGTTGAACTATTCGTGCTGGCTATCCCACTCCATTATAATAATGTAAGTTGTATTTTGCAGAATGCCCAATGTGTGAATAACGCTTTAGTGAGCGGTCTGGGTTGGCTGAATGGAGTAGGGGCGTTTAGTCAACTGTCATGTACGAACCACGCTTTTTACGAAGTTGTGGGCACCAACGAAAGATGCCATAACAACAATATCGTAATAAGGTATGCTAGGGTCAATTCACACCGAAACAAAACGATACATGACATGGCGCTGCATTTTCAAGATAGCTATTCAAAATTGAACTTTATTCGTTACTTATCTCTTATCTTCATACACGTTTCATTATATGAGTTCGAATGTCAAGTTGCAGCTTATCTTATACTTTAAACGAGACAATTTTGTATATATATAATCGTAATCTCGACAACGGCTGCCATTATTTATATGAAATTTAGTATGTAAGGAGTTTTGGGAGAGAGAAATCGGCCTAGCTAGGTTTTATCCCAACTACGCATTTTCAAGTTATATATGTTATCTCTTTTGTCGTGCCACAATATTCAATAATTTCGACTCTATAATGTCAGTCCGATTGGCAGTTTGGTTAAATTTTAGCGTTGTTCGGAAATTCGGAGTGTGGTGAACACTCCACGGTGGAACCCCGGTAAAATATTTTTGTGATTCTTTTTTTGTTTTTATCTAATAGAGCTCCGAGCAAAGCTCGGTTACCCAGGTACTGTCATATGAAACGTGTATATTCTTGTGTAGTAGTAGTGTCGGGTAGCGTCACGTGTTGTCGCGGTGTGAACTGACCCTTAGTCCCCAGCTACAGTACAAACGAAGTCTAGGGCTTTTAGTTTAGAAAAATAATAACTTTAATTTTGGTTTAAACTAATCAAAATAATCTATGAAATCTAAGAATAGTATAATATCCAAAAAGAACAACGAAACCTTGTGGTTCTTATTTTTCGTATTGAATTTTTAAATTAGTCTTATTTAAAGTTCTTTCGAGACTTCATATTATTTGAGTAAGTAATTTATCTCGTCAAAATAAAATATTATGATCCATAAATCCACAATAAAATTATATAACAATTTGAATCCACAGCGCAAGGGTGCAGATGCTTTCTGGGAATGCGCCAATTCTTTTTAAACCATTCTAGTTTCTGCAAATTGGATTTAGATAGCTAGTTCAACGTATATATTCCTCATTTTTTAAAGAAAGTCTTCCTTTCTATTTTTTTCTAGCCATGGATTCAGCGTGAACAATGTGTTTTACCCTCTGTACTGGTCCTGCTTCGACCAGTCCCGTTTGGAGGTGTTGTACGTGCGCTACCATCAAAACGCAGCCAATACCGTTCACCAAACCGGTGTAGACCGACCGAATTGGATAGGTGAATTATTATTATTGTGATGATTTTTTTAAGCTATGTATTACATACATAACTAATTAATTTAATACCACTGTTTCCATAACTGTTTTGTGCATGATGAAAGTAAAGTTTATTTATGTGTTTATTTTTCCACAATAAGTACATAGTATATCAATACAGAGATCCGGTTCCGGTGTCACTGAAGTCAACCGCTTTGTCGAACAGTGTCATAATAAATTAAAATCAGTGAGAAGCATCAGTGTTAGTGCGAAATAGTACTCTCCAATGTACGGATCTCCATCGTAATATAATTAAGAACAGCAAAAATAACCAAGAATAAAGGGATTTTACTCCAAGAAATTATCATCTCGGCCGGCATTTCTAAAGGTTAGAAATTTATCAATTGTCAACAACCATCACTGTATATGGACAACTCAACCATCTATGGTTGTTATGTTGGTAGACCACAGACCACAGGCGCAGTGTTGCCAACATAACACTTCCATTAACGTTCAGAATCTTGCTGAAAGTTTTACGGCACCATCATGACGGCTCCACTGCCACTAGAGATGTCATTACTTTGTCCAAAATGACAGAACAATTAAACTTTCCAACGAAAACCATAACAGAGAACATCACTGCTGCCGTCTTGCAAAAGGTAGACTAAAGTTACAACCAATAATAGAAGAAAACAATAAACTAAAATGTGAAGTCAAAATATTGAACTAAAAGTTAGAAAACCTAGAAGCAATTAGTAAGAGTAACAATGTTATCTCCATGGAATCCCAGAAACTGAAGAAGAAAACCAAGAAGACCTAAATTCGCTCGTTCGTCAACTTTAAGGGAAATAAAGGTGGATATTGAAAAAAGGGGAGATAAATGCAATCCAAAGATAAGGAAAAAAGGACGTCAAAATAGGCAAAACTAGATCAATTTTATTAGCCACTACCACTCTGCAAAAGAAAATACAGACCAACTTAGAAACAAACGAAATATGAAGACTCAACAAGATCACACAAGACCTGCCAAAATCAGTTCTGCTAGTTCAAAACAAAAATGACAACGAAAAAAGAAAAAGACCCGAAACACCAAGTCCAGGAAACTTATGTAAGACCCCTAACATCAATAAAATACATATAAAAGATGCATCTCAGTTCATGCGCGAAAGATCGCACTCACTGTCAGACAAGACTACTTACAAAAACTAACTCTTCGCCACCATGAACCGGATACTATAAACAATCTTGTAAGCCACAACAAACAGAACATCTCCCAACACGGCCGGTCCCCGCGGGAGATTTAGACCAACCTCTAACAGATATGTGAGGTTTGCCATGCATTGCCACATTAAACACCATAACCCTCCGAACTCCCGAAAGCTTGCTGGAGCTCAAGAATGCCCTGAAGGATGTAAAATTTGATGTACTAGGTATAAGCGAAATGCGAAGACATGAAGAAAAAATAGAGGAGTACACTGACTACGTCCTATACCAGAAAAGAAAAACAGCTGGGCAGTATGTTGGTTTCCTAATCAAACACCACCTGAAACAATATATCCAAGAAATCATAGGAATCTCCGACAGACTTGCAGTACTCAACTTAATACTACCAAACTTTAAAAAACAGTGGTCGATATTACAAGCATACCCACCTACTGAACAAGCAGAGCGACAGATAACAGATTCATTCTATGAAGAACTGTCGATAACAATCCGAAAATATTTAGACAACCACATTATTTTAATGTGCGACTTCAATGCACAATTAGGAAAAAAATTAAGTAACGATGAATAAGTACTGGGCACTTTCGGATACGGAAAAAGACGGACAACGGACAGAAGTTAGTTGAATTTCTTATGGAACACAACCTAATAGTACTCAACTCTATATTTATGAAGAAACCTAACAATAAATGGACCTCCAGGTTCCGTCACCCTACAAAAAATACTAAAATGAGATAGACTATGTCATAACTAACCACACTAAACTATTCACTGATTATTCATTATTCAAATTTGAATATAAATCATCATATGGTTCGTAGTTCATTCAAAGAGGCCCCAGAAAAACCATCACGGAAACACATAAATGCCAATATAATAAACTATTTAAGGACTCCCTACAACCAAAGCAAAATTAACTTCAAAGAAATTGAAAATGATATAAAAAAAAGTCAGATAAAATAGTGATAAAATTAGAGAAAGTATCAGAAAGGATCGCAAAATATGTAATCGATTAAAAACGTTGGAGTACCATATATCTGCACCAAAAAGGCTTCTAAAGAACTACGTGAGACAGGAAAACAATGGATACCGAAGCTAAATAAAATGAAAATCTAATCACAAACCGAAAGAATATCAACAAATTAGCTAGCAACTAACAAGCAGCTAACAAGCGGTAAAATTCCGCGAAAATTGACAAAATCCCACATTATATTATTACACAAGAAAGGCGATAAAGGAAACATCGAAAACTACAGGCCTATAAGCCTTATGTCGAACGTGTATAAAATCTTCGCAAAAATTATATTAGACAGGATAAGCCCTATGTTAGACGAGCAACAATCAGTGAAGCAAGCCGGATTCAGAAAAGGCTTTTCTACCTACATTCACAATGTCAAGCAAATACTTGAAAAATATAACGAATACAACAAAATTGTCTACATCGCCTTCATAGATTACGCTAAAGTCTTTGACAGTCTGAACCACAAATACATGTGGGACACCCTAGAACACCAAGAGATACCCGCTACTTACATAAACATTATTAAAAATATCTACACCCATAGCCAGGGTATACAAATCGAATCACTGGGACAGTGTTTCCAATAAGAAGAGGTGTCAGACAAGGAGATCCCTTGTCATCAAAATTTCTCAGCAGTCCGTGAAAAGATCTTTCGCAACCTGAACTGGGAAGGTTTTAGTTTAATTATAAACGGGTCAAAACTGAGCCACCTTAAATTTTCGGACGACCTTGTTATTTTTGAGGAGAGAGATTGAACAAATGATTAAGAGTCTAAACAAAGAAAGCGAGAAAGTTGGACTAAGAATGAACATCACCAATACCAAAATAATGTCGAATTCAAAAAAGGCAGACATTACCGTAAACGGAGCTAACCTAGAAATCGTAGACGAATACACCTGCCTAGGCCAACTGGGAAGGAAATAGACATAAGGATTGCCAGTGGGTGGAGGACGTTTTGGTCACTCAAGGAAGTCATGAAGACACAAGAACTGGGTATGGCACTCAAGAGAAAATCTTTTATCTCCTGTATCCTCCCATGTCTAACCTACGGATGAGAAATATGGGCACTTACACAATCTCTAAGAGATAAACTCGCCAAATGCCAAAACAATGGAGCGCATCATAGTTAGAAACTCCGAGGCAGAATCGCTAATGCTGAAATTAGAGAAAAAACCAAATTAAGCGATATCCTACAGCGTATTAACCAAGAAAAATGGAGGTGGAATGGAGGCCGGACATATGATGCGCGACAAACACGGAAAATAGAGCAAGGCAGTTTCAGAATGGCACCCAATAGATGGAAAAAGAAAGCGTGGAAGACAACGTCTAAGGTGGGAGGATGATATTAAAAAGACTGCTGGCCCAAAGTGGAGACGAATAACCCAAGACAGATCGCAATGGAAATTATTATTATTATTATTATATCAATACATAATTAGTTTATAACTTAAATTGTTGCACTTGCAACGTGGGTGACAGAATTTCAAACTAGATACATATTATTATTATTACCTGAATATTATTATCTATACCTAGTCTTGCCATCAATACTGAAACAAAGAAAAAAATATATCTTTATTCAAAAAAAACATTTATTACTTTTACAGTATGCTAGTTTAATACATAAATATAAAACAATTTAAAATATAAAAATCTTATTTGAAGTGGTCTCCATTGGCTGCAATACAGTCCTTTAAACGTTGAGGCCAGTTCTCAATAAAAGCACGCACTCTTTCCATGGGAAAATTCTTCACTGCCAATCGTACAAATTGTTTTAGGGACTCCAAATTATCATGGCGTTTAGAGCAAGCCGTACTCTCTAAAAATGTCTATAAATCATAATCCAACGGATTAAGATCGGGACTAGACGACGGCCAGTCTTCAGCTCTGATGAAGTCCGAAACGTTCGTTTCCAACCAAGACTGCGTAGACCGAGCTTTATGACCCGGCGCCGAGTCTTGCTGGAAGGACCATTTTTGATTATTGAACATGGTGTTGTTAAGGGGCTTCACTACCTTCTCAAGAATGGTATCTTGATACACTTGTGCCGATGTTTTGATAACTTTTTCACAAAAGTAAGGCTCAGTAACTCCTTTATAGCTAATACCCCACCAAACCATCATTAAAGTCGGATAGTGCCCATGTTGCACTCTGTCGACTAATTGGGAAGCTTCCTTAGAGCTTTGAGCATAAATACGGTCATTTTGTTTGTTAAAAGGTTGAACAATTGTAAAAAATTTCTCATCCGTAAACAAAATTTTTCTGTGACCTCCCTTTGCGTACCGCTTCAGTAGTTGTTTCGATTTTACCACCCTATTCTATTTTAAATTATCAGTTAAGAAATGACCAATACGTCTCTTATAGGCTGCAAGTCCTAAGTCATCTTTTAAAATACGCGACATGGTTCTAGGTGCTATCTTCATCTCCCGAGATAAAATCTTTTGCTTTCGGGCAGGATTTCTTCGAATTCTTTCCCTTACTGCTTTGATCACCTTTTTCGTACGAACACTATGTAGACGGCCAGATCTTTTTCTGTCACAAACAGAGGAGGTCTCATTGTACCTATTAATAGCCCGGTACACAAACATTTTACTAATACCAAGCGTATGGTAAGTTTTAAAAATTGCATTTGGCTCCATACCTACTTTGTGTAATGCAATGCAGCGATTCGGTTCTCTTTATCACCCCACGCCCATTATAATATCGCAAAATATTGTACAATGTATTGGCGCCAAAATAAGAAAATCCAATGAACAATCATATAAAAATGACAGACTCCAAATTCAAATGTAATATTTTGTTTATCTTTAAATGTAACAGTATTTATGGCCAGACTAAGTATATATAAAAGGCAAATTGACTGATGTATCAACGCACAGGCCAAACCCTTAAGGCTAGAAATTTGAAATTTTGCACACGTATTTCACTTAAGACGTAGGCATTTACTAAGGAAGGATTTTTCAAAATTCAACCCCAAGCGGGTTAAATAGGGGATAAAAGTTTAAAACCTAATTTCACGCAGGCGAAGCCGCGGGCAACTAATGCTAGTCATTATTATCAGTTGCTGTGTCATTTGACGTATTATACGCAAGGATAACTTAAAATACTAAATAGGTACTTTTAGTACCTATTTAGTATTTGTAAAAAAGTTTTTTTTACGTGTTAACGTCTTATAAATGGATAAAAGTCGGCTGCACGCACGAAAAATTGTCACGTTCCACCTGATTGTCAGGTTCCGCGCTCTTGCTTGCACGACACTATTTTTTTATTTTCAATAAAGGTATTATTAAAGGTAAGAAACAGCTGTACGTAGGTACTCTGTCCAAAAGCTGTTTTCTTTTTCAGCTGGAGGTTTCTTCCCCGGCGTGGCTATTAACAACATCTACACTCAAGTCAGCCAGAAGGCAGCCATTGCGTCGCTGGTCGGCAACGCCCTCGCCGACCGATACGTAACCAACACTCAGTATCTGTCCCGCGGCCACCTGGCTGCCAAGTCGGACTACGTGTTTGCGACCGGACAGCGCGCCAGCTTCATCTTCACCAACGCTGCTCCACAGTGGCAGCCCTTCAATGCCGGCAACTGGAACTGGCTAGAACAGGTAAACAGTGTTTTTGCTTCGAAAAATGATGAGCCAGTTTGATCGGAGAAAACCACAGTCTCACAGAAAACTGGCGTGATTTTTTCGCGGCGTTTCGCCAAGTGAGTGAGTGAGACTGTCGTATATCGGGTGTCCATGGGCGGCGGAAATCACTACTTGGCGTTCCGTTTGCTACATTTCTAGGTTCCGCGAAAACTTACATAAACTTTAAAATAAAAACTGAATACAAAAGCGTTCTATATCTTCATTCAATTGAAAACATATCTAAGCGATGTTTACACTTGAAGGAAAATGTTGAATTAGAGGCAAAATAAAGTCAAACATTCATTTGAAACTTTACTAGTTAGGATGACTCGTGGTAGTGGTTAGACTTGTGGTATCTATTCTTATACAACGTCATAGCTAGCTAATATTGTATAAATATAGATATGTGCCTCACCTAATTTAAAAAAAAGTATTTTATTTTTATAAATTTAGTATGCAGGGAGTTTTAGGGGAGAAAAATCAATCTAGGTCTTATTCCTGCGACACTGCTCATTTTTAAGTTATGTATGTTTTTTCTTTCGTCGTCAACAAAATATAAATAATTTTGAGTCTATATTGTCAGACTGATTGGTATTTTGGTGTTTGGGATGTCTTTTATACAAGTCTGCCAAAAACTCGAAATAAATTGGAAAAAATAGGAATATTTATTAAAATATTTATTTTATTCTGTTTTTCTTATTTTTATTTCTTGTTATAGCGGCCACAGAAATACATTTTCTGTGAAAATTCCAACTCTCTAGCTATCACGGTTCATGGGATATAGCCAGCTGACAGACAGACGGACAGACGGGCGGACGATGGACAACAGACAGAGAAGTCTCCTTAAATGAAATAAATCAAATAATTTATTCACAGAATGCAGTTTACAAAGGTGTTTAACGCCTTAAATCTAGATCGTACTTCCTATCTACCACATCCAGCTGCCATCAGTTTTGACCAAGATATTGTATTGTTTGTGAAGTTAGGCCTTGTAGAATTAGGGTGTGTAGAGTCAGACGCTTGGCTCTAGGTGAGAACTGATAACTTTTTGACAGTGCGAGTCATTTGGTATCGACTTGGCATCATTTTACATGAAAATGTTTTTTGTGAGATAACATTATACAACACCTGTATGTAGTGACCGAGTGTGTACGTACATACCTACATTTTAAATTTTATTTTTATTTTATGGCAATTCTTTTGACCACTACTTTAACTCAACAAGATTAAGTTTCATGAACGATCCTTCCAGAATCTTCGAGCTCGCATTGGCCAAGCTGGTTACGACACAGTGATCTACACGGGCACCTTCGGAGTCACTCAGCTGAGGAACGCCAACGGACATTTTGTCGACATCTATCTGAACGGCAACACTGTTCCTGTGCCTCTCTACTTCTATAAGGTAGATATTTTTGTTACTCTTACCTCCTTAATCAATGATTTCAAAACTAAGGATGGGCTATGTCCTATAACGTGCATTTGACAAATACTAATATACTGTTTATTATATATTTAAAGTCGGTACCAGCCAACTTGAACGTGAGTTCTATAAAATATTGTTTTATCAGGATGTTGTTCGGGCTGGTAAACAAAAAATTAATACCGACTTCCAAAGTAAAAAGGCACAAAAAAGTATGAAATAAGTTTTATTTTCTAAATAATTCCCCTTTGATATTCGTCTCAAATTTTAACTATTTCTCTACTCAATCTTCATAATTTTTAAGTCGGTACCAGCCCGATCAACATCCTGATAAAACAATATTTTATAGAACTCACGTTCAAGTTGGAGTTTATAAGAATTTAAAATTTAGAAAATTGTTTAGAAAATAAGTTTTATTTCATACTTTTTTGGGAATTTTTACTTTAGAAATCGGTTTTAATTTTTAGTTTATCATTAATTACTTTTTAGGTCGTGTACGACGAGTCGAGGCGGATCGGTACTGCTTTTATCGGTATCAACAACCCCTATTACACCCTCGAGGAGGCCAGAGGACTGCAGTTCTGTACTGACCGCTGCCGCAACAACGCCGCCTTCAGTTGGCTGAACTGGCAGCCCGACCGAGTCGACATCGGCTTCAGCTTCTGTTGCACTGTTGACGACTTCAGACGGCGAGTCCCTCACCTTCCGGCGTTCACAGTCAATGGTCTCCTCTCATAGATTACAGAAAAAATGGCTGTGATTTTTTGTAACATAATAACGTTATTTTAAACGAACAAAATTGTTGAAAACTATTTTCTCCTAACCCCTTACTAATAAAAATATTTACACAGCGGACAACCTACTCAATGTTGCTGTCTTTGTCGCGCAATCGACTTTTCCAACGTATCAGATAAAGACAGCAACATTGAAAGCTTATCCATTGTATCTATAATAGGTTAGGAGAAAAGAAAAAATTCGGTAGATCGCTGTAGTGATTGATAAGTTGATGAAAGTATCGATCGAACAATTTCAAAATGCATGCTCGTTGACAAGGTGACATTCCACACAAAAAAAAATAGTTTGCTGTTTTTTGATTGGTCCATTCAGTTGTGAGTTACACGGTGCTAAAAATAATTCAGATAGAAATCCAGAAATGCATAGGTACAAAATTGGTCAAGCTAGAGCCGTGGTCGCACCCACTAATGGCATCTAAGCTGCAGTTTACACCGAGACGTTAAGACCTAGAGAAGTTTCTAGAATTATACCCCAAGATAGATACAGACGGCTGCGATTTGACATCGACTGTTCCGAACCTTATAAAGTAGGTGCGACCACGGCTCTACCTTAATCATTTTTGTACCTATGCATTTCTGGATTTCTATCTGAACTATTTTCTTGTTTCAGCCTTTTTAGACCCCTTTTTTGTAACGTAGTCGGGTTATAGTTTTTCCGTTTCCCAATCGAACATGTTTTTGGAATAATATTAATAAGTACCTAATCAAAACACTTGAAATTAAAAATAATATCTCCTTCACGAATGCGGAGCGAGCCAATTTTTTTCTAGATTTTAAGAATATTAATAATATCATAATATTTTAATATAAAATATATTTTATGAAGGTAAAATAATATGTATAATATAAAAATTATATATTTATAGTCCTATATTACGTTATGTTCGAAAATTGGACCAGTTGTCCAAAATGCTCTCAGAAGTTTTCATACAGTTCTAAATTCATACAAAACATTATAAAGCAAAATATTTATTGCGAGATGTTCCTCATGAACATTTATGAATCTGCTATATTTTGACACTAGGGCAATTCTTCTTAGGCGGACGGACCATTTTAGGGATTCTCATAGAAAGTTGTCAAATGAATGTATTTATGCTTATGAATTGTATCCTAATCAAATTATGAATTAGCGGTCAAGTGGCCGTTTTACAATCTTTGGAGTAAATCATAACAAGAATTGAAGGTGAATAGCCGAAAGCGGCCTTTTTAGGCCTGCAGTTCAGTGTTGGGTTTTATGATGACAAATAACACATTTTTATTAATTTATTTGTGACTGATATGCTGCTGTACTCAATTGTGTACAGAGGCTTATATATTTTCATTTAATTAGAATGAATATAACTAAATAAAACATATTGAATTAGAATGCTGCTGTACTCAATCTATATAATAAATATAAAAGGCAAAGCTTGATTGATTGATTTATCAACGCAAGGGGGTAAAAGAGGTGATAAAAGTTTGTATGAAACTTTTTATTCCTTGGACATATTTGCATAATATATTATACTTTAAACGAGACGATCTTGTATAATATATGATCGGTATCTCGACAACGGCTACAAGTATTACCATGAAATTTAGTATGCAGGGAGTTTTGGGCGAGAACAATTGATCTAGCTAGGACTTATCCCTAGAAACTGCGCATTTTTAAGCAATATAATTTTTTTTATTTCGTCGTGCAACAATATATCAATAATTTCGACTCTCTTACGTCGCGTCAGTCTGTCGTCAGTCGCGTCGTTAATTAATACGGAAAAAATAATGAGTTACTTATTTCAGCGACTTCCAAAATTCAGCCTCTATGGCTGAAATAATATGGTATGGGAAAATGAGATTTCCTCAAAATTTTTCCTTTATGTCTCAGTTTAAACGAATATTTTCTGAACCTTTTCTGAATATAAACTTTTCTGAATATAACCGCAAGCGCTCAGCAAGTTGGTTGGATCCTGATTCAGAACCTAAACAATGCCCTAAACGAAAACTTACGGAGATGTGCCAGCTTCACTCACTTCATCGCTTTTCTAGGGGTAAGTTTTCGTTTAGGGCATTGTTTAGGTGCTGAACCAGGATCCAACCAACTTGCTGAGCGCTTGCGGTTATCAAACAGAATCCATTTTTCATCGCAGGTAACAATGGGGTTCAAAGTCTCGTCACGTCAAGGCACGTCTCGACGCGTACTTCGCGCTGGCGATCATTAAGTTCGTGGGGCACCCATTTATCAAGCTTTTTTACCTTGCCAATTTGACGCAAATGTACCAATATTGTTTTGACGCTAACGTCGAAAGCTGCTGCTAATTCAGCCGTAGATTGTGTATCATCAGCTTCCACAATCGCCTTTAATTCGTCATTGTCGACCAAAGTCTTCGGACGACCGCGAGGTTCATTTTTCAGGTCGAAATTTCCAGAACGGAAGCGAGCAAACCAATAACAGGTGGTGCGTTGGTTTGTAGTGTTAGCTCCGTAAACGTCGTTGATGTTGCGTGCCGCTTGTGCCGCGTTGCTGCCACGACGGTACTCATATTCCATAATTACTCGAATTTTTAACGTATCCATGATGACGAAAAAGATTGAAATGCGATGAAAATGTAACACTAATCAATAAACAAATTACTACTTTTGGAAAAAGATTTCCATGTTTTTAAAATAAAATTAATTTGAAATTAGAATTCTTAGCCAAACAAAAATTATTTTGATTTGAAATGGCCAGTACTGCAGAACGGCAATTTCATAGGTAAAGACCTATTATAACTTTTAATAATTGACTATATATTTCTTGCCTCGAGAAACCTCGGGTTCTTATATATAAACATAGGTTAGCTATGAAATTATTAATTAATCAATTTTAGCTGCAAATAAGTGCAAACTTTTAAATAATACTCAATTAAGTAAATAGCAAATTTTTCAGAAAAACATATCATGTTATTGAGGCTATATATGTATATTTGTGTAAAAAATACTAGTCTTAGAGGTTAACCTTAAGTACTTAGTATTTGTAAATAAAAGTTACCAATAAGTAGATTAAAATATTTATATTTAAGGATGGAGTAGTACCTAGTAGTAGATTAAAATATTTATTATAAATATTTATAATATTTAATCAATGGAGTATAAAGATTTCGTGTTAATTTCTTGTTCTTCGACTTGTTGACGTCACGATGAGTTTTGTTTGACGTTTCAAGTTTGTTTCATCTCAACAATGACGCTTGGAGTAGCACAACATACAAGTGGAAGTGTTATCTCAGTGCAAAACGGACTATTAACGAAGATAATTCTAAGTGACTCAGTGCAGTGTGAGCCAAGTGCTAGGAATTATTCTACAGAAGCTACGCACGATAAAATAATAATACTTTCACTTAAACTCACTATCCACAAACCATAAATGTGTTATTAGCGTTATTGTGCAAAAAGTGCAACAAAAACTTTGTTTTTATCTAATTACTTATACAATTTTTTAATAATTCAAACTGTGTCGGTACTTCGATATTATTTTTTCAATTAATAGTAATAGCTCCCCACACCGATTTCGGTGACGGTGGCCTGTTTCATTTAAACCAAGCCAGCTACGCAGGAGTTACGTTATAGTGCCCAAGTGTGTGCGCAGTACACAAGAGCACTCTCTCCTCCTTTACTCTCGTAACCCAGTGGGACGGATAACCGACACGACTGGCGAGAGATTAGGCGCAGGTCCGACTTTTTACATGCCCATCCGACGCATGGATCATCTTTCTTGTCAGACAATCAGGTGATCAGCCTGAATTGTCCTAACCAAACTTGGAAACAACATTTTTTTGTTCCAATGCGGGAATCGAACCCACGACCTCCGAGTCGAGAGCCAAGCTCTAACCACTAGACCACGGAGGCTGTTCAATTAACGTTGTAACGTATAAAATCTACATCGAACTAATACAATAATTTCGACTTGCTCATTAGCTCCGCTGGTCCTGCGGTACGGCCAGTCACTTTAGAACAAGAACGTGAGTTCGAGTCCGACAGGGTAGCAATTTTTTAAACTTATTATCAAAAACATTACTTCTTGAGATTTACTCAGGAAATAAAATTAAATAATAATGGCTCCTCCGCAAAGGTAAACTTCGAGTGTTGTCAAAAACAAGTACAATCCAATGAAATACTGAAGTGTCAATAATGTAAAAAGAAATATCACTACTCATATGTTAGCGTCAGTGTGACATTATTTAAAGATCTAAATGACCAATACAAAGGATCCTGGCTCTGTCCTGCCTGTTCAAGACCCAAGGCTGACAACACCAACACGCATATTAGTAAAGCTCCATCTAGCGGTACTTGCAGCGGCCTCGCTATGGACGATTATGATGTTGGAAATACTGCTAATAATGTGACTTTAAGACGCAAGAATACTGAATTTAAATCTATCCCGCTAAGTCCTGAATTTGGAACAGAGGCGCGTAACACAATTATAAAGGAACATATCGATGGTGTATCCCCCGCGATCAACCTCGACCAATTTCGAGATATAATTCATGCTGAAGTCCAAAAAGCATCCACATTGCTTAAATACTTACTTATGCCCTCAACTGAAAGAGATTCGTGTCGAGATAGCGGAATACAAGAAATCTATAGAATTTTTAACGAAAAAATGGAAGACTTTCAAAAATGGCACACCAATCATGTAGAGTCATTCAAAACGCTCACAAATAAAAACTCTCTCCTCAATACTCAAGTTGCTAGTCTTACTCAGCGTATCAGCCAAATGTAACAGCAGGCACGTTCAAGTAATATTGAGTTGCAATCCTGCCTGAATCTAGCCGAGAATCTACTTACCGTTGTAAATAAGTTGGGGGAAGTGGTGAAATACCCATTGACTGATGACTGTGCGCGTACTGAAATACTGAAAGTTCTCGACCACTCTCCGTTGTCATTAAATTAAGCAGTCCCCGTGTAAGAGACAACCTACTGGCAGCATGTATTCAATTTAATAAAACAAACGCAAATGAGAAGCTTCACTCAGGTCTACTAGGATATGGCGTTTCAATGAAATCCCCAATTTACATCACAGAACATCTAACTCCTGAAATGAAGTTCTTGCACCCTGCTGCTAGGGCAAAGGCGAAGGAACTAAAATACAAGTTTATTTGGATTCGCAAAAAACTGAGTCTCCGAATATATTTTTGTAAGAAACATGGAATGTTTAAATAAACTAGGACAGGATAATATTATAGATTAATTCTTTAAAGATTTGGTGATTTGCTTGCGACTGTAGCTAAGTCAGATGTCATTATAATAACTGAGACATGGGTGGATTTAAATGTCGATGACACTGAACTATTTGATGAACGTTATGTAGTTTACAGAAGTGACCGTAGCTCAACTGGTTTTAGTCCAAAAAAATCTGGTGGAGGCGTTTTAGTTGCAATTAAAAAAACTATACCGTCAGAGAGAATTTACAAGTTAGAGGAGTAGATGTGAAGATTTATGGTTAAGTTTAGAAATGGCATCAAACTCACGTTTATTATTATGTGTGACTTACTAGTACTTACCACCACTAATTCAAGCACACATTCTAGATGAATTTCTTGATCACGCCAATAGACCTTTATGTAATACAAGCCAAGCTATGATTATAGGAGACTTTAGTATGCCACAAATATCTTGGTCTTCTGATAAAGATATTAATATTGATTATCTGCATCCTAATTCTAATGGTAGTTCAAACGGTAACGAATTGATTTATTTTATTTACCTTAACAATCTTAAGCAGTACAATCATATTCTAAATTATAAAAATAACATGTTGGATCTTGTTTTTAGCAATATTCCGGTAAGCAATTTACGTGAAAGCAATAACACTCTTGTTGGTAATATTGATCGAGCACATCCTGTACTAGAATTTGATATTTTCTCAGAGCCTAATAAACTTTTAAACAGAAATCCCGTACCTAAACATAATTTTTTTAAAGCCGATTATAATAAAATAAATGATAAATTAGAAACAATAAATTGGGGCGTTGTCCTTAGTGACTGTCCGAACGTTAATGCTATGGCTGATATTTTTTATAAAAGTTAAAAGTAATAATCGAAGAATATGTACCCAAATATGGCCCAAAAGAAATAGAATTTACTACCCCAATTGGTTTGGTTCTGATCTTATAAGACTTCTAAAGAAGAAACATAAATACAGAATTCGTTTAAAAAAGTATAATAATCCGCTAGATCGCATCTCGTTTGAAATACTCATAGATCGGCGTAAAAAATTTCAATCATCACAATATAGACAGTATATGCAGAGAATAGAATTATCCATTCACTCTAACCCAAAACACTCCTGGTCATATATAAAATCTACAAAGTACTCGACGATAGGTATTCCATCTTCCATGCATCTAGGCAATAATATATATGTATAATAATAAATACTGGTCGTGATATGTGTAATCTTTTTGCGAGTAACTTCTCAGATGCGTACAATAATTCTATGCTAAATAATAACGATCGTGTTATGAAATCTAATTTCAATGATATGATCCAACTCTCTCGCCGTGGTGTCAATCTCTCAATCAAAAAAACCTCAACGCCAAAAAAGGCGCAGGTGCTGATCCCTGGTGCATCCCACCATTATACCATATTTTGAATATTAATTTTTAATCATTAATTATTAATTAATCATTCTATAAGCAATGGTCACTTTCCTAATGTCTGGAAACAAGCACTTGTTTTACCACTCCACAAAGCCGATGATAAGCACAATATAAAAAACTACCGTCCCATTTCAATTTTGCCTGCCTTTGGGATGGGATTTGAAAAGTTAATTTGGTTAATTTAGTTAATTTATCCTATTTTAGCCCGTTAAACCTTATATATCTGAAAACCAGCATGGATTCGTAGGCAACAGATCTACCGCCACAAACATGGTCACTTTTGTTGATGATTTGATGGAGTCCGTTGATGGCCAAAATCGCGTTGATGTTATATACATCGACTTCAACAAGGCTTTCGATAGGGTTTTCCATGACGAACTTTTGACTAAGCTGCATAGATATGGAGTCGCAGGTTCTATGTTATCTTGGATCAAGTCGTATTTATCTGGTAGAACATCAACTGTAGTGGTAAATGGTTTCACATCAGATCCTTTTCCAACTCTATCCGGAGTTCCACAGGGTTCTAGGTTGGGACCCTTGCTTTTTAATATTTTCATTAATGATATTTCCACTTGTTTCATTCATACAGATTTCTACCTTTTTGCTGAGGACCTCAAAATTAAAAAAACTATTAATACAACTCGTGACACACTTGAACTTCAAAGCGATCTAAATAATTTAACTACTTGGTGTAGAAACAATCTAATGGACCTAAATATTAGCAAATGCTTCCATATCCGCTTTTCCCGAAAACGTAAGGCTTCCTGGGTTATAGATTATAATATTAACGGTAAGTATAGGTGTGTAATTGGTAGGTGATGAGTATAATAGAAAGTTAGTAAGAATAACCAAAAGATCAGGTCTGAATCTTATATTCACGGGTCACAATATTATTTCACAATTACACCACAAAAACCTATATGTAAATGGAAGGAGAGTATGAGAGTCCATAGTAACGAAAGTACATAAAAATACAAAACAGCTGACCACGATATCGAGGTCGCGAACTTAAATTTCGGCGCACGAGCATCACTAGTTTCGCGTATCGATCCAGAAATCTTCGTACGCGATGTCTTCATACCGCGTAGGTACTCGCCATACCATAGAAAACCGGTCGGCGCGCGAGTCTCCCATGCGATTTAGCGTAAACATCTATTTAATTATAATATTTTAAATGAGCTGACTGGGCACCTGATGCCTTGTCAGAGTTTTATAAATATATATATTATATATAATAAATACTATTAAATGAAGTAAATATGTTTGATTTTTGAGTTTGTAAATAGGTGTATAAATAAAATTGTGTGTGAAATAATATGTAAATATTAAATAAGATGTAGGAGATCCCTACAACGGCAATACACTTAGTCAAGTACAAGAAATAAGGGATCTCGGTATAATATTAGATTCAAAATTACAGATGCATAAACATGTAGATAACATTGTTTGCCATAGTCTGAAAATGCTAGGATTCATCAAGCGTACTTCAGTAAGTTTTAAAAATCCCTTAACCACAATAATTTTATACAACGCCCTAGTACGCAGCAAACTTGAATATTGCAGCACTGTCTGGAACCCTCTTTACGTTATTTATACAAATCGCATAGAACGCGTTCAGAAACGATTCCGATGGCACCTCTCTTTTAAACATGGCTTGGCTAAAAAAATACCACATTATAAAGACAGATTAACCTTCTTCAAGATGGAACCACTTTTAGATCGTAGGCAATATTAAGATTTAGTTTTTCTGTACACAAGATTTTACAAGCTAGTAACAGGTGTTATTGATTACAACCAACTACTTCGTAAAATATCCATTAATGTGTCAAGCAGGATACCCAGAAAAAATTGTTACAAGCCATTCCACATTAACTTTGCAAAAACTAACTTGGGGCACTCTTCACCGGATAATAGAATGTGCAGGGCATATAACATTTATATATCATCTACGACCGAGGCCTGTATATTCTCAAATAAGTTAGTTGAATTTTAAAAAATAATAAAAACGCAATAAAAATTGAAGTAATTGTCGAACAACTTTGTTTAGTTTTAACGATTTAAATTCTTAATTTATTACTTAAGTGATTGATTTATTTCAGTTTAATTTGTAAATTATATTAATTCATAGTAACTTAATCGCCCTGAAATTATGTAAGTACTTATAAAAGATGCAAGCTGTATTACACCTATAATTATGGCAGCATTTAGATATGTAAACAACATAAATGTGCAATTTTAGCTTTTAATAATGGTTGTTCCTTGGTATATTTCATTTTTCCATCTAATAGGTCTAATAGGTCTTTACCTATGAAATTGCCGTTCTGCAGTATTGGCCATTTCAAATCAAAATAATTTTTGGTTGGCTAAGAATTCTAATTTCAAATTAATTTTATTTTAAAAACATGGAAATCTTTTTTCTAAAAGTAGTCATTTATTTATTGATTAGTGTTACATTTTCATCGCATTTCAATCTTTTTCGTCATCATGGATACGTTAAAAATTCGAGTAATTATGGAATATGAGTACCATCGTGGCAGCAACGCGGCACAAGCGGCACGCAACATCGACGACGTTTACGGAGCTAACACTACAAACTAACGCACCACCTGTTATTGGTTTACTCGCTTCCGTTCAGGAAATTTCGACCTGAAAAATGAACCTCGCGGTCGTCCGAAGACTTTGGTCGACAATGACGAATTAAAGGCGATTGTGGAAGCTGATGATACACAATCTACGGCTAAATTAGCATCAGCTTTCGACGTTAGCGTCAAAACAATATTGGTCCATTTGCGTCAAATTGGCTAGGTAAAAAAGCTTGACAAATGGGTGCCCCACAAACTCAATGATCGCCAGCGCAAAGTACGCGTTGGGACGTGCCTTGCACTGCTCAACAGACACACAAATGAAGGAATTTTGAACCTCATTATTACCTGCGATAAAAAATGGATTCTGTTTGATAACCGCAAGCGCTCAGCAAGTTGGTTAGATCCTGGTTTAGCACCTAAACAATGCCCTAAACAAAATCTTACCCCTAGAAAAATGATGGTCACTGTTTGGTGGTCTAGCGCCGGTGTGATTCATCACAGCTTCTTACCAAACGGGGTGAGCATTACTGCAGATGTGTACTGTGAAGAACTGAACACAATGATAGAGAAGCTGGCACATTTCCAACCAGCATTGGCCAATCGCTCGGCTCCGATGCTCCTGCACGACAACAAGCGACCTCATACTGCACAGCAGACGGTCTCCAAGTTGGAAGAACTGGGGTTGGAAGCTCTCCGTCATCCGCCCTACTCACCAAACCTTGCGCCTACACACTACTGCTTTTCCGGAATTTGGATAACTTCTTGGCGGGAAAAAATTCAATACCGAGAGGTAGTACAAAATGCCTTTGACGAATTTGTTGCCTCCCGTCCAGCTGATTTCTTTAAGAAGGGCATCAATAAACTGCCACTGCGTTGGCAAAGATGCATTGGTTGCATGGGTGATTACTTCGATTAATACAAATAAAAAATACATGAAAAAAATTCGTTAAAATTTTTTCATACAAAACGGCAATTTCATAGGTAAACCTAATATTAAATAAATAAATAAATAATATTAAGTTTTTATGCGTATAATTAGTATTTTCCATAATTCTACTATAAATTACTTCGAAAAATCGAACGACATAAAAAAAAAGTTAAATGTCAATGTCAATTGTCATTTGTCACAAAAATTTGGCATGTCTTTTTTTTATTTATATATGGCATCGGCTTATAATCATTTGCCAGTGTCAAGTTAAAAAGGCGGGAAATGGAACTTTCGTTTCAATTTTCAACACCGTATTCCTATGATGTCAAGTCTAAAGTCTAGTCAAAGTCCAAATATATAGTCAGTACAGTCCATGAGTCATGTCCATTCACCCATTGAACTCCCCCGGCAAAACTCCCTTGAGAAACATTTGGCTGCAGGTCACGTGACCTTATTTCATATTCTCTACCTTTCTTTTATCAATGGTCGAATGTTGAATAATATCTGGTATTTTGTATTTGGAAAATGTGCTGCCAACACACATGACATTGGCGATTCACTAAGGAGCCATTTTTAAAAGAAGAAGAAGAATTATTTAGTAAATATTAAGCAGAATTTAAATAAATGCTTTAGTTATTTGTATAATATTACAATAATAACAAGCATTACTACTATAGACGATATTAATAAATTATTATTATTGAACAACATTTTTACTGGAAAATTAATCATGACTGAGGAGCAAAATTTACGGGATCTTAAGGAAAGAATGAAATTAATAGTTGAAGCGGATCCAGCTCAATTCCATAATGATTTTTCGCTCAGACGATATTTGAAAGCGTTTAAAACAGTTGACAGTGCCTTTCAGGTAATTTTACGATCATAATTTAATTTGCAGGAGTTCTGAAAAACAAGACACATTTCCTACTTATACGTAATACGGTATACTCCATTTTTCAGGCTATTTTAAAAACAAACAAATGGCGAGTGGAGTATGGTGTAATGGAGCTTCACGAAAATCAAGAATTAATTGAAAAATACTCAAATAAAGCAAGAGTGCTTCGACACAGAGATTTGATAGGAAGACCAATTGTTTACATACCAGCCAAAAATCACAGCTCTAGTGATAGAAACATTGATGATCTTACTAAGTTTATTGTATACTGTTTGGTAATGTACCTGGTTTTGATGAAATAAATCTTTTACATAATGTATTAATTTGTGTAAAGTGTAATCTTATATGTATTATTTCAAATTACAGGAAGAGGCAAGTAAAAAATGTTTTGAAGAAGTTGTAGACAATCTGTGCATAGTATTTGATTTAAACAATTTCACACTCTCCTGTATGGATTACCAAGTGCTGAAGAATTTGATATGGCTGCTAAGCCGACACTATCCAGAGAGGCTTGGAGTGTGTCTTATTATTAATGCACCAACTTTCTTTTCTGGCTGTTGGGCTGTAATCAAAGGATGGTAAAGTTTTTTTTTTGGTTTCTACAAGTATGATTGAGTAACTTTGAGAAAGTTGATACATGCTTTTAATGTTACTATTGATGTACGTATAAAATATAAAAGTACATATTTTGTCAGACTTTTTAAACATTTTTTTTTCAGGCTTGATGAAAACACTGCAGGAAAAGTGACATTTGTTCATTCTGAAATGGATTTGTGCCAATATTTAATTCCTGACATTCTACCAACAGACATGTAACAAAACATTGCATACTGGTTTGTATTAAGTACATTAATTGTATGATTGGAAAAACTTATGAATAATTTATACAAATATTTTTTTAAAATTACATTTTAATAAATATTATTATAATAATTATTCTCATTCATATTATAAATCTTATTGTAATAAGTTTGCATCCAGGATTAATAATTAAAATGTCTATTTCACTAGAGAATTAAATTAGCTTTGAAACCAAAAAAGGGTTACATAATATTCTATAGAATCCCACCAATAAACCAATTACCATCATATGATTATTAATGGACAAAAAATGAATTAAGGATTTAATATTTTACCTTTAAGACCAAAGCTTGGATCAAAGGATAAACTTTTATATTTATGTACTAAATTATTATTTATTTCTATTTCTAAAATTGTTAGTTGACTGAACTAAACAATGTGGAAAATTTTACAGCATTCAAAATAATTGTAAATAAAATATGTCTATAGTACTATTTTAATAGTAAGTATGTATGATATATTTAGTAATTCAACTGTGACTTTTAATACTAATGTAAGTAAAACAAAATTTATTCGAATTTAGATTATTTTTATAATATTCAGTTTTTACTTTTTTGGCACTGACATGGGATTTGTGTACTTTGCCATAGACAAGTTTGTACTGGTTGTTAGTCAATATAGTCAATATAGTAGTATATATTAGCCAAAATACACCTACTTCTAAGTAATTAATTTCTCAAGTGTACTTTGCCATAAGACTAATCATGCCATAATATTATTATTATTTATTGTGTACCTGTAAGGCTGTAACAGATAGTTTCTTTTTTTTCTTATGGCATTTTGTAAGAAATATTTTAGTTGTTTAAATGTATGTATTTATAACGTTCTCAGATTTCATTCCTTACTAGCGACACTGAAATGGTGCAATAGGATGTTGCTTAATGTGGAATATCACATTTTTATAAATTAAATTTTAATATTGTTGATTAAAGATACATAAATCTAAAAGAAAATAGGTATTTAGATTAACGCCATTAAAAATTATAAGCAAATAAAAAATATTGCCCGTCTCTTTCTCGCAAAACGATTTGTTACGTCACAAGTTGCTATGTCGGGTGCAACTCGTCACAGGCCGAATATTATTATCTCTTTCATATTGTAAATTTAAATTATTGTATCTTCGTTATTTTTTAAGATATACGAAAATACATATAGTAAAAAAATGCGCACTAACTTTTTTCTCTCATGGTTTAGAGATTGTCATACATAATAAAATGACACACTTTTTAAGCCCTTTCAATTGATAAATTGTAAGTTGTAGTGCTAGTGGTGGGGACTGGCTCCATACAAAAATGCCCATGTTCTATATTGTTGTGTTGTCAATTGTCCATATTACTTGCTTTTACAGAACTAAATTGTAGACTCTAGAATAGAATGGAAACAATACCCTTATACATCTTGACAGTCGGGTAAAAATTAAGTTGATAATATTTTGTACCTAATAAGACATTTTATTATGCTTATTATTTCTTTTTATCTATCCTATCACTTGATAGTTGGAAATAAGAACTGAACCTAATATTACGTACACTGCGCAGTCTCTAAAACTATTCAAAAGTGGTATGCCACATTTATATACATAGGCTATGCCTACTAATTGCCTATTAATTGTTATTTTGGTAAAAATTGCTTCTAATCTTTTTAGTTTTGAGGTAGCGATCGATCATTAATCTATTAAATTAAAGTGGTAATGTTCTTTTATAGCATGTTTCACTATCTACTGATAAGTGTAAGATAGCTTATTTACATGTTTCATCTCTGTCGCTAGATATAAAGTTAGCTGAAAAAATAAGCTATCTGACACTTATTAGAAGATTGTAAAACAGGCCCTTAAAAGAGCAATTAAAACATGTGGTTATTATTGTAATAATTTATTTATGTCACTAATACAAAACAATAATTATGTATACAAATTCAAGCTGTACAGACTCTATGGTTAAACTTAATGATTTCAAGATAATTTCCATTTGTAATATTATAATATTACAATAATAATATTAAGAGTTACTATAAATATAGCCCCTTATTACGATTTAATACAGTTAGATACATAATAATATAATTATTATACAATAGTAACCTTAACAGTAAGATTATGGAAATAATAATATGGAACGATTGTTATGATTAGCACAAGTTACATCTTTATATTATATTTATGTAAAAAAATGTGTAAAATTGGTATTTAGTGAAAATAAAAAGAAATTACAAAAAATACTAATTATTCAGTCATTCTTATATAACTTTACAAATAAAAAATTGGCTCATTATTTTGTAACCAAATTAATCTAAGTATACACATCCACTACATCTTGATTTACATCGTCAGTTTTATGATTATGAAGTATCAATGTACAGAATGACAAAGGAATACCGTTCCTAATATACGTACTGATTTATTACTTTGTCTTTCATACGATAATTTTATAAAAAAAACTATTTTACGTGCCTCTAAAAACTAAAATCAAAATATTTCTAGAGAAGACACATTTTCATGTTAAAACTTGGATATAATTTCTGTATCTATTTCAATATAATATAATGGTAAGGAAAATCATTCTTAGGCCACAGCCACACATTTTAATTCACACAGACAAAAATTGGTTTAAAAGTATCTACCATATTATATTAAAAATTAAAAAAGAACGTTTGCAAACCGTAATAGGTAAAATATGACTAGGAGTTATAATCACACATGATATTACTAAAAATGTATGTACCCAAAGAGGAATGTTGCCATCTTCCAAATTTAATTACCTATGAGAAAATCCTAATATTCTCTACTAATATAATAATCACATACTGAAATTAATTATTTAAAAATTTGAGAACATTATATTTTCTGGCAGTGGACGGTAAACAGGCTGGTTGTTTCAATAATATGAATTAATTTTTTCACATTTTATAATAAAAATGTTGTACATAGTATGCAATGTAATTACCTAATATCTTAAAACTCAACATACATTTTATACTGCTTCTCACATTAATTTTATGTTTGACAGGTATTACTTGAGATTGGTATGATTCAAATACAAATTATATGTTATACTTACAAGTGAATAATGTGTTTTCTAACATATTTTGTATCCATTCTTGAGATTCATGATAATGTTTAAAATAAGTGTGTTTGTATTAAGAGTATTATGTATATGATTATTATTATATATTTTATTCTAACTAAATTATAAAATTACAGCATAATATTTTTGTTTCATTGATTTTAAAATACAATTAATGCCAATCAATGTATAGTGTATACTAAGTCTTACTTTAGCTTACTTATACTGGTAGTGTGTGGTTTAATATAAAATACAACCAATTATAACATAGGAATAATAAAAAAATGAGATAAGTTCTGCGTCGAATACTCCTTAGAAAAAAATCTGGGCACCTTAGTAAATTACCAATTTTCCCCTTGCTCTAACAAAGAAAAAATTAACAAACAGCCTTTCTTTTTACTCAACGCGCAAAAAATCAAGCTATCTGAACTTACCTACCATAATTTTTTTATTATTTTACTCAAAATATTATGATAAAATGCAATTAAACTATTCCTTACTAATAAATTTACAAAGTTCTGAAGATCAAATGCTCCATAACTATCAGAAACAGTAATAGTATGACTAAAATTGGTACTTTTCTTTGGTGCCCTTTTTTGCTAACAAATGTTTGATATACCATAGCTAATACTAACAAGGCTAAAACTATATACAGTGAGGGAATTATATGAAGAGATTACTCTTGTCTAAGGAGCAAGTTACACCGGAAAAGGTAATAAACGAGTCTAATTTAGCAAATGGAAATTTACAGCACCTAAGTCATTACAATCAGAAAACTATAAATAAACCTATGGATATGATTCCTTCTGAATTGACAATACTCAATCGTAATTACGAATATCTAGTGACTTACGACTCCCGCCTATGGGCCCTAAAGGCGTTGTACTTATATTCACATACAAAAATACTTGCTTCCCATTCATTTACTCCACTTAGGAAAGGCTGGTTCAAGCATAATATTGTGTTGCTTTGAGATCCTATTATTGCCATGTGGTATTCGATTTTCTTTTCCGATAGACATTATATTAAAAAGGAATGGTCCTAGTGAGTTCGTTGTCACATATTCGAATTTGATCTCAGTTTGAAATGACTAGCTGAGCTCGAGATTACAAAAATATTATTTCAGTCAGTATACATAATATTACCATAGTGTGTTTTACTTTATACCTATAATGCATTGTGAGCGTTATAATTTAGATAATATAAAAGTTGTACAAAACATATTTTACAAACCCCATTCACTTATCCCGACTTTTTATACCTAATTATGTAAAAAATATAAAAACACTGGTAATAAAATATGATCGACAACACTCTACATAAATATAAAAAAAATGTTGCATCTAGGTAAATGCTTTTATTAGGTTCATCGGTGTAAATTCAATTAGCTTTTTTTATTGCAAATAAAACTACTTTACGCATTATATTGCGGTTTATTTTCATCCGTAAGAGAAGTTTTAATTGCAATCCTTACTATTATTATAAACTCGAAAGTTTATGTGTATTGATGCTTGTTACTCAGTCAGGCAATAACTACTGAACGGATTTTGATGAAATTTGGTATGGTAGTAATTTAGGCGTCGCGGGCAACATTCAGTGTGTAATATTCGTGTAAACATTAGAAATCAATTTGTCTTTTCATTTTCTGTTAAAAGAAAATAATGTGCTTATAAATGTTATTGTTTTGGAATGCAATATCACAGGTAGCCTTATCACGGCCAATTTGTGTACAAATTTAATGCGTTCTGGAATCACCAGATATTTAACTGTCTTGGTGCTGAAATACAGTTGAATTGGAGTACAATGATTTTACACCTTGCTTCACATTGCTAGGCGTATTTACACACATTGTACTATTGCAAACGTACGTTGACAAAATTTTGACAGCTGAAGTGTAGCTCCGAAAATCTACACCACAGCATTGACATTTGAGATGTCCTAGAAATTACTTCGGATTACTTTACATAGCTATCACCTGTTTTGGAGCCTCAATTGAAGCTTCAATGATCGACTACTCTCGTGTTAAAACGTGTTTTCGTTTTGGACACGTACGCACCGGGCGGCTTTGCCATTCATCTTTATTGATTAGGTACCGCGTAGTCACGCATTTTCTACAACGAATGTTTGATAGTGTCGCGTTGCCAAGTGCGTTTGTACCTTTCGAACACGCGGCGGCGTCACCTGCGGCTGCTCTATAATCGGTGACGCGATGATAGCAGTAGAGTAAAGCACGGAAGCGGCCGTGACTGCTGAGAGGCGTGCCTTAACAAAATGCATAAAAAATATTTGTATACATATATGTGATTGTCGCGATCACTGACTGAGCATATATAGCATACTATGCTTTTAGTAGAATAAGTGGAAGTATTAAAAAATGCTAAAATCTTGTACCGTATTCCTGGCAAAAAAAAAATTGACTGATTGATTAGGCAGGGGGTAGAGATCAGAGCGGGGATGCCATGGGCGTACGCGGGGTGCGGCGGGCGCGCGGCAGCGTGGCGGCGGGCGCGGGACGCAGCAGGGACAGCAGCAGGCGCAGTCAGTCGGCCAGGACGGCCGCCGCCACCGCCGACAGCTCCTCACGCAGTGCGCGGAACGCCGGCCGCTCCTCTGGTAGGTGCCGCCAGCACGCCTTCATTACCTGAACAACAGTTCACATGCATTATTATAAATGGTAAGGTGGCAAACAAAAAATATATTATCACCTGATAATATTATCACCTGATAATATTATCACCTGGTAATATTTACCATCTTTGGTAAAGGCGGGGTACCGCCATCCTTCGATACTTGCAGCGACAGAGATACCAGTAAATACTTACATGCGTTTTCCGCCGATTTATGATCTGTCGTTTTGTGTCATTAACTTATTACACAAAACGCCGGATCCAAAGCGAGATCAAACCCGATCACAGAAGTACCATTGTACTTCCGCGATCCGGTTTGGTCTCTTTGGCATTTAAAGCATAGATCGTCACGGGTTAATAATAAAACAATACATATAGCGCATTACCTGCGTTTTGTTGATAGACAGCACTGAAATATAACTTACATTATATATTTCATTTAAACAGCCTTTTGGTTTCTCCAGCACCTGTCCTCTCTGAACCATTTCTACGACTTCGGAATTTTTCATCCGGCCATACGGTACCTTGCCGCATGTAAATACTTCCCACATTAACACACCTAAAAATATTATTACAGAAACGTCAAAAATATATTACTTATTGTAAAAAGTTAAGGACGCCCACGTCACCACCGTCCTTATTTAAGAACAATAAAAACGAAAATACGACAAAAATACATAATAATATAATTACATCAGTAGGATAATATAATGCACGAGAGAAATTTATAGAAAGGAAAATCGATACTGTTTTACTTCTTTTGCGCGTGAGTTTACCCGCGCGTGTACTTTTTATGACAATTTAGATGACGAATTTAGATTTAAAGAAATAGGACCGCAAGATATTATTAAAAATTTTAATTTATTAAATATTAAGAATACTGCAGATTTATGGGGTCTATCAATGAAAGTTATTAAATCTATAATCGATATTATCGCACCTTACTTAGCAACGATTTTTAATGATTGTATAAAAAGTGGCGTATTTCCTGATCTAATGAAACATAGTAAAGTTTTACCTTTGTTTAAGTCTGGTAGTAAGTCGGATCCATCTAACTTCCGACCTATATCTATTTTGCCAACACTAAGTAAAATATATGAAAAAATAATACTTACTCAGTTACTAGCACACTTTAATATTAATAGCATTTTACATAATAAACAATTTGGTTTTACGAAGGGTCGCTCTACAACAGATGCTGGCGTTGATCTAATTAGTTATATTTTTGATGCTTGGGAGAGGTCGCAGGATGCTCTAGGAGTTTTTTGCGATCTCTCTAAGGCATTTGATTGCGTGCAGCACACAACATTGATCAGGAAACGATGCCACTATGGAGTAAGGGGACCAGCACTCGTCCTCTTAAAATCTTATTTATCAAATAGGACTCAGAGGGTTGAGATAAATGGAAAAAGATCCACAGGTGCCAAAATTGAGATGGGGGTCCCACAAGGATCCATTTTAGGACCCTTTCTTTTTCTGGTCTATATAAATGACCTACCATACCTTATTAATGGAAAAAACGGGATAGTCTTATTTGCCGATGACACACTTACTTTTAATATTAATCGCCAAACCTCAGGCTATGACGAAGTAAATAATGCTCTCTCAAAAATAGAACACTGGTTTAGTGTTAATAATCTTTTGTTAAATAGCAAAAAAACTAAATGTATAAAGTTCACTTTGCCAAATGTAAGGCAAACTGAAACCAATGTTCTATTGAATGGAAAAGGTATGGAACTAGTAGATACAGCTGTCTTTCTAGGTATAACTTTAGACGCAAAACTACAGTGGGGCCCTCATATTTTGGGTTGGCCGACAGACTCAGTTCAGCAGCATTTGCAGTGAGTAAAATAAATCAATTTTCAGACGAAACACAGCAAGACTTGTATATTTTAGTTACTTCCACAGTATAATGTCCTATGGCATTCTACTGTGGGGAAATGCTGCCGATATAAATACTATATTTGTACTGCAGAAGCGAGCTGTTCGGGCAATCTACAAGCTGGCCCCCAACACTTCATTAAGAGAGAAGTTTAAAGAAACTGGAATCTTAACTGTAGCTTCTCAGTATGTTCTATCAAATGTATTATATGTTAAAAAAAAATTAAACCTATTCAAAAAGAAAAGTGACAACCACAATAGAAATACCCGAAATAAGCATAAGCTTGATGTACCAGTGACTAGACTTAGTAAAGTAAAGAACTCGTTTAAAGGCCAGTGTATACGCCTATACAATAAGATCCCAGAAAGCGTTCAAAATTTTTCAATCAATAAATTTAAAAAAGTAGTTAAAGAACGTATGTGTGCTAAAGCCTATTATAAAGTTAATGATTTTATGAATGATAGCACACCATGGGAATGAGGTGACCCCCTGCAAGGCTACTTCTAAATTACATATATTATTGTACTCTTGTTATGTAGTTTTAGTCATAACATTGTTATATATGCCTTTTTTATATTTTAAAAGAACAATTTTCCATCTTTTTGATAAAAGATGGCCCCGCGCGAGTTTCTTACGCCGGTTCTTCTCGCCAGGCTAGTTCCCGAACCGGTGGTAGGCATCATGTAGATCGACGTTCAGAAAGTGTATGAAAATACCTATTTTGAATAAAAAAATTTGACTTTGACTTTGACATTACGTACCAAATGCCCACACATCAGATTTTGATGAGAACCGCGTGTAATTCAGGACCTCAGGTGGGGCCCATTTGATGGGGAATTTGGTGCCTCCCGAACTCGTGTATTGGTCATCAAGGACATATCGCGCTAAACCAAAATCTGCAACCTTTAAAAAAAAGTTTTAAGCTTAATCTCAAATTGTCACCTGCATCTCAAATTATAAACAGGACATAATAATATTAACTTTCATATTATATTTGGAAATATGTACATGGAATCCTTGGTTCGATATATTAATGAACAAAAATTATTTACCTTAACAACAAGTGCATCACCGACCAAACAATTTCTAGCAGCTAAGTCTCGATGAATGTAGTTATGTTTTTCTAAATATGCCATTCCTCTACAGACCTGAAATATTCATTCATTTCATTTTAAATTCTAAACAGGGCTTGGCTTGGCATGAAAATTGTTATGTAACATACAATGAGTATGTAATATAATATCCAAAAGTGCTTAAGGCCGGTGCCTCGAACAAAGCAGCGCGTGGAGCGGCGAAAGTGCGGCCGCGGCGAGCGGCGGCGGCGAGTTCCGAGGCAGAAGCCTTAGAGTAGCTGCAGTGTGCATGTATTCTAAGTTATGTTTTTCTAAATATGCCATTCCTCTACAGACCTGAAATATTCATTCATTTCATTTTAAATTCTAAACAGGGCTTGGCTTGGCATGAAAATTGTTATGTAACATACAATGAGTATGTAATATAATATCCAAAAGTGCTTAAGGCCGGTGCCTCGAACAAAGCAGCGCGTGGAGCGGCGAAAGTGCGGCCGCGGCGAGCGGCGGCGGCGAGTTCCGAGGCAGAAGCCTTAGAGTAGCTGCAGTGTGCATGTATTCTAAAGTACTTTGAAAGTTTACAAAACTGGCTTTTAGGGATTTGCAAATTTCCTAGACTAATGAGAAGTCACCTGTATGCACATATCCAATAGCACGGCAGGGCCTAGCTGGTCGGGCGCCGTGCGTCGTAGGTAGTTGAACAGAGAGCCGTGTCGCATGTACTCCGTCACTATGTAGATCGGCCGGTGTTTAGAACACACTCCGTAAAGTTGCACCAAATTATCGTGCTTTAGGTTCCTGTAAAGGATAACAAAATAAGTATGTAACTTATTACTTGTAGGTATGTATGCATGGTACAAAATTATTTAATGTACATACATCGTACAGTAATAATTAATTAAATATACTCAATTGCTTTATTTTGAATCCAATTGATTTATTTTGACCCAAATCAATTGGAGAAAGCGAATTCACTAAAAGTCTCATACAATTACATAATGTATGCACTTAGCAACACATTCACCGGAAACTTGAAGGACCATACTTGATTGATCACGATATTTTATAACAATTAAACTATAAATAATATATTTAAACACGCCATTTTGCAATCTTTTTTATAGAATAATGTCTAGATTTTTTATTGAACAAATAAAGTAAAAATAAATAATTTATAGTCTACGGATTCATGTTGATGTACGAAATATATACTTCGGTTTATTCAAGTAATTGTTATTGATAATCGAATAATTTATCGGAATTCTGTGTAAGTAGGTAGGTATTATAATTTATTAATTTGATAATTTCAAAATAGTTGTTACTTTTATTTCATAGTACAAAGAGACTGAGACGTCCTCCATTTTGATTATGATTTATTTATTACCTTAGTAACTTTAGCTAACATTTAGTATAGTCATATAACTCTTATTAAATAAATTTAAAAAATCAACAAAAAATCTTCAAACATATTTGTGGAGCTACTCCACAAATATGTTTCAAAATGCAAACGTTATTTATTACTAGGAGTACATTTTTACTGGCGTATACTTATTGGACTATATAATTCCATTTTCTTAATATTGTTATTTTACTGAATATATTTTTTACAGAATGATTTTTTAATGGCATAACGCACTGGTGTTGCGGATATCCACGCGCGGTAATCGCTTATCATCCGACGATTAATCTGCACGTCATGCAACAAAATATGCCCTTTAATACTTACATCATGACTTTGGCCTCGTCTATGAAGTCGTCCTCAGACATGGTGCCTTCCTTCATCATCTTGACGGCAGTGTCGATGCGGCCGCGCAGCCGCCCACGCCGTACAACTCCGAACTGACCCGCCCCCAACTCCTCCAGCAGAACTAGCTCGCCGGGGTCGATCTCCCATTTGTCTGCAAAACACAAACACATCATTAGTATTAAGTTGGTATCAAAACAGTGTTATGTTGGCAACATTGTAGTAGTACCATCTATAATTTTGTACGTCTAACTGGTTTTTGCAATAAACTGACACTTGCTCCGTGTCTTTATGTTGAAAAGCGTTGTTTCACGCGGCCGCAGCGTAACTGCGCGAAGGCCGACCCCACCTGTTTTCATTCATAGAAAATTGAGTTTTATCGACTAGGCCACAACGAACAAAGTAATCATAATTACCCAATCGCGTACGCTTTTAGGAAATTGTTAAGAATCTGTATGTTGTGGCCTATCGATACATGGTCGATAAAGCTCAATTTGCTAAACGAAATCCCTCATTGAGAATGTTCTGATACTCCTTTCGCCAGACGATAATCGAGTCAGCCGCCTGGCGCCAGAAAAACTATCGAACCCCTTATTCGTGTACGTGTGGACCGAGGGACCTACTTTTTTTTTCGTTAAGAAAATTACTTTTAAGCACCCCACGGGGGGATGGGGACCCGTGAGTATGTGAGACTTTCACCCGAAAAGATGAATGGGCGCAGCCTACTCACTAAATACTCGGCGGTACTCCACTCAATAGCACCCTTGGCGGTCCACGGGACCGCGTGAGCCTGCGCCGCGGCTCCGCCGGCGGGCACCTGCTTCCGCAGAACCTTAATTTCCCCAAAATAAGTAGAGCAAATTTTAGTAGAAGTTTAAAAAAATTGTAAAATAAATCTGGGAATTAGTAAAATATAGTTTAAGAACTACAGCCCTCAAAGTGTACATACAGTTCACACACCGCTATTTTTCAGATCTCGAAAAAGATGTGGAAAACTATGGTTTTTTCACTACACAATTTTAGTATAACTTTTGTAAAAGTTTTTACAAATTTATAGACTACATAGGCATCAGAGATAAAAAATCTATAACCACCGAAGTGTGGTCCCTCAGCTCACACAAAAGTGACATATGCATTTCGCGATAGATTAATGACTTTGTGAATTATTTATCTATGTAGAATTTCATTTAAAAAATTAAATTAATTAAGGCGTAATTTGAACATATCAACCATTAAGTTGGATCCCTCAGTTCATACACTGGTGTATAAGAAAAACTAAATTAACTATTAAACGAGAGAAATATCAGAAAGTCTACTATACTTGAATTTTTGTAAAAGTTTTTTTCTCTTGGATTAGCACATAAAATATTTAATTTGTTGTTTACTAGCTAGAGACTAACTAGAGATAATGTTAATTTTTTGATTCTATGAAGATATGGAGTAGGGTTACCACACAAGTGCAAAATGAGGACAGTACCTAATATATTGTACATTATACCTTATTAAATATACGTTTCGCTCGCGGTTTCGCAACTTTGCTTTATTTTAGGGGTCCATAGTACTACAAGGACCTCTTATACCAATTATAATTTGTAGTTTCTCTCTGCCCACCCGTTTATCTGTCCGTTCTTGCTAACTCCTTATATGTAATTATGTATATAAATAGATGAAAATTGATATTTTTTTAATATTTTCAATTAAAAAAAAAATAGATGTCTTAGGTCTTTTATATAGGAAAAATTTAATTTATGGGATGTACCTAATATTATTCTAACGGTTATAAAAATAAACTGGTGCCTGTAAATAAGGATAGGTATCTAAGTACTATTATTTTGAACTGAATATTTTACTACTTAGGTTAGTCATATTTCCAAAAATCAAAACAACAAATAAAAAAATCTGGTTTGTTTCTTGTGTTTTGTGTCTTGTTGTTTGAATAAAAAGTTTCATACAAACTTTTATCACCTATATTACCCCCTTGGGGGTTGAGTTTTGAAAAATCCTTCCCTATAAGTGGTTGCCTACGTCATATGAGAAATACGTGTGCAAAATTTCAATTTTCTAGCCTAATAAGGGATGGCCTGTGCGTTGATACATCAGTCAATCAGCTTTGCCTTTTATATTATATTATATAGATTGAGTAGTACAGCAGCATTTTAATTCAATATAAATGAAAATATAATGTTAATCATATCTTTATTATAGTCGACCGCTATACCCAATTGAGTACAGCATATCAGTCACAAATAATTAAAATAACAAATATGTGTTACTTGTCATCATGAAAATTAATAGTTCTATTATATCTACTTTCATAAAAGTTTGATCATCGATAACAAATTTAATTTCCTCTAACTAGTCACTACTCAAACAGGACTATTTTATTTTGCGATGCGCGATAAAATAGATACCTAATATTTTTTTTCGTATTTTCTCTTAATCCATTTGTCATATTTGCGTGCTAAGCACAGGGCCGGATTTAGGGGAGGGCAACCGGGGCTACAGCCCCGGGGCCTACACAAAAGAAACTTCGAAAAAAAAATCAAATTCAGATAGTGAACACTAGTAAACAACTTTTCCTTTCATTTTTTTTTGCGTTTTACCTTTACCTACAGTACTTTGTACAAACATGATTACATTAAATATTAATAGAAATCATCTAACTATATTTGTTCACTCCAATCAAGCAATAAGTAAAATATCAAAATCTCAAATGGCCCTGATAAGATCTTGCAATTTATTCTTCTTGCAATCTTGGGGAAGTATCTCAATGGCTCAATGGCTGAGTGGGGTGGTACTCGCCCGCAGCCTCGGAGGTTGGGTATTCGATTCCGTGTCTCGACTTTTTATGTTTGTTCTTTCAATAATATATATGTAATTTACATTACATTGAAATGGATTGCCGCAAAGTAACGCCTGATTCGATTAATTACCAAACATATTTGATTAACATAAAAAAATTTATTGTTTTTTTTCACAACATTCGTTTCATTACTAAAATCATTATAGGTAGAACCCTAGTGCATTCGTTCGATGACGCGCTTGCACGTGGGTCGCGCGGCGGGCAAAACAATCTCAACTCTCTGTGTGCGTACATAAGGTCTTTTAGTCTACTTACCCTTTGTCGCGGAATAGCAACGTTATTTACATTAGCTAAGGTATATTTGGGTTTAAAAAAATGATAGATAGTAGATTTTTCCTTCTCTGAATTCTCGGTTATTGAATTTTATCGTTGTAAATATGCTAAATCGATAGATATTTTAAATTGAATTATTTTTGAGTTTTCAGTGGGTTGTATTTTGAAGGAGGTTCTCTTTTTTGTTAAAAAGTAAGACGTTACATAACGTTTGTGATTTGTTTTTACATTTTTTTAACTCTAATTAGTAACTCGACTTCATGTAAAGGATATTAATAATTATTAATATAAATATGAGTAATTCGTAATTAGAAATTACTTACTGTAGGTAATAATAGGTCTTTACCTATGAAATTGCCATTCTGCAGTAATGGCCATTTCAAATCAAAATAATTTTTGTTTGGCTAAGAATTCTAATTTCAAATTAATTTTATTTTAAAAACATGGAATTCTTTTTCCAAAAGTAGTCATTTGTTTATTGATTAGTGTTACATTTTCATCGCATTTCAATCTTTTTCGTCATCATGGATTCGTTAAAAATTCGAGTAATTATGGAATATGAGTACCGTCGTGGCAGCAACGCGGCACAAGCGGCACGCAACATCAACGACGTTTACGGAGCTAACACTACAGACCAACGCACCACCTGTTATTGGTTTGCTCGCTTCCGTTCTGGAAATTTCAACCGGAAAAATGAACCTCGTGGTCGTCCGAAGACTTTGGTCGTCAATGACGAATTAAAGGCGATTTTGGAAGCTGATAATACACAATCTACGGCTGAATTAGCAGCAGCTTTCGACGTTAGCGTCAAAACAATATTGGTCCATTTGCGTCAAATTGGCAAGGTAAAAAAGCTTGCCAATGGGTGCCCCACGAACTCAATGATCGCCAGCGCCAAGTACGCGTCGAGACGTGCCTTGCACTGCTCAACAGACACACAAATGAAGGAATTTTGAACCGCATTGTTTCCTGCGATGAAAAATTATTTTTGATAACCGCAAGCGCTCAGCAAGTTGGTTGGATCCTGGTTCAGCAGCTAAAGAATGCCCTAAACGAAAACTTACCCCTAGAAAAGTGATGGTCACTGTTTGGTGGTCTAGCGCCGGTGTGATTCATCACAGCTTCTTACCAAACGGGGTGAGCATTACTGTAGATGTGTACTGTGAAGAACTGAACACAATGATGGAGAAGCTGGCACATCTACAACCAGCATTGGTCAATCACTCGTCTCCGCTGCTCCTGCACGACAACGCGCGACCTCATACTGCACAGCAGACGGTCTCCAAGTTGCAAGAACTGGGGTTGGAAGCTCTCCGTCATCCGCCCTACTCACCAGACCTTGCGCCTACAGACTACTACTTTTTCCAGAATTTGGATAACTTCTTGGCGGGAAAAAATTCAAATACAGTACACAATGCCTTTGAAGAATTTGTTGCCTCCCGTCCAGCTGATTTCTTTAAGAAGGGCATCAATAAACTGCCACTGCGTTGGCAAAGATGCATTGATTGCAAGGGTGATTACTTCGATTAATACAAATAAAAAATACATGAAAAAAATTTGTTTAAATTTTTTCAACAAAACGGCAATTTCATAGGTAATAATGTAATAATACCTAATATTAAAAATATGATAAATATTAGATACTGTCACAATATTATATATTCTTTGGTGCTGTCCTTACTTTGCATGTTTTTGTGGTAACTCTACTCTACATATTCTATCTTTATATCTACTATTCATATTATGAAAATATCAAAAAATTAACATTATCTCAGCTAGGAAGCAAGAGATTTAATATTTTAGGTGCGAATCCAAGATAAAATAACTTTTACAAAAATTTAAGTACAGTAGACTTTCTGATATTTCTCTTGTTTAATAGATGATTGAGTTTTTCTAATACACTAGTGTGTGAACTGAGGGACCCAACATAATGGTTGATATCTTTAAATTGCGCCGATAGATTTTTTTGAAATTTCGTAAAAAAATTAACAAATTTTTTACTAACATTCTACGTTGAATAATAAATTAAATAACCTAACCTAACCAAGAGCATGTCAGGGCATAAAAGGAGGGCTCCGTAACTATCACTTATATCGTTTTTTTTTTCAAATTACTTCAAAAGTTACTGTCCGATTTCGTTCAAAATAATTTTCCTAAAAAGTTTTTAGCATGATCTATCAGCATGGAAACTTACAAATTTCCATATCCTATAGTTTAGAAATGCCAGGGGGGGGGGGGGCAACTTATAGACCACTTTGGAGGCCGATTACTCGAAAATGGTCGACTTTGTAAAAAAGGCATGTATGAAACCTTACCTTTATTTTAAAATACCTATTCAACGATACCCCACACGATGGGGTAGAATGAAAAAATATTTTTCATCCCCACTTCACATGTATGGAGAGCCACCCCTAAAATGTAAAATTATTATTATTTTATGACTTCAAAATTGAGACCTATACACAGTCATTAACTAGACCAAATTTCATCAATTTATATTTATAATTACAGATGCTAGAAGCGCGCACAGACGGCCGGACAGAGCGAAACTACAAGGGTTCCTTGAGTATTACGGATCCCTAAAAAGTCATTAATATATCGCGAAATGCATTTGTTACTTTTGTGTGAACTGAGGGACCACAATTCGGTGGTTATAGATTGTTTATCTCTGATGATATGTAGTCTATAAACTTAAGTTCTACTAAAATTCTGTAGTGGATAAACTATCATTTTCCACATACTTTCCGAGATCTGGAAAATAGCGGTGTGTGAACTGAGGGACCACACTTTGTGGGCTGTTCCTGGGCTGTAGTTCTTAAACTATATTTTTACAAATTCCCATACATGTTCTACAATTTTTTTAGACTTCTACTAAAATTTGCTATACTTATTTTGGGGAAATTCAGGCGGGTCCCTCAGTCCACACGTACACCCTTATTCGAAATCATAGTGACTTAAAAGGCTGACGACGCACATTCTGCTGATGATTCTGACGTGGTAGTGCTTGTCTGTATAAACATGTTACACGTACCGTGCGACAGTCCGGCGGTGGGCGGCGCGGGACGGTCGCAGGGCGTGGCCTTGAGCCGCGAGCACAGGCCGCCGCTGTTGTGCTTGTGGTAGTTGATGAGCTCCGGTATGCTGGCGCAGCAGTGCTTGTCCGACAGGTAGAACTCACTGCGCGCGTTCTGCTTAATGTGGTAGTGCTTCGTTTGTGGGTGATTCCTGGAAATATTATGTTAATTTTATTATTAGCTGCAGTTCGCTACATTATTCGCAACTAACTTTAAAGCCTTTTTTCTTGAAAACTTATTTCAGAGGAAACGAAACTATATACTATCCATATAATTAAATAATAAAATTAAAATATAATAATAGAATAATAAAATTTTGTTCGAATACTATAACCATACAAACATAATATTATGATGATAGTTACCAAACGAAACAATAATTCAATTGCTAGTACAATTTTCTATACTTACACTTTAGTGAACAAGGAGAGCGTGTACATCCCCTTAGTGGAGGAGTTCCGCACGACGAAACAGCCCTCTTTGTCCTCCTGTTTAAGCAACGACTCGGCACGCTGTCGTGACATCTCGCCCACATACCATCTGAAATAAACGTTATTATATTTTGTTAAGTAAACTATGTGCGTTACGAAAAGTAGGAATGCATGTAAAGCTTCTGTTTCCGTGGTACAATTTGGGATGATTATAATCAGGCTTAAATTAGATGGTTATGGATTTAATAAGAGTAGTGGTCGAAATACGACCATAATTAATTTAGATTTAAGTTTGAACTCTGTTAGGGTAATTTTGTCAAAGCCTTTAACCTCCCACATACGCAAAAAAATACGTAAAAATTTTCATAAACGGACTACAAAGTTTTTTGCATCATGTATTAATATATACACATATTACATGATAACTTAATTTTATTTAAAAGAGTACAATGCTGAATTTATAAAAATGACATAAAATACATAATATTGATATCTACAGTAGTAACTACTTAAAATATTTACAAAATATAAAAGTACTAAAAAGAAAATTAATACACTAGGAAAACTTAAAAAGCTACAATAAAAAGAAATCTCCCAGGTCGTCCCCACCAGGCAGAGTACCTAGAAGGCTCTAAGTGTTTCTCCGCTGGTTTGCGATACTGACTTTTTGGGCCATATAGGTGCCGACTGCCGACTCTGGGGTCTCGGTCTCGGCCTGGGAGTTTCAACCCCAAACGGTTCAAATATGAGATCACCACTAAGGTTCTCATATTTGCGCCGCTTGAGGTTCTCCGTCTGATTGGCGGCCTGCATGCGGCCTTTTTATATTAAATTAATATAAAAATTAACTCACTCATATTTTTGCAGTCCTATAGTTTCCTTCTCCTTGACGTAATTACTTGGAATGTATCCCACGGACCTGTAATGAATATTAAAATATACAGGGTGTTTGGTGGAACGACGTCAGTCCGAGAAAGAGATCCGGGCTTTTAAACCCTTTGTATGCTCGATATTGGACCGTTTCTTAGATAATCGCCGGTAATAGTTTAAGACGTGGATGTGTACACACAATATTTTTTTCGTATCATACTTTTTTGCTGTTATGAGCTTTTAAAAAATTACTAAGAGTGAAGTCCTTTATTTTTGGATGCTTAATATTTTCACGAATTAATTTGTAACAAAAACCAAAAAGTATTGTTTCTTATAGTTAAAAAGTTGTTTCTTTATCGAATTCTAAATTTGATTTTTTTTGCGTATAGTAAACCGGAGGTGATGATTTCAAATCGATTTTTAAATGACTTTGACCTTTTTAGTTTTAAATATTTTAACCTTGAACTAAAGCTTTAAATGTGCTAATTCACAAAAAAAAGTGATCGCTAGTAGTTTAAGACTTGAGAGTCGACATAGAGAAATAGTAACACGTGTAGTTGATGAGCGGTCAAAGATTAGACCAGAATATAAACAAAATTCACGACCTCATTTTATTTTAGTTGTCCGCTTGAGGCTTTAGGGGCAAGCTACGTCTTAGTTTTTGTTTAGAAGGCATATTAATTTTAGCCGAATTAGACGAAGTGAATAGAATTATATACCCATGTTCATCTTTCACTTTCCACCAATGTTCTTGAGAATCATCTATTACTTCATATTCAGCACCCTGAAAAGTTAAATTGAAAAACTTTAATTAAATAATTTACATTCCCATTTTGTATTTTATATTATATTGTCCAAGCATTTAAATAAAATGTTTTTACTATTACAGTATTTAATTATAGAAATTTGATGAGCATATTATATTTTATTAGCTCTTAAATATTTTATACTTATATAATTCTAAAGTATTTACATACTTACGTAGAAGTTGTTTTTATAAGGTCATGCAAAGCTAACAATATTTTATGTTTCTTTAAATACTTACGACGTTATATACACTGGCGGACACATAAACTGCATCATAGTGCAAGAACACATTCAATCAAATTTTATTACGAAATATGCAAACTTTTTACATTTATTGGTATTGGAAAATAAAAGCTGGTTTATAAACACAAAAACAAAATCGAATTTAAATATGGTACTGTGACAAAAGAAATAAAATATTCTATAGAAGAGATCTCGTCAATTTACTAAAGATTAACTCGTTGTTACGTTAATGTTGTGATTGATGGTTATTTTTTTTTTGTTTTGTTACATGTTGAAATATCGTTACTAATTGTTTAATTGCTAGTCTGTTTTCATTTTAAACACGTTTTTCTGTCACGAATATGGACGTGTCGTCCGAAAAAGCCGCAAAAATTGTTGCTCTAGTGCAGCAAGGCCTAGACCAACGAACAATTGCTGCAGATTTAAATTTAAACCAGTCTACGGTTTCCAGAGTTTATGGAAGGTTTATGGAGACAGGTCCATTCAAAAGAAGACGTGGAACCGGCTGAACTCAGGTGACAACGTCTCATGACGACAGGTTTATTGTGACAACTTCCTTGCGAAATCGAATTTTAACGTCTATAAGCATTAAAAATGAGCTCCACCAGGTACGTGACGTAGCAGTTAGTGCACGAACCATAAGAAGAAGGCTAAAAGAGCGTGATATCACATCTTTCAGACCCGCAAATGGACCAAAATTGTCTGCAGCTGTCTACAGCAATTGTCACAGACAAGCTGGACTAAGATTTGCTCACGACTACTTAAAATGGACTGAAGAGCTATTAAATAAGGCTTCCGTATTATTCACTGATGAGTGTGTGACTTGTTTATACAGGGCTGATGGTCGCAGACTAGTCTACCGTAGACGAGGAGAGCGATATGCTCAAAATTGCATTGAGGAGAGGGTTCCATTTGGAGGCGGGTCTTGTATGGTTTGGGGCGGCATATCGATGGATGCTCGAACTGAACTTGTGTTTATTGACGCAGACACACATGGCCGTGGTAACCGTGGTTTAACATCACATCGCTATATAACGGAGATATTGGACCCTTATGTGGTACCTTTTAGCGGATTTATAGGCGAAAACTTCATTCTTTCATTCTGATGCAGGATAATGCTCGTCCGCACGCAGCGAGACAAATTGAGCAATACTTTACTCAGGTTGAGATTCGTTCCATGAATTGGCCAGCACGTAGCCCGGACCTCAATCCGATATAACACGTGTGGGCCAACCTAAAGAGCTGTATTTACAAGAAATCCGGTCCCAACAACGGTTAAGGAGCTCAGAGTTATTGATTTAGAGTAATTTGATTCTTTTAGTGAAAAAAGTTGACCTATACACACATGAATTGTTTTTTTATCAGATTAAGAACCAGTCCAGTAGCATTATGATTGAAATAAATCAAAATAGTTTGCACTTTCACTAATTATATTTCATTGAAAGTTATATTTCACTATGATGCAGTTTATGTGTCCGCCAGTGTAGTTTGTGCAATGTAAAAGGGAATGTGGTGTATGTAATGAGATATGTAATATAATACCTTCTCTAGAGACAAGTCGCCAGCCTCGATCGCTTTGAATGGGTACAGTGCGACCACAACTTTAATCCTTGGTTTCTCCTGAAAGTAACATGTATCGATTTACATCATTACACAATTTTCATTACCGTATCATAATAAAATCATATCTAAATTTTAATTCCATTACCAAACACAAGTACACAAGATATTTATCAACATCAACGAAATAACAAATGTATGAAATTCATACTTTATTTTATTCATTAAATAACAATGAACAAGAAGTCATCAAGTAGGATCTTAGTTAAGCTATTTATAGTTAAAGCGGAAACTGTACTGTACTTTTATTAAATATATTTTTTCAACCTACCTTTAGCTTAGCTGAAGGAGTGCCGGGGGGCGCGCCTCCCCCTGGCATGGTGACTACCGCTGTAAACAAAAAAAAGAAAAAATTATCTTAAAGAAAAAATTGCTTCTAGTAAACATGATAATAAAAACTGCATTGCATCTCTTAATATGTGTATCTCGTATGTACTGTGTGCACTGTACATATCATAAAAATGATGTTTAAATATTTTGTAACTACATATTCTAAATCTTTAAAATTGTGGAATATTTTTGTAATAAGTGTAAACCATTGCCATAATATTTATTCAAGACTCCTAGTATTTGACTCTTTTGTTGTTATATTTTTACACATTTTCTAAATAAGCTTAGTACATCGTCAGGGGCAACAATAAATAGGATGAGAATTTAAATAGTAACACAGACAAGGAGCTCATTTAACCGATCACTATGCACCGAACGTAAAAGGCCTTATAAACCTTGAGTTTTATTGTTAAACATCTAATCGATTGAAAAAGGTTTCGGACACATAAAAAAGTAGTAAAACATGTAAATACAAGGTAGTAACCCTGATCAACTGTTTAGTTTTAGAACAGTTATTTGAATAGTTTTATGAACAACAATATATATATTCTCATACTTTAGTATGAGAATTTCAACTGTAGAACAAATAAAATTTTAGTATAATTTACCACTCGGGTAATTAACAACTATAATATTGTTATATCACTTTAAAAATATAATATAAGGAAATAAACTAGAGAACTCTTTCTCCTTATTTTAATCTATACATATAATACAGATAAATAAATTGAAGTGTCTGTTTGTAATTTAAAATTGACAGCTTTTCACTTAATAAAAGTATATTCGGTGCTTACAATAAAATATAAATTTTTAAAATGTTTGTCTGTCCGTCTGTCTGTCTGTTTGTCTGTTTGTTCCGGCTAATCTCTGAAACGGCTAAACCGATTTTCACGGGACTTTCACTGGCAGATAGCTGATGTTATAAGGTCTAACATATGCTACTTTTATTTTAATAGGATTCCGTTCCCGTTAGTTCTATGCAAACGAAGTTGTGGGCATCAGCTAGTCTTATATAAAAAAATTGTATTTCCTCAAAATCAAAATTTCTTTTTTAGGGTTGCCTATCCAAAGGGTAAAAACGGGACCCAATTACAGAGACTTCGCTGTCTGTCTGTTATGTCTATCCGTCTGTTCATCTGTCCGTCTGTCTGCCACCATAATGTATCTCCTTAGCCGTAATAGCTAGACAATTGAAATTTTCAGAGACGTATTTAACAGAAATACGGTACAGGCATTAAGCCTGGAGTTTGTTTATATCTATACGAGGGCGGCACTGAAAATTTCGGGAATCAAGGAAGTGACACAACATTACTATTTAAAAATATATTTATTGCTTTTCGAAGTATTCTCCGCGAAATTTGACACATTTTTCCATACGATGGAACCAATCATTGAAGCAACCATTCCATTTGAAAGTTGTGGTCTCCAAAATGGCCGTTTTGTAGGCGTCCACAGCTTCTTCAGGTGATGAAAATCTCTGACCACGCAATTTATTCTTTATTTTAGGGAAAGTATAGAAATCATTAGGGCTTAGGTCGGGGCTGTACGGTGGATGGTCTAATAATGATTTCTTGCTCTAAAAACTCTTTTGTTCTGTGCGCGGTGTGAGAACTCGCATTGTCGTGATGGAGGACGATGCGGCGGTTGCAGTTCTTTTTACGGAATTCAGAAACGACCTGTGGCAAACAAATGTTAGCATACCATTCTGCATTAACCGTTCTTTGTCCCTCAAGAGGAATAGTCGCAACATGGCCGGTTTTGGAGACAAACGTGGCCACCATTTTTTTTGCAACACTCCGTGAACGAACAATTTTTGTTGGCTTTAACTCATTTTCGAACACCCAAACTCGTGACTGGTTTTTTGTTTCGGGTTCGTACGCGTATATCCAGGATTCGTCACCTGATACGATGTTGTATAAAGCATTTGAGGATCCTGCGTGGAATTTTTCGAGAGTTCTGATGCACCAAGTAACGCGAGCCGCTTTTTGCTCTTCACAGAGCAAATGCGGTATCCATCGGGAAAACAACTTTTTTACACCTAATTGTTCATGCAAGATTATTTGTGTTTGACTCATGCCAATGTCTAAAGTTTCCTGAATTTCGCGGTATGTCACATGTCGATCGTCCTCAATCAGCTTACGCACAGCATCAACGTTTTCTTGGGTGACTGCAGTTTTTGGACGACCTTGACGGGGATCATCACTGAGCTTGACACGTCCACGTTGAAATTCAGCAAACCAGCGATAGATTGTGGTTTTGGATGGGGCTTCATCACCAAATGCAGAAATCATCCGGTCAACACTCTGTTTTTGTGTTAAACCACTTCGAAAGTCATAATAAATCATCGCTCTAAAATTTTCTCGAGTCAATTCCATTTTCTCAACGACTAAACAAGTTTGACAAGACCTTGTGACAAGACCGAGAATCTTTTTTTAAATAAATAAACGGTATTCGATTTTTAAAACCAAGGAGTTTTAAATTAAAAAGATTTTAATATGACAGGAACAGTGGAAATATTCCATTCCCGATACTTTTAGTGCAGCCTATGTATATAAAAGAAAGTAGTTTTAGTTACACTATTTATAACTCTAGAATGGCTAAATTTCGGCTTGATGATTTGGCTTGATTTGGCTAAAAATTGGTGGGGAGGTAGCTTAGAACCAGGAGACGGACATAGGACTTTTATCCCGTGACATAAAGTTTATAAAATGTGTGATTTGATATGGAAATTTACAAAGCAATGGAAAATCTCATGTTATAATTTAAAGATAGTAAAAACGGATTGCAGTTCCAAATTAGCGAGACGCTAAAACTTGAGACCGGCTGGACCGATTTGGCAAATTTTGGTCTTGAAATTTAAACAGTGAGAAATATTAGAAAAATTGCGGGGAAAATATTAACACTATATTTATAGGTGTGACAGAACAACGTATGTCGGGACAGCTAGTTAATAATATTTAAAAAAACCTTACATCACACACTTGTTCATTCTATCGCATCTTATAGTATCATTATCAGTCTGATAGAAGTTAGAACCTATATTGGTAAGCATTTAATTTTCCCATTTAATTTAAAATAAATTAAAGAGATTTAAATCCATTCAAACCAAAGATTACTAAATTTAAAAAGAAGATTATTTTGCCTACTAAGATCACATCACAGATATTCAAAACATCATTAAATTATGCCAGAAATAAAAATATGGCCAATTATATTTTGCTTGCAGTGTGCAAGCAAAAAGTTACGTAAAGCGCTTATGAAGATACATCATTCGTGCTGAAGCCAACGGTAACCTCATTGTAGACTAATGCACGTGGGCATCAAAAAGAAAGTAGAACCTTCCACGAATGAGGCAGATGTATCATGCATCTCCATCTATACGCGACATAATATAATCGAGTCATAACAAAAGCATATTTAAATATTTATAATCACTCATTAAGGTTTGAAAAAGGATTGGAGGCAAAGCTGGAATGACTCAAAAATTGCTATGTCTTCCTTCCTAATTCCTTCACAAAATATGTACATAAGCGTAGTAAAAAAAACAATAAGGCAATAAAAAGGAAATACGTTAGTAAACTTAATTCCAAGTATCTATGGATCCTCTGCCACATAAAAGGAATGGATGATACAATAATTGTAATTTGTTACTAATAATTCGGTTGTATTCGTAGTTGGTTTTAGTAAGGTACGATTGTGATCTGGTCCTCTATCTAGTCTCTACATAACAGAAGCCAAGTCGGGGTAACATATTGTAAGCTCCTTATTTATCCTTAGTAATTAATATTGCAGGTTGTCAATAAAATGCGCGTTTATTGAATATCAATCATCAGGAAGCGGAAGTACAATCACTAAACAACAACTTAATGTTACTGATATTTACCAGGTAAAAATTAAAAAGCGTATTGAACAAAAAAGCCAAGTGCGAGTCGGACACGCGTACGAATGGTTCTGTGGCATTTTAGCAAAAAAAATTACATGTTATTTTTGTACGAAGTTTTCCAAGTAAGCGCATTTCACAGGTATGAAATATGAATGGCCCAATATTTTACATGTTTACTACATATTATTTCGTTTGTCAAGGAAGCGCATTTTACACTGTATCTCCTGAACTAACAAAGTAATAAAAGCCGTTATAGTTTTCTTTTAAAGTTCATCAAATGGACTACCATCATTAATTTTTTCAGATTTTTCGAGCCAGCCGAAGATTAGATTTTTTATTTTATTTTAGGACAAAAGAGGCGGCTTCTGACTCTCATGTGTGCCCACTGCCAAAAAACCGCAAAATACAAATTACCTATACGTTAAATGCTTTGTATAATATAATTAAACATAACTCATAAGTTATGACGGCCCACTAACGTAACTCTTTTGAAGTTATATTCGTACAAACTGAGCATAAATTAAACCTATATTTATTGAACCGTGTAGGCTCGCGATGAAAATGAAAGTGAAGAAAACCGTTATGTGTTACAAAATAGTTTTATGGAAGTTATTTTGCCGGTTTCTAGTTTATTGTTATTTGGGAGAATCCAACTCGTGGATTTTGTAGTTTGTTTATCCATATATACAAAAGAGAGTACGCGTATAACTTGAGGTTAAGTACACCAAGTGTGGATTGCTACATCCAGCAGTATTCACATAATTATATTAGATAGAATTTAGAAAACGTTTAGAAAATACTTATGGCTCGATAGGTTTATAGTTTAAGAATAGTGATAAGGTTGAAATGTTTTTCTACTAAAAATTCCACCCTATTTGTATTAAAATATGAATACCGGAGGTACCTGACATTTATGTGCTCATTGCTAAGTCACCACATAGTAATCCTTACTAATATTATAAATGTGAAAGCGTGGATGTTTGTTACGCTTTCACGCGAAAACTACCGAACGGATTTTGATGAAATTTGGTATGGTTGTAGTTTAGACTCTGGATTAAAACATAGGCTACTTTTTATCCCGAAAAAGTAGTGTTCCCGAGGGATACTATATTTACGCGGGCGGAGCCGCGAGCAACAGCTAGTAAATTATAAAAAACAAATTATACGCACAGTAAAAAAATAATAATTATGTAGACTATCTTGAATTAGATTTGGCTTCTACGATATCTTAAAACTTATTGCAAATGTTTTTGGCTTTTTACCCGACTGGATTGTGTTTTTCGCGCGTATCTTGTATGTTTGTAAATTCCTTTATTCCCACGTATCTTTCAAACGGCTGGATTGATTTCGACAATTTAGGTATCGTTAGATTTGTCTCAAAAACCCAAGTGTCCTTAGATAGCTAGTTGATAGATAAAATTCAAAATGGCTGATTTTGGCGACAAATTGTAAGTAGACTCTAAAAAATTATTAAGATTAAAAATTTAATCAAACCTATCGAGTTGGGTATCAAAATAAAGGAAATTAAAAAGAGATTTCAAAAATATACATACACGTCATGTATTTAAATTTTATCAGGAATAATGACAACCATATTATAATTCAATCATTCGCATACTGCATACAAATAGTCGTTTCTTTTTTTCACTTAGGCTTTCAGCTCATAGTGTAGTCTGTTTTCTCAATCTTTTTTCGGCATTTCTAGTACGTTAAGAGACAAATTCCTAAGGTATTTGTCTTTTTTTCGCAGTCGGGATTTTTTTCCATTTAACGTTTTTGGGGTTTTTAGATTATCTACAGCTCACTACATAGTACAGACTAGTTTCAAGTATATATCTACAGCTGTCCTTAGTAATGCGGTTTAATAACCGCCTAATGGCTTTAATAGCATTAGCAATTCACTTCCTATTTTTTTTTAATGGCAAGTAATATTTATCAATATCAATAACAAGAGGACCAAGGCTCTCTGTCCTTATGTACTTCCCTGCGCGCAAAAGAACAAACGCTTTCTTGAAATAATTAAATAACATAATAATAATATATATTATTGTGTTATTTAATCATGATTTGTTAAAGTAAACCTGTAATAAATTATCTGAGAGAAAAGCACATTTATTTATTTACCTTGATACTAACTACACGACTGGTGTTTAAAATTATATGTTTTTATATATTGAACAAAATCATGACTTGTTTTTACGTTAATTATCATATACGATCATGTATTACTAATCTAATGGAGCCGTACAAGGCTGTATCATTAGCTCTGCATGTCTAAAAATTGATTAATTTTAAAGGTACTTGATGAGTGATGAGTCGCTTTTTGTCATGAAATTAAATTACCAGATAAGGTGTTTTTTGTACAGCTTCAAAAACAGATGAAAAGTCTAGACTGTTCGTATATTTTAAAACAAATACAACAATTTATCTTTAGGAATAAACGGTAGTTAACACAGTAAACGTAATTAGTATGATGACCTTTTAAAATACTTACAAAAAGTTGCGAAAACTTAACCACATTTACTTTTCATATTAATTTTTGTAAATACTTGCAAATTCCTACCTTATGTTTGTTTACAATAGCGATTGTGTAATATCCAACACTGTAAATAACGTGTAAACTTATTTTCCGTATTGAAAAAAACTTTAATTCACACTGTTATAACTTAAAAACACAGAATACGTAACATACACCTGACCACGACAAGAAAGTGAAGTGCAGCGAAATAAGTGAACGCAAACTAAAACTGGTGCCTCCGAGGCCACAGGAAAAAAAGGTCACTTTTAATGCCGTACCCTCTAACGCTGGTAGGAAGGACGATAGCGATAGACACGCTATTTTCGACTTCTTTTTGGTAACCATTGGTTCGTCTTCGGACTTCGCCTGCAACATGGAAAACGACCGGATGTCCGCGACGCACACAGCACACTGCCGCGGGCCGCCCGCGCCGAGTCAATGCACCGGCCGCAATAAGGAGAGGCACACAATACGCTCACGGAGGGCACATATTCTGTTCGAAACTATATTCCACAGTCCACTGTTTAATCGCTAGGCAACAACAAACTTTTTAGACCTACTATTGAAGACCTAGTTTATACAAACAAGGTACTGTATGTAGAATTTGCAGCGCTTGTATGCAATTTTTATATGCAATTTTTTACGCTTATATGGTATAAACTGCTATTATTTTTCAGCGTTTACTCGCAAGAAGGAAGGCGAACAGTCGTATCAAAAAGAAAATTTGTTCAAAATAAAATTGTCCTTTACAAAAAAGTTACAAAGGAAATATTGAAGGAGAGTCTGCTCTAACAATTTGAACTTTTCAAGCATACGGCTTCATTATGAAAACGTTTTTCAGGAGTAAGTACTCCGCGGCGGGCGGTAAGTATCTCTCGACTCTGTGTAAGCCGAGAGCGGTTGAGTTATCGGAGCTTTATGCTCTACAACTGTGATCCTCGCTTTATCAACGTTTCCCTTCATTCGTATTCGAGTATGAATCCCTCTTTCCATGAATTTACAGCCTAAATCATAATATATAAATTATATTTCACTCAGATTATGAAACATGTTATTTTATAATCTGAAGTTTTTATTTAGTATTTGAGAGTATTCTCTACATCCACAGAAAATATTTTTAAAGCTAATGAGATTAATCATTTTTACTATGTAGTAACCTATTCTGTATAAAATAAGCATAATAATATGTATTGCAATTTTCAAGCAATGATTTAAAACTAAGGATTGGCTACGAAGTACCTACTACATTTTACAGTAAAAAATCTTCATACAATATTACGCAATCTTGATTTCAGAAGATTTTGTTACTTTTAAGCGGACTGATTAAAGTGAAGAAATCAAATGTCAAGATGACTAATGTGAAACCTCGACTGGCCCAAACCACCCCAAAAGTAATTTATGTGTGGACACTTTTTGCCTCGACATGCCAAATCTACAATATATAGGTCTATGTTTGCATGTAATACTGTTAGCGATGTAAACGTTCAACATATTATGGATCAGCAATAATATAATATTATTATATACATCATTTTAAAAATAGCACAAAATATTGATGTAAACAGATTTTCCTAGTGTCATGGTGAACAACGACTTACAAACCAGTAAGAGGAGATGGTCATACACGGCCTACATTTTGCCGTAGGAGCTCAGTTCGTGTTGTCTCTTTCGCGCTAAACTAACTGTACCATACGCGATAGAGACAGAAATACGGCGATTCTAACATTAAATAACTTAAAACATGTTTTTTGGTATTGGTATATAAACTTACGGAAATTAATAAAATGAAAAAGACGTATATAGACATAATTTTAAATAATAAATATTTCATTCATTTAAAATATAGCTTAGTAGGTTCTCTTTTCAATCCAATAATGTTGAGCAACTCCAGATATTTTAATTAATGAGCATAATACATAGACGACTTTATTAATGAAACTTATGAGTCTGAAATCTGAGTAGTAGCATTGTTCAAAATATAATGTAAGTATACCGTTTCACTTTCAAAAATGAAAGTAAGTAGTTGCGACACAAAAAATTGGGACATGCGTCAACCGAGACTAAGTAATGACACAGCTGTAATGGATCACCTGAGGGCTGAGATATATGGGTGGACCCGACCCACATGACTCAGCCTTGTGAAAATATATTCCTTCCTAGCTCTTATACTTAAGTAATCAAGGTATTATATTATTCTGGATGAAGTTTTTCCAAAAAAAAATCATCATACTTACAGTAATGTAAGTGCAACTTAGCAGTGGATATTGTGTTATCTTAACTTTATAAATATTAGACGGTTTCTGAAATTGGGATACGCGAACCCCCAGGGGTTCCCCATTCGACGGTAGGTTCGGTTCGCGACAAAAATTGCGCAATGGCGGCTTGATGACTAGCGGGCACACGCGGAACTGATGCTGAGTCTGAATTGAGGTTAAAATTGGCCAAAATCAGCCCTCCATTTGTGTGAAGAAACAAGCCCACCAATTAATAACTAAGATTATTAGACAAATAAATTAGTAGTAAAAGATTTTTTCACAAACACCTTTGCAAAATTTTTCGCTAATTCAACAAACATAACATAATTATCATAACGGTATTGTCCGATAAGGCGAGAGATCCGTTTTGACGACGCGTGTAAAATCGGTAATGCGTCGTTTACGTCACTATAACGCGTCTGTCACCCACAGTTTCCTATTGGCAATAAACAAATCTATCACAGCGCCGCGTGCCATTGATCGGATATGGATATTAATTTTCAGACATCGATTTAAGGATTTTTTTTGCTTTATTTTATTTTTTTGCTCGTCAAGCTAACAAAGCAGAAGTTATAACCGACTGAGCATGTTTAATTAAAATGGAGCACAAATCCAAACGACCTTGTGATGACAAAAATTAAAATCCGCTGTAGCCTAGGTACTTGGGAGCCGACTTTCGACTTCCGATTAAATGTGTCAAAGCCGAATTCGAAAACGCCGGAGTAGACAAAAATGTCTAGAAATCAAAAAGCATAGAGTCAAGTTGATGATTAAAATTATATAAACTAGCGACCCACCCCGGCTTCGCATGGGTGCAATGTAGTATACATAATGTAAACCTTTCTCTTGAATCACTCTGTCTATTGCTGAAAGTTAGCAATAGATAGAAGTTATAAGCAATAAAATCCGTTGAGTAGTTTAAAAGATCTAACGGCGATCAGGAAATGAAGCGACTTCATTTTATACTATGTAAGGATTGGTATCCGATGAAGACCTCAAGTATAAGAATGTGTCACGATTTATAATTCAGAGGGAACCCATTCACCCAATAGTCACCATAAGTTTACAATATGTACGGACGGATAGATAAGTGTAACTAAGCGGTAGCTGCTCTATGTGCACAACACAGAACGCATCCGCATTATGTGCGTATCATGATGATTTTACATAATTACATTTAAATGTTAAATTAATATAAGTACGGCTTTTTGTTAAATAACCAACCTACTATCCTTATTATTTTACTAGCTGTTTCCCGCGGCTCCGCCCGCGTAAATACAGTATCTCTCGGGAACACTACTTTTAACTACTCTTCGGGATAAAAAGTAGCCTATGTTTTAATCCAGAGTCTAAACTACTACCATACCGAATTTATATAATAAGTAACAAACATCCAAGCTTATACATCTATAATATTATAGTAAGGAAGTAAGGATTTATAATTAAAATTTCATCTTCAATATAAGACGGTTGCGGTGAGAAAATTATTCGGAATGTTACACGTCTTGTATATTTTTGTAGATAAGCTGGAAGCAGGACGTACCCCACGTTGGACAGAAAGATGCTTGCCGTTGTGGGTGTATTCAATGGGTGTTCAAAACACCGGCTATGCCTCGGCTGGCCCCGGTGCCGACAGCGCAGAGGTAATATAATATAACCGAGTTTCGTACGCACATACATTTTTACGCGTAATGGAAAATGATGGATGGCTGAAATTGGCTACTTTACCTTGCTTTTATTTATGTCCTAAACGCTTCATAATTTTTTCATTACACAAAAAAAATAATTGGAATCCTAAAAACCTACAAAAAATATATTTTAAGAATACGCTTTTTAAAAACCACTGTAAACATGTTGATGTTAAACGCCATGTTGGTTGATAGATGATCTGTGCAGTGACGTCATACTAGTACTATTTGTAATCTGTGCTATAAGTCCGTAGTAGTAAAATGGCGGTATGACGTTCCGTTTGACGTTTTGACATAATTAACTTTAAAAGTCATGAACTATTTATTTACAGAAACACGTTCCGTTTCACTACTACATATGCGTTTAGTGAGTTTGTGTCGTCACATCCTTGCCGGAAGTTACTACGAGGTTTTTCATCAGTAGAAATTAAAAAACAAAAATACATATCTTCAAATCTACTTTATTTTACAATTTATAATATATGTACATATATACAAGTTTTTAATTTATGATATCGCTAGAATACGTTTTCCTAAGCCAAGTACTAAAGGAAATACTCCTTCAATGTATGAAATTAAATGAGTCATGTAGGCTATTCCCAGATTCAAAGTTCCAGATATTTAGCTGCAGTACTCACCCAAGACGTTGTTGTTGGGTGGCTGCTCCCGCAGTATGAGCTCGAGGTCGGGCTCTGGCAGCGGCCACACAGCGGCGAGCGCGCAGCCCGGCGCCGCGCGGCGCTCCGCGTCGCAGCACGCCCAGCGGCGCGCCGCCCACACGCCCGGGTGGTAGCGCGCACGGCGCGGGTTGGAGATGCACACTAAACAGGGAATTTTTGTAATTATTTTTCTATAATTTCTACAATATATTCTACAATAGACGCTTTTATAATTCATAATACAGGGTGGCCCATAAGTCCTTTGAAATTTAAATTACGAATAAAATTCAAACGGTGCGCAAGAATGGCGCGCGGGGTAGGGGGGAAGCACCAACGGTCTTTCGGAATTCAGTCGCCATGGAGCGTTTCACTGGTGCGGACCGTGCTTTTTGTGTGCGCGAGTTTTATCGCAACAATAATTCTGCTACCGTTGCGCGACGTAAATTTCGAGAACATCACAATTTACGCAACTTTAACGACACCCCAAGTATTCAAACGATTAAGAACTGGGTTACTAAGTTCGAAGAGAGTGGTTCTACGTTGGATAAGAAACGGTCAGGTCGACCAAGGACATCACGCACGGAAGAAAACATCGACGTAGTGAAACAGTCAATTCGTGAAAATCCTACCCAGTCTACTTGTAAGCGTTCCAGTGCATTAAACTTATCGAGAACTTCATTACAGCGGATTTTAAAGAAAGATTTACTTCTTCACCCTTACAAGATTCAATTAGTACAGGAATTAAAAGATACTGACCCTATGCACAGACTAAATTTTGCAAATGAAATGTTCGACCGCTTTACATCGTTTAATAACGTGTTATTCTCTGATGATTCACTTCCACATCAACGGCCATGTCAACAAGCAGAATTGTCGCTACTGGAGTTGCGAAAATCCGAATCGCAAACATGAAAGGCCCTTACATAGCCCTAAAGTGACAGTTTGGGCGGCTATGTCAGCGCATGGCATCATAGGCCCTTACTTTTTTGAGGACAGCAGAGGTCGCGCGGTTACTGTTGATTCGCAGCGCTATGTGTCAATGATCGAGAACTTTTTTGCACCAGAGTTGCAGAATTTTCCAGTCTTCAATACGCGGACCTGGTTTCAACAGGATGGAGCAACTGCCCATACCTCTAACACCGCTATGCCCGTCGTTCGTCAACTTTTCCCTAGTAAAGTTATCTCTCGAAGAGGAGATATTGCCTGGCCACCACGTAGTCCGGATCTGACCCCAATGGACTTTTTCTTATGGGGTTATCTTAAGAGTAAAGTGTATGAAACCAACCCGCGGTCAATCGATGTCTTGAAAGAAAATATTCGAAGTTACTTGCCGCGCAGTGATGGACAATTTTAGACGTCGCTTAAGGAGTGCCACGACCGTAACGGATTACATTTAGACGATGTAATTTTCAAAAAATAATTCCCATTTTATTAGGATTACTTCAAAATAAAAACCTTTTTCATATTGTAATTAGTTTTTTTTTATGATTTTTTTTACATTTCAAGAGACTTATGGGCCACCCTGTATGTACTATAATGTATGCATCTATAAGCGATATGGACTCCGGATCATCATACCGCCTGGAATTAGCTTGTTATCTCATTTCTCAATCTCCTATTTGGTGTCCTCGGTGGGCCTTAGTTCCCACCGAGGTGTAAGGGCTAAGGTCAAGAGTTCAAGCCTTGTAATTATTCCTTCCTGTTATACAAAGTATGGCCCTTTATGTTTCTTACGCCATGCCAGTTGTACTAAGAGGAACTGACATAGACTCGTAGCAGTTGTAGAATGTAGAAGTTATCAAATTGTTACATTTCAAATGTTCAATTTTTAACACGGAATATATTATTATCTGAATTATTATAACCATCGTAGTCATTTAGACTATATATCAAATGATAATTTTGTGTCTACCAGCGTCCAGCACTTTGCTCATAGAAAAAAAAATCTTACTTCATCAGCTAATCATTAAACTTGTATAAGATTTGTTGGTAGCTTGTATAACTTGTATAATGTATAAGCATCAATTTATTCATTTATAAGTGTTGTACGTTACATAAATGCATGTCCGCACTCGGCATTATAAATGTCAACAATCAACATGTATGGAGAAATGCTGATACAAGGAAAATGATGAATCATCCTCATATGGGAGACTTTCCCCATTGTGATGACTCGGCATGTGCGATTGTACTTACCGGTAGGGATGGCAGACGTCCTGTATTTCCCGGGACAAGCGCTTTCCCGTAAATCGAACGATCTAGGGTTAAAAAGTACTCAGTACTCAGGCACACAATGCTCGCAATGTCCCATACACATTACACATACATGTGAGATCGGACGCCCTAAAACTAATCAACTCGCTCGATCCTCAGAAAATTAGTCACTAATTTTTTTTGGTCCCACAAAGGCTAAAAAAATATCTAGCAGCCCTTACTTACCGGTCCGTAAGTCGTTGATCCAGGTCAGTCTTTCCCTCTGCTCTCGGGCCGCGAGGTACAATGTGTAGTCTGTGTTCTGTTCCGTGTACCCCACCTGCATCAACACGATACATGAATCAGACATGGCTCGATTTTTTATTTTCTTTGCTTTAAGTTCACTTGTTAATTGAAACGCATTTTATAGTAAATATCCCTTCCAATTAATCTAAAAGTTGGGAGCTAACTTTTACTTTACTTTGTTTAATTGGATCTAAGTTGCAGTTGCTCGGCTACCCTTGATATCTAATGTACGGAAAAGTTACTGAAAAATTGAAAGTTTAATTTATATAAAATAGCTTACGTACTATAAATATTTATCTTTATCTATATTATGTACCAGACGTAGGTGTGTTGGTGTATATGTAGGTGAAGGTTGTAGATGTAGTTATTTATTTATTCCAGATCATAGGTAAGCAACGTGTGTAGGGACAAATAGTAGTGTATAAAATTTTACTGTGGCTTACTTGTTTTAGAAAACCGTATTTATGTACCGTAGAAGAGATTATGTAAGTACAATTATTATAAGTGCCTCGCTAATGTTGCAAAAATCTATAACAAATTAACTGAGCCACCACAATTAAGGCTGCGACTATATGATCCGGAATCCAGAAGGACGGGAAAAATTCAGAGCATTAAAACTATCACTCTGAGGTATTCATACGATAGAGCTGAAAATCGAACACAATAAAAATATCACTCTGAGGTGTTCATACAATAGAGCTGAAAATCGAACACACAATTAGTTTCGAGTCAATTGCTCGACACTTCAATTTTCAACTTTATTGTAATAATTCAGAGTTCTATTTTCAGTGCTCTGAATTTTCCCCGTCCCGCAGATTCCGAATCATATAATCCAAGCCTAAAAATTGACGATATTAGCCGATGCCGAGGCTCAAACAATGTGTAGACTGATTGTGCTTTACCTGGAAGGGATACCTGTAGGCGCGGCTCTTCTCGTTGTCGATGTCCGCGATTTGTTTCGTCAGTTCTCCTTGAGCCTGCTCCACAGTATGTATGGTACTCGTCGGTATCCTTCCGCGTTCTTTTCTTTTCTAAATAAAAGAATATTGATTTGATTAGTAACAGATTTAAGGGCGTCACATACGACGAAGATACTATAATATTTTGTCTCATGACGTCTGGAATTGGCTGCATATGAATATATAGTATCCCAGCCGTCTGTGATAGTTCATACAAACTGTTAAAGCAAATGATACTTAATCATAACATAAAATATTATAGTCGCCGTCTGTGACACCCCTAAGAAATATTTAAGGGTCGTTCATTCAAAATGCACTGCTTACTTCGAGTCACAGATTGCTTAGGAAAAGAATATAATATTTATATTCATAGTTATTTGAATACCAAAATGCGTTTCAAATCCAGTTAAACTTGGTTACTTTTTTACATAGTGCATACCACATAACATCTGTAACTCAATGAGAGGGCTAACAAGTTGAAGAAGCGAGCTTTAAGTAAGACGCCACCGCCATCCATCGACTGAACGTTGGCAACTGGCATCTTTTATTGAAAACATTTTTAAAAAGATAAAGAAATCTAAGATCATAAATTAACTTTAAGATTTGCTGACACTCCTATCCTCACACTTTCTCTATGCGGCGAACAACATACAATGTATGAAAAAGCCTGTTTTTGGGGCAGGACTTAGATTGCAAGAGCCTAAATGGCGAGCGTTACTAGTTCCAGATCAAAGCTATCAAAATTCAAAATAGAACGCAACGATTTCAAACTTCCATTAAAACAGAGACCGTGTCCCACAAGGAAAAAATGTCCTACTGAAACGTATGTAGGTCGCCCCAATAAACTTTAATAATGTACATTTTTACACAGGCAAAAGACTTTCACGTTGACTCGACGCGTGTGAAGGCCTTTTGTGTATACTTTCAACAAAGCGTGATAAGAAATTAGACATTACGGAAGGACCAACAAGATCAGCTCGTTCCAATTTCTATACTAGCCACAAGCTACCGTATTTTTGGCAAGGTAAATAAATCATCAACTAAATAATATCATTTTTTTAAACTATTTAGATTAGTAAAAAAAACAGGAGTAACAATTAGTATATGAATTTAATATACCTACTGGCAACGGAGATTAAACATTAAGACTTAATTATGCCCTACAACCTGTTGGCCGTGGCTCCGCCCGCGTAAATACAGTATCCCAAAGGAAAGTAGCCTATGTTTTAATCCAGAGCCTAAACTAATACCATACCAAATTTCATCGAAATTCATTCAGTAGTTTTTGCGTGAAAGAATAACGAGCATCCGTCCATCCATCCATCCATCCATCCATACATCCATCCATCCATCCTCACAAACTTTCAAATCCTACCCATATTACAAATGAAAAATTTTGTGAAGATGGATGGATGTATCCGGATGGATGTTTGTTACTCTTTCACGCAAAAATTACTAAACTAATTTCGATGAAATTTGGTATGGTAGTAGTTTAGGCTCTGGATTAAAACATAGGCTACTTTTTATCCCGAAAAATGTCAGTGCTCCTTTGGGATACTGTACTTACGCGGGCGGAATCGCGGGCAACATCCAGTTTATAATATTAGTAGGATATCCTATCCTTAGGTTGGGCCAAATTACATATCCTAATCCTAATTTTTACCCGACTACGGCGAAGCCAAAAGGAAGGGTAATGATTTTGGCAGTCTATGTATGTATATATGTATGTATGTATGTTTGTTCCCACGTAGCGTCTAAACTACTGGTACGATTTTAATAAATGAGGTGTCAATAGATTCGTAATGATGCCGCGGGTAACATAGGCTATACATTTTTGTTTCAAAATACCATCAAAAAAAATTAAATCGAGATAATTATCACATGTTTGGTATCACATGTAAAGTCTAGGCAAGCACACTACAAATATTTACATAATTTGTATATATATTATATTATATCATATTGCTTAAGTCAAAATATACGTTTAAAATACAATTCGTACAATATTTGTCCAATTTTCTAACATTACGTATAATAAGACTATAAATATATAATTTATATATTATGTTCCTTCATAACATTATAATTTTTTACAGGCAATACATAACAAACTAAAAAAATTAAATAACACCTATATTGTCAAGCAGTGAGCGAGCTGATGATGATGAATTATAGCTAAGACCACTCTTAATTATGTCAGCTTTCAAACAAAAAAACTAGATCAAAATCGGTTAATTGGTTTATCCGATTTTAATAAGAAAATGAAGATGAAATCAATTACTAGCACTTTTATTACTCACTCGTTCGATAGATGTCACTATACGAGTCTTAAATTTTTCTGAATCGCGGTATCGTTGTGTTTAGAAGTTTTATATATTTTATATATTAAATATAATATATAAATATCATAAAAAAAAACACAAAATTGTATATTGATATAATTATTTCCACTACAATTATTGTGTTAGATCAAAATACGATTAAAAGTGAATACCTAAGTGATATAATTGCATTCGTGAAATGAATGAATGTTGAATGATCTCTATTGCGTTTATTGAATATAAATTATAAATAGTTATATTTTATAAATCGTTCTTTGAGTTTGAATCAAGTCGTCATTTACTGTGTATGCTATGGTTAGTTCATTTTAATTTCAGTTTTTCAGTTACTTTATTACCTGTAAATATATATGTAAAAAAAATTGCCCGCTTGTTAATAATTTGTAAAAAAATAGTTAGATTGGAAAACGGAAAAATATTAAATAAAAAAATAAGTTTAAAAAACTATAACCCGACTATTACGAAGTCGGGTAGATCCGTGGTCGCACCCCTACTGTTCGGAACAGTCGATGTCAAAACGCAGCCGTCTGTAACTATCTTGGGGTATGCATGTCTACATGACGATACACGCAGTTTCAGTTTATACCTAGACGTCACGCATTTCGGTGTGAACTGACGCTTAGAAGACGCCATTAGTGTGTGCGACTACGGCTCTACCTTGACCATTTTTGTAACTATGCATTTCTGGATTTCTATTCAAATTATTTTCTTGTTTCGGCCTTTTTAGACCCCTTTTTTTACGTAGTCGGGTTATAGTTTTTTTTATAAAAAGCGTTTTGCAAAATGGCAACCCAAAAGAAACAATTAAAATTTTGACGTAAGCATAGTTAAAAAAAAGTTAATGTTAAGCAGGAAGTATACGGCAGTCCAGTGTCAACAAGCGATAATCTCGTTGCCGGCTCACTCGGGCTATGACAGCCGCACCAAATCAAAAGCAACTGCATTTTGCACATTTTACACCGGCTCAAAGCAGTTTTATATGTTTAATGGGTTATATAACGAGTACAGTGATAGATAAAATTATTTTGTTAATTTTAATAATAAGAATAAACATTTATACAACAATCACACTCACATTATCACAAAGAATCGACATTAAACATAAACAATCACGATAAGATTACAAATAACAGAAATAAAACGGACATTTGCCTAATCACCTAGAAAAGAGAACAGATTATACATAATACTAACAAATAACAGCCAAATAACAATTAATAATTGTAAAAAAAAAAACAGGTATAAGGCAGTGCAATTCGAACGGCTGTCGAAAAGGACTGCACTCAGGTGTACGATCGCGGCATAGTACTCAACTATACCGCAATCCCTGATTATGATTGTGGTTCGATTAATACTGAGTGATATGGTTTATTTCCATACAAAAGGGGGGTTATATTTTAACTACTTATTTAAGTGTGTATTTGCATGCCAATTTGGCTATATTGACGGGTTTCAAACGGTCATGGGAAATCATAAAATTGAATAAATTATGGTTATTTTAATTGTTCAAAACTTCTCTGTATACTTTATTAGATGTAATGTTATTATTTGGTACCAAAATATATTGTCTTTCAGGAGTTCCAACCCGAGATAAGGAAACATCAACAATCTAAATATAATTTCCCTGATGCTTAAAGCAATTTATTTGTACGTGTTGTATATGAAAAAAAACCGTCTAATAGAAATATCACTTAATAGATTACGGCACGGTCGCCGGTCGCGGTTCCATGCCTATGTCCTATTATATCATTAACCATTCGTTCAAATTACGAATATATGCAGTAAAAGAAAAAAAGTTGTTTTAAACACTTAAGACTATAAATTCACTTATTTTGATAAGAATTCATAATTTCATAAAATTGACCAATTACATTACTAATACAATTAGAAACATGACTTAAAATTTAAATTTTTCAATATTTTTTTAATATAAAAAAACTACTTTTTAGACATATATAAAAGCTAGACATATGCTGTCGCTGAATTTTTTGTATGCATTATCAAGCTCTACAACTTATATCTCCCATCGGTAAGGTAAGCTTTCGTAAGAAACGTTTTCGTTCGACCGTTTTATCTCTGACTTACTTTGCAAATCCGCCTACCACGAAAGTCTTTTAATTTTACGGGTTGATATATAGCCTATGTCACACAAAAATAAAGTTGCCTTCTATTGGTAAAATAATTTTCAAAATCTGTTCAGTAGATCCAGATATTGCCCCCTACGACCTCACAAGCTTTACCTCTTTATAATATTAGTATAGATTAGTATAGATATAGAAGTATAGATTGTATTAGGTAAATCATAATGTTAACTATTAAAAATCACGTAATTTATACAAAATACGTAATTTATATTTCTACAAAAATCTCATACTACTATTTGTGTAGAATTTTGTTTAATAAGCTCCTTACAAAAATGTTAAATATGGTCCGTTTCAAAGGAAACTGCGAGAAAGCTCACGCGTTATTGAGGCATCGCATGAAAAGCTTGAGTAGTAAGTACGCCACTGAGGGTTCTCTAATAAAATTGCTTATGGGGCCTCTAAGCGACACATGACTGTGCATATTTTACACACGGGGTGTTACTCCGAAGGGTCGAAACTAAGTTATGGCTGGGCCCGCTCTTTTATTTTCAATATACGAAATGTGTTGTTTGACGGGTGGTTGTATGACAGATCTTTAGAAATGTTTTGTGCAATAAATTCCGACAGTGACAAAATAAATCTTATTGCCACACATTTAAGATTCATGAGTAAATAGCAAAACACGTGAAATAATTGAGGAGACTTTTTATGCTTTTTCCAAATCTTTAGAAATTTTTAGATTCTTTTTTAAACCAATTTTAATGTGATTTTGACACAACAACCGGTAATCTTTGGGTATTTTGAATCAAAATAAATTAAGCTACATACAGAGCAGAAAATTTTAGGATCACTAAAACGGCCGCTTTTTGTTAGTTTTGGGTGAAGAGGTTCTTGAAAATCGTTTTTGCTATACTTAAAATCATTATTTTTATACTATTAATTGACAATTGTTACTTTTGTAGATTTTTACTTGGTTGCAAAATGTACCGAAGACAGCCAATTTATGTCAAAATTGTAAACGCGCCCTTACATTGAGGCAAGAAACAATAACTGCTTACACACTTTTATCGGGAATATTATTTCATCCATTCATCCATGTATCCACCCATCCATCCTTTAAACTTTCACATTTATAATAGCAAGTAGGATAATCGATAGAATATATAGAAAAAAAAGGAGGTAATTAAAACTTTTATCCAGAAACACGAAGAATTTGAAAAAAAATCAAGGAAGATAGAGAAAAAAAGAGATTTTCTTAAATTAACATTAGTCAGTGGCTTTTTCCTAAAGTTCTGGACGTAAGCTATACATATACACAATTATCATACTATATACGCCCTCTAAAACAACAAAATTTTAAACAACAGTTTGAATAAATCACAAAATTTGGAGACCATTTTCGGCAGGAAGAGTTACCAAAGATTCTGCGTAGGTCGTTGATTTATAACGTATCAATGAACACACCGCGTAGGTAATGCACGAAACAAATGCGGGAAGTTTAAGTCTTATGTGATATTAATAAATTATTGTTAAGTAATATTATAAAAAATTACCGATCGAAAGCGGCGGAGGACGAGACGAAGGTTCGGTCGCGCTCCCAGACTGCTGCCGGGTGCGTTTTAGAGAGCAGACACGCCCAAATCGCGCCTGCGCGCCGTAACCCCCCAAACAAAATTAACCGGGACTCGAAACGCAAAACGCGCCCTAATATTAGATAGTGTATAATTTCACAACCAAATACCAGCTAGTATGTATATTTTCTACATTTTAAACAAAATGGAAAATACCAATGTTATAGAAGATATTTTGGCTTCTTTACTAAAATTTCAGTCGCTGCCTCCAAGTATAATCCGGTATGGCGATAGAGAATTAACGAAGACTGAAGGCGTACCTCTATGCCTATGATCTTACGAGAACTTATTTCTTTGACTTAATTTTTCGATTGTTCACCTTCTACGGTCAGCGTTAAAAACTATAAGCACTTCTTAAACTTGCCGGGAAGGCGATAAGTTAGTTAAAGATAAGTTTATTTAGATTCACGCGCGAAGGGTTAGAATTTATCTATATCTATTATCTATACTAATATAATAAAGAGGAAAGATTTGTTTGTTTGTTTGCATTGAATAGGCTCCGAAACTACTGACCGATTTGATAAAATTTGGCACAGATATAGAATAGACCACGAGGAAGGAAATAGGCTACTTTTTATTGCGGCAAAATTCTCCGCGGCGCACGAAATCGCGGGCAACACCTAGTTACTTTATAACTTTTTATATCCACTTCTCCTCTTTTAATTTGTATTGAGATACTATACAATGTTGAGATCCAATTTCATTTACTTAATTGTAAACAAAGAAACAATAGCGTGCTATAATCCTACCATTTTAAATGTTACATATTTACCGTTCAACATAAAAATACAATGACACATTAATTAGCCTGAGTTTCATCTTTTTATTCACTTTGAAAAACTGAAAAGAGTATGTAACAACTACCAGCATAACTTTTATTACATTAAAGAAAAACCCTCAATAATAAAAGTAGTAACATATGAACTATTTATGATGTTCCTTCATTGTACTGAACCCTAGGTGGGCGAGTCCCGACTCGCTCTTGTTCGGTTTTGTTGTTATGTGTAGCATATGGTCAATTACAAACAAGAGCCTGGAGCTTTTTTTTTTTTTTCTTTTACTAACCTTATATCCACTTACCTTAATTATACAATGGATTTACTGGAAATCCTTGATAGCATTAAGTATAAAAAAAGCACAGATAATTATTATTGTTTAATACTGTATAATAATACTATAATGTGAACAAAAAATTTAGCGAATAAGACGAAGTAATGGACAGTAAAATTTTATGTTATAACTAGCTGACCAAACAGACGGTCTGTTTTATCTATGAACTGAAAGAAATAAATAAATACCTAATTTTGAGACAAATATTAATGAAGTATAGTTTCCCAGTGCATAGTTCACGGTGATTTTGTATTGCTTTATATTTCAATAATGACAAGACAGAATGTATACATGTATGATCAGTCAACATGATATTGTATGTAGATTGTAGACTTATGTCTATAAGGCTGGTTTCACAGCTGTCTCATACCCGTTTCACGTCTGGACCCATACAGGCCGACCGCTTCGAGGCTGTCTTGCTAGCGGCCAGGCCGGATTTCATTTGCTGTTCAGGTTTCCAAGACAGGTCTCCCGGACAGCTGTGAATCCAGCCTTACCCTCTATGTTTATGTGTTATATCTACATACATATTATATATGGCATACAATAGGGAGACTGAAGTAGGCCTTTGCCTGAAAGCACACAGATTTAGTTGGCATATAATATCTATCATTGTAATAGCTGTTAATCTGTTATAAAGCTATAAATAAAAAATAAGTTAATCAACATAAATAATGTTATAACTGGAAGCTAAAAAAGTTACTTTGATATTTATTCTGCCTATTGCTTTTAACCCACTGTTTAAATAGAGGTTCTTAATTCATTGCATTTTTTAAGGTATAGGCGAAGGGACATTTCATAACATTTAGATATTGACTTCTTTAGTTATAGTTGAGAAATAAATAATAGAAAATTAACAACAATCAGTAAAGAATAATCCGAATAAAAAAGGATATTAAAGACTAATATACCCATTTAATATTGCCTATTATAGACTAATACCTGGATAAACAAGCTTTCCTCTGAGCTGTAGTAGATTTAAAAAAAAACAAAATTATTTTACAAGGGTTCGAACCCTAATTTCCGAACAACACAAAAATTAATCAAACTGCCAAATGGACTGACATTATTAGTGTCGAAATTATTGATATATTATTGCACGACGAAAGAAAAAACATATAATACTCAAAAATGCACAGTTTTCTAGGATAAAACCTAGCTAGACCAATTTTTCTACCCCAAAAACCCCCTGCATACTTAATTTCATGTAAATACTTGCAGCTGTTGCCAAGATTATGATTATATATATATATATACAAGATTGTCTCGTTTAAAGTATAAGATATATAATTTCAACATTTTATTTCATAATAAACTTAAATTTAAATTTCTTCTTATTTACATTATCATAATATTTTATAAAGACTTACGTTTCCATCTGTTTCATAGTAGATCAGAGCTTTTTTAGTCAGCACAACCCAACGCTCCTTATAATTTACTGGAGTGAAAATTTTCTTGTTCTGAGACCTCTTCACCATAAAAGCTTCACGTATCACATCGTCTTCATCTGCACCAGCCATCCTAAAACCTAAATTGGATATGTAATTATAGAAAACTCTTTATTTGCATACACACACAATAAAACACACAATTGTCAACCTAGTTAGGTGCTCAAACCGGAGGTAGTGGATTAGAATCCCACCAGGGAACAAAAAAGTTTTCTGTGTTCCTGAGTCATGGATGTGTTGTAAAAGTATTTATTTATATTTCCGTTATCTGGTACCCAAAACGAGTTCTTCGAGAACTTACCACGGGAGAAGATTGACGTGATGTAAAAGCGTCCATAGATTTAATTATTAATTATTATATCCAAAATAGAATAACTGTACAAAACATTGTAATTTAATGAAAATGGAAAATAATTTAATAGATGTACAATTAGTTAGCCTTAAAGTTAACATTTAAATCAAAAAACATACGTACGGGTTGTAAGTTGCAGTTATTGCACTTGGTGATATACAACACACACTTATCAAGTAAACAAAGTTAAGCGTAAATTTGTTTCTTTTTTAAAGCTGTAACGCATATGAAAGCTTATAGGCCAAAAGCAACACAAATTTCTATCTACAAAGCTATAATTATAATTTAAAAACATAATTAAAGTTGTATTCAAAAGTACCTGACAGTCATCGCACTAAATCAGTACAAATTATTCGTTTCTTGTGTGATAAACGATTAGAAATAATTTGTACTTTTTCCAACTAAAAGAGTATTTCGTTCTTGTTCTATTTAAAAAATCGACATTCAAGATAAATTCGAGTTATAATATTTTGAGCTAATATCTAGCCGAAACTTTGCCTCTGTTACCACTTGCCATAAATATTATTATTTTTTTATGCATTAGGATTTGTCTATGAATTTTATGGGTCAAAACGAACCGAGGTCGTTGTATTCTTTGTGCAATGTGTCGATCTGTCCGATCCTCGGCATCGGGACTTTAGTATGTAATAAAATGTGACTATATACAACGGAATTCAGAAGGCCGTGGAAAATTTCGAGCACTGAAAATAGTTCTATTTTCAGTGCTCGAAATTTTATGCCGTTTAAAATTAAAAGATTTATAAACTCAATAAAATTTTTAAACCTATGATTTTTTTCATTTTCAAATGTTTTTATTACTAGAAAATAAACTTTTTATATGTCCGGTTTTTGAGCTCCAAAATATGGATCTTAGGCGAACTCGACACTTGTGTGTTCGATTTTCAGATCCGGGATCCAACGAGACAGGGAAAATTCAGAAAACTGAAAAGAGAACTCTGCGCTAGTAAAATAGAGTTGAAAATCGAAGTGTTGCATAGATGTATTGTATTAAAAAGAGGTAGCTGATATGGTACGAGCGCGCAAAAGTGAAGACATGAAACTGAGCTAAGTAGGACAGTTTTTGGTTAGTATGCGACGAGCCGGACGACGAATGATTGGAAGTTGTTTGAGTACTCAATTTAGAGAATTTACGAGGAAGTACGCTTTTTTTTTTCGAAAGGGTCTACGCTAAGGGTCGGGTTAAGACCGCTGTAGCTACATCGGACTATAACTAGCCTGGTGGCTAGTTTATTTGGTAAGAGTCGATGGGAGGGTTTGACCCTCCCTAACATCACCCGGGTGATGTTCAGACCGGATATTGGAGACAGCTACGGATTGTGAGCTATTCTTATGACAGGGGAGACGCGGGTCTCTCCTGCTAAGGGGTCCGACCCTTTCCTCACTCGCTGAGGAGTGAGGTTACTCGCGCGCGGTAGCAAAAACTAGCGGCGTGCGAGTTATCGCGATAGAAGAGCTCTCGTTTTTATCGGTATCGGTACTGAGAGGGCCGTCGCTCTCCCCTTCCGCGGAAGTACGCCTGTGGCGCCCCTTTTTATCCGGCAACCCGGGCGGTCGCCCAACTTCGCCCCAAACGCCGCTACTACTACTAGTATTAATAAAACTTTTTTTTTCTACAATGCTACCTTATTTCTTTTTAATTATTATATTTTTTTTAATTTAATATTTCTTTGTTTTTTTTTTTATATTTTGATTGTTAAAATTCCTACGTACCTAGAATTATAGCCCATTATTAAGAATTTGTTTATTTTCGTGTAAATCGCCAATGTCTTTTCATAATATTTTGTTATACTTATATTTAAATTTGTGAGAAAAAAAGAGTGATTTATAGTTATTATGTTAGTGTAAAACATAGTGCCCATAAAAATCGGATATTGGAATATCTAAATTTTAGAATATTTGCTAGCCCTATTTCTTACCCTTTACATAAAAAGATATTGATAGCAAGTTTTCCTAATCAGGAACAAATTCTGGAGCTTACTTTGAACAAACTACTTTTTTGACGTAATATTTATACAAAGCTTGGTATCTATGGAGTATTTTGTTAAAAATAATTTACTTTATGTGTGCCGTCCTTTATTACTTTGCAAAATTTGTGCCACAACATCAATACTATCAAAAAGCGCAATAATATCTAGATAATCTTACTTAATGGTTGCCAAAGTACCGGTTACACGAAAAATATAAATTCTAAGTATTTCAAAGGTATATAGATTAGCCGGAACAAACACACAGACGGACAGAAAAATGTTAACAATTTATATTTTATTGTAAGTACCGATCATACTTTTAAATGCATTAAGTGAAAATAAAAGCTGTTAATTTGAAATTACAAACAGACACTTCAATTTTGTTTATCTGTATAGATATAATAATATATTATATGATACAAAACAAATAGTTGAACTAAGTATATATAGTGCGCGCGGAACTAGTTGGCCGCGCCTTAGGTAGGAACAGGGGTGAGGGGGCGGGTTGCTTGCCCCTTCCGTCCTTCCGCTCGCATACCTAAGGACCGGCTAGCCAGTCACAATATGTAACAGTTATAACAGTCACAATTTGTAATTGCAAAATTCTACATTATTGTCAAGATGATAAGGTCGTTTTTTGTATCATTCTTAATAGTCGTTATTACATTGTGATTTCGAGTGGCAAAAAGTGTCGTGCTTAATAATCCGTCTAGCCCCAATACAATTCGCAACGCGCCATAAGGAACTTCGTTCCAATACGCTCTATTGGTAGTGACAAACACTAGTCATCTTTTTTTGCTGTTGAATTCAGCATGTCATTCCTTTCACGAACTTTTGTTGTTGAGTGAAAATTAACATAATGAAAAATATCAATGTGTATAGCGGCACAGAAATTTTGTCAGTTTTGTAAGGTTATGGTAGGGACTTTACGCCGAGAAAATTCTGAGCATTGCAAATAGAACTTTACACTAATACAATAGAGTTGAAAATCGAATACATGAGTGTCTGGTCAAATGTCATAAATGACAGCTCATCATTCCAAACTTCCATTTTCAACTCTATATTAATAACGCAGAGTTTTATTTTCAGTAGTCTAAGTATACAGTGGCGTTCCGGATTTCGGAGCATAATATACTCCCAGCCTAAAACGTTATGACATCGACATTTGACTCGACACTTGTGTTTTCAGCTTTATTATATTAGCGCAGAGTTCTATTTTCAGTGCTCTTAATTTTCACCGGTCCGCCAAATTCCGGTACAAATAGCATAAATAATATTCGATTTTGTTCACAAATGTGGACAACTTCAAAAAGCGTGGCGCGTGCTATTTTGTGTTCTCTTCAAATCCTCCTAGGCAGTTTCAGCGTCTACCACTTTACTGAATCGATTGAGTTGCCTTATTGACTCCACTGATGATTTATTTGGACTTTGACGATTTAGAAAAACGATGTTGAATTTTTTTTTTAATTTTTTTATTAGACAACGGCAATGTTTTCATGCCGTATAGTCTGGTATAGCTAATAAAAAAATTATCTCAACTGTCAAAAAAACGATCAGAAAATTGTATCATTCTTCACTATATATAAATTTTTGCGTCGTGTTTGTATTCTTAGAAAATTATAGAAAGGGTATTTTAATTAGACCCTGGTACATAATCATTGATATTATATTTATTTGTTATGTTAGTGTAAAAGTTTTGTCTCATTGAACCTTTAAGATGTCTTCAGAAACTGCTCAAGTTAGTTCTCTGCCGCTGCCACCTTTGCAGTATATTAATTTTTACACAGATGAAAATGTACGAAGAAACAGAGCACCACTGCCACCACGTCCAATACATGATTCTTATTCTATGTTTGGACACACATTCAATGCTGATGACACAATTATACGGTCATTGGAAAGCCAGGTAAATGTTAACAAAAGTGCAAAAAATATCATTTCATATACTTACATACTTTTTATTTATCTATAGTACATGTTATTGATTACTTATTCATTATTAACTACTTCAGGGATTTCGACGTCTGTATCCTATGCACTTCGATAGAAGAAGGGAATTGAAAAAGCTAAACCATTCACTACTAGTGAATTTTTTGGATTTGTTAGACCTATTAGTTCACTGCCCAGATTCTCCTAAAAGAGCAGAAAAAGTTGAAGATTTAAGTTTACTGTTTATTCATATCCATCATCTTCTGAATGAATTTAGACCACATCAAGCAAGAGAAACATTACGAGTTATGATGGAATTGCAAAAACGACAAAGAGTTGAAACTGCTATGAGGTGAGTATCTACTGGCCTTGCTTCACTAATATAACAAGCCAGGATGTCTGTAATTTGTCTAATTTATGTAGTTATTCAGTAATATTTTATTTTCACTCAGTTAAAGAAAAAAACAAATAATAAACATAATATCATCTAAAAAAATTAAAATGTCCAGAATGGCAGCCAGAAACAAAAGTTTTTTTCTACTTGTCTTGTTTGTAAATATTATATTATAATCAACCTATAATAACATTATAATATACTACTACTATTATAAATTTGAAAGTTTGTGATGATGGATGTAGGTATGTTTGTTACTCTTTCATGCCAAAACCACTGAACAGATTTTGATGAAATTTGGTATGGTGGTAGTTTAGGCTCTGGGTAAAAATATAGGCTCTTAATTAGACTTGCAACGAATAGTATATTCGGCAGTATACCGAATACCGAATATTCGGCGAGGCCCCTGACCGAATAGCCGAATATTAGGCAAAAGTATTCGGCTGGATTTTAGCGCCAAAAACTTGTACAGACGTGATTGTTTCGCGCTCCTTTGTTTTGTTCTAATGTACTCATCGCCCGCGCGCCCGCTGTTGCTCTGCGCGGTATATTGCTAACGCACTGCATGTTTCGACAAGTTCATTTCGTTGATATCGTATTACGTTAAGTACAGTTTATTGTGCTCTCTTAGTTTTGATCTGTTTGTAAGTGTGATAGTGTGAAATTTAACAAATAAACGATTAAATAATTACGAACGTACTTTAATAATAAAAAAATCTATTATGGCCTTTAAAAAAAAATCGCCTATATGGGCATACTTCGAGGATGATGTAAATGACCCAAAAAGTGCCGTGTGTAAACTGTGCGAAATAAAAATTTCTCGTGGTGGCGTTGGAAGAAAGGCGACAACATCGGGAATGTTAAATCATTTAAAAAATAAACACAATGAAGAATATCATAAGTTGGTACCCACATTCCCTAAGGGGCAAGAAACTAAAAATCAAGATACGAAATTCGTATCTTGATTTTTAGTTTCTAGATTTTGGAGTTGAAAATATGAATATATACGTAATCAATCGATTTTAATTTTTCATTTTACCAATTATTTCTCTATGACAAAATATATTATTTAAGTATTCGGTATTCGGCCGAATAATATGTAGATATTCGGTATTCGGCCGAATATAATAAAAGCAGCCGAATAGGCCGAATACCGAATAGTAACCGAATATTCGTTGCAAGTCTACTCTTAATCCCAAAAAAGTACAATGTTCCTTTCTTTGGGATACTATATATACACAGGCAAGGCCGTGGGCAACAGCTAGTAATATATAAAAAGTGAAGTCCTCACTTAATGACTCACTGACATATAGATGCTTGCACAGCTGAAACTGCTGCTGAAAATAGTAGGATTGTTAAATTCGGACAGTTGTTTTAAGGGACTAAGAAGGGATTTTGAAAAATTCCAATCCTTAAGGGGGCTGAAAAAAAAATAGGATTTGTTAATCTTGTGAAAAAGACGAAAAGACTGCGGTGTGGTCTTAAATATATATATATTTATATTATATTATGTATATCAAGTTTTATTAGAATTCATATTCATAAGTGTTGAAAGTTTGTAAAATATTTAAAATCTGCCCCAACTTCCATGATATTTAATATCCGAACAAAAATACAAATTATTGAGTATGTATTTTAAAGTTTTTTGAAATTTGCAAAATATTTAAGTTATTTTAAGTTTGCATAGTGAAATATTAACAACGCTAATCAACGTCTCGAACTTAGTGTGGCGCACGGGGAAAATGCTTGTTATTTCACCTAACATCAGGGAAAAAAAGGATTTACCCATAAAAGTACTACACCCAGTAATCTATACTTATAAGAGAAGTTATAGTGCACACATTTATACAGCATTGTAAAGTATTTTAGAAAAGGCAAGCTCAAATTACGCAAATCAACACTCAGCTGTTGGTGTTTATGAAAAAATTATACCTATATTAGGTCTTTACCTACGAAATTGCCGTTTTGTATGAAAAAATTTAAACGAATTTTTTAAAGGTATTTTTTATTTGTATTAATCGAAGTAATCACCCATGCAATTAATGCATCTTTGCCAACGCAGTGGCAGTTTATTGATGCCCTTCTTAAAGAAATCAGCTGGACGGGAGGCAACAAATTCTTCAAAGGCATTTTGTACTGCCTCTCGGGTATTGAATTTTTTTCCCGCCAAGAAGTTATCCAAATTCTGAAAAAAGTCGTAGTCTGTAGGCGCAAGGTCTGGTGAGTAGGGCGGATGACGAAGAGCTTCCAACCCCAGTTCTTGCAACTTGAAGACCGACTGTTGTGCAGTATGAGGTCGCGCGTTTGTCGTGCGGGAGCACCGGAGACGAGCGATTGAACAATGCTGGTTGGAGATGTGCCAGCTTTTCCATCATTGTGTTCAGTTCTTCACAGTACATATCTGCAGTAATGCTCACCCCGTTTGGTAAGAAGCTGTGATGAATCACACCAGCGCTAGACCACCAAACAGTGACCATCGCTTTTCTAGGGGTAAGTTTTCGTTTACGGCATTGTTTAGGTGCTGAACCAGGATCCAACCAACTTGCTGAGCGCTTGCAGTTATCAAACAGAATCCATTATTCATCGCAGGTAACAATGCGGTTCAAAATTCCTTCACTTGTGTCTGTTAAGCAGTGCAAGGCACGTCTCGACGCGTACTTCGCGCTGGCGATCATTCAGTTCGTGGGGCACCCATTTGTCAAGCTTTTTTACCTTGCCAATTTGACACAGATGGACCAATATTGTTTTGACGCTAACGTCGAAAGCTGCTGCTAATTCAGCCGTAGATTGTGTATCATCTATCATCAGCTTCCACAATCGCCTTTAATTCGTCATTGTCGACCAAAGTCTTCGGACGACCGCGAGGTTCATTTTTCAGGTCGAAATTTCCAGAACGGAAGCGAGCAAACCAATAACAGGTGGTGCGTTGGTTTGTAGTGTTAGCTCCGTAAACGTCGTTCATGTTGCGTGCCGCTTGTGCCGCGTTGCTGCCACGACGGTACTCATATTCCATAATTACTCGAATTTTTAACGTATCTATGATGAAGAAAAAGATTGAAATAAATGTAACACTATTCAATAAAAAAAATACTACTTTTGGAAAAAGAATTCTATGTTTTTAAAATAAAATTAATTTGAAATTAGAATTCTTAGCCTAACAAAAATTATTTTGATTTGAAATGGCCAGTACTGCAGAACGACAATTTCATAGGTAAAGACCTATTAATATATTTGTCTGAAATGAAGTTATCTCAATTGCTGAATAATCAAACTGTCGGTATGTGCCTGTTTTTATTTTCATTCTTCCTCTGTTTTTTTATTTACGGTCAAAGTTGCGGTGAAAATTCGATTTTTTGAGGCTATTATCTTCTGAACTAAATAAAATTGTAGAATTATAAGCACATACCAACCTCGATAAGTGTAATAAAAATCGATATAACACTAAAATTTGGGGTTTGACTTTAGGGTAAATCACCAACAGCATTTGTATGGAGAAAAAACCGACTAGTGCAGTCTTGAGACATAAATCTAATATTTAAAAGGATTTTTCGAAATTTATCACACAGGAGTACAATGGACGCAGACGATGTCGCACGCTAAAGCTAGATCTAAAATAATCAACCTAAACTCTAAAGAATTAATAAAGGTAATTGTTATATAACATTTTATGTCTATGTGTATACTTAGTACCTCACTTTTTAGATTCCAGAAACATCTAGATAAAGTTCAGGATATACTTCAGAATGCCCTTCAAAGCTTGCCAGACCAAAATGACTTGGAAACAAATTTCAAAGTGCCTGCAGAAATTCTGGAACAGATGGATTGTGGTCCAAATGACAGTCAAAATCAAGATCCATGCTACGAACTAGACAGAATAATGTGTAATGTAGTTGATAATATGAGATAAGACTAGCATTTTTTTTTATTTATTAAAAGCTAAGTGCATACTTGTTTCGTGGATTTTTGTGGATTCACATGTTCAGTAAAAGTTAAGGTAGTTTTAAGAGTGACAGAAAAATAAAACAATTTTTATAAAATCAAGATTATTTATTGTGAGAATATTCCAAAACTTATGCAGACTCCTTACTATAATAGACTCTGAAATAAAAATTTTACTTTGACCACTGAGCAGACCTTCACCATGGAGGAATCCTTGCAAAATCCATCTGTTGCAAAACTAAGAGAAGGTTAGGAAATAATAATACTTACAACACTGCTGCCAGGAATGCTATCTGGATCCTAAATATGCTATCTAATATTCTGTCACAAACAATGTGATAAACTTACATATTGACTCGGTCGTGTAGTTGCTTTCAAATGCTTTCAGGGTAAATTATTTGATAAATACTTACAAGAATGCATGATGATTTTATAGAGCTAGAAGAACTCATCAGTTTCAATTTCCACATGCACCACATAGAATATTATAACTATAAGAGTATTACTGCTACTGCATATCTTGAGCCCCCTGACTCTGATCTCAACAATAATGTCCTTAGAAGAAAAGGTTAAATGTACAGATACTTACATTCATGGAGCCCTTAGGGATTCAGACCAATTGAATTGAAGTTGGTGTGCACATTATTCTGAAAAAGACTCAGTGACCCAAAAACTATAAAACTGATAGATGAGCAGACTATAAACAAAAAAACTAAACATTCAAACCCCTCAAATCATTCATTCCAACATCAATCATTATTACATGCAATATGTCTCCTACCAACAAAAAATGATGACAAAAAAATGACAAAAAATGATCTTTGAGTCAGAACTACTCTTGTCAACTGTCAGTATATGCTATCTTCTATGCTTATTTGCAACTTCTAATTTTGTTTTTCTGATTAAATGTTCTACAAATTGAGAACAAGTCTTTTTTTGCAATAGGCAGCCGTTTAATAGTTGTTACGTCGTCTGTATTGGCCACCACTGTTTCGAAAGTCTCTCCTTCCATAACCTCCTCTACCCCTACCAGAGTTAGGACCAGAAAATCTTCCACCAGCATTGTTTAATCCCGAACTATATTTCCCAGATGGTGGAGTATACATCTTTAGATTTCTGTCACCACTACGAGCACGTTTTTCAGGTGATTCATTTTGAGAGCCATTGTCAAAAGTAATTGGCCTGTGCCTCTTTGCGCCTGATGAATCTTTACTTCCTTGATCTCTTGAAACGGTAATCTAAAAAAGAAATAGAAATGATTATCCCTAAAATTGTTGTGCTAAGTGTAAAAAGGTAAATAACTAACTAATAATACTACAATATGCTTAATTGATAAGGATAATTATTTTTCTATTATATACACATTAAAAATAAAAAGGTTGTTTGGACCCACCTCTTTTTCTACTTTCTTTGTTTGGAATGATAGTTGAACTTTGCTTTTGAAGCTAGGAGGGGTCCTAAAAATGTCTCTGATGAGAGTGTTTATATTTGAAGTGGTTTTCAAGGCTGCTATTTTTAGTTTGTTTTCTTCTGAATCTTCATTTTTCTTGTCCTTGAAAATAATGAAAATAGTTAATTTTTAGCAGTCATTTAAAAACTAAATTGATTTTATTTTCAAGCTACATAATATTAATTACCTGAGTAACCTCCTTAAGCTTCTTTATATAGCCCTGAGTTAAGCGTGCAGTGTACTGTAGTCGTAAGCGGAGAGCTTTGAGTCGGCTGGCATCAGCGTTTAGTGCTTCCGGAGCTTTGCGGCATAAAGAATGTAGTGCAAACAGGGCACATTCCACATGAGAAAACTGTAGTGATGGCGTTGGTGTTGTTGATTTTTTTTCTTCTGCAGGTTTCTCTTCGCTTTCATCAGATTTGTTTGCATTTTCTTCTTCATTTTCAATTGGAGCTTCTGGTAAATATTTCTGTGGACATATAAATAAGTTAAGACTTGTAATAGGCATTTTACCGGCATTTATTTTAGTAGTTGTCATTATAAAAAAATTACCATCAAGACATCATAGACAGTATTTATTTTATCTTGTGTGTTTTCAATATCCCCACAATGTTCTGTGATTTCAGAAAATATTTTCAGCAGTTCTAACTTTATGTCATTCGCACCTGCTTGTTCTGTTATGTCATCCCACTTTGGCAAAACATGTTCACAGAAGATGTTTACAAATTGTGTAGAATCTACTTGTGCCTGAAAATGTATAAACAATTGGTGTTCAAAATTCTAAAATTAAATGCATATTTCTATGGTAGTCACAATATATCTTATATAAAAAATTCTTGTGTGTGGTGTTTGTTACAGATAACCTATGAAACAAATCAACCAATTTTTACGAAAGTTTGGTATGAGAATAGGTTGCTATTTCTCATACTCCTAAATTATGTGACCTCCTAAGAGATGTGTGTGACCCAACCCAATTTTTTTTTGTTGAAAAATTTATTATTTTATGATTTGGCATTAGTAACCTAACACCAACCCCATTGTTTGTTAGCAATATTAATACTGTAACAATCTTCAACCCTCAGTTGCCAATAACTCTTTCACACATCACTTGTAGGTTGTAGGTATATGAGTAGTAGGTGTAGTTATTGATAATTAATTATTTATTCCAGTTAATATGTTATGACATAACAACATCTGTTGGGTATAGCTAGTCTTTTTATCATATATTTCATGAGGCTTATGGTGCACCTGGCTTCTATGTCAGCCTCAAAGTTTTATTCAAATTAATAAAGACATCTATTGTATTCAAGTGCGACCCTTCACACATAAAACAGCTAGACTTCCAGTGGCAAAGGGTCTAAAGAACTCCATTCTTATCGGCTTCTCTTTCAGATTACCTGATGAAGACCTCCAACCAAAACTAGTATATGGAAAACAATATCTTATACAAGTCCAGGTTGCAGGCGCGATAGCGCTATGTAGACCGACTTAAACGACATCTATGAGCTGCACGTTGCAACTTTGACACTTTGATTTGAATATTGAAATCACAGATCTCTTTAAAACCCGACATATTCGGAGTTTTGGTGGGAGATCATAGGAACCTTATCTCGTTAGAAATAAAGTTGAAATACAAACTTGTTTTTAATAGCCAGCTCGCCAACTAAGAACAATATTATTAATACAATTTGTCCAATGACAGTACGAAATAATTAAGGGCTATTTTTCTGTGACATTAATGCGCAATTTTGTAGCTTTCACCAATGAGGAGCCGTTATTAGATAATATCACGTGCATCATGAGACGTATGAATTTTTAAAAGTAGCTTAGCGGTACCTCGGTTGCATGTCATTGGATGTAAAATCATGTTATTACATTGATAACAATTATATTGAGTATAATTAAGTGATAAATATAATTTGTCTTAAAGTAATAAGTGTTAAGGAATAGGAACCGTAGGTATAACTATGAGAACCTAAGTTACCTAAGTATTTACAATTTCTTTCGAACACAACACAACTGCGCAACCTTGACCATCATACATAATATGGTGCTAAATTTCCTTTCAAAAAAACTTGCACAACTCACGTCTAGCGACTAGGGCTTCCCTCTGAACTTAAACCACCCTTCACCATTGTAGCCTTTAAATAAATAAAGGTTTCAATTACCGTAAATAATGGCAATACATGTTGAGTACATTGCAAAAGTCTGTCAACATATTCGGGGTCCTCAGGATGCCAATCACCAGGTGTGAAAGCAAGTGCTGCAATGAGTTGAGTCAACTCTTTTTTTCCGGCAGGTGTCTTACCAAGCTTTGACCACATCAACAAATCCATAATATGCTCTAATTCTTCAGCAACAGAGTCCTTAGAGAAAAAGTTACTTATCAATTATTATTACAATAATTTGGGTTCATGAAGATTTTACATTAAAAAAAAAAGTTTTATAAAATTAAGATAACTTATATCATACCTGTAAAATTTTCTTCCCTTCTGATACAATGAGATCTTCACATTCTTTATCAATTATGTCTCTACCTAACTGCTTAACTTTAGTAGCTAAAAACTTAATACATCTTTCCCTAACAATTTCATTAGGGACCTCACTATCTGTACTTTGTTGAATTTGGGAAAATAATCCAACTAGAGTTCCTTTAGGATCAGTTTTGAGAATAGCTAACAAAGAATTATTAACAACATTGATCTCTGTAGAATCCTCGGATTGCAGAAGCTGCGCCAAAATATCTGCTATTCTGTTTGTATGCTCTTTATTATTCTTACACATAGTTGGAAGATCTTTTATAGCTTGCTTACGTATCTGTAAAAAAAATACAGATATATACATAACTTTTTTGTATTAATACTTATCACAAAAACACTACTTGTTAGAAATTTATCATAGCTACTTTCACCTCTTCAAAGTTTTGGTAAATTAAAATTAATTACAGAGTTATTTATTGACTGGATAGGACTGTCCTCCTATGAACATGGTTAGTTGATTGTAGATGACAAGAAGAATATCTTATACTTTAAATGAGACGATCTTGTATATATATAATAGGTATTTCAACAACGGCTACAAGTATTACCATGAAATTTAGTATGCAGGAAGTTTTAGGGGTGAAAAGTCGATCTCGAATCGATCAAGATTTTGAAGCAATATATTAATGTTTTTTATTTCTTCGTGCAACAATATATCAATAATTTCGACTCTCTTTTGTCAGTCTGCTTGGCAGCTTGGTATGTGTACGTGTATGTATAACTTTTGTATTGTTTGAAAATTCGGAATGTGGAGGGTTCGAAACCCAGTAAGATAAATATTTTTGTGATTCTTTTATTTAAAACAAATCACATAGGAATAACCAGGGATTGTAGTACTATATTACGCCAATGTTATAGTTCTCGATTATACTATAAAATTATAACCTGAATGAGTTGCATTACTTACAGCAACATCATCATCTTCACAAAGATCAAATTGAGCTTCTATAGCCTGCTCCGTTAGATTCGGGAAACTATTGAAAAATTTCGCAATGAACTGTGATGCTAGTCGCTTTTCTTTGTCGGTTCCTTTTACAGCTGCTAATATTTCCAAGTATTCTTTTTCGTGCTAAAATATTTGAATTTTTAATAAAAATTTGTACATAGCAGAGAGCAGAACCAAATTTCACTTAAAATCTAAAAATTTAAGTAAATATTTTTTAAGAGTTAAGGTTAGCTTACCTCGGCGATTTTATCTTTAGCTTCGGCCAGGATGCCATAGTTTTGATACAACTTTTCTATGTTATCCGTAGACATTGTGTGAATATTAAAGATAAAATAAGTATTTTAATGTTTCATAAATGTACTGTAATGTAAATTATTATAACGATTACTATATTTGTAGCCGAAACGACGATTAATGAATAGTAATTACAATAATGTACGCGTGACAATTCCTCAACACGGGCTTTTTTTTTAATATATGGCGTCAGCTTATCTTAAAACCATTTGCCAGTGTCAAGTAAAAAAGGCGGGAAATAGAACTTTCGTTTCAATTTTCAACACCGTATTCCTAAATCGTCAAGTCTAAAGTCTAGTCAAAGTCCAAATATATAGACAGTACAGTCCATGCAGCGTTAGCATTCGTCACATAATTATCGTACACATCACATAATTTAACACTTCATACGATCAAACATAGAGGTGTCGTTATGTGACGAAATTGTACGATAATCCAACGTATGCAACATAATTTTGCGATATTTTTTTTTCTGTTTTAAAAATTAACATAGCTCACAGTAAATAGGCTTTTAAAAAAAATTTCTTTTTGTACGATCAATTGAAAAAAAAAACGATAATTTTACGGCCCTGAACACATAATCCTGTCGGCCAACAATGCCAACACTGAGTCCATGAGTCAGTCGATTCAGTAAAGTGGTAGAAGTTTTACTGAAAGCTCCTAGGGAGTTTTGGCGGGAAACACAAAATAGTTTTTAGAAGTTATACCACTTGCCCACACATGTGCACGTTAACGAATAATTAATGGTTAATATTCTACCAATATTACACATTAAGAACCGAGATAACACAAATTTATGAAGTCTTTCAAATTCCACAACGTCACCCATTAAGCTCCCCGGCAAAACTCCCCTCAACACGGGCTGGGGGCTGGGGCAGACACGCACTTATTCTTCTTCTTAAATATGGCTTCCCTTGAGGAATAGCCAGTATCAGTGTAGATGAGGTACAAAAAAAAAACTTTGTGGCCAGTGACGATGCCTTTGCGCAAAAGTGGGGCTTTGTGAAAGAACAAGAGAAAAATTAGTTAAAATCTCGTAATAAAATGAATTTACAACATAATAAATCTCCTTATTACCTGGAACAATAAGACAAATACAAAATAACCACACATGACACAACCACAATTTAATGTTATTATTGATAATAAAATTACACAGAACATCAACAAAGGGGGTATGAACTAGGGATAAAAGGGATTAGAAGTTAGAAGGACGAGGGACATTAGGGGGAAGTGAGTCATATAGTGAGAGACGATTCGGACAACTGAAAAAAAATATGTTCAAGAGTGCCTTCATCAAGTCCACATTCACATAGATACGAATCTCTAACCCCAATTTTGTGAAGGAAGACTGGAGTACAACAGTGACCCAAACGCAGGCGGCAGACCGTAGAGGTGACAATTTTTTTAGCCTTCCTATATTTGAAGAACAAAGGTTTCACCAACACCTGACTGAAGAGAGTAGTAGAATTTACCTTTAAAATTTCCCGATACAGCCCAACTTGCATTCCAGTCGGAAATCAATTGCTCCATAGCCAATGGTATTAGGTCGCTACAGTAAAGTTTAAATTGGTCAAAGCCACCTGAGTGAGTGGCCTGTTTTGCGTAGATATCTGCGCTCTCATTACCTGATATACCACTGTGGCCTGGTACCCAAACTAGTTCGACCTGAATATTCTGGGAATGGAATTTTATGAGCAGATGTCTAATTTTTGAGATATAGGGAAATTTAAATTTAGCACGGAAGGGGTTAGCAAGTATAGCCTGAAGACAACTACGTGAATCAGAAAAAATAACTGAATTGTACAGACGATGGGACTCAATGAATGATAAAGCTCTCATGTGGGAGAGCCATGCTTCGGCACGAATGGGCCGGTTCGACCGGAGAAATACCACGGGCTCACAGAAAACCGGCGTGAAACAGCGCTTGCGCTGTTTCGCCGAGTGAGTGAGTTTACCGGAGGCCCAATCCCCTACCCCCCTAGAAATGCCGCAGTTGAAAAGCAATTTGTTACCCCAGGAGGGTACCAACTGCGTTGGAGAATCCCTCTCTGGACGTCCATGCTCAGGAACCCCTGGAACTGAACGTGGACGTCCGGGCTGCCCCTCGTATTCTGGGGAGGGCAAAACTGCGCTCCAATCTGCTCGGGGCAAGAGCAAACGCACAAAGGCACCCCCCTCGATATTAAACATGGACTTTTGTAATATCAGGGGATTACACTCCAACCTTAATGCCGTCCATTACCACCTTGAGACGGCAAAGCCGGCTTTGCTCTTTTTAACCGAGACGCAGATATCATCTCCGAGTGACGCATCATACCTTTCCCACCCAGGTTATTCTCTCGAGCACTCCTTTCTGCCCAAAGCTGGAGTGTGTGTGTATGTCAGAGATGATATCAGCTCTCGCCGCCTCAGCAATCTTGAGGACAGGGACCTGTCAACGTTATGGCTCCGCATAGATTGCGATGACCACCCTCGCGTCTATGCGTGCCTATATAGGTCCCATAGTGGTGACCCCGAGACGGACCGACTCTTGGAACACCTGCAAGCTGCTTCAGATTTTGTGCAGCGGCAGATCCCATCCGCAGAGATCATAATACTTGGCGACTTTAATGCCCACTACGCCGACTGGCTCAATTCCAGTAAAACTGATTATGCGGGGAGATCTGTCTGCAATTTTGCCCTTGCGAACGACTTCACACAACTGGTCACTACGCATACGCGAATCCCAGATGTGGATGGTCAGAATCCTTCCTTGTTGGACCTTCTGCTGACTTCAAATTCTGACGGCTACCAAATATCCGTAATCGCACCACTTGGTACATCGGATCACTGCCTTGTTAGGAGTTCTGTGCCACTTACGACGGTGTTACGACAGCGTGCTGTTAAATACCGTCGTGTGTGGCACTACAAGTCGGCAGACTGGGATAGGATGCGGTCGTTTTTTGCATCCTATCCTTGGGTGAACGTGTGCTTCTCGCCGGATGATCCCGACAACACTGCCAACTCTGTTGCCGATGTGGTGATGCAAGGGATGGAACTTTTGATTCCGTCCTCTGTAGTGCCAACTGGCGGCAGATTTCGTCCCTGGTTTAGTTCATCCCCCAAAAAAGCTTCTCGCCGGAAGCAGGAGACTTACCAATCCTGGGCCAATGCAGTGTCTGCTCGGGATTTAAATATCAGCACATATAAAAAGGAGTACAACCTTGCCTCTAGGTCCCTCAAGAAAGAGATCACTCGGGCAAAGAAACAGCACGTCAATAGAATTGGTAAGAGACTTGAGCGCCTCCCCTCGGGAACCCGTGCATTCTGGTCTCTGGCCAAAGCTATTGAAGGAAATTTCTGCAAGCCAACCCTACCATCCCTACACGTAGGAAATGGATCGTTGGCCCAGGACGCAAAGGACAAAGCCGATCTTCTGGGCAAGCTCTTTGCGTCAAACTCGACCCTGGATGACGGGGGGCAGAAACCGCCGACCATACCGCGATGCACGAGCATCATGTCGGATATTCGGTTTCATCAGCGCTCAGTGCGAAAAGCCCTCCGTTCCCTTGATATCCAAAAGTCTAGTGGGCCTGACGGAATCCCTACTATTGTGTTGAAAAAGTGTGCTCCAGAGTTGGCTCCGGTCTTGACGCGTCTATTTCGGTTCTCCTACTCTTCTGGCATCGTCCCGGCTTCTTGGAAGACAGCCTTGGTGCACCCGATCCCCAAAAAAGGTGATCGCTCAAATCCTTCCAACTACATACCAATCGCTATAACCTCTCTCTTCTCGAAGATAATGGAATCCATTATCAATAGCCAGCTTCTTCGATACTTGGACGGCCAGGGATTACTAAGCGACAAACAATACGGGTTCCGTAAGGGTCGCTCGGTTGGTGATCTCTTGGCGTACCTAACTCATCGTTGGGCTCAGGCAATTGAGTCGAAGGGAGAGGCATTGGCTGTTAGTTTGGACATTGCGAAGGCCTTTGATCGGGTTTGGCATAAAGCGCTGCTATCAAAGCTTCCATCATACGGGCTGCCCGAGAAATTATGTAAGTGGGTCACTAGTTTCTTAGCAGATAGAAGCATAAAGGTCGTAGTTGACGGCGAATGCTCGGAAACTCAGTCTGTTGATGCTGTGTCCCTCAGGGCTGTGTGCTATCGCCTACCCTATTCATACTGCATATCAATGACAAGTTACAGACCAACGGCATTCATTGCTATGCGGATGATAGTACAGGTGATGCTGTATATACCGGCTCTCCCAATATTTCTCGGCTAAATGTCATTGAGAGTCGAAACGAACTTGTGTCTAAAATAGAGAATTCATTGGAGAAAGTCTCTGAATGGGGTAGACGTAACTTAATCCAATTCAACCCCGCCAAGACACAAGTCTGCGCGTTCACCACTAAAAAGTCACCAATGGTCGTATATCCTCGTTTCGAGGGCACATCTTTAACCATCTCCCCTAGCATTGAGATACTTGGCGTCAACATATCGAGCGAAGTCCAGTTCCGATATCATCTAGAGGGTAAGGCCAAATTAGCCTCGAAGAAGCTTAGTGTTCTTAACAGAGCGAGACAGTACTTCAGTCCGGACCAACGCCTACAACTCTACAAGGCGCAGGTTCGGCCTCATATGGAATATTGTTCTCATCTCTGGGCAGGGGCGCCAAAATACCAACTGCTCCCTCTGGATCGTATCCAACGAAGGGCCGCTCGAGTTGTTGAGTGTCATAGTGTTTCAAACAGCTTGGACCCCTTGGAATTACGCCGAGATGTAGCTTCACTCTGCATCCTCTATCGGTTGTATCACGGGGAGTGCTCAGGAATTGTTCGGAATCATACCACCTGCAACTTTTCGCCATCGTCCCACGCGAAAAACATACCATCCTCATCACCTTGATGAGTGGCAGTCTTCCACCGTGCGCTTTTCGCGTAACTTTCTGCCGCGCACTGTAAAACTCTGGAACGAACTGTCACCAGCAGTATTTCCGGACCTATACGACCTGCAAACCTTCAAGAAGAGAGCGTATTCCCTCTTAAAAGGCCGGCAACGCACCTGCAGCTCTTCTGATGTTGCGAGTGTCCATGGGCGACGGTAGTTGCTTACCATCAGGTGACCCGTTTGCTCGTTTGCCCCCTTATTTAATAAAAAAAAAAAAAAAAAAAAAGCCTCCATCCAGCACAGCAATTGCTTCCCCGGTAAAAACAGACGACTCAGAAGGTAATTTCGAGCTTAACACCACATTTACCTTAGGTATCCAAACTGCTAGATCGACAAAGTCTTGCTGACTTAATTTTAAGCGTCTGTATAAACAGCGGCGGCCTACCGGTTGCGAAGCTTCGGGCGGCAGATCTTTGCGAGGACCTTTGTCCTTCGTGAAAAGTATGTGATGCGAAAGTAGGTATGGTTGTTTGGCTTAAGTATTTGTCATGTTTGACGAGAAATGCTAGAGTTATACAAATAAATAAAATTTGAGTTTTAAAATATTTTATATTGAAATATTTACAAAATTAACAAATACAGAGATGATAAAATTTAAAATTGATGTTTACGGCGTTTCCTAAGTCTAAAATCTTTAATTAAAGCACAAAAATCTAACGAATGAGCTACGTCATTTTCGATTGAAAGAATAGCAAGGGCTGAAAGCTGATATTGTGTCATCGAATTCCTCAAATATGTTTTAATATTTTAAGCCTAGAAAAACTCCTTTCAGTAGACGCAACTGTAACAGGTGTGGTAGAAATAATTCTCAGGACTATTTCGATAGTGGGGTAAACTTCAGTTTTTTTTTCTATTATGTATTTCAGCACAAAGATAATATCGTCGTTTTCTTCATACACACGGATGAACATATTCAGTTCTTCGTACAATTCATGTCCATCAATATCACATAATTCTCCTACTGTCATAGATATTTGAAAGTCGCTGCATTGCTTCAAAAGTTCACTATCACTAAATTCCTTTAATCTTCATAAATTATGTCTTTACATAAGAAATTGCCGTTTTGTATGAAAAAATTTAAAATAATTTTTTTCATGTATTTTTTATTTGTATTAATCGAAGTAATCACCCTTGCAATCAATGCATCTTTGCCAACGCAGTGGCAGTTTATTGATGCCCTTCTTAAAGAAATCAGCTGGACGGGAGGCAACAAATTCTTCAAAGGCTTTTTGTACTGCCTCTCGGGTACTGAATTTTTTTCCCGCCAAGAAGTTATCCAAATTCTGGAAAAAGTAGTAGTCTGTAGGCGCAAGGTCTGGTGAGTAGGGCGGATGACGGAGAGCTTCCAACCCCAGTTCTTGCAACTTGGAGATCGTCTGCTGTGCAGTATGAGGGCGCGCGTTGTCGTGCAGGAGCAGCGGAGATGAGCGATTGACCAATGCTGGTTGTCGATGTGTCAGCTTCTCCATCATTGTGTTCAGTTCTTCACAATACACATCTGCAGTAATGCTCACCCCGTTTGGTAAGAAACTGTGATAAATCACACCGGCGCTAGACCATCAGACAGTGACCATCACTTTTCTAGGGGTAAGTTTTCGTTTGGAGCATTGCTTAGGTGCTGAACCAGGATGCTGCTGAGCGCTTGCGGTTATCAAACAGAATCCATTTTTCATCGCAGGTAACAATGCGGTTCAAAATTCCTTCATTTGTGTGTCTGTTGAGCAGTGCAAGGCACGTCTCGACGCGTACTTCGCGCTGGCGATCATTGAGTTCGTGGGGCACTCATTTGTCAAGCTTTTTTACCTTTCCAATTTGACGAAAATGGACCAATATTGTTTTGACGCTAACGTCGAAAGCTGCTGCTAATTCAGCCGTAGATTGTGTATGATGTGTATCAGCTTCCACAATCGCCTTTAATTCGTCATTGTTGACCAAAGTCTTCGGACGACCGCGAGGTTCATTTTTCAGGTCGGAATTTACAGAACGGAAGCGAGCAAACCAATAACAGGTGGTGCGTTGGTTTGTAGTGTTAGCTCCGTAAACGTCGTCGATGTTGCGTGCCGCTTGTGCCGCGTTGTTGCCACGACGGTACTCATATTCCATAATTACTCGAATTTTTAACGAATCCGTGATGACGAAAAAGATTGAACTGCGATGAAAATGTAACACTAATCAATAAACAAATGACTACTTTTGGAAAAAGAATTCCATATTTTTAAAATAAAATTAATTTGAAATTAGAATTCTTAGCCAAACAAAAATTATTTTGATTTGAAATGGCCAGTACTGTAGAACGGCAATTTCATAGGTCATCATTAACAGCCATAGGACGTCCACTGCTGGACATAGGCCTCCCCTAAAGATTTCCACAACGAACGGTCCCGGGCCACCCGCAACCAACGGCGGCCCGCGACCTTCATAAGGTCATCGGTCCACCTAGAGGGAGGCCGTCCAACGCTGCACTTTCCAGTTCATGGTCTCCACTCTAGAACCTTTACTCCCCAGCGGTTATCAGTTCTACGAGCGATGTGGCCTGCCCATTGCCACTTCAACTTACTGATTCTGCGAGCTATGTCGGTTACTCCAGTTCGTCTGCGAATCTCCTCGTTGCGGATTCTGTCACGCAGAGAAATCCCGAGCATAGCTCTCTCCATCGCTCTTTGAGTGACTTTGAGCTTATTTAAGAGGCCAACAGTGAGGGACCACGTTTCACATCCATAAGAATCACTGGCAATACGCACTGTTCAAAGATCTTTGTCTTTAGGCACTGAGGTATTTCGGACTCGAAGACGCTGCGTAGTTTCCCGAACGCTGCCCATCCGAGTTGGATTCGTCGTTGGACCTCACTATCGAAGTTGGACTTGCCTGATCAGACTGTCTGTCCCAGGTAGACATATTCGTCAACAATTTCGATTTTAGAGTTCCCAACAAATACTGGAGCGGGTACAACATGGGCATTAGACATAATTTTCGTCTTATCCATGTTCATTTTTAGACCCACTCGTTGGGAAGCTCTATCGAGGTCACCGAGCATGGCGCTAAGGTCTTCCAGCGATTCTGCCATTATGACTATATCGTCAGCAAACCGAAGGTGAGTGATGTATTCGCCATTTATGTTGATGCCGTATCCTTCCCAGTCTAGGAGTTTAAAAACATCTTCCAATGCTGTGGTGAAGAGTTTAGGAGAGATGACATCTCCCTACCTTACACCTCTCTGCAATTGGATAGGTTTCGTACTTCCATTCTGTACTCGGACCGACATGGTGGCATTGTTATATAAACACTTCAACACTTCTATATAGCGATAGTCAATGTGGCACCGCTGAAGAGACTGAAGCAACGCCCAGGTTTCGATCGAATCGAAGGCTTTCTCATAGTCCACATACGCCATACAGAGCGGACGATTATATTCCTCCGATTTCTCTATAATCTGACGGAGTGTGAGGATGTGGTCTATGGTACTTTCGGAAACCGGCTTGTTCGGGTGGCTGGAAGTCGTCGAGCCTGCGCGCGAGACGGTTCGTGATAACCCTCGAGAACAATTTGTAGATATGGCTCAAGAGCGAGATCGGTCTGTAGTTCTTCAACAAGGTATTGTCTCCTTTTTTAAAGAACAGCACCACAACGCCCCTACACCATGCCTCAGGTGTGGCGCCTTCGTGTATGACGGAATTGAACAGTTTCTGGAGGACTTTGAGTACCGGTTTTCCACCCGCTCTCAGAACTTCTGTCGTAATTCCGTCTTCACCTGGCGCCTTGTTGTTCTTAAGCTGTTTGAGGGCCATCCTAATCTCGTACAGGCCGACGTTCTGGATATCCTCGGTATAGTGTCGAGTTAGCTTGGCTCTTGGATCTTTAGTCGTGCTGATAACAGGTGTCCGTGTCGATGTGTACAACTGTCCGCAGAACTCTTCTATCTCCTCCACCAAAATCTTAAAAAATTTCATAGGTAAAAATTTCATACCTATAATTAATGAACCGCCTCGAATAGCTTTGCTCCGCTAAACGAACTTGCAACCTGGTGACTACAAAAGTTTAGTGTAACTTCACATTTCTTAAACCAATAAGAATGTTCTGAAATACATAAAATGTCTGCATTGTAATGTTCGAAAAACAATTCAATTTCTAATTCTTTACCAACCAATCCTTGCAAATTTTGATGCACCAGATGCTGACTCTTTTTTATTTATGACATTATTGGTAGGTAATTTTGGAAAATTATTAACTATATTTAAACTACTTATAAAACTAGAGCTAGAGACTTCCTCTGTTGTCTTAGATACTAATTTAAATTCTTTGGAACATATTCCAAACTATCGAATTGTGCTGTATTATACTAGTAATGTTCGCGCATTAGCGCCGAAAATATGCGAGATTCCATACGAGCGCACCCGACGGCGCTTCTTTTGTCCCACTCACACGCACGGGAAGCTTCACGGCGGTACCCGACGCAAAACTACTACGCCTACAACCCTACTCGTGAACAATGAGTGTCCATTTTAATTGGCCTTTTTTATATAGTATTATTTTAACGTTGTAAAACCTGAATATAATTAGTCTAAAGCAGGGATCCCCAAACAATTTTGAACAAGTGACCCCTTTTCCAAATGAACTGTTATCTCAGACCCCCCATGGCCAAATTACATACTTTTAAGATCAACCCCCTTATTCATAATGGTCCGCTAACTTAAAACAGCTGCTACAGAGTGTTATTTTTCATTCTGACTTCAAGTCAATAGAAGTATATAAGAAGTATATCTATCAATATATAGTATCAATAGAAGTATATAAAAGTATATAAGTCAATAGAAGAAATAGTGCGGTCAATAGAAGAAGACATAGTAATTAGCAATGCTTTAAGTTAGCAGACTATTATGAATAAGGGGGCCTATCTTTAGTTTTTTACTACTGATACAAAATACCTAGGTACTATGGTACCAACTGGAAAACTTTGCACTTGGTTAAGTGAGTGAAGTTGACTTCATTTTCTCATCAAAATTTAACAAAATAAAAAGACATACAATTTAGTAAATATCAAGTTTAATTTATAATGATTATTACAAATTAAGTACCTACTTAAATAATCTTAAGTAGGTAGGAAATTTTATTTAAAAAAGTATTAATTCGCAAAGAGAAAATAAAACATTTAGTGTGATGGATGAACCTGGTGACTATCTACCAATTTAGCTACATCCGGCTGCAACTCACCAATATTTATTGGTGAGTTGGAGCCTTAAATCTCCACGTTCGTTGATATTCAATGTTTCAGGTTTTATTGTTTCGTCAAAATGTTTGCAACCACACTGAAGCTTTTTTCAACTAGGTATGATGATGGAAAAGCGATAAGGTATTTTTCAGCAATGTTCCACAATGTAGGATACTGTGCTTCAATGTTGCGTTGCAACCAGAACTTCTGATAGCCTTGGTTGAACTTCTGCTTAAGCTCTTCGTCTGTGCTGATGGTAATCAACCCTTCTTGCATTATCACATTGGCTTCTTCTATGGTTGTGGTATTGTACGGATTTTTTATCCATTGAGGAATTTGTAAATTTAAAAGGTCCTCAAACCTCTCCGTAAAATCCTTGTGTAATGCGTCCAAGTGAGTGACATATAGTAAAATGTCATCATCTTGAAGCATTTCTGGTAATTTTAACAAATGCGGAAACTCCGAATATTCTTTTCTGCCTAAATTTTGTTTATAAAGATTAGTTTACCCACGAAGGCCGATATTATTGATTTTATTCAAATTGTTTTAATCAAGTTAAGATCGTCACCCTGCAGCTGCAAATTAACTTTGTTGAACATTCCAAAGATATCAGTCAAGTAATAAATATCTGTTTTACAATTGTTCAGATTTTCTTTCAAATTCGGATCTTTTTCTTGTAAAAACTCCAACAGAGATTCAAAAATGGCTGAAAATCTCTCTAAGCAAGAGCCTCTTGATAACCAGCGAACTTTAGTGTGCAGAAGTAATCGAGTAAAGACTTCGTCGTTTTCCTCACATAGCTGAGCAAATAACCGAGAGTTCAAAGAATTGCTTCGAATCTTGTTGATATAATTTATTACATATTGTAAAGACTTATGCAATCTAGGACTCAGCTTTTTTGCTACTAAATGCTGCCTGTGAATCACGCAGTGAATGACAAGTACATCAGGCAGTTGTCGCTTTAAGTGAGCTATAAAACCACGATGACGACCAACCATAGACGGTGCACCATCAGTCGCAACAGAAACAATGTTCTTCCATGGAATAGCTTTGTCAGTAAAAAAATGTTCCACGGCCTGAAAAATCGAATACTCCTCTGGTATTAGTCTCTAAATATGTAGCAAAAAGCAGTTCTTGGCAAATATTTTCATCTTTGATATATCGAACATATCCTAACAACAGAGCTTCATTGCCGGGTAATGTAGACTCATCCAACTGGAATGAGAATCTGTTGGTCTGTAAGAACTTGCATAAAATGTTTTCCACATCGCATCCCATCTCGTCTATGCGTCTCTGAACGGTGTTATTGCTCAAAGGTATTCTCTTTAAAATATCATATGCGGGCTTGTTCAACACATTGTTAAGGACCTCCGCAATGGCTGGTAAGATAAGCTGCTCTCCAATTGTGTCAGGTTTCCCCGACGTCACTATTAGTAAAGATATATTAAAGAACGCTCGTAAACCATCATCGTCTTTAATATATGATGACGCAAACATCGATCTTATGCACGGATAAGATAAATGAGGTTGGATTGGCAATGTGGGCGGGGCAGACGCGCCACATGTATGATTGGACAATCATACTTCAACCGAACCACGCGTTCACTTTTTAGTCGCTTGTTGATTGCCTCGCAGTACGGAGCAGCGCTAAAATCCTTTGAAAATGCCGTGTTGTGCGATTGTTATGTGCAAATTAAAGAGTCAGACATCAAATATGAAACAAGGAGGAATTTCTTTTCATCGGTAAGCATAAAAACCTTAGTTTTTTAGTATTTTTCCCAAAAAAACTACTTCGAATTATGAAATTCTAAGTAGAAACGACAATTAAGCCAAGAATCAAAGAAAATATACATTGCTGGTGAAGTACACAAATATTTCGCGAGAAGACACATCTGACGCGCAATGGGTTGCGAAGCGAGCCAAATTACCGCGCCTTTCGACTCGTTCGCGTCATGTCCGCTTCGGTCGCCTGGATAGTGCAGTCAGTGATCGATGATTTATCGACAAATTATTTTTCTTCAGAATGAGTTACTACTGTTCTCGATAGTAAAATTTTGCTAGTTTTTTTTTCGCTATATAATATTTATAAAGACGTCGATTCTTGCACGCGAGTGACGAGTGTTTTGTTTGTTTGTTTGTTTGTTTGTTTGTTTGTTTGTTGTTATTATAAATTACTGTCAGTGATAATTTGCGTGTTGATAATTGATGAATGAATTAGAACCTAAACCAATAGGTTTTATAAATTCACTAACGCAACGATATAAATATGCAATTTTACACATATTAACGGATTAACGTTAACTTGCGTTAATTCTTCCGAAATGTAACGCTTTAACGTTTAACGAAGCTAACTTTTTTTGTAGCGGATTAACGATTAACGAAGTTAGCTATTTGATTAACGGTGCCCGGCTATGCCTTAAACCTTTCCGCGATGCGGGGTTGTTGACGAATGTGATATTTGATGCTGAAGCGAAGAAGATAATGTATTGGTTTATTACTTGTTGGTATTGCATAATAATATGTACGCTTGAGTATCTGAAAATGTAAATTATGAATATTTCGTCTACAATAAAAAGAATAATTAAAAGCCTACGACTGTGTAAATGGCAGTCCTACACTGTCATCGACTTCTTTGTTTGCTTTGATTTTCTAATTATTTTTGATTACAAATAAAGGTAATACATGTTGATTTTTTTTTTCATTTTCTATTTTTCAATACCAATTAAATTCGCCTTTGTCACAATGTTTTAGTTAGTATAAAATTACTAGTGCTCCCGTTATTAAAATTTTTCATTCAATTACCAATAGCTACAGGACGGTTTACGATTTACGATGAGTCCTCGGCAAAAATAGTGGGGATGCACATATTGTACACGCGCAACCATACTTGCCCCGCTACTCCTCCCGCCGCATTCAAAAGTTAGGGCTCATAAATCGTAAATCTAACTGAAACTAAGATGATTTCAAGATTCAAGTTTGACCATTTTCATTATCGAAAATTCCTATCGACCATAGCAAGCCCTAGCGTGCGTGTGAATTTTGAGCATGTGGTTGTGTCGTAACGTTACCGACTCAACGTAGTGTGAGTACCAAATCGCAGCCCTCTGTTCTAGGTGTGATTTCTTAATTAGTGTGCGTAATTCGTGTATGTATAATTATCTTATGTAGTGGAGTGCATTGGTGGGAGACAGGCGGCGACGCTGGTTTTCAAGTAAAAGTGTCACGGTTGCCAATCCAACCTCATTTATCTTATCCGTGATCTTATGGATGGCCTTTTGTCTAGTTTTTCTTTAAGTGCTTGAAAAAATGACAAGGGCTTACTTTTTTTGTCAGCATGTACTCTTGACAAGTGGTCATCTATTTTTGAAGGTTTCATGGCATCGTTACTGAATACTTTTTCACATATGAGACACATCGGCAAGTGTTGATTTAATGGAGATGCAATAAATCCGAACTTCAAGTAGTCCAAACTGTATTGTCTGCATTGTTTTTCGTGTCCGCTATCATAGAACTCTCAGTAATTCTGCAAATAAAAAAATAAGAAACTAACTAAATAAAAAACAATAATAAACTGTTAAATTTGCACACTATCTTATTTTTATCACACCCAGGTAATAGATGTTTGTTAGGTATTACTGACTTACTCATTGATAAGCTTGGATACCTATATTAGGTAAGTAACTATAGTAGGTAATTAGGTATAGAAAATTTGCATTAGGTAAGTAGGTACCTATCAGCATAAGAACGAAAACCAAAGCAAACTGAACACTTCAAAGTTTAGGTACCTAGTTACCTACTTAACAACTTAAGTGTAAGTAATTTTTACAAATACTGTTATATAATATATTATACCTACCTTAAAATATGTTTTGTTTACCATAGGGCAAAAAAATTACAATCAAATAGGTACTAAAACAAATTTAACTAGTAAATTTTTACAATTGAATCAACTGAGGCAACTGCAAACTGTTTCGAACAATCTACGGATTGCTCAACTGATCACTATCACACAGTGGGGCAATGCTGATGCGCTGTGCCCGATAAAAACTGTTTGGTACTTACACTGTAAATTTTTCATAAACTGCAGATATTGTATAATTACGCTATTAACTCGCGTAGGGAGCTCAGCATTTTGTAAATTCTTTTTCAGTCACTTTACTTTACTTAATTTAGCTATGTAATAACTTTGCAATCTCTTGAAATAAATGAGTACTTATATTATCGTTCAAGCTCCAACGATTTTCAAAACGCAAATGAACTTTCAACCTAAGTGCATTAAATAGTAAAATATCAGGAACACGTTTGTTGATCGTTCGTGTTAAATTGCGTAAGCGTCAAATAGAGGGCAAGTCAAAACGCGCCTGAAAGACGTACGCTCGAACTCATTATCTTGCACAAACTTGTCCACACTGACTTGCCGAGTTTTTAATCTTGTACGAACTTGAGACTTTACATTACTACAACAATGCTATTTCCTACAAAAATATTAATTATTCTTAGTACACGTAACACAACATAAACAATACAGTACCTACCTATCTTGACAGTTTTAAATAAGAACTTGTGTTAATTTAATAGGGGTCGATTTTAGACCTCGTCGACCCCCAAAATCAGTTTTCCTGGTCTAAAGTATTCATAATTTCATTTATCTCTTATGTACTATCGTACAATAATACACTGCTCAAAACAAGCAGTAGTTGGGTTAGTCACTCTATTGGATAGTCTTAAGAGCCCTATTATAAATCAGCACTCTGCGAGATTAGGTATTTGAAGCGATCCCGCCATTTCGCATTTTGTAGTATTTATCGTTTCTATTGAAATAGGTTAATAAATTCATGCTTTAAAATTATATAATCTGTATTTCTCATGAAGATAGGAGTAATTCACAGTTAACTTAAAGCTATTTTCGAAGTTTTTTTTGTTACAATAAATTATTTTTCAATATTATAACAAAGATATTTCAAAATTCTAAAAGGCCGGCAACGCACCTGCAGCTCTTCTGATGTTGCGAGTGTCCATGGGCGACGGTAGTTGCTTATCATCAGGTGACCCGTTTGCTCGTTTGCCCCCTTATTTAATAAAAAAAAAAGGCCGTTACGAGCTATACGACTATATAGGATATAACATTCTCATTTTATAATTATATTTGCTTAGAACAGTAGTTCAATCCAGGAGCTTAAAAATCTCAGCCTTCGCGCATTTTATGAAAATCTTTCTCTGTAATTTTGGGTTTAATTAAAAAGTTAAGCAAAATTTATAAAAAGCGAGGCCGCTACGAACTAGGCCAATAGCTATTCTGCACTATTCAATATGTCAAAATTGTGAATAATCTTTGTTTCTGAGATCAAGAACGCCATAATTGGCCATTTTACGCAAAAATCATAGTCGAGATGTAATAAGTATGCCTCTTAAATCTCAAAAATTTAATAGCGAATATGCTATGAGTCGATGATGGTAATTAGATAAGTAAAACTTATGTAATGTAAAATACTTATATCTAGAATAACCTAAAATCTTATTTATGTCTATATCTAACATATATAGATGTTGTGCATTGTTATGCATATACAATAATAGTAATAATACTATTAAAAGCACTACATAGTAGGCTATTTAACTTAAATTTAATATTATTTTCGTGTGGCAAGTTTTTAATGTAGGGAAAGGTGAACCAAACAATTTTTTTAATATTCATTAATTCACTCAAAGATTGAATGAATTAGTGATAATGATGTTTTAATATTTTTTGTGCACCTTGCCCCTTCTTTCAATTATTACAATCAAAGTTGTGTTGGGACGATGAGTGTGGGCTCTTGTCAATATCTGGTCAAACGGTGCCCCTGGCATACCCTCACAGTATTTATTCACTATTCCACCAAAGCCTTGATCAATCTCATCACTATATATACTGATGTGGTTGGTCTCTTCTGATATGACGGTGGTTGTAAAATAACTCTTAACGTTCTCTAGCTCAGATTAATTACTATCTATAGTAACTGTTTTCCGCTAAAAACAAGTAACTTCACTATAGAAAGTGAAAAACGACAAAATTTTGTAGATACCTACTTTTTTTTTCGGCTGTGAGGCGCGAGGCCCTAAGGGGCCTCGAAGACGGTTGCCCACATCGCCCACGCCATGGAACGCTAAAAAGCTAGTTAGGTTCTTTTTTGTAATCAGAACTATTTTCAGCTCTATTGGGTAAGGTACAATAGAGCTGAAAATCGAACTCACAAGCGAGTTTCTTAATTGCTGTCGTGTGTTCGACTTTCAGCATTATCCTTACTTCCTTACTAATATTATAAATGTGAAAGCGTGGATGTTTGTTACTCTTTCACGCAAAAACTACTGAACGGATTTCGATGAAATTCGGTATGGTAGTAGTTTAGACTCTGGATTAAAACATAGGCTACTTTTTATCCCGAAAAAGTAGTGTTCCCGAGGGATACTGTATTTACGCGGGCGGAGCCGCGGGAAACAGCTAGTTGTATTATATTAGCACAGAGATCTATTTTCAGCGCTGTTTTTACTATCTATGAAAATTATTTTTTACCCTCCCGCGGTCGATGCGGCCGGACAGACGTTGAATCACTTGAAGCGCGGAGCCCATAGCTCTTGCTGTCTCCGTGAGTGTTTGTCAAGAGAGTGAAAATATCGGAGGGTTTTTTGTACCTATTAATAGTTTCATAAAATGTGTTAATAATAATAATATAATAAATATAGGCAACTAGAAAGGGAAAAAATATTATTTTTAATCAAAAAATTGAAACCGACTTCCATAGTAAAAATGTAATGTTCGGTGGTCAGATTGAATTGATTTAAATTGTCTATACTAGTATAATGAATTTTATTATTCGACATTAAAAAATATTTGAAATTAGGTAAAACGAATATAAACGTGTTATCACTACTCTTTATTGGTACTGGAAGAACATGATATAAATCATAACTTACTTGACTTATTAATGGTGTTTTAATTACAAGTTTGACACTAAATTAGTTAAAGATAGTAATTCTGGAATATGTTTTTCATTTAGTTCTAGAGGATATTTCGTTTGTGATATGATAATGGCTTTCTTAATTCTGCTCCCTATTTTTCTGGAGTGATGATTACTGGATGGATGGCATTGTTCTTCGCGAATAAAATTGCATTAATAATTGTAGAAATTTCATTGTTTACTTCGGTAGTAATTAAAGTTAATAAGGACATATTATGTTCATCGATATCTTGTTTCATTTTAATAATAAATATTTTATCTCCTATATTATATTTATCTCCTTTGGTGTAGTTTGATGATAAATTTAAATTTTCATTGAATATTTTCTCATTATTATTTAAATCTGTAATGGTTGTATTAAAATTAGAATTTGTTGATTTAATAATGTTAGATTGAGATTTTAGTAAATTTAAAACTTCGTGTTCATTTTTATCTAAATGTTCAATTGCATCGTTATATCTTTTCGCGTCATCGGCATCTAGAGTACCGAAAAGAACTTTAAAAATACTTCCAACTCCATCTATGTATGACCTCTTAACTCTATGGCTACGAAAACCTGTTAATTCTTTAAGAATGTTTTCTTGAATATACAATTGAGGAATTATCTGTTCTAAAATCACAAGCGATGTTTGACAAAGAGAAAACTTTGTAAAAGTTTCATGATTACAAAGATCCTTAGTTCTAATATAGGTATCATGAATTAAATTTATTTTTCTATGTTTATCAGCTATATCTAAATATGTTTTTAAATTCCATTCGCTGTCAAAATGATTAACTTTTCCTAAATTTTCAAAGTAAATATCTCCCTTATCTATTATGCTTATATTATATAACTTATCACTACTTATTACGTACGGTATCCATGTCAGGGATATAATAACAGGAATCAGGTTCATTCTGAAACAAACGCATGTTTCAGCCTGTTAGTATGTACTTTTAACTTTCTATTCCTAATCTTAATTGAAGAAAAAATTAAAATTAATTTAAACGTTAGTTGAAGAATTCACTTTAACTATATTATAAGGACCTAACCAATAAGGTGATAATTTTCAAGATTTTCCCGGTTTAATTGCTTCATTGCTTAAATAAACTGAATCTCCTATTTTATATTCTATGTCTTTACATTTCTTATCGTATATCTGTTTATTATACTCCTTTGAACTTATCAATTTATTTCTAGCTATTTCTCTTGATTTTTGTAACTTTAAAATAAGTTCGTCTAAATAATTATCGTATAAATATTTAAACTCGGGTTCTTTAACTATAGAACTTGGTAAATTAGCCTTAAATCCAAATATTAATTCAAATGGTGTAAACTGAGTTGAAGTGTGAACACTTGTATTATATGAAAACATAGCGAAATCTATCCATTTGTCCCAATTAGTTTGATCTTCATTAACGTAATGTTTCAGGTAATCTGCTAATGTTAAAGGACTACGTTCTAAAGCTCCATTGGATTGTGGATGATACGCACTAGTATTTATTTTTTTAAATTTAAATAATTTCGCAATTTCCTTTATTAAATTAGAAGTAAAATCTGCTCCTTGATCAGTTAATAATATATCTGGTATTCCAAATTTACATATAAAATTACGAACAAAACAATCTGCAATATCGATAATAAAACAATAATATAATCTACAAAAACTTTCCTATTATTTACCCTTTCACTCAATATTTGTGACTTAACTTCACAACTGCTTCGATTTATAGAACTTTTCTTAATTTTTATTTCCTGTGGACGAACTTCACAGCTATTTCGAATATTATCATTTACAATACCTCTCTTAATTTTTAATTCCTGTGGATAAATTTCACAGCTTCTTTTATACGTATTACTCTCAATATTCATCTCTTCTTTCAACATATTTTGTGGATAAGCCTTACAATCACTTTCAAACATTTTAGTTTCTCAATCATCACAACACAAAAGGTATTTCTCTTTGATACTCATCATCGCATATATTATTCATATTCTCTCTCAAATTTTCATTTGTAATATCATGCTCGATTTTAAGCTCTCTACCACATATTTTTATTTTATTCTCCTTATAACTTATTATTGAATCTGTTTTTGACAAGAAATCGCTACCTATCACGCCATTACATTTAATAGGAAAGCTATCAGGTACCACGTGAAGTGTCTGATATACTCTTTTGTCTCCTACATTGAAGGCTAAATAGGTACAACCGATTGTTTCGGTTGGGCTAGCTTCTTTGTCAATTCCTTTTAATTTTTTTTTTTAAGCTATTGCATAGCTTCTATCGCGGGCCTTGAGCGCGGGGACCGAATCCAGAAATTCCGTAACGAAAAAACCTCACGCTCCCCACTTCGTCTAACGTCGTTTCAGTTCGGCAGTCTTCGACACGGCGTTGTGTGCGTGCGATTAGACGTATTGTACGACTCTACGAAACTCGCACGAATCGAGACGAGCTGCTCCGAAATCGGTTATCATAAACCTATAGTTTCAATGATAAATATTCCTGAATAACCAACAGCTACTGTAAGATAATAAAACCCACATGTATTGTAAAATAATAAAAATATTTTAAACAATATTAACTTTTTATTTATTTAATAAAAGAAAAATTTGTTTTCTTATCGGTCACCACGCTCAAAAAGTGTAACTTGACTTAATATCAAAGAAAAAGAAATACTGCATAAATAAAATAAATAAATAATTATAATTGCATAAGTTGATACAAAATGCTATGCAATAGCTTTACCGCGGCAGTCCCCGAGTGCCACACGTCTTTTTTTCTTCATATATTAATGTTTCTCCTTCTAAAGATGTTATTTTTATTAATGTAACCTCTGCCCCTGTATCAATTAAAAACCTATTTTTATTCTCTAATATACTATCTGACTCTAAGTATACGTATGATGAAATACGCGTATCTATGAATCTTATTCGGCCTGGATTAAATTTGTGGTCCTCGGGTTGGCCGCGGGCCTCGGACCGTTGGAGTTTAAATGTTTATTTTCATCGCTTCTATTATTAATATTATTTGTTTGCCTATTACTTTGCCATCTATTATTTGAATGATTAAAATGATTATTCTGAATTCGGGGTTGGTAGTTATTACGATTTACGTTCGGATTATTCCAACATTGTTTGGCTACGTGACCATGTTTATGGCAATAAAAACAAGTAGGTATATTATTATTTCTTTGATTTGACTGCATATGCCTGATCATTGGATCTACATTGATGTGATAAATGATTAAATTAATTACAGTTTGTAATTTTTTTTATTCCTGAGTTATTATGATACTGTATGGCGCTCATTTCTTGCCTAGATTTAATTTCTTGTTCTTCTGAAATTGCTATTGAAACCGCATCTTCAAAAGTAGAGGGTTTTTGAGACTTTAACAGAATATGAAGTTGTGGTAGAAGACCACTGATAAAAATGTTTAAAGCTTGTCTTTTTAATAATTCTATATTTGCTTCGCGAGCTTCTTTAGTTAGTTTTGAGTCTAAAGATTTAATTAACTCTATATAACAATTCTCAACTCTACTAGAATATTTTGAAATTGGTTCGTTTTGACCCTGTCTACATGAATTTAATTCGAGTTGCCATTGTGCATAGGTTCTTTTTTCCGAATAATTTTCTAATAAATGTTCTTTTAAACTACTATTTAATAATGTCGACCTAATATTCCCTTCAATTTTAGATAGAACTACTGACACGAATGCTATTTTATAAACTGGATTTAATAGAGCGAATGCGTTATTACAATTATCTATGAACACATGTAAATTTGCCTTATCGCCATCATATAAGAAGCAAACGACAAAACAATGAACATAAACACTGAATTTAAATTTTTAGTTATTTACAAACAAAATTCCTAAGGTACTTAGCTTTTATTCAACTGGCTTGCGAAGACCTTCAGTTTCAGAGTGCCATCAGTTGCCATCAGGCTTGAGATCAGGATCCAGATCCCTCTTTGTTTTGCAAAATACAAAGATGCCATTTTTCGTAGCGCCCCCTGGCCAAATCACATGGAACTAAGAATTCAGTGCTGGCAACCTGTTAAACAGTCACAACATAATTATCGAGTTATCATAAATTTATTATGTAACTTGACATGAACATTACATGAAAATTATTATTTCAATTATTTAGATTTTATTTATCTTAATAATTAGGTTTTACATAAAGAGAAGGTAAACCTTGATTTCTTGCGGAACTTTTTATTTACAAAAGAGTGTTTCTTTATTATCAATATATAATTTTCAGCAATTAATAATCAGTAAGTACATAATTTCTCACATTATTACATAATTATTTAACTAACTAGGTTTTACAATTACAATTTATGAAATACACGTAGTTTTCAATTGTATTAATAGTGATACAAACTTGATCTTTTTAACAATATGGCCAATTTACGTTTGTCATAGTCAATGCTATATAACTTAAAACTGCTAAATACTATTTAACTTAAATATGTTTTAATGTTATTTAAAATCACATTTCTTATTTATTAATTATTAGACTTATATTTAGTTAAATTATAAATCTAATGAACCTTAAATTATTTATTTAAAGCTTTATCTCAATATAATAAAAAGGTTCCGGCATAATGTTGCCAGGTTTTAAAACATTAGTGTTATCACTCTAAAAATACCTTTTTAATTTGATTTTGTGGTTATGGTCATTGTATTGTACAGCCTTTGCGTCGACATATATTATATTATTATTATTATAAATAAATATTTATATAGATAATCTTTACTCCCGTGGTGCTTCCTCTTTAATTCTTTGACTTTTTGGTCATTGTAACTTTGTGCTGTCTCTCGTTTTGCTTGGTGAGGGAACTTGGAACTCTCCCAACTCCTCCAACCTTTCTTCTGATTAATTTCGTGGCGGGTAGATTAGCTAGATTATTAGATTTAGCATGTCCCTCGGGCACCCCTTAGATCAATATATCAAAGGGTTATTGTGGATGGTTGCTGTTGTCGATTCTGGCTCACAGTAGTTGCAGTAGTGGGAATGTGTGGTGGGTCAATATCAAATGTTTATAGATGTCTTTTTTGTTGAACTGTTTGGTTTATTTCAAAAAAGTTGACCCCCAGTAGGTTGGTAGGTGTAGATGTAGCTTGTAGGATGAAGGTGTAGTTATTTATTTAGTCCGGTTCATAGTTAAGACAGAGCAATCTGTGTCTGAAGTTCGGAATAGCTAGCATTAGATATTAAACTTTGACAAATACGAACAATTCATGACAACAATGATCTACCTACTTGCTAAACTCTAAAGGATTAGAAGTCCTGACTCTGATAAAATGAACTAGGTACCAACTACCTACCTAATTGATATAATAAACTTGTTAAATTAATTGATAAAATAGCTTTTTTGAGATAATTTTCTAAATATTGGCTGGTTCGCCAGCCAAAGCCTGCCCCAATCGGGTTCATCCATTGCGATGAGCGTTTCCGATTATCGTACAGGATCCACTTTTCATCACACGTAATAATTCGATTTAAAATCCCTTCATTATATTGTGCCGGTTGAGTAATGTAACGCAGCAGTCGACGCGCATTTTTCGTTTTGCTGCACTCAATTCATAAGGTACCCAACTTTCAAGCTTTTCCACTTCCCAATTTGCTTCAAGTGTATTAAAACACCAGTTTTATCACTAACACCGTAGCCTGCAGCTAACTCGGACGTGGTTTGCGATGGATCAGCTTCCACAATAGCCTTCAATTCTTTATTATCAACATTGGTCTCCGGCCGTCCGCGGAGCTTGTTCTGCTGATCGAAATTTCCAGAACGAAAACGTTGGAACCAAAAAACGCGCTGTGTTTTCTTTTGCGACACCACCGCCATAAACATCGTTAATCCTTCGAGCCGTTTTTGCAGCACTGGTGCCACGGTGGAACTCGTACTCGAAAATAATACGATATTTCAAGTTTTCCATTTTGTAATCAGAGTGACGCAAAGAAAAAATCAAAAGAAGAAAAAAAAAGTAAAGTAAATAGCGGTATAAATTTGAAATTGAAATTCCTATACAAGATGATATAGTTATTTGAGACTAAAGTGGCCAGACGACAAAACGCCAATTTCATATGTAAGGACCTAATATTATGTCCTTATGTCCGTCCGTCATAAATATGTTCGTATATGTCCGGGTTTTAAGCTTCAAAATCCGGGATTTTCACGCATCTTGTCCGGGTTGTCTTTAAGAGATGGTAATCCTAGTCAAAGCAATCACTAATGACCCAAGGCAATCGATTTCATAGTAGGAACTTGAAACCGGATTCGTATGCGTATGGATAATAGAACACCAACACAAGAAAGTACAGTTGCCGTCAAAAGCGGTGTTTGTCGGCTACTATACTATACTACATTGTACATTGATAAATAAATATTAATTATTAGCTGTCCCGACACACGTTGTTCTGTCTCACCTATAAATATAGTTTTAATATTTTCCCCGCAATTCCAGATTTCAACTCCTGGCAGCCCCCTTACTCCCGACACAATCGAGAACCGAATCAGTTCGATCTCAATAGGTTTTGATACTCCCGACACCTATACTAGCGCACGATTGTGCGGTGCCTCAATTTGTAACTATCCTGGATCGAGAAGTTCGTTAGATCGTAACTTTTGGTAGTCCCGACGAAATCAATCGACTAAGAATTGAATGGTAGGATCGAAAACAAACGTAAAATTACACGATAGCTAAAGAGGTCTCATTTACATTATCGAGTTTGCTTGTTTTAGTGTATTTGAACTAAACTTCGTGATTTTAATTGTAGTATTGCAGCATTATTAATGTTATTAAAGGAGCTAATAGAATACGCGTTCGGGAAATGTAAAATTACGAAGATTCACCAACTTCAACACATTAGCAACGGACATAGATTGTGAGGAATTTCGATGCAATTATCGCCTTAAAAAAGATTTATTTGACGTTTGAGTCGCAGATTTAACTACTCATTTGAAGAAACCGACTCACTGAAATTATATCACCGTTATATTATGTAAAGTTATTTAAAGCCTTTACACATTTGTTTATACATTTGGCCGCTTATTCAAGTATTATATTTTCACTTAAGACATGGACTGAGACAAATGAAGTCTACATAATATGATCTACATTAACGCTTTAATTAAATATTTAATAATAATCTATATTAATTAATCATCATATGAAGACTTCGTTTGTCTCAATCTGGTTTTGAATAAAGAAAGTGAATAAATAGATAAAAAAAAGTCGTATATTAATAGATATTGTTACTATGCTCGGGTTTTCTAAATGTAAACACCAAACACGAATTTGGTATTATATCATTTCCATTAAACATACCAATTATATTTTTACCAAAATTAACAATTAACTACCTTCTTACAAGTTACAATACTACGTATTACCTATTTATGGCCATTAATTATAGTTATTGAATGTGTTTTGTGCACAACACTTGAGTTTTGCTGACAAAATAAATCAAAATATGACTTTGACATTTGACAAAATGTCAAAGATTTTAAACAGGAATTTCGTAACTATTATTTACTGCCACAGTTTTTTTTTTAGAAAAATAACCTTTAAAAACCTACCATTGCATGAGATTGAGGTTGATTCATTTGAATAAATATACCTACACAAAATGGTATTTAAAGTGAAAAATATATAATTTTTCCATATTTTTATTAATCTTCGCCATAGACTACGGCACTCAGCTGTAACTTGCTTACACTGGGGACGTGACGTCAGTAACCGGATACAGCTAACGACGCTGATAAGACACGATCTCAACGCGATCTTGATTTCGATTCGATTTTGTTCGGGAGTACGCAACAGGATCGAAACTGAATCAAAATCGACATCGGATCAGACTCGTAAATCAAAATCGTATCAGTTTCGGGAGTAAGGCCCGATTTAGCGAGAGATTTAAATTGCAATCCGTGTTTTTAGTGTCCCGTAACACACTTAACTCCGTTTCGTCCGTCCGTCTGCCTGTCCACGCTTCTAGCTTCTGTAATTATGAATATAAATTGAAAAATTTTGGTATAGTTATAGGTTGTGTATAGATCTCGGTTTAGGCATCATAAAATAATAATAATTTTATATTTTAGGGGTGGCTCTCCAATCTCCATACATGTGAAGTGGGGATGAAAAATATTTTTCCATTCTATTCCATCGTGTGGGTATCGTTGAATAGGTTTTTTAAAATAAAGGCGAGGTTTCATACATGACTTTTTTACAAATTTGACCATTTTCGAGTAATCGGCCTCCATAGTGGTCTGTAAGTTGATCTTGCATTTCTAAACTGGCATTTCTAAACTACAGGTGATAGAAACTTGTAAGTATCCATGCTGATAGATCGTGCTAGAAACTCTTTAGGAAAATTAGTTTGAGAGAAATCGGACAATAACTTGAACTAATTCAAAGAAGACCTACTGCGCGTTGATAGTTACGGAACCCTCCTAAGACATGTCCGGACATGCTCTTGGTTAGGTAAGGTTATTATAATATATAAGATATAGAAGATTATTAAGGCATTTTTCCTTTTAACTTGTAATCCGTTATCCGGTATTTTCCTCTATTTTCCAACCTTACACGAAATGGCTTACTCAGTAGTTAGTAGGTACTTAGGTACGATTAAAAAAAACAATCTTTTATTTTTTTATAGTCGGCAATTTTTAAAAGTATGGTTTTATATAACTTACAGGCCTTAGTTCTTACAGATTGCCTTGCTGTAAATGTTATAATTTTTTCTATTTTTTTTTTCAAACTCAAAGTACCTATTGAATGTGCATATTTTTTAACAATACCTGATAAAGATAACATTGTTGTCTGAAACAACACTTTGAAGATAAGCAGGAGCTATTGTCTTAATAGTTATTGTTGTTTCTTTTTTGATTTCGAACAAGAAAAATGCAAATTTTATGCTTTTAAGAAGCCGACCGTGCTTTAAGTCTTTAACTATGTACAATTTGTATTTATATTTTGTACCATCTATACAACTCTACATACTATCATAATACAGCGTATGGATATATATCTAATAATAATGATTACTGATGACATTGGCCCACTGGCACAGATCGGGGTTAAAATATCTTGCCTTCTCTAATAAACATGAAGAACGAGAGAGATAACAATATGGTATTAAACTAAGACTTAACATTAATCCAGATCTGCGCCGTCTCTTAACTGCCTAGAACCTACTTCCTACCTACACCTAGAGTTTGATAAGTACGATAATTATTTAGGGTAATAACTAATATGTTATTGATTGTACTGTAGATTCTTGGTGGAAATTCATGTTTCACAGTAATAATACACAGGACTTCTTGCACTATTTCCCCTTTAAGTCATCAGGTGTAGGTTTGAGAGTAGACTTTATCGAAACGAGTCGTGTAATATATTAAAATTAATGTAAAATACTTAATAAAGTGGAAATAGTTAAGTAATTAGTTAAGAATGTAGATTGTAAATAAGGTGCTCTATTAATTATAATAGGTAGATGCACTTGATCCCTAACTGAGACTAGATACCTACACCCAATTTACAGAGCCTGTATGGGCAACAGTTTACACCTGCTTTGACAGTGGCTATGTCGGTAGTATAAGATATATCTTCCATGTACAGACTATATAGTTTATAATATTAACTGTGCAGACAGCGACCAGTTACAATTTTATTTTATGTTTATGTTACGGCTAAAACCCGAAGTGCTGCTACTTCTAGTTTTAGCCGGTTAGAACTAGGTGTAACCATTTACTCTTGGTTAAATCTAGTATTATTTTCGGGGATAGATATATGTAAAACTAGTTCTAGCTGGTATCATTCCAGGTAGTACTAGGAACAACTAAACCCTAGTGGCTGATACTAGGTTTAGCCAATATAGTGCCAGCTGCAACTAGATCCAACCAATCGATGTTGGATAAAACTAGATGCAAACAAGTTCAAACGTGTAACAGGCGACTAGCTCGCGCGAGCCCCTGCCGCCCGCCGCCCCGCGTACACCCGCGTTTGCCCTTTCGGTTTGAGTCGTCACTCTAAAGCCGAGTATACACGTATTATACCAGGGATTGGTTGGATCTAGTTGTAGCCGGCACGATATTGGGTAAACCTAGTATCAGCCACTAGGGTTTGGTTGGACCTAGTACTACCCGGTATGATAGCTAGAACTATTTTTAACCGAAAACAATCGACCTAAACTATATTTAACCAAGAGTAAATGGTTATACCTGGTTCTAAACGGCTAAAACTAGACGTAGCCGAACTTCGGGTTCTATCCGTAAAATATAGATAAAAAAATTTTTTTTAATCGCCTGTGTTTTTTCTTCAGAGGTTTTCAGAAGTACCTAATTAATTTCAATATTCATCTTTATTTAAATAAACAATTGTTTTTATTTTATAAACATATCATTCGAAAAAAAAACATATTTACCGAGTAGCATGGTAGCAATGCCATAATATAAAAACCACAATAAAAACCCTTATAAAGTTTAAACTTATAAGTTAAATAATTAAGTTTGACCCTATGTACAGAAATAATTAATAATTAGTTACCTTAATTACAGACTTGAGTCTGTACCAATAAGGGGGGTTTTGATATTTTTTCTGCCGTTAGGGGGCAGAAAACGCACAAAGCGTCATCTGGTGGCGTAAGTGGTATAAAAAACGGTCAATAAGAATTTTCGATTCTTTTTTCTGTCACCAGGCGGCGCTTGTTGTATCAAAAAGCTGTCAGATGTCACGAATATAAAAACCGTCATTGACGACCACTTTATTATAACAGACTGTTCAGAGTTATTTTACCTCTGAAAGGACCTATATTCCTATGACGCGACGTAAGGATCACTCTCTGAATGTCCGATATAAAATAATAGACTTTAGTAAATTATAAAACATTCTGAAATAGCTGGGGGAGCATGGGCCCATTTAATCCTTATAGAAATTTTAGCTTAGTCTTTATATTAGTCCTTCCGTAAAAAGGAAGGTAGACTGAGGCAGCCGGCAGGTATGTACATACCTAGGTATGTACCTACATACGTGTACTTCTATTATGTTATACCTATATAGGCTAGTTAAAATGATAATATGATTAAACGAAATAACAGTCAGAAACTTTTTATTTAACATAAGGTAACTTAGTTAATACTTACCTACTACACTGATTTTTAATCGTTGTAATTAAAATGACGCCAAAAACAATAATTTTATCTCCAATAAGTGATAAAGAAGTCAAAGAGGTGAAGTACTTTATTTAGTATAGGTAGTAGGTGGTAGGTACAAGGTTGTAGCTATATTTACCGGCTTATAAATACATAATTATAACTTATTAGGTCTCACTTCTAGAACCTTTGATCATGAATGAACATTAAGCTTTATAAGCTGCGGCCAGTTAACCCTATGTTTAAGAAAATATTCCAACTCATGCCGACAGGCGACTACATTACGACGACGACGGTGTCCATTATTTTTGTTGTAATTAGGCAAATTAAACGATAGCATAGGGCGAGGCGGGCGAAACGATATCGGGGCGGGGAGAGGGCGGGCACCGCCAGCGCGAGCAGCCATTGGTCGGCCGTCGACCGCCTTCCGCCCCGCTCTCGACTCGCACCGGTCGGGCCGAACGGCCCGGCATCTCCTCAGTCGAAAGAAATATCGCGTCGAGCATCGTCCGTTATCGGTGCACTAGTGTAGTGACTTGCGTGTGTGTGCAATGCTGAGACTGTGAGCAGCATGGTGAATTACGTCAATCCGCTCGCCATGTACCAAGGCAAGGGCGGTCAGTACGCTGCCGGTGGCTGGTATGGTTGGCAGCACCAGAACTTTGATGAGCAGCAGTGGTGCGCTTGGAACGGGACTCCGGCCGCCCCAGAATGGCCCTCGGATCCGCACCACTTCAAGCGGGAGCCCGGGGAGAGGGACGTGGGAGAGATGCCGTCGCCCGCGCGGGGGGACCTCGCGAGTCCCGGAGAAGGCTCGCCCGGGTCGCGGCCGTCGCAGCCGCCGGGTGCGCCCCGGTCGCCCTTCGAGTGGATGAAGAAGCCCAGCTACCAGTCACAGCCGAATCCAGGTTTCTATTTATTCTTATTGTCGATATAAATTTTTTTTTGTTTGTTAATATTATTGTGGGTACTTTTATACAAACAATATTATTCGTAGTATCTTTCTACTGTACCTACCCAATATTATTTCGAAACATTATATGGCTATACACATTTGCGTAAGAATACACAATGTTTTTTTTCTTCTAACTCGGATGGAAAACATTCCCCGCGCGGGTAGAGAGGGGAAGGAATGTTTAATTTCTTATCAACTGTTACACCACTCACATGACCATTAAACATAGAAATACGGAAACAAACATGAATCCCAAAACGGTCTTCTATTCGTAACTCCTGATAAATTATACTAAAATTATGGGTCAGTAAATATGGCCTAACTCGATATCTGGGGGTCTAAAAAGGCCACTTTCGATGTTTCATATATTTTTTTCATACAAAAATCGTGAAATAGTAAAATGGCTACACGATCGTCTCATTTCATCATATTAGAAAGTTTTCAATAGGAATGCGTATTGCATAAAATGGCGCACATATTATATGAAACACCTAAAGTGGCCTTTTTAGACATGAAGCAGAAGCAGACAAAAAATATGCGCAGGAGACGCGCCTTAACACAAATATTGTTAGTTATACAGGTGTCTTGAAATAATAAGTTGTAGCTTAGGTACCTATAGGTAACTCTTGTAGCAATAAGGTAGGCACTATTAGAAAACGACCGAATATAAACTAGAAAACGACCTATTTATTTGCGGTCCAGAACTAAGTAACTAACCTTGGTTCGACCGCAAATTATGAGTACTTAGTCACACCATAGTACGCCTATACTAATGAAATAAAAAGGAAACATTTGTCAGTTTGTTTGCATTAAATAGGCTCCGAAACTCCCGGACCAAATTTGAAGAAATTTGGCACAAACATAGAGTAGAGTGTACACCACGAGGAATATACCTATCATACAATATGCATAATAATATATCGAAACATGCACCTAATTATGTTCAATTATAAAAGGTTTATGGTTTTATTAGCATAATAAATGCCTACACTACTTACACATTATATACTAGACTAGATATTAAAAGTAAACATAAGAAAAATTAAACTCATAAATATATTTATTACATTCTCTTACAGAGTCGGCCACAATCTACACGTCAAAAAAATATTAATTCATAATATATAATTTTTTATTATATGTTAAACTAGAATTACGATCTTGTTTAGGGATTACTTACATTATTTTAAAAATATATTTATCACCTACTAGGCACTAGCTTTTAATCAGTAGCCTATGTGTTAATCCAGAGCTTAAACTAATAGGTACCACACCAAAGTTTATCAAAATCCGTTCTTGCTAGTTTTTGCGTTAAAGAGTAACAAACATCTATTTAATATCCATCCATTCATTCATCCTCACGTTTATAACAGTAGTAGGACTAGCAACTAGCGACCCGCGGCCTGCTCCAGCACGGTAGCAATGTATGAATGTAATAAACTGTATATATACACGATATAAACCTTCCTCTTGAACCACCGCATCTATTGCATTAAAATCCTTTGAGTATTTTAAAAGCTCTAAGCGAAGAAAGGAAGCGACTTCATTTTATACTATGTAAAGAACATATTTTTCAAGATCTTCAAGCGCGTCGAGCTTTTTTGGTAAGCTACTCGTACGTTGCATTTCGTAGCATATTATTACGTACTCCGTAGGGCGTAATATAATGTCGATGGAGAATAATTTAAAATAATAAATGTAATTTAAATTGGTGGTCCGCCGTCCAAGGTAGGTAAGCCAGCGGTTTTTGAACCCTTTAAATCAAATATCTGTTATTGAATGTACGTAATTATTTAATCTCTAAAAGCTTTAAAGGCGAATTTCGCAACATGGTGCCATAAAAACTTAATTGTTTATTTTTCTCAATTTTTTGAAGGGTAACTGATATGGGACTTTATATATCAAAAGTATAAGGGACATGTTAGATACGGATGATTTGAATAATTATTTTACTACCTAAAATTGCGATTTTCCGGAAAAATGTAGGTTAGGTTAGGTAAATCTTTCGTCCAGCACAAAGTCATCATGTAACCTTTATTCGTCTTTACAACTCTTACGTTAAAAACAAATGTAAGATTTTTTTAACATAAATCAAAATAAATAATTAACTTGTTCATCTAATTGTGATACTAAATTCTTTACTATTTTTTTTTTAATATATGGCGTCGGCTTATCTTAAAACCATTTGCCAGTGTCAAGTAAAAATGGCGGGGAATAGAACTTTCATTTCAATTTTCAACACTGTAGGTATTCATATATCGTCTAAAGTCTAAAGTCTAGTCAAAGTCCAAATAAATAGTCAGTACAGTCAATGAGTCATGTCAGTCGATTCAGTAAAGTAGTAGACGCTTTAATGAAAGTTCCTAGGGAGTTTTTGCGGGAAACACACAGATAGCACGTTTTTAGAAGATGTACCACTTGCCCACACTTGTGCACGTTAACGAATATTTAATGATTAATATTCTACCAATATTACACATTAAGAACCGAGATAACACAAATTTATGAAATATTACAAATTCACAACGTCACCCATTGAACTCCCCGGCAAAACTCCAAATTCTTTACTTATTTGTACCTACACTTTTTACTTTTTTTGTTATATCTCTAATCTCTGCAATCTGCATACCTATTACATAGGTACCTACTTATGCCCACGTCAGTTTCGCATTGGGGTAGGCAACTAGGAAGATACTGTAACCATTAGACTATAGTGTAAAATGTCTGATTTGGCAGCTGGACATTTTTTTCCAGCTGTGTTGTATTAGCGTAGTGTTACATTATATTCGATCTATTTCTCTATTTATAGTGCAGTTTTTTCTGTCGCGACTACATAAAAATGCTTGTGGGAACGTTGCCTTACTTTTAATGCAATAAAAACGATCGAATTATAGTTGTTTTTTTGTTTTATTTACCTTTTAACCTAATAATTGGGTCTTAAAATAAAAAAAATCGATAATAATAACTCACGTTTAGTTTATTTTTTCATTTTAGGCTTGAATCTTTTGCACTTTCAGACGATAATACTTTAAAGTTACGGTAAACTTTTGAATTTCGAACACTTTTATTAAAATTACTTAGAATTTTAGTGTTCGAACATCTTATTACGTAGTATAGTTACATTCTCTTTGGAGTCTAGCGGGAGAGAGCAGGCCGATCATTATTTTATTATGCATTACCCGCTAATTATGATTTACATTTTTATTGCTATATTAAAAACTATTTCAAGTTATAATATTAATTATTGTAGTCGGACGTGAGCATTAGTACGTATGCAGAGATAAAATATAAAAAGTAAAAAGTGCATAATTAAAGGTTTTATTAACACAATTAGCTGAAAAAGTTAATTACTTATTTAATTTGCTTCACGTTTAAAATTTTTTACTCTTAACTACAATTATTGCAAAATATATGCTTTTCAATATTAAAATATCCTTGCCAGTCCAATAAATTATCCAATTGCAATAAATTATTGACTGTTTTGTCACTTCAAATTGGGCGATAATTTCTTTCTTTAGACATGGTAGCCGTAGGTCTAAAAGCTAATGGCTTGCCCGAGAAGTGATTTAAATTTTATTGTGACATACCCACATACCAGACAATGATACAACAGCTTAATAATTTTGCATACTAATTATATATTATTTTAAACTTGACTCAAAAGTGTATATTTCCGTATTCAGTGACCAATATTAGCATAAAAATTTAGCAATCAAACAAATGGCACGCAAAAATTGATATTTTGTAGAACAGTGTTTACTTTTTAGAACATTCTTTGCATCGTTAGAAATAATTAATTACAGAATAATATAAAAAAGTATTAAATTATTTATGTCCAAGTTGAACTTAATAGTAAAAAGTTTAATTGGGAGTTTTGCCGGGGAGTTCTACGTCACTCAAGTTGTGGATTTTGTATTTCTTTATCAATTTGTGTTATTTCGGTTCTTAATAAATTAATATTAACCATTAAATATTCGTTAACGTGCACAAGTGTGGGCAAGTGGTACAACTTCTAAAAACGTGCTATTTTGTGTTCCCGCCCGCCAAAACTCCCTAGGAACTTTCAGTAAAGCTTCTACCATTTTCTGAATCGACTGACATGAGTCATGGACTGCACTGACTATTTATTTGGACTTTGACTAGACTTGACGATTTAGGAATACGGTGTTAAAAATTGAAACGAAAGTTCTATTTACCGCCTTTTTAACTTGAAACTGGCAAATGGTTATAAGCCGATGCCATTTATAAATAAAAAAAAAATAAAAAAAGAAGATTAATTTGATTGATTGTGGTATGACATACCGTACAGCATACAAGTTACGACTTACGTAGTAACTGTTTAGTAATATGTGGTATATAAGTGAGTACATTTACAGGCTACAGTCTGTACAAATTCTTATAGGTAAATAGTCAGATTATAAAACAATAGTGGTACATATATTTAGTACTCTGTACTTGTAGATACAATTAATTAATTTGTATTAAACATAATAATAAGGTTAAAATTTTCCGTCCCGGCCGGCCCATTCAGCAAATGTCATGTAGTAGGTATCTCACTAGTTAGGTACTACCAAAATCCTACACTAAATTTACAACGACTCTTAGGGTCAATTCACACCGCGACGCTACGCGGCGCTCCATTTTCAAGGCAGCTATTCAAAATCGAACTTTATTCACTACACAAAAATATATGATATCAGTCATACACTGCACACTGCATAGTGCACATGCGACATTCGAACTCTTACAATGAAACGTGTATCTTCTTGTGTATTTAATAAAGTTTAATTTTGAATAGCTATCTTAAAAATGCAGCGCCATGTCACGTATCGTTTCATTTCAGTGTGAATTGACACTTACTTTAATTTTTAAAATATTTATAATTTAATCACGCGAGCTGAAATGAACTTAATAAGTGCATGTAAAAGCTACTGCTCCAATTAACATTATAACTGGAAATAATTCAATATTTTAAAATAGCAATAAAAATGTTGATGTGAATTAGCGGGTGATGTTCAGTAAAATAATCGGCCTGCAGCGCGCGGCGCTCCCGAGTCCCGACTCCCGCTAGACTCATTGTCACAATCCCGCAATTATCAGTGAGCATACTATGCTACGTTATTTTGCGCTTACTGAAACTGTTCGGCTTTAACGTGTGCCTGGGGAGACGGGGCACGGTTGGAGCAATTAATCCCGGCTCGGTCCGGGATCGCGGGGGCGCGCGGCGACAATCACGGGAAACGGCGCCCCCGGGACTCGCCAAACAAGTTAAATCTTCGCCAACTTCTACTACACAACTGTAATCGCATTCGCCCGGCTAGCGGAGGATATTGCAGTAAGAAAACCTACTTGAACTTTAAATGTATCATTACAAACGCCTCACATTTTATGTACTTACAATTTTATAACACTTAAGGGCCTGTTTCTACTGATAGGTTAGGTTAGGTCAGATAGCTTATATGCATGTTTTGTGTCTGTCTCTCGATGTGAAGTAAGTAGCGTTAAACTTCCGAATAAGCTTGGACAGCTTGGACACTCAGTTTTCAGCCTGTTGCACAATCTTTTAAATTTGGTATTTTTTTATATGTAAAAATTTAGTTTTTTAAAATAAATTAAGAAATAATTAGGTATTACAACTTGATAAAAGTAAAAATAATTAGGATTTTATGTGCAGTTTTATAATTATATATATATTTTTTAATATTAGTGTATAAAACCCATATAATTTGTTTACTTACATCAAATACAAAAAGATTTACTAAGGTATGTATCAACATAAACGCGCAAAATTACGAGATATCAGAAATTTTGTGCATATGGCCATACATTTCGTAGCAACATTACTAGTGATGTTACCTACTAGTACGACTTTAAGGGTCGTTTTCACGAGACTCACAAAAGTGCTTTAAACAATCCGCAATATCTTTTAAAATTCTGATTTTTACTATACCATTCCATTTGTAAACAAATTGTCTTATTTTTCAGAGCACTATTCATTTATGTAATAAAAAAATATAGGAAAATACCGTATTCTAATAAGTGTCGGATAGTAAGCTTAAAGTAAGCTTAAAGAAAACTACTAGTATTCGGAAGTTTTCTCTAAGCTTACTTTGTATCGAGGGGCAGAGACAAAACATGCAAATAAGCTATGGTCTATTCGCGTTTAGAAAACAGTGAAATGTCAAAAACTAGACTAGAAATCTAAATTGACCGATGGCGCATAAGTCGTATTCACATTAACCAATTACAGTAAGCCCCATTTTGACATAACATATACGCGTGATTTATTGACATTTACTGTCTTCTTAACGCTAATAGACTACATATAGTTTTATTTTAATACCCGATTTCTATTTTAGTACGCATAATAATAATAATTGAAATTAGTCAAATGAATGTTTGTGACTTTCCGAACATGCAGTGAACGGGCACACTGCAAAGTAGTAACTACTGACTTGAGTTATTTATTAACAATTATCACATTCTGCTTTTCAACACGTGAGCCGACAAAGGTGACTCTGTGGGAGATGTCATTCTGCTAACCGAAGTTTTGACTACAAGTCAATTAAAGAAAGGCCTTCTAGGAGATTAGAAAAAGTCCTATTCAATTTGCGGCTCTCGGCGGGACGCCAAAAAAAGTAAACAGTAGAAAGCAATAATTTTGTTGTTGCTGACTGTTTGAGGTTCGCAACTAATCGCAGTGACGCGTTTTTCGTCCGCGGCACATGATCTATGTAAAGGCCACGTAATTAACGAGCTGTCAAACTGTGAGTGATAACCTACTTATTTGCTTACATGTAATTAGTGTTATATGAATGATTTTATTTATCTTCGACAATGTTTGCTTTTTAAGTTTTACGTTACGGTCTATGTACTCGATTCTATTTACTCAATTAATCTGTAACTATTTCGTTTATACTAAACGAAAGCAATTGAAAGAAGCCTCGCTCTCCAATACCTACCATTGGATTTCTATTACACATCTATAATTACTAGAGGTCGCTTGTGGTCAAAATTAATATAATATAATACATAATAATTCATATATTTTAAAGTGTGAACTTTATGAGGGGTTCCTTTGCCTTATAAATATACAAAAATGTAAATTTGGATTGGGCAAATGTTAACGTGTAACAAAATTGTACCTATCAAACGCACGGTAGTATGTGTTAAGTCGCATATTATGATTTGTAACATTTTATGAAAATAAAAAAAAACACAATGCTTATATAACGATTTTCTAATATGATAAAAATACGGAAACTTTTCCACTAAGTAGTGACAGAAATCAACGTCAAAATTTAAAAATCTAAATACCTACTGAATTTGTTTTTCGAATCTGACGGCCAAATCTACCACCGCGCGCTCATTGTTCAAATCAAATAGCGCGCCTCCGCGACTTCCTGTTACACACTTCCGTCACATTTTACGAAATCACTCCCACAAATTGCAAGAAAACGAGAGGAAAGATGTTTCACATCAAAAATCTTAGCTTTCTGCACACCTTCCTTTTCCATATAAACTTCAATTTACTGGCCACATTCCATACTCCTCCGGTTGCACAATTCTCATAAAACTACCTACTGAAAGTTTTTGCTTCACGAATTAACATACTGGCCCACTTGTGCAGATCTGTAATAAAGTTAACCCTGGGTTAATATATCATGCATTCTCTTTCATAAATACGAAGAACGAGAGAGAAAACATGATATTTAACCCAGGGTTAACTTGAACCCAGATCTGCGCAAGTGGTCCAGTATGTAAGAGTTATTGATGGTTACAGATAATAACTTACCGCTGGCTACTCATAAATCTTTTGCTTTTTTTACTCGTGACTTAATTGGCAGACTGCACAAAGATTTCAGAATAGATAGTTTGTATCAAGGCTTTTTCTTCTAACCTACAATCCAAAAAAGACGTTCTATAATGCACGTTACCTGTATTAGTTACTGTACTGTTACCGTGTATATAGTGACCTGTATTTATCTGGAATAAAATGCGATAATCGTAGGGGATAACGGCGGTTACGGCGCCGACGGGTCGGATTGGGTCCTAAGTGGACGTTAAAACGCACATAAAGTTACCCTGTGCCCGTTTACGACCCGCCTCCGAACCCTCCGGAATAGGGTCGTCCTCACAGGGGAGAGCTGTTGTTACCTTTTTGAAACGGATTAACAATTTTGTTTTTATTTGAATGTTAGAAAATTGTTGGATACCTATAGATATATCTGAAATTCTACATATTAGAAACTGGCAGATTTCAATAAAAATATTATTATACTTCTCAAATAACTAATATTTAGGTATATTGATGATAATTACCTAATAATGGTAAATTATAAAATAAAGACTTTCAAAAGATAGCATAGTTTTTAGTGTAAAAGATAATCAGGTAACACTGGACGCATACCCACGCGAATATTTATTATAATATAACAGCAGGATATATTTTATACGATGTATAAAATTACTTCTATGTTTTTAATTTACTTAGGTAGTAGGCCCACTTGCGTCAAAAGCAATACCTACGCACAATTACGAAATTTAACTTAATTTGCGTAGCTCCGAGTTTATTAACACTGTAACCCAGAGGTTACAGTCATGTGTTGCTCTTGTGTTGCCTTGCGCCAGTGAAAACTAACCCAGAGTTATCTAACCCCTTCATCAGTACAATACGATTGTATAGTTTGTGAGAGAGTAACATAATATGTATTTGTCTCTTTTACACTACATCCCTTTGTATATTACTGTCTCATTATTTTATTTTTACAATGACTTTTCGTTTTAATTGTTTAATATAACTGCCGCGGCAGTGTCAAGACCCCAGCAAGAAAAAAAGACGTAATTTTTAGTTTGATTTTGTATGTATAACCTGTAATATGTTTATCCCTTTACTGTACACAAAAAGGTATATAGGTATTAAATTAAGTTTTATTTTAATTTATGTATTCTTATTTGTTTATAGTGTTTAATAAGATAAATTTATGTAGTCGAAATCATATATGGACACCTTTGTCTCGTTTTGGTTGAAAGTTGTATGACCTCCTCTTCTACCATTCTGTTAAATAATCCATTCTATGATATCATCAGCCAAATAGGTGGGGTGAATTTTTTTATTTTTTAACAATAGGCTATCACCTAACGGTCCTAACTCTCGGTGGTGCACGGCGAAATTATAATTTAACTCCTGACCCTAGTCTATAGTTAATTTTTTTAACTTTTTACCCTTTTTGGCAAGTTAAATAAATAGAACCAGAGTCTACACTCTGGGAATATTTATTCAATCTGGAATGGTTTTACACGTGGTTTTCACGGCTTTGCAAATTACTGATAGAATATTGAGGTATTAGATAGACAGATATTATATAGTTTTTATTTGCATAGAATGTAGGTAATACAATTAGATGTTACAATGTTTTTGGAGCCTTATACAAAATTATTACTGGTAAGTACCAAAAAACAAAGGTTGATTTACGTATATCAATTATTTTAAACGACATACTATCTGTAGGCAACAATACATAGGTATGTAACCTCATTGAGATTCCGCGTAACTTCCCAAATCTTCGGTACATTACTTGTGAATGTCACATTAGGATTTGATCTACTTTAAACATAATATGTTATGATATGGCGATAGGCGAGCCCTCGTCGATCAAAAACGTATTACATTGAAGGAGTTAGCGATAGGGACATTGAGTCAACGCGCATCAAACGCGCCGCTATCGCGGACGAGGACGATTATCGCGCATTACCGTAAGCGGGATTTCGGCGGCCGATAAAGTGTGCGTATCCGATACCTACAATTAATTGTTTTCGATGCAACGTGTTTTACAAGCCATAGCGATAGGGTCACTTCGAAAATGAAGAACCCGTTTTTATTATACCTTTGTTTCACCTTGTATTATCTTTAAATGTCCAAATTCCAGTGAATAATATAGGTTTGAATTTGGTTCCCACTTCCCATACATTTCAAGATATACAGTTCAGTCTTGTAATTTTAAAGCTGAATTTCGAAAAGTTGATAGTTGAAGAATTTGTAGAAGTAAGGTGTCTCTATAATATATATTTTTGCATTCTATACAAGACTCTTGTATAGAAAGCAAAAACAAATGACTTGTAACAAGAGCGTTAATTTTGCCTTTTCATTCTAAGAACGTGAATCCTGTAGAAGGAAAATAAGAGACACTTGGTAATTTTAATATGCTAATTAGTTAAATTAAAATTAATGTAAAACGTTTAATAAACGTCGCTATGTACCTACCTTTTAAGTTGACAATTTTGTAATGTTTGGGCATGTAACTTGGCTATACGGAACCTGCGAAATATTTTGTATAAGTTATAAATTAAGTCACTCCAAATCCACTGGATTTTGGTACCTACACATGTAATCTTCGGATTACAAGTTCATTATTTACCAATCATGCACTGTAAGTCTGTAACGTTTTAGTATACATTACAATTTACACGTGTTTTTTTTCATCACAGCTTGGTGTAAGTTAATATGAACGAACACTTAAATATTCATGGAATTGTAACATACTTGAAAATATTAAGATGCCTATTCAGTTAGATAACCATGTAAAATTATCCAATCCAATCCAATATTCTTATTACATATACCTACTGTTTGTATTTATTATGAATATTGGAGAATGTTTAATTTTTATAAAATACGGTCTGCTCGATAAAATACCAATACTTATAACTGACAGATTTTGCAATTCTAAATAAGTTGTTATTGTATATTTATAATTTGTTGAGTAATTCAATTTTTTTAAGGAAAATTATGGTGATTTGTGTGGTCGTTACGAAATAATCACGCACGAAGGGTTCCGTATAAAACGGCAAAAAGCAAAACAGTCGGATGTTGCAAAAAGCCATGTTTGTTGTTTGGTATTTTACTTAAGTGAGGCTCATTTAAGTATTTATTTTATTTTTAGTATGTGTTGTTATAGCGGCAACAAATCATCTGTAAAATTTCAACTGTCTAACTAATTCATGGTTTATGAGTTACAGCCTGGCGATAGACAGACAGCGGAACCTTAGTAATAGGGAACCTTGGTAATATTTTATAAATAATCTGAAAAATTAAACATGTTTCATATTTAAAGAATGGTTTCCAGATTTGCACAATTACACCATTTGCTATGTAGCAACTATGTGCCTTAATTAATTTTATTGTCTAAGTTCCATTGATTACACCACTTTTAACTGTTTCCCTAGACGGGGCTTTGAAAATGTGTAGTCGCAGAGACCTTTGTTTACCACTTTTGAGCCTTGTAATTAACTATTGTAATATGGTCAAAATATAGTACGCCCGGTTTGTCCGACTGTACCTTATTCTATTCGCCCCACACGGACAATGGCTGCCCGCGGCTGCTATCGCCCGCAGGTATTTGCCTATGATAACCACCGTCCCGCGCCCGTCCCGACCGCGCCCGCCCGCGCTGTTTGCAGCATACAAGTATTTTTTCAGAGTTTTGCCGGGGAGTTCAATGGGTGACGTTGTGGAATTCGTATTTCTTCATAAATTTGTGTTATTTCGGTTCTTAATGTGTAATATTGGTAGAATATTAACCATTAATTATTCTTTTACGTGCACAAGTGTGGGCAAGTGGTACAACTTCTAAAAACATGCTATTTTGTGTTTCCCGCCAAAACTCCCTAGGAACTTTCAGTAAAGCTTCTACCACTTTACTGAATCGACTGACATGAAATATGTGAAAATAAATGCAAATGGTTATAAACCAATGCCATATATAAAAAAAAAAATCTTTCAAACCGCATCAATAAGTGTCTTATTTTCACAGGGTTATTTATAACATTCTTAAATTGATATTACCTGTTAAATTGTACATACTTAATAGATACACATAACTCTATCACTAATTCATGATTGCTTTAATTAATAAATTATTAATTAAAGCAAAGGACCCATGGCAGATCATCACATATTAATACGTGAAGCAAAAACTTTGGCACAGTTTTACGAGAATTGTGCAAACGGAGGAGTATGATATTTGGCAAAATTAAAGTTTTTTTTGAGAAAGGTGTGCAGAAGGCACATATCTGAATACTTAGTTGTCAATTGTTCCTGCTAACCCCACAGACGAATTTTTATATTGGCTTATTACGGAAATGTCAATGTCAAATAATGCAGCTGTCAGCTAAAACGTGCAAAGAAACGTAAAAAAAGCAAAGCGTGCGTGTGAGGCTGAGGACTGAGGGATAATATCAAGACTCCGTTGCCCTGCCGGGTTGCCTGCCGGCCACAGTTTACAATATTAATTAACGTCTTCTATCAAACACTGCATTGCCTATAGATAGAGCACAGTTTGCCTTACTGGTTAGACTTTGTTTGCTCTTGCAACAGGAAATTTATTTAAGTTATAATTTTGTGTCATTCGAAAAGGTTCTAAAGAGTTATCTACCAACATCTATATGCACAATTTTTTATGTTCGGACTGTTGTTGGATAACACGTCACTTTGTTAACTTTTGACCCGCTAGGAGGCGATGTGGCATTTATTTTGTTTAGTTAAAAAACTGTCTTGTAAATGTATTAAATATAGAGCCATAATTTTAGATTGAATTCAGTGTTTATTATACAAAATGAGATAAATTTACTTCAAAATACCTACAGTGCAGTGTAAAAAATAGGGTTTGGGTTTTTCTTTTCGTAATTTTAGTTGTCTCAAGTCCCGGGACTTTCAGTTCGAGACGATAGAAGTTGTGTGTGAAGAAAGTGGCATTTCCTAACTGTAAGATATAGACTTGTATGTTCATAATCATGCTAAAAACTCTTAAGGAAAATTATTTTGAGCGAAATCGGACAACAACTTTGAAGTAATTCAAAGAAAACCTATTGTGCGTTGATAGTTAGGGAAACCCTCCCTGGACATGCCCTGAGATGCTCTTGGTTAGGTTATATTATTTTAATACGTTTCACCAAAAATTAACTCAATTCAAATTCTTCAAAAAGGAAAAAAACAGAAAATCTTAAGTCTTGAAGTCCCGGGAATTCCCGGGGCTTTGACTGTGGTCTGTGTCTCGTGCCCCGGGACATTGAAATTGTCGGGAATTCCCAAACCCAAGTAAAAAGTAAATTCGCATTTTATCTTGCATCAGGAATTAGACATTTCGTTTGATAAGTAATGGCGAAGCCACAACACTACGTTGCGACGATAAACGATGTCATACAATTATTGTAAATTGCATTATGACGTCGTTATTGGCGATGCGTCGTCGCAACGCGCAGTGTTGTGGCCTCGCCCTAAGTACCTAGGTACATAATTTATAAAAGCAATCCGAAATTATGTATTTGTGAAACGTTGTGAAAAATTTAATACCGTATGAAAAAATGTACTGTACCTATTGTATGTATGTATTTCTGTCGAGTTATGTACGTAGGTTAGGTCTTAACCTTTAATGACTGTCTATTCTCAGCACATTGCAGTTACAACATTTTTTTTATTACTTATACTTTTTTTTAATTATATTCTCGTATAAACTCATCGATAACATACATTCTTAACTTTCCACTTAAAATTAATAGGTACTTATGTAAGTAAATAATTAAAAACATCTGTGACATCAGAACATCAAACACGCGTTAAATAATTCCACACCAAGCATTCACTTGCATTGCATGTGAGTTGTGACAAACATAATTTATGAAGTTCCTAATACTCTGATAAGAGATGTTTACACACTGAGTATACAACACACCAGCTCTGTCTTAGTTTTGTGTAAACAGATATACGTATCTTGGTGATTTTACTCGTCGAAATCAACGACGAAGATAAAAAGGGTAAATAAAAAATTACATTTCGACGTGACGGCGAAACAGCTTACATTTCTCGTTAAATATCATCAAATTTGTGTGTCGGATTAGAATGGATTACTATTGCTTACTTTTATAACCTGGAAGTAGACTAAAGGATTATGTATCTATGATATCCATATTCCATAATATGGATAACGACAGAAAAAACTTGATAAACATTAAAATATGTGACAAAACTATCACCAGCACTATTGACTACGGTGGGGTAAGCACGAACAATTGACAAGACGTATTCATAACGTTCTCCAATGTCAATTGTATAGGCGCTGTCATAATTTTCATACAATTCTCTTTCGATAACGTTACGAATACGTTAATGTCAATGTTCGTGCTTACCCTTCTGAGTACTGACTAGCCTTCAAACAGGATAGGCGCGCGGTCTGTTGTAAAAAAATAGGGCGAGCGTAACCTAAAAGACCTATAGGATTTTTATAGGAGATTATTGAAATGCTAATCAAAGGTAAGAGCCCTCCTATTTACAGGCTGTCGCTGTCTCTGCTAGCGGAAATGACAAGGACAGCATGTAACTAGCGTCTCTTAATTTAACTATCGTTTCAGTATTCGGCCATTCAAAACATCAAATATTTTTTAAATCATATCTATATTTAAAGTTAAACATGTTAAAAAGTATTTACTAATGACAAAAGTTTATTAATTTCAATAATTATAATTATTATAATAATTAGAAAAATCACATATTCTTACGAAAGGTTTACAATTTGACAGCATAAACTGATTGTAGTATTTTTGAAAATAATATTTTAAAATAATCTGGCCCAGTTGCGTTGCCAAAACCCAAGTTAAATGAAGTAACTCCGAGTTTATTAACTCTGGGTTTCAGTGTTCAATAATTAACTCTTGTGTTGTCTTGCGCCAATGAAAACTAACCCAGAGTTAACTAACCCTTTCATCAGTAGAATACGATATAATTTGTGACAGAGTAACAGATGTATATTTGTCTCTTTTGCACTACATCCCGATGTATATAATAGTGCTAACATACACTCGGACTTTGTCCGCGGACCATATCCGCGTACCGAATCCGGTATCGCTACAGACACGCGGATTTGGTCCGGCAGACTGAATTGAAAACTCGACACTCGCGTGTTCGATTTTCAGCTCTATTGTATTATCGCAGAGTTCCATTGAAATCGTGATATGATACCAACTCTCAAAAATATTTCTCCCCTAACTTAACCCTTAATTTGATCCTAATTAGTTATACTATTTACGAGGTTTAAACTCATTTTATTGCATTATAATTGGGTTATCCGAAGTCCAATATTAGCGTAAATCACGGTACAAGAGTTAATAAGCTAGAAACTCTATAAAGTTTGTGTTTATACATAAAATAAATGACATAAAACTAATGTGTCACTTAATCTGATTTCAGTCCCTATACATTTTTATACCCCGGGCTATAAACACATAAAAATTTATTCTTATGGAGTAAACTCTAAAAATCCTGACCTCTAGTAAACCCCCGTAGATTTTTTTCTCTAATTTTGGGGGGAAATCCAAAAACACTGAGATCGTTGTCCGGCCCAATCGCCCGACCACTCTACACACGTACGGATTAGGTGCGGAGTGAACCATATCGGGTGCGGACCGCGGCGGACTCAATTAATAATAATTATGTTCGCCGGATTACTCTACACACGGTCGGACTTGGTACGGAGTGGACCAAATCCGTGGTCCGCTGTGTACCGAATCCGTACGTGTGTTAGCACTTTTACGGTCTCAGTATTTTATTTTGAAAATGACTTCGTTTTAATTGTTTAATTTAAAATATAATATATACGGCAGTGTCATATGGCAGTACTTATTAATTATGTTCACAAGTGTGATGAGTGAATACTGAATATGACTGTGGTCTCGAGGTGTGGTCCTGGGTTGATCCCTGAGTAAAGGTTCGGGCTGCGGCGCCTATGTTCCCCACGAGTAAGATTGACGTTATCGCCCTGAGGATTAACAGGCTGGGCAAACAGGCCACTACGTTATACATTACATTTATAGCTACAATAGGGGAGACGACTACATGTAAAATATTTAGTTTAATTGATATATTCAGAAATATTGAGGTTTATGTGTAGTTTAGTAATTATATTATACATTAAAAAAAGGTTAATTCCTTTTTTTAATGTATAATTTTTTGATAAATTCGTAAAATCACTATGAACTTAAACGTACAAATTGCGAGTATTTACAAAAATGTTCCCGCGGCCCTATATTTCATACACTTTGGCGTGACGTCACAGTTAATGCGACTTTTGTATGGAGCGAAATTTTGCAAACAAATCTATGTACATTGGAAAATATTGATTTTTAATATACAGTTTTTTTTCTAAAAATTACTCAATTAAGATTACTATTTCTTATTGCAATAAGAAAGTTCAGACGTCTTGGCTATTGTTGTTTTGATCAAGTTTTAAAACCAAGCACATTAATTTGTTTGTCGTCCAACGTATGTACTCGTAAATAAAATCACACAATTATCAAATGATATAATAATAAGTAAATGTCACCTAGCAACTAAATAAACCTCAATAAAATGATAGCTACTGAGAAAAGCCTTGATGTGTCTATTTGTTTATGAACTTTGTAGCTAACTTTTAAGCACCTACTATTAGCCTTTATTATTTAACTAATTGAAATGAAAGACACATAGATAAGGATCCGTTATATTCGTACACATCTTAAATGTAGTTTCTAAATACCTGTTAAATCAGAAGACCTATTCTCGTAACTATTTGTGATCAAAATCCTGTTTCGGTCGGCGCGGTGTCGCATCCACACACGCATCTATCGCGCGTGAGCGAGTGAGACAGTGGACTGAAACATGATTATGATCACAAATAGTTACGAAAATTGGGCTTATGATTAAAAAAATACAAAATAAAAGTTTTTAGTCCATTTAAAAAAGTACCTTATCTGAAGATTCTACTCATTTGGAAAAGTTTGCTGGTATCGTATAATATATAGGTACTACCGACATAGCCACTGTAAAAGTCGGTTGCCCATACAGGCTCTGTAACCTGAGTGTACCTAGTCTCCCATAAGGATAATGTATCCCTCTCCTCCCGTATTACTTGACAACTATTTGCAAATAATTTTTTGTTTACCCTAATAAATGAAAAAGTAAGAGATTTATTGTAGTCAGTTTTAGATGTTTCTACTCTGTACTTATGGAAATTTGTATTGTTGTAGGGAAAACCCGTACGAAAGATAAGTACCGGGTGGTTTACAGCGACCATCAGAGGCTGGAGCTGGAGAAGGAGTTCCACTACAGCAGATACATCACCATCAGGAGGAAGGCCGAGCTGGCTGCCAGCCTTGGCCTCTCCGAACGACAGGTAAATCTTCTGAAATTAAATAAAAAGTAACCTGTAGTGAATTTTGTGCTCCAGAAATTTTGTTAAAATGTAAGCACATTTATTTAAATTCCTTTGATCTTTAGGTAAGTCATGTTCAATAAATCAAAATTATTCAAACTATTTAAAATCTGTTGACCCGGTTGACCATTAAAATACCAATAAATTGACTGAATCTAGGTATTTCATAGCCTTGACAGCTGAGCGGTCAGTCGTGCATGAATATTTTTTCGCCCGTTTTGACTTTCTTATTGAGTACTTGATAAGTACCTGATTTGTTTTATATTATTAAATAAAATTAAGCTCTAGTAAAAAATATATTCTATTTTCCTTAAAACCTTTTAAAAATCTTATAATTAGAACGGCAGGTGCGCTTCTTTAATGTGTAACTTCAACAAAAAAAAATGGAGCTTTAAACTAATACTAAAATGTCTTATGTTAGGTATCCTAATTGATACTATTTTGGAATACATTAAAACGTTCGTATTTATTCCCAGGTAAAAATATGGTTTCAAAATCGACGAGCAAAAGAACGGAAACAGGCGAAGAAACGAGATGAAGTTGTGATGAAGGAGAAAGGTGATCACGCGTCCATCCAGCACGCGCAGATCCACCACGCGACCATGTTGCACCACCAACAGATGATGAACGGCATGATGCACCATCACCACTACCACCAAGGCGTGCTGCAGGGGGTCCCCGAGCCGCTGGTGCCGGGGGTCCCGCCGGTTCCCCTCCTGTGACAACAGCAAGACTCCTGTGCTTACGGTGAAAACTTTTAAGTGATCTCGCGAATGTGAGTGATTCGTAAATTATATAAAGAACGATTTTATTTAAGTAAAACGCGAGCTTAATGTAGATAGAAGACACCACAATACACGCTATTAGCTCGGGACTTCTTCTTGATCGAGTGAATTTTTCATTTACACCTGAACGAAAACTGAAAGAGCTGAAGCTCCTGAGCTTAAAGTTGTGAACATTTTGTTATCTACATTTTGATGTAATTGGCGCGGAAAGTTTAAGAGATTGTTAGTTTTAGAGAATAAACAGGCCTGCCTATGCAATAAAGTGGAATTCAAAATGTCTTTACCGTAGTTATTTAAACGTAGGTGCCTATTAAGTAATCACGCCTTTAGAGTGCAGGGCGTCCGCGGTTAGATATACAATGGCGACTGTTCAGTGTAAATATAAATTACTATATTTTTATATATAGATGTTAGTTTGTTGTTTAGTTGTTTTAAGTATTTCTCAATTTCTAAACGAATATTGTAGTAAACATTTACGGATTGTGTCGCGGTGCACTTTTCTTTTTACGTGGTCACGGGAGGACCACGGCTGCTGGAAAGCAGTGAAGCGTCGGGAAAAAGAAAAGTGCACCGCGACACATTCCGTAAGTGTTTAATACAATAAATAATATTCGCGTAAATATAAGAAATCAATATTATAAATGAATAATTTATTATTCCTAATAAAAAATTATTTGTGTTAGTAAAGTTAGAGTTCAGAATTTATCTCAAAGTAGAGCAAGTAGTAAAATTTACACCAATTGAATTATTATCTATACTCTCCTACTCTATAAATGTTTGAAAAATATTTTCATCTTTAAATAAAAATACCAAAAAGTAAGTAGGTAGAGCTGGTCTACATAATATTTAAAACTTTTTTAGAAAATACACAATTTCTTTGTTTAAATTTAGGTCGGTTTAGGTTATGTCTAGCTCTCCATACATTTGGGTTAAATGAAATGGCTTCAAGAAATTCAAATTCCGTCTATTACGGAGCTGAAATTATTATGTAATTGTATCTTATTTTGATTGGATTTCGCATACCATGATGAATCTCAACAAACAACATTTGACGTTGATGAGATTGAGCCCTTTATAAATTGAGAAATACTTTAATTATATTAACATTTCAAATGAGATTATTCGTAGCCTTAATTTGTATATATTAGATATAAGCTAATATATAGTCATCTCATTTTGTTTTTAAATTTACTAGTAATTTATAAATAATATAAGATTTGACTGCAAATATTTACTGTAATACTTACATGATAGAGTTTCCTAATGTTGTTTCTTGTTAAGTATTAAAATAAAAACATTCCTTGTTACAAATCTTCGGATTGCGAAGATAACCTAGACTTAAAATCTTAAGTCTTCTTTAATTCAAAATGTTTAGTAGCCCTGTTGCTATTCACATTTGAAAATCTGATTTGATTGATTTATTTATGGTTTTAACACGTTTGAAACTCTAGGTTCTTTTATTGCCAAATGCTTTTTTCAGCTCTATTTTGTTTCACTTTTTTTAACATGAGGTGCTCATTATTATTCTCCCAGTGATTTTTTTATTTGTAATGGTGGGTACACTGAGGTATAAGTACTTATATAAAACGGACGTCACAAAAATGTATGAAATTCGTAACATTATGTCTTCTTGTTTGTGATTTGTACACCTACCTATGTATATTTGTTTAGAAATAAGTTTCACATTCGGGCACAGAATAGTTCCTAATGTCCGCTCCATATGTACTTATACCTCGGCATGCCGAGATCTATTTACTTATGTGTATATTAAACGATAGTATGCCCGATTATATTGTAAGAAACTTGACACTGAACAAGTAGAATGTATGCACTGCAATCACTAAATCCATTTGGTAAATAAAGAAATCCATGTTATTCAATTGCTTTTCTTTTATCCTTTCAAGCCTTTTTCAAGCTGATACTACCTACAAAAATATATACATGTGCAGTGTGCTAAACTGCAGCTTTTTCATGAATTTTCATTTATTTATATTTTATATTATTATAGTGCCTGCTTATAATATAAGACTTTTGTGCATTACATTGCCAGTTGCAAAGCGGCCTAGGGTCAGTACACACTGAAACGAGACGTGACGCTGCATTTTTAAAAAAGTGATTCGAAATTGAACTTTATTCAGTACACAAGAAGGTACACGATTCATTGCAAGTTGCAAATCGGGGCGGTGCAGTCTGACATTAGAATTCTTATAGTTAAACGTATCTTCTTGTGTGGTGAATAAAGTTCAATTTTAAATCGCCATCTTACTAATGCAGTGTTGCATCCCTAATAATAGCCAACAAAATCGTCATCATCATCATCACTATAATTTCAGAAGATATAGTAATTGTTACAAGCTATATTAACTTTTTCCTACAGACTTTTATAACTGTAGGCAATACTGCAGCTTTGATGTGTAATGTTATAGCCTATACAGTAGGTATATAGCACGAGAAGTGAGGGAATATTTTTAATGGCGGACGCCGCGTACCGGGCCGTAGAGATTATGCCGCCCACTGTGTTATATAATGTTGCCTGCCATGAGTTATCTCCGCCTCTTATTTAAGAATATGTTAAATTCATTAAATTATAAGAAAAAAGTATTTAAAACACATTACATGAAAGTAAAACCTTGACAAAATTGTTAGGTACCTTCGATTTAATACAACTTTTATTTATATATAAAAAATACTTCTCTTTCATTATCACACACTATGTCCTACAGAGTATATTATACGTAAGGGTTTATTCTTTTACTGACGCTTTTTGTTTATCTAATCACAACAATGCTAGAAATATTTCATTTCAAAAATGAAGTTTAAAATGTGTGAGTTGAACTCATTCAATTGCGAATAACCTTTGACTTTGTAAAATAAAAGCCTGCACTAATATAATATAGTACAAAAGGGCATTTAATAGTTGCATTAGTCAATTTAACCTTAAAAAATCGCAAAATTGAATTGTTCCATTATTACAATTTTACTTTTAAATTTTAGCTAAAGTAAAACACTCGGTATTTATCACATAGCTATTAGCTACGTGAATTGTATTAAGACGACGAAGGGTACCTATTCTAGTTACAAAAAATATCATACCTAACTCATGGACGTACATTACGTGCACAGGTTAAGCGTGTTGCTGCAAGTAATAATAACAACAAAAAACTAAATATTGTACGTAACACCTATTACATTACATTTCTATAGGTACCTACTAGGTACCTTATAATATTAGGAATTTAAAACTAAAATTAAAAAAAAAAAACGGGACCAGATTAAATTATTTTTAACTGTATGGCGTCACTTATAAATTACTTTATCATCATATCTTATATAGGATTGAATTTTGTGATAAAATAAGTCAATTATCAGGTATTCAAAGAACCATAATATATTCTCGTTTGGCTCAAGAATTTGTTATAACAAATAACCGACAGGAAATAACACACAGTGATTCAGAGATTTTATCTGACCACGGATGTAGGTCTGCGCATGCGCAGGTAAAAAAGGCGGATTTGATGGAGATTAGTCGAGTCCAGCCACCAATGGGATGGTAGGTATATAATAAGTATTTTCTGATTATGTAATACTGTCTTTTTCCGGCAGATATTTAATAAAAACAAAACTTTAAAACACTTCTTCAAGGTAAGTAACTAAAAAACCTGATTTGAAAAGTCCAAGACAGCCGTTGTCTTTTTAATACATATTAGGTAATTATCTTATGATGAAAATATACATCAAACTATTGATATTTTTATCACTAAACATTATTTAAAACCAATTTAATCAATTATTAAATTTAATAAAATATGTATGATTTTTATAAAATATCAAAAATAAATTTTATAATTTTTCACGTGTGACCACGTGATTAAAAATGCACAAATTGAATTCCTTCTTTTTTTTAAATGGCCTCCTTATTCCCATCACTATCGTCATTTAACGCCATTAAAAAATATATGTCACTTGTCAGTCGAAGTTTAGTGCAAGTTATGTGCAGAATATCAGCTTTTTTCTTCATTAATAATAATATAGCACCATATAAAAGGCATTTTAAAATAGTAAAAAGACCAAATGTAACACCAAGCATTCTAGGATTTGATAGTTTAGTGTAATTTGATAGTTGACAGGTTACAAGAATATGACGTCATGACAACACATTTTAGCGTTTTGGCCAAAGATTTCAAAACTCAAGATAGGTTATGACGTACATTTGACAGAACAAATCTTCATACGAGAAAAAGTTACGCCATCTTGGTTTTCACCATACTTCAATTGTCAAAATGGCCCCAAAAATCTCAACACTCAACTTTTATGCTGATTTGCAATTAAAAGAAAGAAAATCACAAGGAATAGTCCAGAATTCAAAATGTATTATGTTGTTATGAACAATTTACCCAATAGCTGGAACAATGTGTAAAAACTGCACAAATACCTACCTGATTACATAATATAATGACAAATATTATTGTAAGTTGTAGAATGACGGTACCTAAAATTTCACAAGCTATAGACAGGAAGGCGCGAAGAACGTCGCTAAATACTGTGTACACCGATGCTTATTGAGAGAACTTCAAAGTACCTTCAAATGCACCGACAGAGGTTTGCTGAGACGCCCACTGACCTAGCGTCAATAGAAATTATTAATTTTTCATGACTGTGATGTGATGGGGCACTACCTTTGTTCCCATGATTAGAGGTGACACCCGCGGGCCGTGGGCCGTATCACGTATGTATCAATACTTACAGAGTTGTCACAAATTAAATATAGATTCGGCGGGTAAAGCCAAATCATTTAAACCCCCTTTTTGTATGGCAGATTCTGGACCGTTTCGGAGATGTTCACCATTTTGTAACCAGAAGAACTGACCATTTTGTTCAGATATCAGACTTAAGTTATTATACATTTAAAAGAGCATTTTATGTAGCAGTTACATATTGAAATATGTAACTGCACACAAAGCACATAAAAAATACTTAAAAAACAAAACAATACATAAAAAAATATTGTTAATATTTTACATTCTATGGTCGCGGTAATTTTAAAGTGCAATTCAGATGATACTGTTGTTTTGTATGTAAAGCTTTAAATAAAAGATAACTAAATGTTTTTCAGGTTTAAATTGTGCTTAGATTAGGTAATTATACTTCTGTTATTACGAGGGAATTAAAACATTAACGATTGAAACTATTTTCAGTGTTTTATTATGATCTCCAAAATACTATTGAAAAGAAAAACAAAATGGCGTATATCTCCGAAATGGAATCTCCGATATCTCCGAATAAAAATCCGAAATCTATTTTTTTATCTATATTTCACTAATTGACTACGTTCTACCAAACAGCTTGTATGTTGACAGGGCCTGTGAGTAAGGTATCAATGTGATGCTACTAGAGAGTAGAGACAATACTTCAAGAAAGAGTCAGGATTTCCAAACACACTATATTATTGTTGTTTTGTTCATGGGCTGAGAGCTCAGCACGTCCGAGTTCCGACGGAATAAAATATCGTTAGAGATGTTGCATTGGAATGAAACACATTACAGTGGAATTTTTCAAAATCCCTTCTTAGTGCGCGTCTACATTGTAAATTAAAACTACTGTCTAAATTTCACTTTTATACCATTAGCGGTTACGGCTGTGTGTACGTATAGACGTCAGTCAGTCAGTGGGGACATCTCCTTTTATATAAAAAGATATTACCAACGTTACTTAGGTACTTGATACGTTGAAACTTGAAGGTAATTTTGGGCGTAGGCTAAGAAAGTCACACAAGTTTTAATCAACCGTTAAATACCGGTTAAAACACAATTTACACACCGATAACATTATCAGGCGAATTATGATTTGGGTTTTCCATCACTGATTTAGATAACTTTAACAATTTTGTAAGGTTAAAAAAATATTACCTACTTACCGCATAGTTAGGAATTTCCGATCAAAAAATAAATAAGTTTCTTTAAAAGAATCTTGTGATTTTCCGTCAATATTATCTTAAAATAAGATAGCATATAATTCCGCCATACTCGCAGTATCTACAATATATAGTATCTATAAAAAATATTAAGATTCAGATTTCACAGTAGATAGATATCTAATGTGAAATCTGAATGTATTTTAATATTTTTCTCCCAGAGGCGAAAGTGTGTGGTCTTTGTTTCAACGTATTAATTATTACAATGTAAGCGCAATAGGCCAAAGGCGACCACCGCGTCGTTCCCTGACGATCACACAGCGGCCCCGCCGGGGTAAACAACCGCGTGTTTACCCTAGTCTGTTTGTACTTTGACAGCTTACAGGTCGTTAACGTGTCACGCCTAAATGGCCGGTGTCAATAACACGTATAACCTTTTAATTAAATCTCCTGACGGATCATTAGGTGTAGGACAAATAACATGGAAGATGCACCGGATATTTGCTCTATGAAACATTCTTAACAATTCTTGAATGGGTGACTCACAGCAAAAGAATGGATTAAACACAAGAAGCTAAAACAAACTACATACTTTATACGTAGAAATCACAATTTAGACAGTTCTACAACGACAGGAATATATCAACACTATATTTACAGTGCCTATTATTGAAACGAAGGAAGAGTTTGTAGAGAGTAGAGATATGATAATATGATATGGCGGCCTCTGCGGCTCAGTGGTTAGCGCGTCGGCGCTCAAGCCGGTCGCGGATTTGAACTCCGCCAAACTCCAACTCCGCCGCCTGGTCTGGGTTTTTTTGTATTTGCTTTGTATTCCTTTTATACTGGGTCATTTTTAGTGTATGTATATGTATAGTATAAAAGTATCTAAATATGCTTTCCTTTTTTTATCTGTGTATATATATATATACACAGAGATTAGCCGGAACAAACACACAGACTGAAAGACGGACAGAAAAATGTTAACGATTTATATTTTATAGTAAGTACCGATTATACTTTTAAATGCATTAAGTGAAAATAAAAGCTGTTAATTTGAAATTACAAACACACTTCAATTTTGTTTATCTCTATAGATATAATATATTATATTATACAAAACAAATAGTTGAACTAAGTATATATAGTACGCGCGGAACTTATTGGCCGCGCCTTAGGTAGGGACAGGGGTGAGGGCGCGGGTTGCTTGCTGCTCGCAGTGTTGCCGCCGCGAAGTCCGGCTCCGTACTGAGTAATAACATCAAGCGCTCGGCTAGCTAGTCACAATATGTAACAGTCATAACAGTCACAATGTGTAATTGCAAAATTCTACATTATTGTCAAGGTGATAAGGTCGTTTTTTGTATCATTCTTAATAGTCGTTATTACATTGTGATTTCGAATGGCAAAAAGTGTCGTGCCTATATTAATCCGTCTAGCCCCAATACAATTCGCAACGCGCCATAAGGAACTTCGTTCCAAAAATAAAAAGATAAAATTATATGAGATTCAATATGGTGTCAACGCGATTATATTAAAGCAACCCATACTAAACTCGAAAAATTTCAACCTCGTATTAAGATCACTGTTAATTCTGGGCAGTGGGCTCCCAGGGTAACTAGGTTCCTCTTTATAATGTCAAAACTTATTTGGACTTACAAGCCGGGTACCACTGGCACTTCGTTTGTGTGGAAGTATCAATAAATATTCTAATAACATCAGCTATCCACCAGTGAAAGTCCGGTCAAAATCGGTCTGGACGTTTCAGAGATAAGCCGGAACAAACAGACAGACAGATGAACAGGCGGGCAAAAATTTAGAAAATTGCGTTTTTGGTGTAGTTGTACCTAGCAGTGAATTTCAAATTACAGCAAACACTTCAATTTTCTTTATTAGTATTATAGATATGTATAGATTATGAATGTATGAATGATGAAAAATATATCCCAATGTATACGCTCAATATCAGATAATTAGCTTTTATCAAGTGAAATCTATTTACTAAACGTTTTTAATCCCTCTGAATAGATATGTTGATACAGACGGGATTATCGGCGAACATGAAAGCAGTTAAATGAATTTTTAATCCCTCTCTCCGTCACGAGGCGAGGCGTATTATCTCTACGTATACACGGCGATACCCGCGCAGCGCCCGACCGCGCCAGCCCGCGCCCGCCTGCGCCCGCCCGCGCCCGCCAACGCCCGCCCGCGCCCGACCGCGGCAGCCCGCGCCCGACCGCGCCCGATCGCGCCTGACCACGCCAGCCACAATTTTCCTTAAAAACCCAAAATGTTATTTCGTGTTTGTACTGAAGATAGCGCTGATTAGCTTATAAGTGTTTATACATTTTTGTGGAACATAAAACTATACTAATTATGCCGTCGATATTCAATATTATACGTAAATTGTTTAATAAAATAATAATCTTATTTCATGTTATAATAATATAACGCTTTTCATTAAATTCACCATCAAATAATTAAGTTTATTGGTTGACACCTAATTTTGATCTATGTCATTTAAATAAGGTTTTTGATTGAAGTTTGAATTTTGGGTCCCAAGTGGCCAACGGTGCGGGCGATGCGGCGTTAGGCCGTATAGTAAAAATGCTAATGCCTAATATTGCAAATAGAATCTATTATTAATTGTGCTCTTCTGAACGTCATCGATGATGTTCATCGACAAGTATTAAAGGATTCGAATTTGTCTGTGATATTTTTTCTCAGCATTCTTGAGTGATCGAGGTTGTAACAGTTTTTTTTTGTCAACAGCTTGTCCAATCTGAGATGCGGCAGGAATGCAAGTGCCACGGAATGTCCGGCTCCTGCACCGTGAAGACCTGCTGGATGAGGCTGCCCAGCTTCCGATCGGTCGGAGACGCGTTGATAGACCGATACGATGGAGTGACACGCGTGATCGTGCCGACTAGGTACTGGAATTGAAGCGCCCATACAGCGCAACGATGCGGCAACCCAGTGGGTGGCGAGACGAGACCGATACAGCTTCGAATTGAAGCCTCACAACCCCACGCACAAGTCGCTTTAGTTTGTTTTCATACCAGTAGCCGAAGCATGAACGATTGACAACTACGCATTCGTAACGTTATCGAAGGAGAACTGTTCCTGCTAACCCCACAGAAACAATATTGCTTCTCACCTCTGATCACATAAGAGATACACTCTCTATTTTGTGGCTACCTAACCTCTTGAATTTTCACTCAAGTGTGTGTTACAGTGTGTGAAACTCGAGCGATTTACGGATGACTAGACCAAAGACGCGACGTTCGCCTCACCTAAATTACTCTTACATTTATTCTATTAAACAACTTTTTAGAATCTATTAATGACCTACCAGTTAAATACTCTACATTACCGATAAACTTAAGGTCTATATAACATTTTGGAATGTAATTAGCCTTTAAAGTTGAACTGAACATGATTTTTTCGTGGGAAAGGGTGTAAAAACTTATTGAGTCAATCCAATTACAGTTTCGGCGAAACACTGCAGATTAATTCTGTTTCGTAAATTTATTGTGGAATATCCTTAATAAATATTGTTTTATGGTCATGTGGAGATCCGGATTGATACAACAGGCACCACAAGTTATCTTTTGTGACATTGATGGCTCTGTTATTTCAGAAATTGTTTATAATTAAAACACGATATATCTTATTATAAGGTTTAAAAAATTACCTACCCAGCACCCTAAGTTGGTGGGTTCATTTCATCAGGGAAATTATATTAAATTATGTAAGTAATTAGATTTTATTTTGTATGTAATTATTATCTAAAAAATTGCAAATGGACTATTTTTTTCCGACTACGGCGAAGCCACAAGGAAGGGTAATGATTTTGTCTGTATCATACATGCATGTTTGTATGGTACAAACATGCATGTATGATACAGACAAAATCCGTAACGCCTAAACTGATCTGATTTTAATGTATGAGTTTTTTTTTGTTTTTTTGGCACTGACACGTGGGATTTGTGTACTTTGCCATAGATAAGGTAGGGAATAGGCGGTGGAAGAATATTTCTGAAAAATAGATTCGATATAATGCCCCGGGTATCATAGGTAGCCTTACATAGGCTACATAATTGCGTAGTCGGAATATAGTTTTTAACTTTTAGATTATACTCATGACATCGTCCATTTATTAGTTTTTCGCATTAAATATCGATATTATTAATAATATAGTTTTAAAATACATTACAAAAATCTTTTTTTTTTTATATTCCCAATTCTTGTGGCCCTATCGCTAAAAAATCTTCCAAACAACCATCCATAGGAACAGGTACATTGACATGAGGAGAAATTGAAAAGTTTACATTGATAATAACATAATTTTATGCGTTTTTTGTACATAGTAGCGAATATTATGTATGTACCATTCCTTTTTTGCTTAAGTGATTGAGCAAATCACGGCCAACATAATTATTATGGTATATGTTAGAAAAGTACTTACAATCTACATTTGGACAGTGTATTCCTTTTTGTTGGAAACGTAAACGTAAATTATTATCTAACTATAGCCGACTATTTACTCTTTGATAGGTACCAGAAATACCAGAACAAACACTAAGAAATTCGTGACGAAACGAAGACAGATCACACATGCAAAATATTACGAAATAGACAGTTAGGTGTTCCAATTGTACTGAGGCTCGAAAAAAGTCCTTCTACGGTAGTCGGTAACATCTTAGGCATTAGCAAAAATACAAAATGTTCGTACGTACTTACCTATAATTATTATCACATCTGTCTAGCATGTTTATTTTTACTTGTAGAAAATGTAGGAAACAATATTGGAATATTTGAACTGTCGATAAACAATAGGGTGCAGTAAAAACAACGTGTGTTGCAAATACTTTAAATAATTGTTATTGTAATTGTTTAAATAATTGTTTGCGAAAAACAATAACGCCGGTAATATCAAACAACTGGTTAAGCAGACTTGTTTACCGAAAATTCCACAGCTCAGACTACGTAATAATAATAAAATTAGTAACGTAATGGGAAAACTAGTCGCTAGGTCTGTGGAGAGACCGCTTAGTTTACATTTAAGAAATAATTATGACTATTATTATCATTTCAATGAATATACAGTATGTAGGCACTAGATAATGTTTGGTGGCTGAAGATTTCATTGCTAAGGCTTTTGTAAGTGACATAACCACAAGCTAAAAGCTAGTAGCTACAGGTAATCCAATCAGAATACATAATTATCCATTGTTAATATGTATTATGTATAATAGATGCTAATTGAGTAAAAAATAATAATAATTATCTCGTCACATAAAAATGTAAAGCTAGGTAGGTATAAAAACGTATGGGTATGAATCCTTCAGATTTCCAAACACACTGCCTTAATATTATTCACGGACTGACAGGCTCACCAACAGCAACTCATCATTATGGTTCTTGAATCTTTCCGCAAAATTTATAGGTATACAAATTAAACAATGCATTTCAAATTGGAACAAAAACTATTTATGTTAGTATTCACGGATGTATCGATTCGAAACCAGAAGCTGCCGTTTATTTATTTACTTAACAGCCTTACATAAGCCGTCAAGTTATACAATATACATTTTTAATTCTCGAGACCATTATGTAGATACTATCACGGTTTCCCTCCCACCATATATGAGCCAGCTGCCTAATATATAACCAAAGATAATTTTAATGAAAAACCTTTGCTGTTACTTTGTATTTTTTACGAGTCGGTCCTTTAAGTGGCACGTCGGGTTAGTTTCAAAATATCAATGTCGATTCGTGGGTATATAAAGTGGTTTGACGGGGAGATTTATGTTTACGGCATTTTTAATTTATAGTGTGCTATAAAATACGTCAAAAGTCGTCGATTTACATGTACGACTCCGCAGCATTAATTCTGACCGACCGGAGGTACCTGCTTATACATAAACACAAAAATATATTGCATATAAATCGTCAAATTGTAAATACTTAAAAGCTTTGAGGAGTGATTTTATTTATAAATCGAATTTGTTTAGTTCATTAACAATTGAGATTAGCTATTTTATTGCGAATTCGATTTAAAATTTTGTCGTCTGAAATATAAATCATTTTTATTTTAATTTAATGTAAAGTTTTAAGTTATGAAACTAAATTAGTTACTTTTAACAGTTTTAATGTGTCCAAAATGTTAGTCTTTAAATTGTATTTTTTGTAACAAATTAGAGCCAAATATATAAAAACATATTTGAACTCTTATGTGAATGAGTTAAATATTTTATGAAATCTAGAAGGATTTTTTGTTATTTTTTTAATTATATTGTTTGTGTTCCTACAAATGAATTACAATAAAAATTTATACTTAATTAATTAAAATCTACCTTCATTAGTTGTAATGAGTATGTTTGTATGGTGGTTATTTAATGTGAATGGAACAATTTACTCTCTATACATGCTCCGATTAACATCTAAAGGGTTTTTGAATGATTAATTATTCTAATTTAACAGTTTATTAGTTATTGTAAAACTGTAAAGCGAACTACAAAAACAAATCCAAAATAGAAAGCATTGGCGTGGCGCCGTAGCAAAGAGCCGACAAAGAAATGAGATGTCTTCATTGTCTTCATTCAGTACATTAAAAAAATAATATTTTTGTTAAAATATGGACAACAACTAATTGTTATTTTTTATTTGTAATTTTACGCCCTCATTATGAGGTTACTGTTACAACCGTACGAAATTAAAAAGGAAGCGAAAAACATAGCTAGTGCTCAAGAAGATGCTGTAACTACTAGTACAAGAGCATCTCGATTAGCTGAAAATGCTGTTTGATGGCACTATCCTCTAAGCAGTCTAAGCTCTAAAAGCAAATTCGGACATGATCATTGGCCATTTAATAATATGAAACGGTTATTAATATATTTTAGTGTAATTGTTAAACAGAGTATGTTGAACATGATATTAGTTTACATATAACACGCTGAGAAGAATCGAGAAACATCTGGATGCAGACATCATCGGGGCCGACTTCTAGCCTTTCCCTAGTCCATACAAGGCTGAAAAGACAATAGAAGATATGATAAACAGGCGGAATACAATAAATAGGGAAGGAGTATGATTGTTTCGCAAAAACACCAAAGGCGGTGCCGCTCAAAGGAAGGAAAAGGTGTTCAAGTCAAAATATGTACAAATTTAAAAACCCTAATGGGCTAAACAATAAAAAAATGGATATCTTATTTAGAGCTAACAATGAGCGGGATGCATTTGGTTCGGGACTGCTCGGCACAATAGTTTTTATGGCGTCATAAAGCCAGCGTCTTTGTCCAAGGCTCCGTCAATAAATGGCTTGAAATTCTCTCACCGAAATGCGAGATCCCCAAAATGTTCTCCAGCATTACGCTTACACCCCGGTTTAAATTTACAGCACATTAAACTTTAGGTTTGAAATCGAAGTTTATATAAAAGACATATAATCATTTTTAAAGGTTTCGCTCTGTCCATCCGTCTGACTGTCCACGCTTCTAGCTTCTGTAATTATAAATATAAATGGATGAAATTTGGTATAGCTATAGACTGTGTAGATATGGATTTCGGTTTTGGAATCATAAAATAATAATAATTTTATATTTTAGGGTTAGCTCTAATACATGTGAAATATGGATGAACAATTTTTTTAATTTCACCCCATCTTGTGGGGTGTCGTTGAATAGATTTTTTAAAACAAAGGGAACGTTTCATACGTATAGTCGATTTTTATATAAAGGAGTAATTGGTCTCCATAATGGTTTATAAGTTAGCTTGGGGGGGGGGGGGTTCCTGCCCCCCGCATTTATAACCTATAGGAGATAGAAACTAGGAAGGTGATAGATCATGCTAAAAAATTTTTAGGAGAATTATTTAGAGCGAAATCGGACCATAGTTTTTGAAGTAATTTAACGAAAAGCGCATTGATAGTTACAGAACCCTCCTTAGACATGTTCTGACATGCTCTTGGGTAGGTTAGGTTAGGTTATTTTATTTTTATTTCAAACTAGTTATTAGATATCAAACTACATCATAATAGTCACCAGCCGTGCTTACTAAGGTAAAGTAAGGCAAAGTTCCTGCTCCAGTTTCGAGATATTTTCCTTTGCACTACGTCGCAACTTGCCGCATAGACTGCATACGTGGTTGAAGTCCCTATTTTCTGTTGTGCTTGCGCACGATTCGTCGGCGCTGTTAAGCGATTTTGATCTTATATCTGGTCGAGCGGCAACTTGTTCAATAGTACGTACTAAAGGAAAACTCTTCAATAAATGGATAGCGAAGCTAATATTGTTTGTTGGGAGTTTTTGTATAAAGTGAGTTAAGTCATACATTATCCCCCTTACTAATAAAAGGACTTACACAATGGATAACTAAAATAACGTTGCTGTCTTTGTCTGTTAAGTAACTTTTCCAACGTATCAGACAAAGACAGCAACGTTGTTTAAGTTATCCGGTGTGTAAATCTTTTCATTAGTAAGGAGATAGGTATGGTAGACTATATTACTTCAGACTACAGAGTTCAGACTATAACTTCAGATTTCAGAGTTCAGACTATTATTGTTACTAAACTGCGGTCGCGGAGCACGCACAATTTCGTACATTGCACTCATCGCTGCTTGTCTCTTTCACTCGCGCTATATTGCTATCGTGTTTACACAGGAACGCGATATAAGCGCGATAGCAATATATTCGTGCGCGAGTGAAAGAACGATGAGTCAATGTACGAAATTCTGCGTGCTCAGCGACCGTACTTTACTATTTAACATTTTAATCTAATGGTAGGTAGTTTTGCCGGGAATGTCAATCAGGGTTGCTGTATTTGTATTTCCTTCAAAATTTGTGTTATTTCGGTTTTTAATGTGTAATATTCGTAGAATATTAATCACTAGATATTCGTTGATGTGCAGAAGTGTGGGCAAGTTGTACAACTTCTAAAAACGTGTTATTTTGTGTTTCCCGCCTAAACTCCCTAGGAACTTTCAGTAAAGCTTCTACCACTTTACTGAATCGACTGACATAACTCATGGACTGTACTGACTATATATTTGGACTTTGACTAGACTTTAGACTTGACGATATAGGAATACGGTGTTGAAAATTGCAACGAAAGTTCTATTTCCTACCTTTTTAACTTGACACTGGCAAATGGTTATAAGCCGATGCCACATATAAATTTAAAAAAAAAACTTTTTGACACGTCAAAAAGCTGTCAGACCTAGGTGGTCTTGGTAGTCCAAGCGCCCCCCGGTGATATAAAAAGAATCGAAAATTCTTATTGACCATTTTTGATACCACTTACGCCACCAGATGACGCTTTATGTGAGTAAGGTCTGCCCCCTAACGGCAGAAAAAATATCAAAAACCCTAATTGAAAGCCTGTAGTACTACAGTCTACTGGCGTATGATTTGTTAAAGACTGCTGCAGCGCGCAGCGGTACGCTACTGTTTGATGATTGAGGCAATTTACAAGTAGCGTTTATGGCACAAAATAACTAGGTACTGGTAAACACGATAGATATCTTTTTCGACCCACTAGGAATATTGATGTAGCCGATATTTTAAAATTTAAATTACTTATTAATATGTACTGGGTACTTGAAAAAGATGAATATAAGTTAGTAGAAATATATAAATTATAAAAAGCCTGTTGGCATTTTCGCAGAGGTATGTAAGTTTGTTTAAAATCGATAACGGATATTTAGATCATAAGTGTTATGATGATCTACTTTTGTAAAGACGTGTAGGCTGAAAAATAATATAAATTTCCAAAAAACAATTGCATTGCGCTCTCTAAGGCGCTGACTGAGGTCATTAACCTCACAGAAACAGGTGACATATAGGGGAAGCAAAACATTGCCTAAATAACATTAAGACAAGCTGTATGTGGTTTGACCTTAACAGCGCCACAAAGAGCGTAATGTAATTTTATTTTATATTTTTTTTTACCTTATATTATATAGAGATAGTATATCTACTATCTAATACAAAATGTAATTAGAGTTTTGGTTTTTCTTCTAGCAAGATGATTGCATGAGTCCATAACAATTAACAAGTATACGTTGGACTTGCCAAACGTTTACGTTGAACCTAGTGAGTCAGCTCGTGAAAATATTAAGGTAGGATGTTTGAAAACCATGAAAAGTTTTCAGTTCCGTTTTCCATTAAAAAAGCTTTCGGATCGAATCCATTTAAAAAGTATTTATGGTTAAAACTAAATAGCTTTGGATATCAAGGAAAGACCCTCCAATTATTCTTATTTATTATATAAAATAATAATTTACTAGAGATCGCCCTGTGGTAAAAATTCGATATATATATAATAATTCATATTTATAGTTTTTAATTTCAATTTTTGGTGTTTTTTTACCTCTTAGATACGCAATAAAAATGTGTAAATTTTGTCTATTATATTTACAGTGTCTGATTTAAGTGCCACATTCACGGTCCAATCTGCAAATCCAAGGCCGCGGACTTGTAGGCAAAAATTATTAATTATTGACACTAATACCGAGTACGAGTACCTAAGTACCGATGCTGGATTTGCAGGCTGGATGGTGAGTAAGGCGTAAGTACCTAAGTAAGAAAGCATAAATTATTATTTTATTTTTCATGCACCAATGCACTGCCCTATAATTATGTTAGTCAATTAACTGTAAACGCACGTAAGATTCATTATTGGCTACCAAAGGAAAGGAACTAGTTAAATTTTAATAAGAGCGATTATGTGCCATAAACCGCTATAAATTTGTAGTTAGCTGGGTTCCCTTTGCGGGCAATTTGCGAGGATTGGTGGACGCCGGTAAGATTTAACGTACCTACAGTCTACCCGTATATAATTAAGCGTATTCACGATTTAATTCTTATTAACCGTTATACCAAGTCCCTTTATAGCTTTGATTTTCGGAAAACCATTAGGGTGAAGGAATAAAACGAAATTGTCAATCCAAACCTTTGACCAAATGCACTTCTGACCATTGTAATATTTATTCATTCTTTTGTTATTTATTACTATTAATATAGTTATATTTGAACTAGCTGTTTCCCTCGGCTTCGCCCGCGTAAATAAACCATCGGGTATCCCGCGGAAATACTGCACTTTTCCGGGATAAAAAGTAGCCTTTGTTTTAATCCAGAGCCTAAACTACTACCATACCAAATTTCATCAAAATCCGTTCTGGAGTTTTTGCGTGAAAGAATAACAAACATCCATCAATCCATCCATACATCCTCAGATACTTTCACATTTATAATATTTGTAGGATTTGAATTTATGACGATTAAAATTATTAATTTACCAAAAATGGTATGTCATATATTATTATTAATACTTTTTTATTGTATTAATTGCTTCTCATGAAAAGATTGATGTGCTTTGTTAAATGCAATTTGAATAATATAATATTAATTTATTGGATCTTGTAAATCTCTAAAAATAAAATGACAAAAACGCAGCTGTTTCATGGATTCATTCAAAAATTGTCACGCTAATTGAGTTCAAATTTTAAATGGCACGATATAGGAAAAATGTTAATTTCGATTATTGAAGTAATAAACAAAAAACATAAGTTAAATCCATCAAATTTATCATTTTATTCAACCATAATTTCTGATAATTTCACATTGTTTGAATTTTATTTTTGTAAGAAAGCAACGTTAATAAAAACGTCTAACAATACCAATTAATGGATAAGGATTACGGATCTAACTGTTTATAATTTTTTTTTCAGAAATGTAAGCGATTTTAGATTTCAAAGCTATAATCCTTACTGATAAATTATAAATGTGAAAGCGTGGATGTTTGTTACGCTTTCACGCGAAAACTACCGAACGGAATTTGATGAAATTTGGTATGGTTGTAGTTTAGATTCTGGATTAAAACATGGGCTACTTTTTATCCCGAAAAAGTAGTGTTCCCGAGGGATACTATATTTACGCGGGCGGAGCCGTGAGCAACAGCTAGTACATTATAAAGCTTTTAAATTTCCCTTGAACCAGAAAACTGCTGTTTAATTTTGACAGTATTATTCAAAAGTGTGAGATTATTATAAAATAATTGATAATAGACTATAATAATTCCTAAGATTTTTACATTTATTAAATCAGAATAACAATAGTTTTTGAGAGATACGAGTATATAGCTATTAGCCACGAGCTTGACGTTTTCTCTAATAAAAGAGGTATCGAAGCAATGAGTTTTTAAATTCGTGACATCTGACAGCTTTTTGACACAACAAGGACCGTCGGTCCACGATGCGCCGCCTGGTGACAGAAAAAGAATCGAAACGGTCAATAAGGTTTTATTGACCGTTTTTGATACCACTTACGCCACCAGATGACGCTTTGTGTGCATTGGGCAGACTCCCTAGCGGCAGAAAAATATCAAACACCCTCATTGAACATCGCTGGAAAATGTAATCTTAAGGGAGATGGGTTTGAAAAAAAAATATAATTATTATTTCAGACATATTTCCATTGTGTCTGTCAAGTCGAGGATTTCTGGGGCGGCCCAGCTGTTTTCATTTTGCCAATTAAAAGTGATGTAATTGTAAGGTGTAATTTCTACAACCGACGTGTTTTAGGTTTCCCTTTTGGTGACATCAAATATGATTTAAAGTAAACACATTGGCAATAATTTAATTTCTGTCGACTCTTTTTAAAAAAAACCTTTTAAATATTTCCCATTTCAGTGTTTTGCTTTTGTAATGATATTCATATTGTTATAATTTCCGTTTTTTTTTTTGAGATTTTAATGTTTTTTTCGCAATTGGTATAACGTAAGTAATCGAACCTAGGCAAGAGTTGATATATAGAGGGCTTTATTAGCGCAAGAAGAGCTCCGGGGCCTAGTGGGTAGACCATTTGATTCGCACTCGAGAGTGTGCAGGTTCGATTCCCACGTTGTGGCGTGTACCAATGAGACTTTTTCAGATCTTAAGTACATTATACGGACGCTCTCACGGTGATGGAAAACATAGTAAAGAAACTCGCACATAGTTGGCCCCAGACGTATTGATCAGTCATTCCTCTGGACTAGGCTAACTGTGTTGTGAGAATGCCGTATGTGCTTGGGCAACCATACAACATTTAAAAACGACTGTCCCGACAGTATTTGAAGAGTGGTTACTTCGCTCGGAGAATACTGTATAAATCATCCAATAACGGACGAAAAGGCCTAAGTTATCAGCGCATGCGGCCACAGCAATCAAATGATGCGATAAGCAGATTCGGCGGCGCTTTCATGTCCCTTTGTGGAACGAAAGCCGCCGCGCGCTAAGCCCCAAGCTCCACCCACATAATCTATATTTTATCATTAGAATGCAAAATTATCGTACGTGATAATTGATTCGTTATTATTATTATTTGAAATTTTAATTTTCCTTATGGCTTGTATTGTATTGTACATGCAATAACTACATATGAATGTACGCGAATAACTTGTATGTCACAAGTTAGAAGGGAGTTGGAGAGCAGCTAGTTAATCGTTTGTACCTATAATTTAAAATACGTTACTACGTCTACTGCACTAAAACAGCCAATTATTTCTGTACACAGCAATTTAATTAACAGCACCATGCTGAATCGTCGTGCACCGAGGCACATGAAAGCAAATATCGATGTCAAGGCACACTCCATTTTAGTCGCCAAAACGAGAGAACTATAAAAGCAATTCACATATTTCACGGCAATCAAGTTGATGTAACTTGAGAAAAGTCGGTAAAGCGAAAAACACACTGCACAGTGCGCGGCGCCGGATATGTACAATCAATAACATGAAATATGGGCACATATTATAATTTACTTTTTATTTAAAGACGTTTAGGCAGAAAAAAATGAAAATATGAAAAGAATCTGGTAATGTACTATAGGCTACTGACCTCACACTATCAGCTGACCATGATGATGAGCGTAAAATATCATATGGCCCAAATTTTCTGTAATTGATTTTACAAAACGTTACATAGTGCTCATTGTTCTGAAATAATAAGAAGATGAAAATACTTGCATGTACACCTTTTTAACCTGCGTCCCCCACTCAACGGGGTCAGTGCCCGCGCGGGGGCGCGTCAGTGTGAAAAACTTATTTAAGTGAATCATATATTCCACGGGAATCAAGATCTTACATAATACGCGTGAGGCTGGAGAACATCGGTAGTAGTCTAGTAGAGACCATTGATTCGTAAAGTGACGTAGGCTTTTGTTCCTGCGAGCGTTTTTATTATGTACAATATAAATTTATGGAATCATCAGTTGTATGGACTCCTATTCGTTTGCAAGTCTATAACCATTACGGATTGTATTTAGATAAAACTTTATAAGATGTTGCTACTTATGATATAAAAGATTATTGCCTTTTAGCGGCGTTGACGAACAATTATTTGACTTATAAAAACGGTAGCTCGAGTGCCAATGTTTATTGACATACAAAATTTGATTTGTAGAATATGTAATGATGTATACAGTAAAAGTAAATACCTTAACATTTTTTTAAATTCTTGCTAAAACTTAATTCTTATAAATAAGGATGTCAGGGTACAGAAGTGTTTGGGTCAAGTTGGGGTTATGCCTAATTTGTACCTAATTTATGTACCTTATTACAACAATAAACACTGTCAGCATGCTAAAATTGTCTCTACATTTTTCATAACTTATACGTCAATTTTTATTAATTCACCAGTCCACTTTCCTAATATTATTGTAAAATCGCGTTTTATAAGTAGGTATACGATATTATCTCTCTAATAACGGACTAGCTCTGATATTTTACCAAAAGTTTTATTACTGACTATAGAGGGCAATAAACTAAATTTTACCATCAATTGTTATAAATAAATAACAATAAACAGATAAAATACTAAGTGAAAATATTTGTTGTTATAAAGGTGTATTGTTAGTGTAGTTATAAAGATGTATTATTTATTATGTGCAATTATTACAACTATGTATATATACTTTGATGCTCCACTTTTGTTATATTAGCCAATACACCTTTCATTTGATTTATTGTATGATATCTTCTTTGATAACTTTTTTAAATATTATTAGGTCTTGTCTTGTCTTTGAATTACAACAATACAAAGCCCGCTACTTCGATCGCAGAGGAAGAAAGTCTGTCGATAACGCGGGAGCCGGACCCGCATTTCGCATAATTGAAAGTAGGCTTATAGTCCAGGATGTAATATGTGGGCTGTGGCAAATGCATTTCACATCCGATAAGTGGTTTAGGTGTAAGGGCTACAAAAGTCCATTCATATTCGTCCACATATTCTCACCAACTTGGGGTGTCTTAAGCGGTGTTCTCACAGCAGCTGCACGACTCACATTATGTGGTATATAATAGTATACGGTCCGGCGGTCGATAGCTCGTTATTTCTGGTCAATCGCTTTACTGCGCCCGCGCATCCTCACATCCAATTACTGCCCAGCCGCCAACGCTATAAAACTTGTATCCGGAGAGATAAGACGTAAACTGCACCTACTGCAGTCTAATTTGTATCTTAAGAACTTGCCAATAAATAACAATTTCCAATGCAGAACCTTTGGTATATAAGTAACCTAATCAAATCAGATGCAAATTATACTTAGGTAAAACGTGTTCATTGTCCATCCTGTGTTTTATTTTCAACATTTATATCGATTCGAATACTTGGAAATGCATTCAAAGGAATTGGACGGCAACGCGTTTAATAGGCTTAGATTAGAATTTAAAAGGCGCACCGAGTACGCCGGTTTTAAATCATCCTGGGAGAGGATAAAGTTATCGAGAATTGTGAAGTCTTTTTGTCTTTATACGGATCGGCGGTCTGGCCTTGATGAATACTACGGAAAACGCAAATTTCCTCTATAGATAATTTGCCACGTAATATACATTTGAATATGTTGAATAAATATTTGTACGTTTGATTGTTATGTACTTAGATATGAGAACGTGATTCTGTCACGTAAATAAACGATGTCGCGATTCACATACAATAATTATCTACCTACAGTTTTTGTAATAAGTACGTAAACTGGTACAAACAAAATATATACACTTTAGAACATTAAATATGACGTTATTATGCGTTATATAATATTTAAGGTCATAAGGTATTGTCATACATATTTTTTGGTTCTTATTTGATGACTATAACATAGTTGTCAGGTGCTACATTTTCGTAGCACGGCGTAGACCGCCTACGACAATATTGTTCCAATGGTTTTGCAAGAATTTTCTATTTCACTTTGATGGGTTAGCGGAACTTGTGTTTTCATATAATACTCGTAAGAATAATATGTAGGGACGCTTCCCACTACGTCAATCTGGCTACACGGGGACCAGACAACGGGAACTATATTTAATACCTTTATATTTATATCAGTGACGAAGGCTGCTTCTCTTTCATAGGGAAGCTGTAGCCCATATAATAGGTAGGGATTTGGATGAGGGTCTTGAAAAGGTAAGTGAAGCCGATAGGAATGGAGTCATAGGAACCCCACGCCACTGATTTACACTATACATGTATTAAAGATTTTTATTATAATATTATAAACATATTTAATACAACACACACATGAACCAGAGAAACTGAAATATTTTTGTTCTATCGGCGAAATTCCAACCTGTGTCCTCCAGCTTGTGCGCTAACCCGCCTCCACAAAAAGCCACAGCACAGAGGCCGTCAAGTGTGTTTTATTAGATTATTTAATTTAATTTTACAGTACATTAGGTACAGACTTTTTAAAATTATTGTACCTTACCATAAATTTTTCACACTTCTTGCCATTTTTTTTAATTTGTCGCTGTCACATTTCACTAACAATACCTAATGCTCTAATAAGGAGTTTGTTGAGAATTTTAGGTAGAATTAGTAGTAGGTTAGGTTATAGGTATATTACATAGTAAGAAAAAAGTATTTTCTTATTTTTCTGCCGTCATTAACATTTTTTTTTTTCCCAGGATGTTTTTCAGATTACTGAATTAAACCGACTGCCAAAGTAAAAATACACAAGAAAGTATGAAATAAATCTTATTTTCTAAATAATTCCCCTTAATAATTAGTAATAATAAGGGTAATTATTTACAAAATAAGTTTTATTTCATAAGTTTTTGTGTATTTTTACTTTGGAGTCGGTTTAATTTTTTGTTTAAAAATAATAATTTTTCCCTTTTAAATCTTATTTATTATATTATTATAAACACATTTTAAGAACTTTTAAAATAAAATATTGAATGTATAATTCAATACGCGCCAAGCTTCCATTAGGTATTGTATATAAGATGATGATGATGATTACTGTAAGTTACATAATGGCATATGCTTGCAGTTCTTTAAACAATGTCGAAATTTCCAAACGCGTTTTTTTTAAACTGAGGAGTTCTGTTTAGTGCTTTTGGATCCAGGGTACACCTTGGTGCAAATCTTACTTTTAGGTAGTATGTGCTTGGGTTACTTCAGAAAAAGTCGAAATAACTATATGTATAAATTTCGAAAAGTGTCACTTTGGTGACAACGGGACTAACTTCGGATTATACCCTTTACATAAATATATTTTGAAAATCGGTCCATAAACGGTAGAGTAATTGTTCAAAGATATCCGTGTCGGTGTAAAATTCTATGAGACGTACCTATTATATCATCATTGTGTGATGATGTATGGTGTGATGATGGTGGTGATGATGATGATTACTTTTCTTGACAGAGTGGCTTAAGCTTGTAGTTCTCTAAACAACGCCGAAATCCGCAAACATGTATCTATAAGGAGTCAGGAATTCTGTTCAGTACTTTTGGATCCAGGGTACACCTTGATGCAAAATCTTAATTTTTGGTAGCATATACTTGGGTTAGTTAGTCGAAAAGTTGGAAAAAGTCAAAATCACTATATATGTTATATAAATTTCGAGTAGTTCCCTCGATTCATCATAGCCATCATCAAGTCACCACTTTGGTGACAACGGGACCAACTTTGGATTATACCCTTTACATCAAAAAAATAATTTTGAAAATGGCCGATTGTTTCCGACAGACGGCGGAGTTAACGTAGAACATACAAAAAAAATTATACAGCCGAACGTATAGCCGCTTCCTTTTTTTGGAAGTCAGTTAAAAATCCTTAATTTTCCTATTAAGGTTATAAAGATAAACGCCATTTTGTATTTTCTGAAATGCAGTATGAGTAGTTAATGCCATAATATCTTCTAAGATTGTTGAGTTTTCAAGGTCTTCTTAGGAAAAAGTAAATGGTCAGTAGGCGACTATAATAAGCAAAAGACTTCCAAGTCTCTAACTGAAGATCTTTTAAGTCCCCGCCGGAACTTGGCAAAATTTGACTGGAAACATCTAAATAGTATCATCTTCTACGTCTGCGAGTAATCCTTAAATGGTTTAAAGGATTTTCATACATGATAATTATTAAGTATGTGACACCGGTCAACCTGCTTGTGAATAAGATTATATTTATTTGTGCACATTTTAATGCAATGCAAAGAATCTAAATGAACAAAATTAATCTTGAAAGTTTTATCATCATATTAGTAAAAAAGTTTTTTTAGCATTGAATATTCAATCTTAAGCTCTCTATCTCTCTTCATTGCCTCACACAATACCTTTCCTAACGATTACTATCCGAGTTATCTGAATCACACCTCTTTTTTTGGATCGTTATTCAAACAAGTAGGTAAAGCTTTTTTATTCAAAAGCTGGAATTTGTCGTGTAATTGTGAAAAGCTCTCTCAGGCCAAGGTCACGTGGTATCCGGTAAGCTCGGAGAAAGCGGAGCGTCGGCGACTTCAAAGCTCTAGCAGAAAAATCCCTTTGAAGTGCCGTCCTAATTGCTTTTGCGAAACTAATTGTTTATTACCTACGCTGTAATTGCAAAATACATTGTTAAAAATATTATAAACAATGTCTAATTTTTTATGACTACGAAATACTCCTTTGGTCCTTCTTGTGATTTTCCTTAAAAAAGACGTTTACAAGCCGTTGGCGTTTAGTAATTTGAGTAATACAATAAGTAATTAATTTTATATTATAAGTGATGTGAGGGATCTATATTTTTTTCTAAATCGGAAAGCTCACTATGGCTAAGCTTATAATATTAAAAAAACAAAAAAACAATAACATAAGAGAATGTTCATTATTATTAAAAAAAATATATATATATATATATATATATATATATATATATATATATATATATATATTATTAAATAATTGCTTCCGTTGATTAGAGCCTGATGTTTAAATACAATTACATATTTAGATTGCCTACATAAAACGAAATGTGTTGCTCATTTCTACAACGTGTCGGCAGTAAAATGTTAATTATATTTTATACATATGAATTATGAAACTCCGACCACAACTGTACATAGGTAATAAAATTTAATTGAAAGCAATGTAAGTACCTACGTATCTAACTTTCTCCGAAGTCTTGCCAGTTGCCACTGGTGTTATTGTATGTTGATTAAAGTATGATTTAATTAACATTAAATATTCGATCTTAATTTTGAAGCGCTAAAATTTAAAGTAACACAAGTTGATTTGCAATTAGTATTTATTTTTTGTAATATTTTTATAATTCATTATGATAAAAGTATGAGGATCGAAAGGTATACATTTATAAGTTGTCTGAGGTCTGTAGTAATAATGTTCTAACGATTGTTCAGAAAAAATCTAAATAGCAAAGATAAATATCAAACTATTATTCTAACATTTTAATGTTAGAAACACTATCATTATAGCATGCAGGTTTTAATGATGCATTTTCGTGTAGACAAGGAGGGAAGGTGGGCAGGGCGGGGTCCGGAGTAGGCCAATAAAGGCGCTGTAAATCCACGTAATTTAGAGCGTCTATAAATTAGAGTTCCGCTATAAACGCGGGTGCGGGCGGGGCGGGGCGAGGGGGTAGGGGGAGGTACCTGGCGGAGCGGGCTACCCCGCCGGTGTCACGCTAGTCCGCATTAAATCAACCGTCGCCAGCACGCCTCCCGCGACAGCCGCCCGCACTGGCAACCCGACTTTACTGAAACTTTTTTGGGTATATTGTAGCAACTTTGCCTTATCTACCTTCGATAATGGACTATAGATGACATAGAATATAACCAAACCTGCTATATCGTACCTACGTAATACCTGGCAGCATTGGCATTTCAAACCCGCTTGACTTTCATACATAGGTACTACTCATGAATTTCAGATTTATTAGTGGAGCAGTATGTCTGTCGTATTAATTTGACTATCTTTTTATATGACATGAACCTGGAAACGAGCAGACGGATCGCCTGATGGTAACCGATTAACGCTGCCCACTAGCAACACCAGAGGAGTAACACTTTTAACTCTTCTGGTGTTGCGTTCCTGGTCCTTAAAATCGCCAACCCTCTTAAGCCTCTGGCCCAATTTTAATTATGAGTGTCATACTCCCTGTAACTTTTATGGTAATATTATATACCTATTTAAACAGATAATCTTACTAAAATATATTGTAAACGTAAAAGTTTGTGAGGATGGATGGATGGATGGATGTTTGTTCCTCTTTCACGCAAAAACTATTAAACGGATTTTGGTATGGTAGTAGTTTATGCTCTGGATTAAGACATACGCTACTTTTTATCCCGAAAAAGTGCATTGTTCCTTTGGGATATGTACTGTGTTTACGCGGGCGGAGCCGCGGGCAACAGCTAGTCTATAATATAACAAATAAACAAAAATTTTGTTTGAAACATCGCTTATTGTTTAAATAAACATTTTATATTGACTACCTATTTATTATAACATTCAACACATCGCTTCAATTTTAACAAGCTTTGCCAAATTATTTTATTGCAGTAATTATACATTTCATCGCAGTAAAATAGCGCTTAACTAAATGATATGATCACCGTAAAAATCTAGTACTTAAATAAATAGCATTACTTTGTAAACTTAGGTTATTTAATATGAGGTACGTGTTATTTTAATGAATTATCTTTTATGAACATTCAAGATAGCAAATGTATATAATTTATAGTGTATATGCTAGAGTCCATCATTTACCTAGCGGTTTATTTTATCGTTATAATATTAATAATAAACGTTTATTTCATCTCCACAAATTACATATGTTGTTTACATCAATTTTAAAGCAAACAGTTGATACATAAATTGTAACTTGTTGGAGATCTGGAGTCTAAACTAAGCCAGGGCCGTATTAAAGATCTCCAGGCCCCCGTATATATTGCTAGTACTGATTACATTTACAGCATACAAGTGTGTGTCTAAAGCGATATGTATCGGGTTTATTACAAATAAATATATCTTACAACCTCGATCAATGTAACACAACAAACACATAACTTTTCACTGCTTTTCAATCGGATCGTAACCAAAAAATGTCAGTACATAAACATTTGTAGCCCCATGACGCCGCGCCGAGATAGCCCAATTTTACGAGTGAACCCATAAAGAAATACATTACCTATTTTATCTGTCCTAAACCGAACAAAGAGATAAAGAGTAAACCTGTGTGTAAATAAATTATTCCGCTCTGTGTAAAAACCACGTAAAAACCGATTCTTAGTCGTAGTTTATTGCTTAATGGATTTTGTAAACACACGATGAAATATTATTGCAAAATATTTATGGTTATATAATCTATATAGGCGGCAGGTGCTCAACTCCACTACTTAAGCTCTGGTTTCCTATTCGGGGATAGCGTTGCCGTCATATAGCGGCCTTACAGAGCTTTATATTAACAATAACTACAATTTTTATAAAAAAAACCATAATCTGACTGCGTGAATTATATATCCTATGTTACTCGGGCTATTACGAATCTATTGAGAGCTCATTTATTAATATCGGACCAGCAGTTTAGGCGCTACGGTGGAACAATCATACAAAAATATTTATTACATACATACGTACAATATACATACATACATAGATTGCCAAAAACATTTATAACCTTGATTTTGGCTTCGCCGTAGTCAGGTAAAAACTACGTTAGGTATTTTCAAAACTGTTGATTTTCAAAAAGTCTTCTGCAAACCTTCTTTTCAGTAACCGTTTCCTTACTAAGTAGCTACCCAAGTAGAGAAAACTTATTTACTATTAACAGACGATAAAATTAATACTAGCTTCCGCAGTACGTTGGAACGGGAATCGAATTTTACGCTAAATATTTTTAAAGACGGTACCAGTGTCAGCTCAAAAATTTCTTGATTCTTTGCAGCACATGAACAAAAGACATGATTGTTACTCGGCTCTTTTAAACATATAATATACTGCATACATTATAACTACGATAACATGCTATATATTAATAATATATCATAGATTCTACAACTGACGAAGGCAACAGTCAGGAACTACAGTCCAATCCTTTTCGGATTGGATTGTAGTTCCTGTATTTCACCACAACAGCGGGGTAAGCACGAATAATAATTGACAACGGCGTATTTGTAACGCTATCGATTGAAAATTGTACAGCCGCTGTCATGATTTCCATACCCTAGCCCAAGCAGGAACAATTGAATGCTACGCATTCATAACGTTGTTGAAAGTCAATTGTACGGGCGCTGTCATTTTATACAGTTCACCTTCGATAACGTTAAGAATACGCACTTGTCAATTATTCGTGCTTACTACAGCTTACTTACAGCTTAGACCGTAGCGACTTTCGAGATAGACTTTATGAGCCTTCAAATGATGACGATGTCTTCGCAAATCGCAATGTATGAAGGAATATCTCCCTTTGCGGTTCTACCCCAAAATACCTTCATGATAATACGCTACTCGGGATCTAACCTGCAACCTTTCGCAAGCAATTGAATCGATCTACCACTGTGCTACGGACGCCCTAAAACTACCAAGTAACATTATTGATTTGTGAGTCCTTTGATGTAGTAAATCAATGGTTTATCTATAGTACAGTTGACATGGTTATACTAGCTACGTGCGTGTGCTGTAAATCACGACACGTCGCGTCGGATCGCGTCGGAAGGGTTTATAGGGTCTGTCTCATAACGGGCCCTGTCGGTTAGTTTCCCTATACTGACACTTATTTACACGTTTTGTAGATTTACGATTTATCTCTGTGACTGTAATATAATGCAAGAGGGTTTACTTAGACAGGCAGGTTAGTGGACTTGTACAGTTACCGACATACTCGTAACTAACGAGCACTGGTAGGTTACTAATCGAATGAACTGAGACTACACAGTACACACAATTATGTACTTACGTCACTGATACACCAAGATAATTTAAAGCCAAAAGGAAGGGTAATGTATATATGTTCGTTTGTTTGTTTGTTATTTCCACCGTAGCGGCTCAACTACAGGTCCAATTTTAATAAACGAGGTGTCAATAGAGTGATAATAGCCCGCGTAACAAAGGCTATATAATTTACATAGTCGGTTATAGATTTTTATAAAAAAATTAGTTATTTATAATAGTTTTTAACAGTCATTAATCCTATTTCAGCGACAGAATTACAATAATTTGTCAAAAAGGATTTATCATTTCCTTTTTAGAATTTTTAAACCATAAGCATCATGATGAGGCAATAGATATAAACGTGGACATTATTAACAGTGGCCTCATGGTGACACAATATTAAAAATACGGCCTCTATGAATCTCATTATTTTGAGTGAGAAAACGCGTTAATAACGGCGAAATAATTAGGCCCTCCAATAAACATTAATTACTAAACAAAACATAATAACAGCGAGCGACACCCTAGAGAAATTAAATGTAGCTTTAAAGTATTATGGAAACAATAAACATAAAAGCATCGGCATGGAGTCACGGGCAGTATGTGATTGCTGTGAATTAATTAAAAGTGGTCTTCATTAGTAATTGCTGTACACTGTTGAAGCTTATAGACATGGCGGAATGGCGGAACATATTCGTAGATGCGGCTCTGTTGTCATTTGTCAACGAGGGCCATCGTTTTCGTGCTCGCCAGTGGGCGCCACTGTAGAGTGAGGTATAGCTGTCAAAGTTTGTTATTAACATATTAGGCACGTGATCATTTTTAATTGATTTACTGTAAAAGTGTACCGCAGTGTTTTGCAATCCCGTTTTGTTCGGAAAAATAACCTAATCAAGAGCATGTCAGGACATTTGGAGGCCGATTACTGGAGGGTTTCGTAACTATAAACGCGTAATAGGTTTTTTCAAATGACTTCAAAAGTTATTGTCCCATTTCGTTCAATTTTCCTAAAGAGTATTTCGCATACGCTATCAGCATAAAAAAATTAAATTTTCTTATCCTTTAGATCACAGTTCATTACTCTGATAATTTAGAAATGCCGGGGGGGGGGGGGGGGTCAACTTACCACTTTGGAAGCCAGCAGAAGATTACTGGAAAGCGGTTGACTTTGTAAAAAGTCATGTCTGAAACCTTGCCTTTATTTTAAAACAGCTATTCAACGATACCCCATAGGGTAGAATGAAAAAATATTTTTCACCCCCACTTCACATGTATGGAGAGCGACCCCTATGATATATTATAATATGACATATTTTATGATGCGAAAAGCGAGATCTATACACAGTCTTTAACTATACCAAATTTCATCCATTTATATTATACATAGAAGAGGCTCGGACAGACATACAGACAGACAGACAGATGGACGGATGGACGGACAAAAGGAAACTATAAGAGTTCCTCGAGTATTACGGAACCCTAAAAAAGGAGAACATAAATTCCGAAAGATAAGAAAACACAGGTTCTCAGCTCTGCTTTTAAAGCACAGACATTAGACCTTTACCATTACACCAGCCCCTCTGGCGGCAAATTCACTCGCGGTAGCACTTACATACATTGCTTGTGTTCCTAAACTATACCAGTATTACTGGCCAGTACGATCTGGCGTCATCGGTAGCCTGTCATATTATTATCGCGTTTCAAAACGCTACATGTGTACTGGCTTCTTCTGGTAGAATGGTCGCAGCCAACACCGACTGCTAATATAGTATAATATATATTCCGTGGGTTTTGTCGCAGCCCTATACAATATAGCAACTGGACGTGACGTCAAACTGTCTTACTGGCCAGGAATACAGCCATAGTTTAAGAACAGAAGCAAATATATTTAAATTAAATTCCGTTGAGTTTTGCCGGGGAGTTCAATGGGTGACGTTGAGGAATTTGTATAACTTGATAAATTTGTGTTATCTCGGTTCTTAATGTGTAATATTGGTAGAATATTAACCATTAAATATTCGTTAACGTGTGGGCAAGTGGTACAACTTCTAAAAATGTGCTATTTTGTGTTTCCCGCCAAAACTCCCTAGGAACTTTCAGTAAAGCGTCTACCACTTTACTGAATCGACTGACATGACTGTACGGACTATATATGTGGACTTTGACTAGACTTTAGACTTGATGATATAAGAATACAGTGTTGAAAATTGAAACGGAAGTTCTATTTCCCACCTTTTTTACTTGACACTGGCAAATGGTTGTACTTGTAAGATAAGCCGACGCCATATATATAAAAAATCCGTTTATTTCAGGCTGCATAGGCATTTGGATGTAAATGTCAATGTAGCATGCACACCATACAATATGCATAAAATTAAAACTGCGCCATCTTGTTAAAACAGTATCGCCTACTGAAATTCCACTTAATTTAGTTCTTACGCCTATTAGCTGTCGGGCTACCAATTAACTGCCTACTGCGGTCGTAAAATACTTGCGAATTGAGAGCGAGGAATTTATTAATTGAAAGCCTGTTTGCTACACGCTGCAGCCTACGTATAAAGACCGTACCAATATATAAGCAGTAAATATGATATATTATACTAATATTATCTTTCAGACGAACGATTTTACAAATAACCAAGTTATTTTTATTTCAGAAAGACTAAGACTGCACGAGTTCATTAGACTGCAACAATGATGGGTTGGACTTGGGTCAAATGTCTTCTAGTTCCGACTTATTACGTTGTTGGGTGTGGCAGTTAACCATGAATATATTACCATGGATTTGGATACTCAGAAATTAATCCTGTAAGGAAGCTGTAGGAGATTGTGAAAATGTACATATAATATATAAATTGCACAGCTTTGAAAATTTCCCCCTTAGGAGATACCTCACCTACTAGTAACTCTTGGTTTTAAGAATCCAATACCTACCTACCGTATCTGGTAAACTAGGTACGCGACGTTCTAAGTGTGTATTTATTTCCATGTCATTCAACTATGACAGATCCTACAATTTAGTTTTTAAGGAGTCACTCAAAGGTGACCCTATTATTGAGACTTTGCTGTCCGTCCGTCCGTCTGTCTGTCTGTCTGTCACAAGACTGTATCTCGTGAACCGTAATAGCTGTACAGTTTAAATTTGAACACATAATGTATTTCTGTTAACTCTATAACAACAATTATACTTAAAAAAGAATTTTGATAATCGGTTCACAGACGGCGAGTTATCGTTGTACATACGTAACATACGTACGTACATACGTACAACAATAAAAATAAAATTTATATACTTAGCCGAAATATTTTTGGGGTGTTCCCATATAACAAACAGGATTTTTTTGGCTATTTTTTCTCAATATTAATACTAGTGCTCGATATTAGTCCTAATGTATAGATAACATGCTACGGAACCCTTCGTGCGCGAGTCCGACTCACACTTGACCGGCTTTTCTACGATTTCCCGAAAGTAAAATTCGTAAAGTGTGTTGAGCTTCCTCTATTTTCTACGATCTGTGGATTTATACACGGCCACGTATGCCGGCTGGAGCGAGCGACGGCCGCCATTTTATTGTGCGCCGACGGCAGGGCGGGGCCTCAGATAACAAAAACACGTTGAGTTTCGGCCTCTACCTGTATTATATTATCCGTACAATTTTTTACGCGATATCTTCTTTAGAAATCGAAAGGCGTTGCATGTTTTGACGGTCCCTGATGCATGGCCTTCTGGGATTTTACACAACAATAATTCATTATTTCTTCTCCTTTATACTATCATGAGGTGCTAAAATTCACAAAGAATCTCATTAAGCCAATTACCTTTTTATTTTTACCGACTTAAAATTTAAGTTTTATAATTAAACTATAAAGTTTTTTTTTCAAATGTAGAACTTAACTAAGTAGCTACCTAATAAATTCAAGTCGTGTTAGTTGTTACTAATATACACAAGTTACCTACTTAAAGTAAGTCTCCTTATGAAAGCATTTTTTTAAAGGATTAGCTTATACGAAATGTACTCGCTTCCCCGTTTATTTATATTATTGCCCATTGGTAATACCTGTTGAAGAATCCGCAAGTGTACCTTCTATATATTAGTAACTAGAAAGAAAGAAAGAAAGAAAGAAAAATTTACTTACCACCTATAGCATTATATTGTTGGTATTTAATGGTTTCCAGGTATTATGTAATGGTACCTAAGTACCCCGCTGTTGCCGTTTTTACGCTATAGATAAATGACATAATTTTAACATATATACGTAATGTAGGTAACTAGGTAACATTCTTATTATTAGGAAGGAGAATAGAAAGGCTGCACTCTCTAATATACAAGAGATGAAAGGCGATCTCTTGTATATTAGAGAGTGCAGCCACTAGCCAGCAACTAGATCATGACAATATCAGCTATCCACCTGCGTGCGGGTTTAGCATGGCGATCCGAAGAAATAATTCTAAAGTAGAAATATTCTATCCAATTCGTTGCAAAATAGTTATTAATCCATGGTAACAAGATCGTCAATAGAAAACAACATTTCTAAATAGCCATATTTTTAAAATGGCTCCCGGGAAATCTTCTGTCAAAAATGATCCAATTTTCAAGTAAATGATGTGGAGTAGTTGACATTATTGTCTATTTGACATTGAAATAAAAAAGCGTTTCTACTTTAGCTGTCAAAAGAGGCCATTTTGTGAGCTCGGGAAGAAAAGAAATATTGTTTGTCATAACGAATATGTCTTACAATAAGAACTATTTTGCTCCGAATGGTATTAATGTTTCATCAATCTGTCATTTTGTCTACTCTACGGTGTTTCTAGGGTGCGCATGCCAAGCCTGCTGGTATGGTATTAAATATTATTCTAACGAACTTAAAATTGCTTTCTCCTAATTATAGTTTTAATTGTTGTTCGGCAACGGCACATTCGATTTCTTAAATAATAAAACATATTTTTCAGACATCTTCTCTCTTTGTTTTTTATCTTTTTATCATATCATGTATAATATACAATATGTATATTAAAGTGGCAGAAAAAAATTCTTTTTTTTTGAGTAAATACATGTAAAAAGTTTCTTTGATAGACACCCATTTAAAATACATTGAATTTTTTTTTTTTAATTTTCAATGTAATTCATCAAAAATTTTTTTTTAATTTCCGTTTCCATTATCTTACCTATAGGAAATTAAATTCTCTACAAAAAAGTTCTCTTACTTTTTGCTCAGCCTCATAGGAAAAAAGTTAGTGTTAAAAAAGTGGCAAAAATTAAAATTACTTACAAAAAGTTAAAAGTGATATATGTTTTCAATTTGATGTCAGAAAATTAATTTATTTTGAATAAATAATTACTTTATTATGCCTATATTCGGTCTGTCAATCTATTTTATCTACATTTGATGTATGGACAGATATCAATATTCAAATACCATAATCAATAAAGCAGTTTTTTCAATTAATGACATCTAGTGAAGATCATATTAACTTCTAAGCAGTAATAATATAAAGATTGTGATGAAACGCTGATTCAATCATTTCTATTATTCTCATGAAACTTGTCTTCTCATTGGTTGATTCAAATTCAAAAATATTGCTTTGATTCTATTTGTTTATTTCTCCGAGGATTAATTATTACAGTGTTTTTTGTAATGTTGGTAGTTTCTAAATAATTTTGAGCTATCCTAACTTCCCACTATAACCAATTTAATTCCGAATCATTTGCATCTCGATTTTAATTTTTAGGTTAAGAAAGAAATTAATTTTGATCTTAAATAAGTAACAGCTATTAGTTACTCAAATTAATACTACTATTTTTAAAATTTATTTAATACGTTGTAATAATGTCAGATAAAAACAAAATTGTATATTTAATTAGTCTTTGTAGCAGTAAACTTAATTGTCGTAAGTTACCATGTAACCGACAAGTTATGAGTTTTTTTTATAAATATTTATATTTAAAAAAAGTATTCGTGAAAGTGCTATTGACGTTAGTACAGAAGTGATTAATATTTGGAGCATCATTCTCAATTTATTGCCAATGCAAAATAGAAAATTTTTATTACGAATGGAAAAGTTTAAAAAAAATCTCTTCAAGAAAAAAATCTCCCAACTCAAAAATGTAATGAAAATAATTATTGCGAAAAACTGGAAGAATTATTTGATATACGTTCAACGTATAATCGTATGTTGGAATATAAAAAAAAATCAACGTGTACATTAAAACGGTGTATAAATGGAAAATATAAAATAAAATTACGAATAAGTTGATAAAAAATAATATTAATCAATTTAATGAAAAAATTGATACGCACTTTTTGTTTAAATTTAAATTTAAATTTTCATTTTTTTAACACTGTAACTTTTTTCCTTTGAGGCTGAGCAAAAAATTATAAGAGAACTTTTTTGTAGAGAATTTAATTTCCTATAAGATAATGGAAACGGTAATTTAAAAAAAATTGTCGATGATTTACATTGAAAATTATTAAAAAATTGTTTTTTTCAATGCATTTTAAATGGGAAAGGGGCGCCCCATGCGCCACCTCAATTTTTGAGATATCAAACTCAAATTTTAGTTTTTTTTTGTCTATCAAAGAAACTTTTTACACATAAAAAAAATATTTTCTTCCAACAGTAATTTATATATGGTTCGTATTTATCTACGTCAACAAGATTAATACTGTATGACGTAACTACGTTATGGACCGTACACCGTACATTATTAAGAACTGAAAAATACGTAGGAACGGTTTCATGCTTTTATAGATAAATATTACCTTAACACTTAACCCATGCCTACTGCAAATCTTTAATACAGATAATTGGACGATAAAAAAGATAAATTTAAAACACTACAAATGAAATTGAAGTGTCTGTTTGTACTTTGTAATTTTATTTTCACATATTGCATATGAAAGTATAGACGGTACTTCCAAAGCATTTTCTTTAATTATTGGCTGTCCGTCTGACTGTTCGTTTGTTCGAGCTAATTTCTGAAATGGCTGGACCGATTTTCAGTGGCATGTAGCTGATGTTATAAGAAGTAACTTAGGCTACTTTTATCTCAGGGATCCGTAAAAAAATAGGGTTTCGATACCGTTAGTTCTATGCAATCGACATTGCAGGAACCAGGTAGTTATAAAGTGGTAGTAGGTACATCAAACAATTTGGAATAATCATAAAATAAGAATTCGAAATATGCAATTTTAATTATCGCGTAGGCTGCTACGTAAATAATACGTCACGTCGGCAAACTAAAATAAGAACTCAATAATTATTATCGTAAAAGTTATCTCTACTTATTTTTATCATTTTTATAATCTTATCGATTTGAATTTTACGGCTCAAATAGAAGTAATTTTTGGAAAAGATGTACCTACAGTCTCCTTACGTTATAAGAGGTACCGGCGCGTCGTAGGCAGTAGCTGAAATTCATTTCTTCCGCAAATCGGTATACTTTGCTAAATTCGTATCTGAATAGTGAAGTAGGTAAGATAAGAGCGTTAGATAGTTAGTGCATGCTCTTGTAGCCTAAATAGTCGGTACCTATGTATTATTATATTATAAAATACACCTAATAACTAGAATTAGGTACTAATTAAAATTTGGTCAATTTGCTACTGTAGCGGATGACGGTTGCTGGGCTCCTTTAAGAGAATAATTCCATCTGCTATGTTCTACATAGAACATAGCAGATGGGGATATTAAAATAAAATAAAATATAGCAGATAATATCGTCCATAATAAACACTAACTAAAGTCGTGTAGCTTGCAGCTATTAAAATATTGGGTATTAGACAACATGTAAAAAATTCGTTTTTTATATTACATTCAGAAACTTTCTCTGGGTAAAAAAAATGCACTTTAAAATGAAAATAATTTCAAATGTATAGTTTTTATACATTTTAAAGTTTACAAAAAAGTTGTAATATTTTAATACATAATTAAATGTAAAAAACCTACAAAATTAATTTGCGTACATCAAATACAAAAAGATTTAAGTATTCTAATGGTATGTTACATACCATTAGAATACTTAAATCTTTACCGTATGTATGAAAATACGCACCAACTTCGGCGATATTAAAAATGTTGTGCATGTTTTTGCATATTTCGTAGCAAGTTAAGAGCAATGTGATGTTACTATCGCAGTGCTTTTTGTATTAACGATTTGAATAGTTTATTCACCGATTACTCAAAACAATACATTATTCGTCAAACACAATCTACGCCCATGCGTCGAGACTCATTCAATTTCCTTTTGACGTAAGACGGAGTCATAGTCCTACCGTTCACAATGTTCTAAATATAAATTATTTTAAATCTTGTGTGCCTGGACCACAGATTAAAGAAAAACGAACAGTAAACAGCTACAAAGTTAGCTTCCGATTTGATTGCACTACTACAAGCATACGACGTGTCCACAAATGTGTGGAAAAATTATGGGCCGTTGAAATTTTCAAATTTGGATCGATTTGGATCATTCTATGATAGCTGCTTCTCTGTACGTAAGTATAATATTTTCTACACTGTGCCTGGACTCTTAAAGGAGCCCAGCAACCGTCATCCGCTACAGTAGGTACAGACTCTGCCTAGAATCTAGATCGTCGGATATGACAATATCAATCTTACTCCTACAGTTAATCGAAACAAAAGCGACGTATATGTGTCAGCTCCTCGCGGGAGAGGTATAAATCTGACGGAGACGTCACTAACTGCCGCTCGGGGACTCCACCGCCCGCGACAAATGGCCGCCGGGGAATTTCCCGCGACAACCCCAAAACATGATGTGAATGTTAACACTGTTTTAAGTATTCATATTTGAAATATAGTTTAAAATTGATAGGATAGGGGAACGGGGTTGTAGATGTAACCGGATCTTTGTAGCAGCACTGTAATATATTTCTACTACGGGTCAGTTCGGACCGCGACGAGACGCAACACTACACAAGAATATACACGTTTCGAAGGCGCCGCTTTTGCATTATAATGTGTATCTATTTGTGTAGTGAATGAAGTTCAATTTTGAATAGACATCTCGTCTCGTCGCGGTGTGAATTGAGCCTTAGATTACAAGAGGCAATGGCTTGAACAATATTACGTCAGACTGTTATTTAACCTAAGGACTTAGACCGTGAAGTGGGAAGCCAGGCAGTGTGTTTGTTGATGGATCTGAAGAAATCTCGGACGACTTTGTTAGCCTGAACCAGCTACGAATATACTATCGTATTGAGCACGGGTGAATCTACTACTGTCTTATCGAACTAATTGGATAATACGATCCTCATTCCTGCAGCATTGGGACCAGGAACCGCCACGGCGAGAAAAAAATACTTAGCTAATAGCTACAACTAAGCTAGTTGTAGCCATTAGCTAAGTATTTTTGTTTAAGATCAGACGTAAAAACCTTTTTGATTCTTAACATAAATAGCTTCTGTCCACGGAAACACTGTAATTTTTCGGGAAAAAAGTAGCATATGTGTTAATCCAGAGCCTAAACGTTTGTGCGTGAAAGAGTCACAAATATATAATCGATCCATACAACCTTTCATCCACATTCGTAGTAGTAGTCTTGTTGGGATGGGTAATCGTAATTAGTTCAGCTTTTGTTTTGGTGTGTTAAAGCTGTATGTGTGTAATTATGTATGTGTGTAATATGTTTGTTTCCACTACTATATTCTCACGTATCTTCCAAACGGCTGGATGGATTTCGACAAATAATGTATCGTTAGATTTGTCTCAAAAACCTAAGTGTACTTAAATATAAGGACACTTAGGTTTTTGAGCTATCACTGGTTAGAAAAAAAACAAAATGGCGGATTTTGGCGCCAAATTGTAAATACACTTGAAACCGAATGTAACGACATCGCTTTAGCGACATATCGGTTATAACAATCGAATGGCAAGGTCCCGGCCGAATCCCTATTCTCAACTATTAAGCAAAGATACCGCGTATAACAATATCGGATATAGTGAAATATCACATAAAAGGACAAAATTATATCGATATTTCATTGAAATTATATCGGAAACGAAGAAAAAGTAAAGTGTGTGTTGGATAACATAAAAATCGAAAGTTAAATAAATAATTTAAATCGTTTCGGTGTGAATTGTAGAACGCTTATCTGCCACAAATATGCACTGTATGATGTATCTTTAATACCCAACAAAGTTAACCTTTACACTGTTGAGATAACGTCTCTCAATAATAACAATTTGTCGACAATCTTTGTAATGTGTATTTGAATATATACTATATACCTAGTTCATTTTCATCATTCGTCTCACGGACACTTCGCTATGACTCGCATCAGCCTGGCTGAAGTGAACTCCTTGGCCGAGGAACAGTTTGTGGGGGTGTTCAAGAATGTGATAGAGCTCCACGAGGCGGCGGCGAAGCGCGTTCAGGATAAGCGGCCTTTTCAAACACTGCCGGACCTGTGTGCCGCGTTCCACAAATATTTGGATGATTTACCCGTGGAAGGTATGTAAATATTTATGATCATGTTAATTTATGACTCAAAACTTAATAGCATACATTAAAATTGTTCGAGCGTTTAGATTAGGAGGTAAATTAAGTTTATGAATAAAAAAACAAAAGCATAGAGTAAATAAATATCTATCGACGCTTCACACGACGTCAATCTGGCCCCGTGCTAACTATCCGAAGAACTTGTATGACAGGTACCAGAAAACGGGAAGTATATTTAATACTAATAATTTTATACTATACCTACATATATTTAAGATTTTTGTTATATTATACACATATTTAATACACATCCATGACTCAGGAACACAGAAAAACTTTTTGTTCCTTCGGCGGGATTTGAACCCGCGACCCCCGGCTTGAGCACCGACGAGCTGAACCACTGAGCCACAGAGGTCGTCGAACCGCTGAGCCATAGAAGTTCATTACAATTTTATGATCTCAAAAGGTAAAGTTAAAATTTTTAAATGTATTATGAGTATATTGTATGTCTTCAATTTCTCGGTGATTCCTCAAAAGACGAGAACATAAACAAGCTAGTACTTATGTTTGTGTTTTGTTTAGGTAGTTATACTTACTTATAACTTACGTATGTGCTAAGTAAGTAAATAGGTACTTATCTTTCATTCAAATTTATACAAGTGTAAATGGGTCAGGATATGCAAATATATACTCAGGGCTGAGTATTGACTCAGGTCTCAGGGTAGCGCCGTTACAGTTTTTGCAAATTTGTGTCAAACATTTATAACGATTTCTTATCCGATTTCAATACTCTCCGGTCGGCGCGATACGCCCTTGTCGCCTACAAAATCAGTATGGTATATTTCTCGCACTTGGCAGATCTTTATATCCTAGCCCTCTTACTAATAAAACTATTTACACAACGGATAACTTAAACAACGTTGCTGTCTTTGTCTGATACGTTGGAAATGTCATATGATAGAAAAAGATAGCAACGTTGTTTAAGTTAGTTATCCGTTGTGTAAATATTTTCATTAGTAAGGGGGCTGAAATATAAAAATCTGCCAAGTGCGAGTCGGACTCGCACCTGAAGGGTTACGCACAAAACGGCAAAAAAATAACGATTGTTGTATGCGGGTCGCATACATTATTAACACCCTTAAATATTTATTTTATTCTGTTTTTAGTATTTGTTGTTATCGGCAACTGAAATACATCATCTATGAAAATTTCAACTGTCTAGCTATTACGGTTAAGGAGATACAGCCTGGTGACAGACGGATAGACAGACAGACAGCGAATTCTCAGTAGGGTCCCGTTTTTAACCGACTTCCAAAAAAAGGAGACGGTTATACGTTCGGCTGTATAATAATTTTATTTGAACCCCGCCGTCTGTTGACCAATTCAAAATTATTTTTTGATGTAAAGGGTATAATTCGAAACTGGTCCTTTAATCACCAAAGTGGATACCTGATGATAGCATCTATGAGGAATCGAGGGAACTCCTCAAAATTTATAGGGACTTCTAGAATTTGACTTTTGTGAAGTAAAATAAGAAGAATAATAATTACCTACCTTTGTTGGTGGTATGTTGTTGGTGGTATGGTACGGAACCAAAAACAACTAAAACAGAAAGAGAACCAAAAAATACACAAGAAAGAGAACCAAACCACAAAAAAAAGATGGGGTAAAAATTGTTATGGTGAAATGAATGCTAAAAGATCGCATGCGAATACAATAATAATTATATTATAGTAATTTCAACTTTTACCTAGAGATCTAATAAAATAAAGGTTAAATAACTGTTTCAAAAAGTTTCACAATATAATTAATTGTATGGGACATCAAGTGTCCATAATACAGGGGACACATTTGACGTGGTACAATTCCCTGTCATTAGTTCTACGTTACTAGGTAAACTAGTATATTTTTTCTCTGATATTTAGTTTTGTTGATTGTCGCAGATTTTTGTAATATAATGTGAATCAAGAAAAAACAAAATGGGAATCAAGTGTCCCCAGAATACGCCATTTTATTATCCGGTAAAATATTATCAATTATCCTCAATTATCTATGTTCCTTATAATTTTCCAGAGAAGCTACTCATACTGAAGCTGCACCCTGACCTAGCCGGTCGCTTGGCGACCGAGGGCCAGCTCACCGCTGAGTCGACCAGGGAGCAACGGAGCGCTGGGCTCGACACCTTAAGCAAAGAACAAAAATCCATTATTGATGCTTCGAATGAAAGGTAACATGTAAATAATTGTAATAATTAGATTTGCCGATTATGACTTTGGTTGACTAGCCGACAAGCCGACTAGTCGGCCTCTTTGCAGCCGACTAATCGGCTTGTCGATCATAGTCCGGCGATTTCAGAAACACAACACAAAACAGTCCCATTGCATTACAAAATTCTATTTTACTACATACTAGCTTTTACCCGCAGCTTCGCCCGCGTGGGAGAGGTTTCGTGGCAAAAAACTCCTTTAGCCAATATACCTGCAATATAGTAATAGCTCAGCGTAAAAATATATTAAACTTTATAATAAATTTTTACACGTATGTACTTTTTAATTTTAAGATATCCCCTAGATATTTAAATCTCCTAGACAAGGTTAATTAAATTGTAATGGGTATAGTAACCTATTCTTAAAAGATGGAAATATATTATTATAGACATATGTATGTCATCGCGGACTTTTTTGCAGACCTTTATAAGAGAAACAATCCCACCATACATTGTTCTGTTATTTATCTCCAACGGGTAAGGTTAAGCAGCGTTTTCGATAAAAGTTCCCAGACGGCTTGATTTTCTCCGACACCTTCAACAATTATCGTATAATTCAAATTTAACTATCGTATAAATCAAACAATTTCCACAAAACCTTAACAAATTATTATCGACGTAAACATTTCTAAGGAACCATTCTGTCGGTAAACGTAAACGGCATGAAAATCTTTTCAGTACTTTTTGAGATTATCGCGGACATACAGACAGACTCGGCGGGGCACTAAGTATGCTATGTCTGTCTCCTGGTTCTAAGCAGGCAGGCAGGCAGGCACCAATTATCAGCCAAATCGGTTCTGCCGTTCTTGAGTATTAATTGTGTAACTAACACTACTTTCTTTTATATATATAGATATATACATAAAATGTATACTAGCTGGTGCCCGCAGCTTCGTTTGCATAGAACTAATGGAAACGGAACCCTGAGATAAAGCAGCCTATGTTAGACCTTATAAGTTAAAACATTAGCTTTCTGCCAGTGAAAGTCCTGCGAAAATCGGTCCAGCCGTTTCATAGATTAGCCGGCACATACAGACAGACATACAGATAGATATACAGACAGACCGACAGACAAAAATGTATTTCTTATTGTAAGTACCGTATATATTTTTATATCCATTGACTAAAAAGCTCTTAATTTTAAATTACAAACAGACATTCAATCGAAGTAATCACCCATGTAATCAATGCATCTTTGCCAACGCAGTGGCAGTTTATTGATGCCCTTATTAAAGAAATCAGCTGGACAGGAGGCAGCAAATTCTTCAAAGGCATTTTGTACTGCCTCTCGGGTATTGAATTTTTTTCCCGCCAAGAAGTCATCCAAATTCTGGAAAAAGTAGTAGTCTGTAGGCGCAAGGTCTGGTGAGTAGGGCGGATGACGGAGAGCTTCCAACCCCAGTTCTTGCAACTTGGAGACCGTCTGCTGTGCAGTATGAGGTCGCGCGTTGTCGTGCAGGAGCAGCGGAGACGAGCGATTGACCAATGCTGGTTGGAGATGTGCCAGCTTCTCCATCATTGTGTTCAGTTCTTCACAGTACACATCTGCAGTAATGCTCACCCCGTTTGGTAAGAAGCTGTAATGAATTACACCGGCGCTAGTGCGCAGTGACTATCACTTTTCTAGGGGTAAGTTTTCGTTTAGGGCATTGTTTAGGTGCTGAACCAGGATCCAACCAACTTGCTGAGCGCTTGCGGTTATCAAACAGAATCCATTTTTCATCGCAAGTAACAATGCGGTTCAAAATTCATTCATTTGTGTGTCTGTTGAGCAGTGCAAGGCACGTCTCGACGCGTACTTCGCGCTGGCGATCAATGAGTTCGTGGGGCACCCATTTTTTACCTTGCCAATTTGACGCAAATGGACCGATATTGTTTTGACGCTAACGTCGAATGCTGCTGCTAATTCAGCCGTAGATTGTGTATCATCAGCTTCCACAATCGCCATTAATTCGTCATTGTCGACTAAAGTCTTCGGACGACCGCGAGGTTCATTTTTCAGGTCGAAATTTCCAGAACGGAAGCGAGCAAACCAATAACAGGTGGTGCGTTGGTTTGTAGTGTTAGCTCCGTAAACGTCGTTGATGTTGCGTGCCGCTTGTGCCGCGTTGCTGCCACGACGGTACTCATATTCCATAATTACTCGAATTTTTTACGTATCCATGATGACGAAAAAGATTGAAATGCGATGAAAATGTAACACTAACCAATAAACAAATGACTACTTTTGGAAAAAGAATTCCATGTTTTTAAAATAAAATTAATTTGATATTAGAATTCTTAGCCAAACAAAAATTATTTTGATTTGAAATGGCCTGTACTGCAGAACGGTAAAGACCTATTATTTATTTGTATGTACCTACAGATTATGAAGATGTGCACACTTGGAACAAAACGTCTCTTATGCGAAACTGTGTCACAGCGACAAGAACTGCACGGCGACAAGTCTGACTAACGATTTTCGGCTTCCCTTTTGTATATAATAACTAGTTTTTGAACGCGGCTTCGCCCGCATGCAATAGTGTTCTTGGAGAAAAAGCTTCTTCAGAAAATAACTCTACTCACTGCAATATACTTCTATACTATACTTCTATACTATATAAAAATGTTTTTAGCGTACCCAACGCGTAAAAACGGGACCCTATCACCTCGACGACGCGACACTTAAAATGCTTAAAGTGAGTAACGTATTTAATTTGATAAGGATGAACTGTGTACGCCAAAAAGGTGTTAAGTATAGTACATTACTTTGTATCTCGTAGGGTTCAGACAGCGTTTGCAATGTAAGCGAAAAAAAAGTGTTTGTTTAGGACATTACAAACCTCTAAAATTATTATTATTGTTTCTCTACTATATAATGCATGTTATATATACTTACATATAAATCTTCCTTTTGAATCACTCTATCTATTAAAAAAACCCGCATCAAAATCCGTCGAAAACTTTTTTTTACAAAATCTGTTAATAGTAGTTATCAGATAAAAAGATAAAAGTTCAGTTAGCAACATAACGACATGGTCTAGACGTAAGTGACATTCATTAAGATTTGGTGATAGAAATCGAGCGTGCGTGTTTTTTTTTTATAAAAAACCATAACCCGACTACAATAATAATTATATAGCCAATTACTTGGGCTATTATGACGAATCTATTGACACATTAAAATCGGAACAGTTTATTCAGTAGCCTAAGCGCTACAGTGGAATAAATCAGTAGGTAACATGGACTGCCAAAATCATTACGCTTCCTTTTAGCTTCGTCGTAGCCGGGTAAATTAAAATCTTTATTTAGGTTATTCGTATTTCGTGATAATATGTGTAATAGTATCAAAACTGATAATTATTTTAACGAAAGTAGTGAAAAATTGTAAAAAAATATTATGGTGAATTGTTGACGTGGGCGTCAGAGAACTCCTAAACTGAAATGAATAAAATTTATTTCCAAGTGAAACTTATCATTTTTTTTTTCGGTTAGTCAACAAGATCTGCTACCAGTTACCACCGGGTCAACCCTACCCCGCGGAAAACAATCGGCGCGCGACGCGGCGTAAGAAACTCGCACGAGGCCATTTTTTAGCAAAGAAAAGGAAAATTGTTCTTTTGAAAGAAATATAGGTATCTACTTATACAATTGAATAAAATTGAAGTGTTTGTTTGTAATTTAAAATGAAAAGCTTACACTCAATGGATATAAAAGTACCTATATACGGTAGGTACTTACTATAGAATTCATTTTTTTAAATTTTCGTATCCCCGGTATGACAGTCTGTATGTTCCGGCTAATCTATGAAACGGCTGGACTGATTTTCACGGGACTTTTACTGGCAGATAATAATATATCACTGGCTGATGTTATAAGGTCTAACAGTTAGACCTGAAGCAGTTAGACTCTAACTGCTTTATCTTCGGGTTCCGTTTCCGTTAGTTCTATGCAAATGAAGTTGCGAGCACCAGCTTAAAGAAATGTCAAAATGTGCTAAAAATATTCTCGACTTCGATTTTGGTAAGAACTAAAACTGATTTATTAGACAACAGACATACTTATTACTGAAAAATATACACAAAGTAAGAAGCCGGATAGTCAGCGCTGCCGAGTAGGTAAGTAGTCTAGAGTTTAGACCATGGAGGAAATAGTGAAGACAGAGTTCTGCGAACCACACTAGTCTAGGCCAGTCTAAACTACGCCTCGCCGTGTAATTAGTAATTAAGTACGTGTCACGCACACGCATGTAATGAAACTATGACTTACCTTGTAAGGCGTGCTGTCGCGGTGTGTGGATAATTAATAAAAACCGGCCTCAGTTTTTGTTTAACAAAACTATGTCGTCACTTTTTTATTTGGTCTGAGGTTGGAACATTTTTATTAATATTATTCTTAGGCAGCAATCACCTGTCAATAGAGATACCAGGTGGAGTGATTAAATACAGGCTACACAACTGTAGGTATATAATATGCATAACGATTTAAGATGTACAGTGAAATAATATAAATAATGCAATTCTGTATTTCTGCGCTCGAATCGACTAAGTCTGCGACGTCTATATTTAACACAATGAAACTATGGAATTGCAATAGCGCCATCTAGGCGTATTTTTCAAAATTATTACACTATACTCATGTCAAGAATAAAATGACGTAGTTCAAAAGGCAGCTACTAGATGCCGCTTTCAAAAATTACAAAACATTTTGAATTAAATTTTATTGTACTGGCAAATATACACTGCGATTAAAATATACACATGTATATTTAGTATAATTAATATGTGTATATTTGCCAGTACAATAAAATTTAATTCAAAATGTTTTGTAATTTTTGAAAGCTGCATCTAGTAGCTGCCTTTTGAACTACGTCATTTTATCCTTGACATGAGTATAGTGTAATAATTTTGAAAAATACACCTAGATGGCGCTATTGTAATTCCATAGTTTCATTGTTAAATATAGAAAAATTCAAATTTGCTTGATATGGTGAAATGATAATAAATAGGTAGCCCGAAGCAAAACAAAATAATGTACTTTATTAAAATTCGTTACTTTCAGATACAAATCCAAGTTTGGCTTTCCGTTTATTATTTGTGCAAGAGAAAACCAAGTTCAGGCAATAATAGAGGGACTGCAAAAAAGATACATAAACACCAAGGAAGAGGAAATCGAAAATGGATTAAACGAGGTCAAAAAAATCTGTAGACTGCGTATAATAGATATAGTCCAGATTTGAATACAAAAGCAAGAAATAATATTATTCCTAAAATTATATTTCAAGTTTGTAATAATAATTACCAGTATGAAATCTACTAATAGGCATTGTACTGAGGGCTCTAAATAAAATTGTTAGATTTAATAAAGTTTATTAAAAATACATTAGAGCAATAATTATTATAATTGTCCCAGAGATTTCTCCATTACAGCGTGTGGTTGTCCTGACACTTCACAGAATTCAGGTGTGTTGAGTATATCTTCAAAACCAATGTCAAGGTATCTTCCCGTGAACACATCATGTTGTAAGTTGGAACTTGGCAGGAACGGAAGGTGTCCAACCTGTTGACAAACAATGATTTAAAGAAAAAAACAGATTTAATTAAGCAAAACATGAAATAATTCAGATTTTTTAATGCATAATTCTTGTTACAATTATCCATTATATTTCAATAATAGACTATTCATAAAGCAGTTTATAAATACTTTAGCTGATATGTAGTATATACCTAGTCTTGCCATAAATACTTACTAAAAACAAAGAAAAAAAAAATTCTATTGCAAATAACATTTATTGCTTTTACAGTGTGTTAGTTTAATACATAAATATAAAACAATTTAAAATATAAAAAGCTTATTCGAAGTGGTATCCATTGGCTGCAATACAGTCCCTTAAACGTTGAGTCCAGTTATCAATAGAAGCACGCACTCTTTCCATGGGAAAATTCTTCACTGCTAATCATACGGATTGCTTTAGGGACTCCAAATTATCATGGCGTTTAGAGCAAGCCGTACTCTCTAAAACTGACCATAAATCTATGATTTGTAATAATAATATAATAATATATAATCTATAATCCAGCGGATTAAGATTGGGACTAGACGATGGCCAGTGTTCAGCTCTTATGAAGTCCGAAGTGTTCATTTCCAACCAAGACTGCATAGACCGAGCTTCATGACCCGGCACCAAGTCTTGCTGGAAGGACCATTCTTGGTTATTGAACATGGTGTTGTTAAGGGGCTTCACTACCTACCTTCTTAAGAATGGTATCTTAATACACTTGTGTTGATGTTTTGATACCTTTTTCACAAAAGTATGGCTCAGTCACTCCTTCATAGCTAATACCCCACCAAACCATCACTGAAGTCGGATAGTGCCCACGTTGCACTCTATCGACTAATTGGGAAGCTTTCTTAGAGTTTTGAGCATAAATACAGTCATTTTGTTTGATAAAATGGTGCTAAATTATAAAAATTTTCTCATCCGTAAACAAAATTTCTCTGTGACCTACCTTTGCGTACCGCTTCAGTAGTTGTTTTTATTTTACCACCCTAATTTTCTTTCCCTTACTGCTTTGACCACCTTTTTCACAATACTATGTGGACGGCCTGATCTTTTTCTGTCACAAACAGAGGAGGTCTCATTGTACCTATTAATAGCCCGGTACACAAACATTTTACTAATACCAAGCGTATGGAGTTTTAAAAATTGTATTTGGCTCCATACCTGCTTTGTGTAATGCAATCACAGCGATTCGGTTCTCTTTATTCACCCCACTCCATTTTAATATCACAAAATATTGTACAATATATTGGCGCAAAATGAGAAAACACAATGAACAATCATATAAAAATGAAAGAATCCAAATTCAAATGTAATACTTTGTTTATATTTAATTGTAATAGTATTTATGGCCAGACTAAGTACATGGTGTTTATTTATTTTGTTTCATTGTTTTAAATAATAAATTACTGGCTATATAAGTATTTGAATTTTTGTTTTTAATTACATTGAGTTGAAAAGCATTTTTATTCACCTGGCTTGAGAACTTTTTTTCCATGGCAAGTCTCATTGGGGCGTGAAGTCCTTGAATATTCCGTAGCATTGCCATGTTCATTTTTTCTTCATTGCGATGGAACTGACAAGTTATAGAGAAATTATAATACATATTTAGGTAAATATTACAAAGCTTTATAAACAAACATGATTAGGTTGTTTCTTTTAACAACTGATGTGATTGATAATACACTAAACAGCAACAAAAGAAAGGTATTCTACTTACATTTTGTTCGGACATTTGCAAGGGATGAGACATTCCAAGCTTGTTCTTGGTAGCACCAATACCAGCAACCATTGGGCTTGGGACGCCAAACGGCCCCTCTTGAACTGGCAAGTTACCTGCATGTCCTGGCTTAACTTTCAGTGATGGCAATCCGAAACTCTGCAAAATACACAATCATAAATATGACTTCTGTGTTTAAATCAATAGCTTCGGTTCTGACTCCAACCAACGGAGACAACATGGATACATACCATTGTAATTTTTTACCGTTTAACTTTGTAACTTTAAAGAAAATTTTAGTTATGTTTGCTTATTTTAAGATAGATAATCCTAATTTAAACAATAAATTGTATCAATTTGTATCAGCTTTGTAGATAGACCATTAGTCGGCACTTTGCTAGAAATGAATCGGAATATAGTGGTGATAACTGATAAATTGTCAAATCATGACAATTGACATTTGGTTTTGAAAGTTGACATTTATATTTTTTAATACGGTATACGCTATACAGTATACTATAATTATAATAAATAATTACCAGTGTCTAAACCATCACATTATGAAAAAAATGTTATGCCAATAATAATAGAAGTTAAACAACAATTAATAGGAGTTTTGCCGGGATTCAATGGGTGACGTTGTAGATTTTGTATGTCCTTCATAAATTTGTATTATTTCGGTTCTTAATGTGTAATTTTGGTAGAATATTAACCATTGAATATTCGTTAACGTGCACAAGTGTGGGCAAGTCGTACAATTTCAAAAAACATGCTATTTTGTGTTCTAAAAATTCAACTTTCAGTTAAGCTTCGACCACTTTACTGAATCGACTGACATGACTCATGGACTGTACTGACTATTTATTTGGACTTTTTCTAGACTTTGGATTTGACGATATAGGAATACGTTGTTGAAAATTGAAGCGAAAGTTCTATTTCGCGCCTTTTTAACTTGACATTGGCAAATGGTTTAAGCCGACGCCATATATTCAAATAATAAAAAAAAACAATTATAATGAATTCCACACACTATTTTTAAAATAAAATACACTTGATTAAACATTAATGTTTAATAGTTTTAATAAACTAATTATAATATTTAGACATCGCTGGTCGAAATTCGAACATAATTCATATTTTAATTTTTTAGTTTCAATTTTTTTGGGTTCTTTGCCTCTTACATACGCAATAAAAATTTGTAAATTTTGTTTATGATATTTACATTGCCGGATTTACACATTTGCCCCACCTATTCAGTTTTTGCTTTTGCATAGTATTATACCGCAAAATATGATTTACAGGGCGTTTAGTATTTTTCGTATTCAGACGTTAGAGTGTAAGGTATTCATATATTTTTATGAATATACTTACAGTACTAAAATATTATTTCTTTGATAAATTTTGTATGCAATGTTTTTTATATTTCTGTACGACAAAAAATGTTTAGGCCACATTTACCGTCCCCTAAAATTTGCCGCCCTAGGCTTCAGCCTACTAAGCCTTCAGCCTGGTAAATCCGCCTTCATATTATATACTAAGTAATATTTACTGATAACACATGAAAAGAGATAAACAAATTATTGACAGGCTGCTGGATTTGCGGACTGGATCGTGAGGATGACCCTTAAAATAGGTCCAAAGAGCGTTTTCACTTTATGCGATACGATGTCGCCAATCTCGCGCGATAATGTAAGGAACAGCTTAGATAGAAAAAAGTAAAAAAAAAAAATGTTGTGACTGACAGACAGACAGACAGATTGAAAACCGTCAACATGTAATAAAATTATATCAAACGCACCGTAGGTAGTGTGAGCTAACTGAGATAGCGATAATAATTATAAACTATAATTAATGTAATAATTCAAAGAATATCAGTCTAGTTCCATTAAAATTACGAAAAATAAAATTTAACTCATGTTATTCACGATGAAGCCGAACGTCAAAACTCATAGGATTTGACACTTAAGAATACACTACGTATGAACCAAATCCATGGTAGTGTGTGTTTCTGATATTTTCATTAATTTAATGTATTTCAAATCATTATTTTAAGCTTTCCGCACGCCTTCCTCAGCATATACTTTAATTGTGCCAAATTTCACTCTCATCCGTTCGCACTATTCTCGTAAAACTGTACTTGTAACTTTCGCTTCACGTATTAATATTATATTAAATTACTGTTTTGTTAGTAATACCGATTTAGTAAGTAAAACGATGTTATTTTATTTTTATTAAAATGCGGTCTTCTAAAGGAGTTTTGCCGGAAATGTCAATGTGCGACGTTGTTGTTTTTGTATATCCTGCAAAATTTGTGTTCTTTCAGTTATATAGTGTGTAATATTGGTAGAATATTAATAGTATTGTATAAGTACTATTATTGATCAATATTATGATTTTACAGGTCTAGTTTCGCAGTGATACAAATTATTTTTTAATCAAAATGCATCCAGCTCATAAAGATATGGTAGGAAAATTATTATTATAATTATTTGCTTTCCATTTAGTTACGTGAACTATTACTACAAGAAACAGGGCGTCTAAAACGCCACTTTAGGTGTTTCATAATATTATGTTTCATATATTTTTTTCCAAACAAAAATCGTGAAATTGTAAAATGGCTACATGATTCATCTGATTTCATCAATTTTGACAATTTTCAATAGAAATGCATAAAATGGCGCACATAAGACGAGTTGAAAAAAATATATGAAACATAATATGAAATACCTAAAGTGGCGTTTTTAGACCCCCAGACCATTGACTAAATAATTTTTATACTGGGTATTTTTTTATTCCGTTTCAAGAGACCATAATTATTATTGTGTAGGTATAAAAATAGAATCTAAGTATACACAAAAACATTTGCAAGTGTCAAAGCTCAAGTATTTGAAAGTTACATTATCTTAATCATGTAGGGGCCCCGATCGTTTCAGTTAGAACTGACGTCAGTTCGGCCTGAACGGATTCGAGCACATACATGGAAAAAAATCGCATCCGACCCAACTGACGTCACTTCGGCCTGAACGGATTCGAGCACACACACGGAAAAATCGCATCAGTTCGTTCTGATTTGCCGCGAGCTACGGTCGTTTGTTATTGTAAACTCACTACGCTTATACACGATACACGCCCACACGATTTGTCACACTTATTTTTTTTCAGTACAGATTTGGTCAGTCCAGAATTTGCCAACTTAGTTATTTTACAAGGTTTTACTACTAAATTAAGTATTTTTAATAAAATTTATTTGTTAGTAGTGTTTTAGTAGGAAATAGCCAGACATTAATCGTATTATGCCACAAAAAAAAAAAAACAAAATAAAATGACGACTTATCATAATAATACATCTTAGCATTCGTCCGTAATTTATTTAAAACTACCCGTTTCATTACTAGATACGTAATATTTCCTAGTATATTTTAATTTAACGGTAAAATTTAAAGTATAATTGAATAAATAATAAAAAAATTATAAAACAAAACCTAAAATGCAGTGATTTTTGGGGACTTTAGGGATTCCTAAGTTGAGTAGCTTTTTTGATAGTTTTCAGTATTTTTTTAGTAGTTTTTAGCAGAAAGTTGATTTCTACTCAAAACTAACGAGTTTTGTAGTTTTCCAAAAACAGAGTTGGCAACATTGGAACGAATTGCTTCAGTCCAACCGGGCGACTGATTCGATCTCGAAAATGCACACAGACGATACGATTCTGCATCCGTTCAGGCCGAACTGAAGGAAAACCGGACCGTATATGGGGCCCCTTATAAATATCATGAACACAGTATTTACAGTGATTTAGGTCACCCGATCTGCGCGGGCGACGGGGCGTCGCGTCGCAATGTCCCGGTGCGCCGTTGTACGATCCAATCACTATCTACGTCGTAGGGGTATAATTATATAGACCTATATAATTTATTATGTAGAGGACAATTACAGGTGTTAATAAGGTGTCTAATTTTCGTAATTAATTTATTTTTATTATTTCATAAAAATAATTACTTTATTTTTATGAAATACTTTTTGAGTTGTATAAATTAGTAAATAGTGTGGCGGACTAATTAGCGCCACAATCCTAAATCGTGCTATCGAAGTTTTCTATGATCGGCGGTATATAATATACTACACCTGAAATGCCTACAAGTGGGCTTCGGCCTGACCGCTCGAGCATACAATGTCGCTCGGTCGGAGTATGTTGTAAAACAAATTTTCACCAAGTTAGAAAAAATAAATAACTAAACTAAGTATGCCAAGTTGTTAACTATTTCATGTTTTTTTTTTAATGAAATGAACCAAGAAACGAGCAGACGTATCACCTGATTGTAAGAAATTACCGTCGCCCATGGACACTCGTAACTTTTATACCCTGTCTTTACTGAAATGGAAAAAAAATCACCCAGTAGGTATTCATTATTATTTCACTATACTCAAAGCCCTATCTATAATATTATAAGATAGCGATATAAAACGGAATAAATTACTTAAAATAATGAAAAAGTATAATACAGGATCCTGAACTGCTCACGAAAGTAAAATTTAAAGCAAAATGTCAGTTTCGAGCATTGGGGCGATTAGTATTAGCCAACACGTATTGGTTGAGTGAAGATGTTGATCAGTATGAGGGGCTCGATAACGTAAAACTTCGAGTCCAGCAAGCCGTTCGAGGTAGAGCCAAGAAGAAGCAGCTATTGAGCATCACTGTGTGTACCTATATTTTGAATTTATTGCTTATTACGATAAGAGCCTCTTTCACAATCTTCTTGTATTATAAGCGTCGTATATATTATTCGGAAGTTTTGACGCTGCTTATTTTTTATCAAGCGATACTAATTATTATCAGTAGATTGTGAAACTGGCCATAGCCTTGGTATTTTTATTCAAAACTAGCTGTCCCGACACACGTTGTTCTGTCTTAACTATAAACTGGATTAAATCGCACCTATATATTATTATATATAGGTGCGATTATACTATATAACTATATAAATAATACTATATAAATATTCGACAGTCAAGTGACTATGGGAAAATTCAATCGTCTTTTTTAGTATTTTCTCCACAATTGTTCCAATATTTCTCACCGTTTAAGCCTTCCCTGAATTACAACAATTATTTAAAGAAGAAAATTAGCCGCATTGGTCTAGCCGTTCTCGAGTTTTAGCGAGACATTGGAATTGAAATCTATTTTTATAACTCACAGTAGGCCAAGGCCAACACAGTGGCTGCAGCATAACCCTCCTTAATCATTGTTTCGGGGCTCGCCGCGATTCGCATCTCTATGCTAACTCCGGCATAGAGCAGTGAGTGGTCAGTAAGATTGAGTTGTAAAGTAAGCGTAGGGCCTGTTTCACAAAGTACCTACTGTTATGTCTCAAATAGCTTATTTGCGTATTTTGTCTCTATCTCTCGATAAAAAAGTAAGCAGCGTAAAGAATGTAAAAAGTAAGCAGTGCAGTATAAAAAATTCCGAATTAGCTATCCGACACTTATTAGAATATTTTGAAACAGGCCCAAAGTATAAGCTATACACTGGTGCGTAGTTATGACTAAATGCGGAAAAGTAACTAACATTTTTTTAAAAGCCAGTTTTTATCAGGACAAAGCGTTACTTAATAAGCCAGTCGAAGACCGAACTGAGAAAGAGAAGAAATACATCTACCGTATTATTGGGGGATTAAAATGCTTTAAGCGATATCCTAACGTAAGTAATTTTAGTAGCATTTAGTGCCACCTAGACTGCGCTGGTCCCTTGCCATTTTAGTATCGAAGCAAAAACTGAGCTTATAGCTGTCGCATAAAATCTTTTACTTCAAACAAGCAATTATTGTAAATATTATATACACTGGCGGACACATAAACTGCATCATAGTGCAAGATAGTATATAGTGTGAAAGACCCGACTCCAAATGGAACCCTCTCCTCAATGCAATTTTGAGCATATCGCTCTCCTCGTCTACGGTAAACGGTGGTATGCGACCATCAGCACCGTACAAACAAGTCCTACACTCATCAGTGAATAATAAGGAAGCCCATTGCTCTTTAGTCCAATTTAAGTGTTCACGAGCAAATCTTAGTCGAGCTCACCTGTGAGGTGCAGACAATTTTGGTCCATTGCGGGTCTGAAAGGTATGATATCACGCTCTTTTAGCCTTCTTCTTATGGTTCGTGCACTAACTGCTACGTCACGTACCTGGTGGAGCTCATTTTTAATGCTTATAGACGTTAAAAACCTATTTCACAAAGAAGTTGTCACAATAAACCTGTCGTCACGAGACGTTGTCACCCGAGTTCTGCCGGTTCCACATCTTCTTTTAAATGAACCTGTCTCCATAAACCTTCTGTAAACTCGGGAAATCGTAGACTGGTTTACATTTAAATCTGCAGCAATTGTTCGTTGGTCTAGGCCTTGCTGCACTAAAGCAACAATTTGTGCGGCTTTTTCGGACGATACGTCCATATTTGTCAGAGAAAAACGTATTTAAAATGAAAACAGACTAGCAATTAAACAATTACTAACGATAATTCAACATGTAACAAAACAAAAAAAAAAATAACCATCAATCACAACATTAACGTAACAACGAGTTAATATTTAGTAAATTGACAAGATTTCTTCTATATAGGTAATATTTTCTTTATTTTGTGACAGTTCCATATTTAAATTTGATTTTGTTTTTGTGTTTATAAGCCAGCCTTTATTTGTATATTTCGTGATAAAATTAGATTGAATGTGTTCATGTAGTTTGATGCAGTTTATGTGTCCGCCAGTGTATTTTAATAATGATAATCTTGGAAAATATTGGAAATTAAATTAAGAAAAATATACTTGGAAATGTATATATATACAAGAGTTTAATACAATGAAAAATATTCGCCTAAATATAAGAAATCAAATAATTTAATATCAGTTATTTCGCTTTGAAAATAAATGTTTTTTTTTTATTTCCAAATGAAACTTAACAAGCTTTTTTCGGAAAGTCAACAGAAAAAGCTACCACCGGTTCAACCCTAACCCGGCGGCTTAGCTACGTGTGCGTTTGACTTTTTGCGTTACTGGCAAAGGGTCACTGATTCGAGTCCCGGTCAGAATAATATTTTCGTGATTCATTTTTTAATCTCCATCTGTTAATTTTTTCTGTATTTACAACTAGAACTCCGAGCAAAGCTCGGTCTCCCAGGTACTTATATAATTATTGGTATTCCAATAATATTATGCCCTATTGGGCATAGGTTTTTACCTTTGTAAAACTCTCCTCGTAGGTAAAATGGACCATGCTTACATGCTAAACATGCGCAGGTACAATCAAAATTTCCTATTTCCTATTAGTTTTTAATTAATTTGAACTCGACGACTGGTTAAGGTCAATGCTCATTGTCGGACTGGGGGCGTTTAAAATATGGAAACAGAGCAATATGGTCTTTGAGTGCCTGACGTAATATCTACCAAAATAGATTTTGCGAATGCTGAGTAGACATGCGTTATGTAAGACAAAGAGTTATGGCAAAAATTTGCATATTGGCTGTATGTTTGTTATGGTGACTAGTAATAAATAATTTGTATGTGTCCTATTCTTCTACAAACATTACACATAATATGCCATAATATAAAAGCTACTATAGGTATATTTCATCTGGCTGTTATTGCTATTGATAATCCGATCGATAGCTTTTCTTAACTTCTTAACATCCAATATGATGCTGAAATCAAAGCCAAAGCCTGACTTCAACTAAAAATATCATTCAATACTGTTTTTAAAAGCAAAATACTTTAAGTAGGTACTGTTTTTACTTCTATATCTTTTTGCCTGTAAATATTATGTAGTAGGCTGTAGGACCATAGTGTTGATAAAATACCTGACACTTACTGTCTCAAACAGCACGTGAAGAGGAAGCTGGCCGCAGTGACATACTTCAAGTACTACGGGCCGGGCCGTGTGATAGTGCGGCAGGATCACGAGGCCCACGCTCTGTACTTCATCATCAGCGGTGACGTCAGCGTCACCCAGCTGGTCTACGATGACCTGCTCAAGCAGCATGTCGCTGTGGAGGTGGGGACCATGTACGCTGGTGACATGTTTGGGGAGGTGTCGCTGCTGCACAACATACCGAGAACCGCCACTTGCACCGCTACGGGTTAGATATTGACGTATGGTAGTTACTACAAGTATTTCTCTTTCAAACTGAAAGTTACTCGTAATTTGTAGAGGCGAACGAAAGATCGATAGTCATGCATTATTTTAATTATTTAAAACTTTGTACAGTCGCCGGCACGGTGTAGATACCACTTATAGACTTTATTGTCTAGTAATAGGGTCGTAAAGTGGTACACCGAATCTTTCGTCTACTGTCCGCAGAACTTGTCCTTGATCATGAGTCCATTTACGTAGGTAGTGTTGGTATTTTAGTTGGATGGTGTGAATTTGTTAGCAATATAATCTGTAAAGGTACGGGAGGAGAGGGACACTTGTTCCTTATGGGAGACTAGGTACACCCTGTATGGGCAATACCTACTTTTACAGTCTCTATTTCGGTAGACGGTAGTACACCGATATAGCCACTGCTACCAGCAAACTTTTCCAAATGAGTAGAATTGTCAGATATGGTTTATTGAAATTGTGGACGAAAAATGATTTTTAACCGATTTTCAAAAAAAGAGGAGGTTTATAATTCTAATACATTTATTTGTATGTATGTTATACGATTACTCCGCCGTTTACGGACAGAATTTTTTTTTTTTTTTTGTAAAGATTTCTTCGTTGGTCCCATTATCAAAAAATGGTGGACCTGATGATGGAATCCATGGGCAATTGTGACATTTTGTGCTAAGGTATACCCGCCATTGCTTATAGAAATGCAAGATGTCATTTATTTATTATAAATATTTATAATATATTATATACGTACTTCTCATAGTCTTTTACATTGATTTCGATATCTTTGAACATTCGCTATTCCCAAAATTATATTCGTCTTCATCATCATTTATGAAAGGGATAAAGAATTAATATTAAATATATATATATATATGTATATATATATATATATATATATATATATATATATATATATATATATATATATATATATATATATATATATATATATATATATATATATATATATATAATATAACCTTTCAATTCATATACAATTTAACTATTTCTTTACCAATCTCCTTATTTTTGAATCGGTACACACATTCTTAGGTTGTTATAGATTCTTGTGGCCAGATCGATGTCACGTACCTATTCTAGTGCTATTTTTTTAAATAGGACCTATATGTAGAAAATGATAGTTAAAAAACTAAAGGGGGGATCAAGTGTCCCCAGTTTTACTGCTAAGAAGACTCTTGAATCGATGTGCGATGATCGGTGCACGAAATAAAATGTACAGATACACTGTGATATTTTATACTCGTAAGTAGTGTAAAGCAAGATTACAGCAATAGATCTTTATTAAGTCGCTATTCTTGCCAGCAGTTATTCTATCAGCTCCTGACTGCATCGCAATTATCCAATAGCAGGTATAGGAATACCTTAAATGGTAGGTATTTTGCTGCTAACAACGTCATATAGGTCTTAACTCATAGCAAATCATGACGTGTTTTTGTCCCGGAGGAATTAATGTAGGTAGTTAATATATATATTAAAATAAATAAATAATGAAACGAAGGACCAAAAGATTTAAAGACCGGCTCTGGTCGTTTGCCAGTCTTATTGACAAACAAAACACAAATCTAGCATCGCTTTGTTCTAAGTACTAACCTCTGTCCTCTATATTACTGAACTTGGGCTTGTTTCGATCAAACTTTCGTATCGTGGTAACGGCGTGTGTTGTACACAGAACTGTTTCATGTAACTGAAAGTTAACTTCCATTCATAAACAGAACACTGCGAGCTGCTGGTACTTATGAAAGATGATTTCAAAAACGTTTTACAAGCCTCCGTACAAAAGCAGTGGGATGAAGTACAAAATGCCATGTCGGCCTTCACATATTTCGATTCATTGGATGCGGTGAGATAATTTAAATTTATTTCATTAGTACCTCATTAATAAGTTAGAAGTTCAGAAGTCTTTTAAAGACAAAGTTAGCTCGAAAGAACTTAGCTCGTTCAGAGAATTCGAATCAAAATGTTCATCTAAAATTAAAAATATTGCGCTTGCTTTTACATAATTGATAGTAAAAGTACTCGAGTCTTGTGAAGGATTAATGTCTAAAGAAATACTCTTCATTCCGTATTTATTTGTATTAGAAAACTAACCAGTTTAGTTTCAACCATGTTTCTACAATAAGGTGGCGCGGCGTGAATGTTGTATAGTTGCCAAAATGAAAACATACGAGGCGAATGAAACAGTACTGGGCGACGGCGTGGGCGTCGCCAATTTCGTCTACTTTGTCCTCTCGGGTCGATGTCAGATGATCGAATCACTCGAAGTATTCGTCGAAACTCATTTGAGGAAAACATTCTACACTCTTCACGATCCATACGTACGTTATAATTATTACACTGTGATTGTAGAGCTTCGCTTATAAAATAGTTAATTAATGAATACAATTAAAACTTTGTATTAATAACAACTAAATACAAATGGCTCAAGTATGAATATTATGGACTTTTTGGTTTTCTAATTGAACATATCCAAGTTTTTAAACATTGCAGGTACCCGTTGATGAAAGTGACCAGGATTTCGAAACGAAATATTTTGGTAATAAGAAACTGAGTAGTGGGGTAAAATCACACGACAGCTCTGATATGGGTAAGTCAATATCAGAAGATTTAAAAAAGGAGCCTGAAAAGAGTATACTAAAACCTGAAAGCACATATACAAAAAGAGTAAGCGTATATATGACTGAAGATAAACAAATAGAAGGGGATCCAAAAGAAGATACTGGTACAGATATACTAAAGCCAAGAGTGAGAGAGAGGACTCAATCTGTTCGGTATGCGTTAATTTGAAGTCCATAAAATGAGTATAATTGCATCTAGTATTCCGCATTTCTCATATTTTTTCAGGATAAGCACTACTCCGATAACTCTTGGAGTGCTGCCTTCGAAAAAGGTCCGCACTTATTTTATGCAGGTAATCCTACTAATACGTGGGTAACACTGAAAATGTTTAGAACTGGCCAGTTAGAAACATTGCCAATTAAATTTTTTTTTGAATTTCAATTTTAGAACACTTTGGTAACCTAATGTAGTATATTGCAGTCATTTGTCATTTGTGTTTGTGAATTGGTGGCAAATCTAAAACTCTTGTTACACGTGAAAATGAACCTAACGCGAGAAAATTTTCGGTCGATGATTTATTATGACTTTCGTTGTAGGCTTACTCAACAACAAAGCTATGATAGGCTGCGATTAGCATCTCTTAATGAAGCCCCATCTCGTACCACTATACACAATTGGTTTAACGAGTGTAAGCGGGGACGTAGCAATCTCAATGATGATCGGCGTGAGGGATGTCCTTTAACAGCGACTACTGAATATAACATCAGTGCTGTGCGACGCATGATAGAGGAAGATAAGAGAGTGACCTATCAGCAGATACGTGCAAGCCTAGGCATTGGTATGAGTCAAGTTAAAAAAATATTACACGAACATTTAGGCGTCAGGAAGCTTTGTACCAGATGGATTCCCCATACTTTAACCGACGACCAGAAACACATTCGCATGGACTGGTGTCGCCAAATGTTAGATAAGTTCAACGGCGGTGACTCAAATGCTGTATTTGACATCGTCACAGGTGATGAAAGCTGGATATATTGCTACGAACCCGAAACCAAAACACAATCAGCTCAGTGGGTGTTTCCATTCGAGTATCGGCCAACTAAGGTGAAGAAAGGAAGAAGTCAAGGAAAAAAGATGATTGCCTCATTCTTTGGTCAAAAAGGTCATTTCGCGATAGTTGTGCTAGAAGACGGAAGGACAGTTACTGCAGACTGGTATGTGAATCGCTGTTTGCCTGTTGTCTTTGAAAAAATTCGACAGCAGCGCCCTCGAAGCAGGATCTTCCTTCACCACGACAATACTTCAGCGCACTCCGCAAAACGGACTGTTGAATATTTGACTATGGCAGGTGTCGATATAATGAGTCATCCGCCATACAGTCCTGACCTGGCGCCCTGCGACTTTCATTTATTCCCAAGAACTAAAGATAAAATTCGAGGTATTCGCTTTACGAGCCCTGAAGATGCGGTGAAAGCGTACGAAAATGCCATAAAAGAGACCCTTAATGAAGAATGGGCCCACTGCTTTTCTTAGTGGTTCCATCGAATGCGACGATGTGTAGAGAGGAACGGAGATTACTTCGAAAAACAATAAAAGTATTGGCAACTTTCTACATTAAGCCGTTTTTCATTTTCTAAACATTTTTAGTGTTACCTAGGTATTACACATGTGAAAGTTTGTGAGGATGGATGGATGTTTGTTACCCTTAAACGTTAAACCTACTGAACGGATTTTGATGAAATTTGGTATGGTAGTAGTTTAAGCTCTAGATTAAAACATAGGATACTTCTTATCCCGAAAAAGACGGTCTTCCTGAGGGATACTGTATTTACGCGGGCGGAGCCGCGGGCAACAGCTTGTTGAAAATAATATAGAAAACAAAGCAAAATTTTTTATTTTAAGATTTATACCTACCATTTATTTTAAGATGTATACCCTATACCTACCTATTTGTAATAAGAAGAGCATTTTATTTTATTCCGCTTAAAAACGAATAATAATATTTTAAAGGTCTGTATTTTTAACGCCGGATCCACATTCGGGTTTGGCGAAAATATGCGCGACCGTCGCATTGTGGCCCTAACGCCAGTCAGATGTATGCTTCTACCCAAGATTTGGCTTCTTCAAAGGAACACTGCTAACATCTGGTCGAGAATACAACATTACCTTGAAAAGAAGGTGAATAAATATAGTTATTCTGATATAGGTTTGATGTGCGTAGGTTTAAGGAAATCTTTAGATGAATATTATGTTGAGAAATGACAACTCACGCCCTCTTGGAATAAAACGTGTGCAAATGAGGGTTTTGACACGACAAGGAACGTCGGCCTAGCAAGCGCCGCCTGGTGACAGAAAAAGAATCGAAAATTCATATTAACCGTTTTTGATACCACTTACGCCACCAGATGACGCATTGTGTGGGTTGGGTTGCGCCAAAGCGGCAGAAAAAAATAAAAATATCATTAACCCTCATTAAAGTCGATGCGAAATCCATTCTCATCACTCACTTTCCCACATTTCTCACCACTCTGTCGCATGTGTGTCGACAAATTGTGCAAGTTAGCAGGTAGAGTGTTGTAAGTTGTAATTACATACATTAGTATGTAAGAAAGGCAAAATTACAAACGGAACACTGGGAACTCCATAGGTTTTGGAATGTGGGTGTTTAGATATACTTATACTTCCTTAAGACGAGAGATATGTTTTGATGTACGGTCCATACTTAAAAGTAGATTAGTAAGATCAAACTACCATCCATCCATACAAATAAATAAAATTGACCTTATTGATTTTATTTTTTTGCATGTATAGACCATCTATACATACAAATAAATAAAATTGAAGTGTCTGTTTGCAATTTTAAACTAACAGCTTAACGCATATAAGAGTATAAATAAGAATAAAGTACGGCACATAAAATTAAAATATATATTTTTAAATTTTTGTCTGTCCGTCTGCCTTTCTGTCTGTTTGTTCCGGCTAATCTCTTAAATGGTTGGAACGATTTTTACGGGACTTTCACTGGCACAGCTGATATTATAAGGTGTAACATAGGCTAATTTATATTAGGGTTCCGTTTAAAAAAAATAGAGTTCCGTTTCCGTTAGTTCTATGCAAGCGGAGTTGAGGGCACCAGCTAGTAAAGTAATAAAACCAAAATGATATGATTGCAGATTCCCACGAAAAAACAGCTATTCAAGGAGTTCGTGTCTGCTCGCAAGTGGGAGGCTTTCCGGGAGCAAATCGTGGAGGACGTAGTCACCAGAGCCAACACCGTGAACTGGACCACCGTGCACGACGTGCCTTACTCCATCCGCATGGAAGAAATGCTCGATATTTAACTACCGATCCATGATTCCGAATGTAACCTTGAAGATAAACAAATTTTCTGACTGTTTGTGTGATCTTCTGTTTATAAATTTTAAAAGTTAAAAAAAAATGTTTAAAATATTTAGGTACACTCAAATTAAGTACCGTTTGATTTTTATCGATTTTGTTAATTTTTTATTCTAATGTTTAAAAGAAGTGTCTTGAATAAATAGTTTTATAGTTTGTTGCACTTTATCTTTTAGTTACTACTTGTGGAAAAAAATAAAAACTTATTATTTTAACAACAATATTCAATATTTTATAGATTACTCGACCAGTTAAAGGGTATTTGAGATGACATTAAACTCGTTGATAGAGAATAACCAGGAGTCAATAATTTGGAGCCTTTTGGAGCAAATCTTTTTAAAATATATTTTATGCGAATTTAGCGATTTCGTGTATCTGATTGATTTCCATTTTGAGATATACACTTCTAGTCTTTCCCATCTTAAGGTTCTAGAAAGTTGTACATGACGTAAGAATCCACCTACATAACTGATTCTGCTGCACTATGTTAGAAATATCCACAACACATTTTAAGGAGATATTAAAACGATGTCTATCATAATCTTAATGAGGGAAACCTGATTGAATGGATTGATAGCTCCAAATTTTCGTAAAATCTTTATATACTTCTCCGGGAATTAGACCGTAATTATTTTTAGAAAGGGTCTCTTCTGATAAAATTGGTTAGACGCACCTATATATATACATATTTGCATGTAGTGCGGCTGCTACGGTACGATACGGTCGATTAGTTCACATAGAGTTCGTTTAATCGTATGCTTTCTAGATTCTTCAACAGATACATATATAAAATCTTATAAGCCGTATGTAAGATTTTAATTATGATTTATTATATTGTTACTCTTTTAATTTATTATCAATATGAAAAATGTTCTCTAAGGTCTAAGGTTCTGCCGTAGTCTGTAGGGTTCTGTAAGTCGGTCAAATATAAAAGTGGAGGAGGAAGTTATGTAGAATGGATGTTCAGTTCAATATGCTAATATAGGAAGAGGAACTCATGATGTCATTTTCTCGGTCGCGCAACCACGGCAACCGGTTCTGTTCTAAGCGCCCACGCGACATCGCGATCAGCCAGAAGAGTATGGCGCAAAACTGTCAAGCATTCGACCGCAGTGCACCGCGACGAACGCGACTCGTGAACGACGACAGCTCAGCTGATCGAACATTTATTAATTTCTTTAATAAACTATATTAGCAGTTACGTGTAATTATCTATCACAAGTGTGAAATCTTTCTAATCATCATCATCATCGATCTAATCTACTGACAAGGTAAGCTATTTGAATGTGAATTGTTAACTTTACCTTTGTTATCAATTGTAAAGACCATTACATAAGAATCGTGATAAAAATTAAAATATTAAACAAGAAGTTACTCTACTTTTGAAAACGTATCTACGAATCGATAATAAAAATAAAAAGATTTATAGTTCACTTTTTGCATATATATTTTGCTAATTAGTAACAGAATAGATTAAAATAACATTATGTTAATTATAGAAACCTGTGTTGTAAAGCAACACAAGTTTCTATCTGTGAAGGAGTGAGAGAGGAAAAACAAGATACAAACTCAGACAAAATAAATGCTCACTGCTCGCGATAATTGTTTATTTACATACAAAATAAAGATGGTTCCACCAGGCTGAAGCCATGAAACACAATAAGTAGTGATGTCAGAGACCACAACTGGAAGCCACGAATAACATATCATATAGAAATATTGTTTTGAATAATGTATGTAGTTTGAAGGCATATATGATGATATGATTCACTTTTTTGAGAATTTTTCAGCTCGTAATCTAATTTTCGCTTCTGACAAATGCTTTTCGTTTGGATGAATGACAAAATAGACTACAAGCTGTCTGTAATATTATGTTTAGGTCATTTTCTATTTCGGTTTACAATGCAATAGGGATAGATAATTGAGGTTTAATATGATTGGGTACTTAGACTGTAGTTTTTTTATTACAAAAATAAATAGTAAGAAAGTTTAGAAAAAGTATAGTATACTAACAATCAATAGTTTTAAAGAAACTGCGCATTGTTTTAAGCATTTTCGTAAGTCTTGTGAAAAGGCCCCATACAAGAGGCACTGCAACTGTGACGATACATTAAATATGCAAAAATATGCACAATATTTTTATTATCTCCGTTATGTTCTTACTCGATGGTACGATGGTAAAGATTTAAAGATTCTATGTTAAGTAAGTTGAACATAAACGCACTACTTAATATAGTAATTCTTGAATGATGTAGGTTTTTTTACACTAATTTTGTAAAAAATACTCCAACTTTTTTGTTACCTAGAAATGTTGAGAATTAAGACTTGATTTTTGTTCAAAATTATCCACTTCAGTTGGTACGTTACGTACGAATTCGTAAGAATTTTCGTAAGTTTAAGTATAATATAGGTAGGTAATGGTTAAATGCCTGCGAACTGTAAGTAGTATCAAAGCACTTTTTCACTTTCGTGGGCAGTAACATAGCTGACCTATATAAGTGGTGAATGATAAAACAGGAGGCCGGATTTTGTAGGGAACCGGTAACATAAAGGATCATATTTCCTTTGGCAAACAGCTTGTTTGGGGCACGGGCCAGGCCGTACCTATAATAATGTACCAACATATTGTTTGCCTACAGGAACCTAACCTATAGCCGTCTGTAAATACCAGGATAACATAATACAATATACAGCCAGAATAATAAGTCTGATAAATGATTATCCATAATTTGTTCGTGTTATAGCCAAAATTTAAAAATATAAGTAACCCCCGAATTGTCAAGGAGTGAGCGAGCTGATGATGATGAATTATAGCTAAGAACAGAACAGAAAATCATGTCAACTTTCAAACAAAAAAATAAAAATAAAATCAGACGATCCGTTTGGGAGATACTTTGCCACGAACAGAGACACAAACAGGCACACACACACACACACACACACACACAAAGAAGAGAGATAAAGATGCAGACATGTCAAACTTATAACACCCCACTGATTTCCTCGGGGGTTAATAATATGACATACTGTAGCTCTCAGCCTATGACCAACGCGCAACACCTGTCCAACATGACAAATTCCAAAGAATATAATATATTACTAACGTAAAGAACCGTCACGATAGATTTACACGACAGCTGCGGACAGCTCGCAGCTATGTGTGCCGGGGGTGCGCGCGGCGAGCGGGGTTTGAGTTTTTCCAGCCAGGACTTTCGTTCACGGGGCTGTCCACTGGTCGTTTCGTGCTTTGACATAACTGACAATATAATTCCATAATATTTATGATAGATTTATCTGACGCGACGTTTTTAAATTATCAACCTTAAGTTGTCTTCCAATTCCAAGTGTCAACCTTAGGCTTACGTCAACATGGCTGACATTTGCCGGTGCTCGAGCTGTCATTTCTAGAGTTGTACTCTTTATGTCAGTGTGATAAACATTCAATTTCCTTAGATATACATATTACACAGTATAGGCATTATAATACTCCTCTACACCGATTTCGGTGACGGGACGGTTTCATTGAACCCAGGCCATTTACGGAGGAGTAATTTTATAGTGTTCAAGAGTGTGCGCAGTATACAAGAACACTTTCTCTTCCTTTTTATTCTCATAACCCAGTGGGACGGATAATCGACACGACTGGCGAGAGATTAGGCGCAGGTCCGACGTTTTACATGCCCACCCGACGCATGGATTATCTTTCTTGTCAGACAATCGGGTGATCAGCCTGCATTGTCCTAACCAAACTTGGAAACAACATTTTTTGTTGTTCCAATGCGGGAATCGGGAACCCACGACCTCCGAGTCGAGAGCCAAGCTCTAACCACTAGACCACGGAGGCTATGAGTGTAGGCATTAGCAGTATTCTAAATGCGGTACATATTTGTAAGTATTGCGGCCTATGATATAATTAGAGGCTTAAGTGGTGGAAGTCACGTCAACCATTAGCATTTTTACTGCACAGGCGGCATAATTAATATTCATATTATACGAATTTAATAATAATGCAGTTTGTTGATTAGTCTGACGCAACATATGATATCACTTTTAATTCTAACTTTTGAGGTATTTTGTTTGTTGTTGGATCTAAGCACGTGACCTGATCTACGTTTAAAATATTTTAGGTGCGAAGTCCAGTGACTGTACAACTAATGTCCGGTTTCTGAGGTAAATTTGTCGGTAGTTTATCTATTCAATAGCATTTTTGATTCACTTACTTGTTTTCGTTAACCAATCAAAGCGCTGATGAATAGATAAGCTACCGACAACATCACCTTAGAAATCGGACATAAATCGGTAGCACACTAACATAAATCCTAGGAAACTTTAAATTACATGTTGTAGTTACTTTCAATACAGTTTTACGAGAATTGTGCGAAAGAGTATTATATTTGGCACCGTTTGTTTATGTGGAGGAAGGTGTGCAGAAATCTTATTTTAAAAATGTATAAAATTAATAAAAATAACAACAACACACACTACCTCAGATTATTAACACACACTACCGCGCGCTTGGTAGATACAATTTTGTTACACGTTGACGTCTCGTTTGTTTGTAATTTTTTTATTTAACACAACATTTATATTTCTTTTATACAAGAGGCGATTAAAGAATTTTTAAAAAGTACAAACTTAAAAATTAAATGAATTATTATGGACGAATTTCGACCACGGTGTGACCTGTAGTTCATATTATTATGTATTAATTAATTTTATATATTTTAAAAGGAAAACATAATTTGTTAAAAAATAAAAGATTATTATTACGGCTATCATAGTATTTTATTTTTGTGTAAGTATGTTTGTTGAGGTCTACCGTTTACACTCTACAGCTTATATTTTTTGTAATAATATGGATTCATTGGAGGAAGTAGTATTAAACAACTTCTCTCGCGAGGGCCTTACACGGTGAATGTGGCTTTATATTCCATCGGTAAGTGGGCTCGTGCAATAAAAACTACTAAATATAGTAACTTGTAGTGACAATGACTCGGGCTTTTTGCCGTAGGTAGGAGATTTACATGTGGTTAAGTGCAACAGAATGATTAATTACTTTACAATGAATTTTTAATGAGAATTTGTGTAACTATTTAACCGCTTTAATTCGCTACTCGCTAGTTTAATATTTTCCTAAAATAAAATGAAACATATTTAGTGGAGAAGTATAGGCGAAGTGTAGGGTATAGTTACGATAAATAGGGGTTATATTTATCTTATCTACAGCTGTGGATACTCGTATGTTGGTGCATATCCCTAAAATAAATATCTTTACTGCATAAAAACAATAATTTAGCGATTTCATTGCATATAGCTATTCGTTATTCATACTGCAGTCATATTTGCAGTATTATCTAAACGAATTGACCTTCGATGTTCACCCAGGTTCCAGATAATACGACAGCAAATTTATTTAATATGACATTGGGACAGCATGGATATAGAAGGTATATTTTTATCAGAATTAAATATTTAACCTAATATTTTGTATTTCTAATCTATGTTATTAATAACAGTATGCGAAACTAAAAATATTCATAAATTTATAGAATAATAACAAGATTAACATTTCCTGACAGCTCACAATACGTATGAACACGTTACACCCTCGTACTGCCGTGCAACGCGCCGGCTTTGAATGTCACGCTCCCGCCGCGCAATTTGGACAGCTCGGTTATCTGGTCAAAATTTAAAGTCACGTGTTGTACCTACATATTTTCAGAACGAGAATCGAATACTTATCACGCTCCTTAAATATCTATTTTTACTTCGAAAACATTCTGTAATCTGTAAAAAAAAATATGTTATTACACTGTAGTATACTTTAAGAAAGTATTTCTTCTCATACGTTTCGTCACTAGTCCACTTATTCATGTTTATATCATTTATATAATTTGCATTATATATATACAAAAAAGTTGCAAATTTAAAAGTTTTGTAGCAAACTGTAGAGCTGTAGAACTTTCGCGAACATTTTCAAACAAACTAAATGGCCCAAATACGACTTTATTCATTTTTCACGATGACAGTGACTTGTACCGACTGGTACTAAATTATATTTTCTTTTAGCGAAGTATGACATGGTGTTCTATTCATGTATATAAGGGCTCGCTCTGTTTTCTTTTCCGAAACATCCAAAATTAGTACTTCTGTATATTTGTCAAAATAAGTATGTATGTCGACAAATTCCACGACATTTCGGTCTCTCAGGTACTAAAGTATTTTAACAGAACCATTTATATGATTCTGTTTGATTGATTTGGTTTACAGGTACAGTAACCATCGGACAGCTCCTCTGTAGCGTGCATTTATTGATTTTTTTAGTTGTCTGTCTTGGGTCTATAATAAAACACCAATGTTACATACATAAGACATAACATAAGATAGATACTTGTCGCAGGTCTCCAAGAATACCTAAAACCTAATAGAAGTTTATATGAACATGTTGTGAAAAAGAAATAAAAAACAAAATTTTAAATAATTTTAAATTCAACAATAAATGAATATTTATAATATTAAGATTATTATGGGGGTTAAATTTGATTGTGGGTTCCAAATGCTAACGACTTGTCCTCAATTGTCACGGATCCATTTATCCTTTATTGGCATATAATGGAGTCATAACCGCTAATTCAACTTCAGTTGTTACAAATGAAACAATAGTTAATGTGGGTAAGTAGCAGGTACAATAAATTACATAGTCGTCAGTCACACATGCGGTAGGCGATGTTGACGAAGGCGAGCCACTGCGAATCGCCCACCACAACGTTCTACGTCTTTTTTGATATTGTCATATATTATGATATATTATACCACTAAGGGTTAGCTCACACCAAAAAGAGACATGATGCGACGCGGCGCTCCATTTTTATGATAGTGATTCAAAATTGAACTTTATATTTTACAAAAGAGATATGCGTTTCATTGCAAAAGCGGCGCCGCGCTAAACAGCTCGTTCAGCTCGAAATTTGAACTCTTATAATGAATCTCTCTACGAATAGTCACCCTCGCACTGCCGTACGTAGCGCCGACTTTGAAGGTCACGCGACCGACGCGTAGTATCCTATATAGTATAGGAGTATCGCGTAGTATAGCCGTAGACCGTAGTATAGCCGCGCGGTTTAAAAATCGACGTTAATTATTTTACAGGATAATCAGGTCAAAATTGAAGGTCATAAGATAAATTATACTGACGGCCGCACTCAGAGACATTTAATGCTTACTTAAAGAGCCACTTAGTAGAGGTTTTGACAGAAAGTCCATACAGTTTCTGTCAAAGTCTGTACTAAGTGACGTCTTAATTAGGCATTAAATGTCTCTGAGTGCGGCCGTGTGTAATTTTTTATTAAAATAGCGTATAACAACAGAGTAAAAAAATCTTACGTACAGAGGAACAGCTTTCTAAAACGTTGCAAACTTTTTCAGGATTGTCACAGAAGATGGGGTAAAATAAACTTAGTTTAGCATCTGTATACGGTTATTGTGACAGTCTAATTTTCTAGTCGCTAGGGGCAGACCCGACTTACACAAAGCGCTGTCTGGTGGCAGAAGGAATATCTATAACTATCAATATGAATTTTCAACACTTCTGCCACCAGACGACGCTTCGTATAAGTCGGGTCCTAGTCGTGTCAAACAGCTGTCAGATATTGTCCCGTCCTTAAAAATCATAGACCCAATCGATACCAATGAGGTAAACACCACAAACCGGCATCAATCCTGCATCATCTTCATCACATGTGTGACTTAAGGGATCGATTCACTAGGACGCTCTTATAATAAAACAAAACACCTACTAGAAAACTAAATATTTACTTGCTAAATATGAGCTATTTTTATTTATTTTCAAGCACGCAGTACAATACATGACATTTTTTTTTATAAATAATATTTTTATTAGTATTTAATATTTTAATATTATAGAGTGTGTATCTTTTTGTGTAGTGAATACAGGTCAATTTTCAATAGCTATCTTAAAAATGTAGTCCCGCGTACATCGCGTATCGTCACGGTGTGACTGACCCTATTAGTATCATTCGAGCTTTGTGATACTTTAAAATGTTAATCTAACCATAAAACCTTCTTTGTGCATAAAATATACATGTTCCTTAACTGTCTATAAAGCAAATGTCAAATCTTATTACCTGTGTCAATTTACGAAACATCTGTAAAAAATCATCTAACTATTATATATATACGTTTTATTTTTTTTGGGTGAAATTAGGGATTTTATATTTTCAGCTATATAGCTTTAACTCTTACCATTTTGGAATCTAATTGGATCTACTTATACCTGATTACAAACCATGGCATCTTTTAGAGAACATAGCACAAATTCTGTGGTTAGTTATCATAATATCACAATTTTACTTGAGCAATTTAGAAGCATAGTTAAAAAGTAATACAGTGTTTTGACATATATCGAGTAAACCTACGCACGAAATGCAGAAAAACCTTTTATGGTTACTTTCAAAACGCTTAAGTATATTGTTTACTAAAAATAGACGTGAGTTCAGTGTTAAAATCAGATCATGATTCATGGTCGATGTTGATACAATAAATTCTTAATCTAAGCGTATCAAAATACTTGAGATATAGACTATACATAGTTATAATTTATTTTTATGAGTGGTACTTGGTAGTTGGTAGCGTAACGAATCTGCATAAAATAATTGCTCATTTTCTAAAATATTTAAAATGAGCTCTGCTAAATTACCTACTACAAGTATGAAGTAGGTATTACTGACGTAAATTTAAATAATTTATTTTATTTGGTAATAACACAATGTTTGTATTACTTCCAAAGGTCACCAGACGGAGGACAAACGAGACCAGCATAGAATCGCTGGCGCACAGCTGTGAAGCACCGATGGGCGTCCGTCAGAACCCGTGGACTCCGACCAGACGGCGGGGTCCTATCGCCGCCGAGAGTGCCAGTCCTGGTCCAGCGGTGGTCTCCCTACCATCACTCATAGGTGAGCAAAATACAGAATTTATATAAAAGAAATAGTTACTGGACATAATTTAAGAAGAGGGTTTGAAACAAGAGAATCTATGGTTGAGATAAAATGAATAGGAGGGGAATCTACAATCACACAAAATAATCTACAATTTTTGGTTGAGAAGCAATAGATTGCTGGTTTCAACTATTTCAGAGTATCTTATGTATGTTACTGTTTGTGTAACATGTAACTTAAATATTATGATTTATGGCAAGATCAGTAGTGTTTTCATCAATATCGATACGGCAATATCTGTTTTAATGGGCAAAAATGATTGATGAAAAAGGGCAATTGTTTGCATTTCCATAAGTTTTGGCAACATATTGTTCCGGTGCTGACATCATCCTACGGAGGTTGTTTTGTCAGATTACCCGAGCCACGAGCCGTGCTCCGCAAACACCGGCCTTGTCCGAGCTCTATACGGAGTGACATCATTTCGTTGATAGTCAATACAACAAAAACGAGTTTCTTGTACAGCCAAAAAGTTCGTCTCATTTCGCTGGCTTGCTTAACGCTATTGTGACGGTCTTCTATTTTATTTATCAGTTGCTTTTAATGTTGTTTATAAAAATATTTACATAACCTCTTTCTGATATAGCTAACATCGACACATAGAAACCACTGAATAATCGAATATTATTCTCGTCAAGGTGATGCATATTGTGACTTGTGAATTTAGTGCAGAGACCAGCTACTTGTTCAATCAGTTTTTATAGTATCTGTTCTCGGTTCAGTGTCAATATCTACTTTGTTTTGTTTCTCTGTACATCACACGCTATCTTTATTACTTAACTTATCAATTTTCAATTCAGGGAAACCACCTCCGGAATCGAAAAAAGCGCGCGCACCTGCATTTTCATTTGGACAAAAATTGGATCCCGCTGCGAAAGACAGATCAGGACCCGGACCAGCTTCATATAACACAGAAGGAATGACTTCAAAAGGTATGTATGTATATTAAATAATATTTTTCTTTGAAACCAATTATAAGAAATATTTTGTTATTAGTCTGTAAACTCAATTGTCCTCCAGATAATCATTCTCAATTTAGTTTCAATATGTTTTTCATTAGATACTCCCACAGCACAGAAATAGACGTTGAAATAATTGACTAGAGCAATTCTCCTATTTGTCAATGTAATTAAAAACAATTGCAAGCGATTATGGAATTCTTGTAACTTTTTATTCGATTCGTATTAAATCAAACGAACACTTGACTAGTATTAAAATGATTGGTTTTATTAGTGTTGATTGAGTCAATGAAATTATTGACACGTCTTTATGTTTATATTGAGTCGTTGATTTTTTATTTATCTAATTATTTCTACATACATAATATTATAGTTCCACGCACAGCAATTTTACTTATTAAGTACTTCATACATAATAGAATAATTAGTGCGAATCTGTTTGCTTATAAATATGTTATCTCGGATGAGTCAAAACTACTTGAACCATATTCAAGTTATAGTTTAACTGGTGCTGGCGGCTGATGAATTATTTTAGTCAGAATTCAATCATATAAATTCTGAGACACATCAATATGTCGTGCCTACAAATATTAGCTTTGTGGAAAGGAAATTTATACAAAGAAGTGCTAAGTTAAGTGTAAGTAAATATGCTCGAATCTAAATTTATTGGATCTTATAATCAACAAAAACTAGTTTATCAAGAATTTTGATTATTAATCAGATTCTTACAGCTACAAGAAGGTACGGAACTTTCATTCTTGGTGTGAAAACAATATACAATGTCATCTCTTACACACTCATTTGATTTAGCCCAATAATAATAAATAGAGGTCGCCCTGTGGACGAAATTCTCCCGTAATAAGTTATATAACTTTCAAGTTTGAACTTTATATAGGCTTCTATTGCCTCTTAAATGGAAAAAAAATACTCATAGTAAGTCTACACACATACGTCTAGTCGCACGCACACAGACACCGTGCCGAAGCTGCCGAACTGAAACGACGTTAGACGATGCACGGCTTTCAACACCGCACCGCTGTGCCGGTCGGAGTGGGGGGTATTAGGTTTATTTTCGTTACGGAATTTCTTGCTTCGGTCGCCGCGCTCAAAGCCCGCGATAAAAGCTATGCAATAGCTTTAAAAAATGTAATTGTTGTGACAAGTTTGTATCTATCAAACGAACGGTAGTGTGTGTAAATAATCTAAAGTAGGTAGTGTGTGTTGTTGTTATTTTTATTAATTTATATATTTTAATGCAATTAAAAAAATATATTAGCTTTCTGCACACCTTCCTCCACATAAACTTTAATTTACCATATTTCATACACCTCCGGTTGCACAATTCTCGTAAAACTGTACTGACAGTTTGTGTTTCACGTATTAATATAATAATTTCGTTCATTATCCTGTCATATAAATAATGTCTGTTATTACTTGAAATAGCTGTAACACTTATGCGACTAACTAGACCACAAATTAACGTCTGCATTCTAATTTACTTAAATATCTCCTAGACACAGCGAGCCATTGTATGCTTACTGCTTCGTACAACACCTAACTGCTGTGACACGCATTATGTTTATGAATTTACTGCGGTTATTAAAAGAAGATTTAATTATTTTAATTTCATTAATTAAAATAGAATATAATAACTACTAGTCAGTGTCAAATATGAATTGCAAATAGTGTCCACGCTAATTTTTGAACTCCGAACAAAAGGTCCGATTTTTATGCGGTTTCTTTGTTTGAAATCTGACGTGATCGAGATGGTCCTTAGCCATGGTATGAGACAATGTGCTCAGCCGTTCATTTCATTTAAAATTCGCTCATTTAACTTCGTTAACTCAAAAAAACCTACAACATCAGCTTTAGATGTTGATGTTAACTTCCAATTTCATATACGGTCTTTACTTAGCGGCCTCCAACGCGACTAAGATTACTTATCAAAATATTATTTCATGAATTAACCTCAAAAGCCAATAAACATTATTCGTTCACTTTTTAGATTATTTTGTGTCGAGGGTTTTTATATATTTAAATTTATTTTCTCACGTTAATATTAATTATTTATGAACCAAATGTAATATATCATCTGAGAATTATTCATGCGGTTGCAACAATCATCTTTAATTACGGCTGACATGTGACCTAGAAAATCGGCCTTTTCATTAAAACCTTTTTCCGCGAACAAAATGCATAATCGGCATTGAATATTCTTGAGAATATCTGTATTGGTTTGTCTCCAAATAAGTCCGTGTACACACGAAGGTAATCAACAATGAGTCAGTGCTGTGTAGGTGCCGCGAGACCCTGAATGGTAAGCTTGTGTCGATATGTTTAATGCTGGTTCAGTCACACATTACGCCTCTCTCGGGTCACTTGTTGATTTGAACTTTGATAATTGGGTGCACAAACAAAGGTAGGTTAGAGTGCTAAGTGTGAGTTTTTCTTTTCGCATTCGATCGTGAGCGCGTTTGGCGTTTACTAGGAATTTGTATGTGATTTGACCTAGTTGTCGCGTCTACAACTAGGTGGCGCTGTACAAATCACATACAAATTCCCGGTACACGCCAAACGCGCTCACGATCGAATGCGAAAAGAAAAACTCACACTTAGTACTCAGCAGTGAATAGAATATAGTGAATAAATATTTAATAATAACTTACCTACCAGTTATTTTTAAATATTAACTGGAAAAGCTTTTAACGTTTTAACTATTTATACCTAAATGGTTACAACTTTTTTAATAAGTGTGCCATATTTCAATAAATATTTCTCATTTGACGAAAGCATCCACTAAGGAGGGATTTTCCAAAATTCATTTCCAATCCCCTATTTCACCACCTTGGGGGGGATAAAAGTTTGTATGATTTTTTTATTCCTTTGTCATATTATAATATAATTTTTACCATTTGTACCTAAATGAGAAAGTGAAATAGGAGATGAAAGTTTAAATTATTAAAAAGATAACGTTTAGAAACCAATTTCACGCGGGCGAAGACGCGGGCAAATGCTATTTATATTTTTTGCAGGCCCTATAAAGTCTAAAACTTTTCTCTAGAACTCTATTGAGTTCATCTCCCATCTCTCATCGTTTCTCAAAATCGATTTCGTGCGCTCGTTTTTTTTTTAACTCATTTTGAAAATCCGACTAGGTACCACGGAAAAGACTTATTTATAATTTTCGGGTTAGTATATAGCCTATGCCTAGCCTATACACACAAATAATGTGGATTTCTATTGGTAAAAGAATTAAAAAAATAGGTTGAAGTAGATCCAGAGTTTACCCCTTACAATCTCGGTAAGTCACAAACTCACGAAGAAACAAACTTTACTCTTTATAATAATTTTATTAGTAGCTTTACCTCTTTATAATATTAGTATAGTTCAGACGTTAGCCGCGCCTTCGTACGCGAAAAAGAAATCTTGGGAGAATTGTACTTTTTGCTGCGATAAAAAGTAGCCTATGTGTTAATCCAGAGACTAAACTACTACCATATACACATTTCATTAAAACCCGTTCTGTTGTTATTACGTGAAAGAGTAACGAACATAAGTCAACAAGTTCACAAGTAAGTAAGGATATGTTTGTCGCCATGTTTTAATGATTTAGAAAATATCTTGAATAGGAAAACGTTAGTAGGTATTAGGTATATAGACTTTGATATTAAAAATATTTGGGATTGTGGTCACCCATCCTAGTTGAATACACGACCGGCGTTGCTTAACATGAAATAGCGCTACGACCATAATAGAACTTCTCACTTATTTCTCCTGGTATTAATACACATCAATGAGTAGGTAATACCTACCTACATGAATTTTGATTGATCAGTTATTCTATAGCATTTTATATGTTATACATAGAACAATTGATCATTCAAATCGGTTAAGCCATTGACTTCGTACGCGCAAAAACAGGCATCGCGGAACCGTACATTTTTTCGCAATAAAAAGTAGCCTATGTGTTAATCCAGAGTGTAAACTACTGCCATATGAAATTTAATCTAAATCCGTTCAGTAGATTCTGAGGTTAGCGCGTACAAACGTACAGACAAACAGACAAACATACAAAAAAAAACATTGTTTTGCGTTCTATACTGTTCAAATGTATTATATGTATATAATATATAGTTTACAAAGTCAACCTCCTGTCGGCCTCCAAAGTGGTTTATAAGTTGGTTTTTTTTCATGTTCATGTGTTTCATGTCATTTCTATACTATGAGACTTAGATACTTGCAATTTTCTATGCTAAAGGATCACGCATAATACTCTTCAGGAAACAAAAAAAAAGGTATTTTCAACGAAATCGGACGGTACCTTTTGAAATCATTTGAAAAAAAAAACGCGTTTATAGTAACGGAACCCTCCTTAGACATGTCTTGAATGCTCTTGGTTAGGCTTTTTTTCTTGTGTGTTAATACAGTTCGACCTAACAAATAGGTAGAGCAGGCGGGCCCGCCTCCTCTTTGCACGGCCGATGGCCGCCACCGAAAGTGGCGCCTACGCCAGCGCCATGCGACTACGAGCCCAGCAAGGCTGTGCGAGTGGTGCTTGACCACGCTCCTGCGTTTTCTATAGGGCTCCGTGTGAGCATACCCCAGCCTGGGAGTAAAACGCCAGGTGATTAGTAATGGTGGCTAGTCGTGCATTTGTTCCTCTAGCATATTTGGGTATTTCGTGCACTTAATTTCTTTGAGTATTTAGTTATTTGCAGCGGTGGCTATGTAGTTGTGCACTTTATTTCCTTAAGTATATATTAGTTATTTGCAGCGGTGGCTATGTAGTTGTGCACTTTATTTCCTTGAGTATATATTAGTTATTTGCAGCGGTGGCTATGTAGTTGTGCACTTTATTTCCTTGAGTATATATTAGTTATTTGCAGCGGTGGCTATGTAGTTGTGCACTTTATTTCCTTGAGTATATATTAGTTATTTGCAGCGGTGGCTATGTAGTTGTGCACTTTATTTCCTTGAGTATATATTAGTTATTTGCAGCGGTGGCTATGTAGTTGTGCACTTTATTTCCTTGAGTATATATTAGTTATTTGCAGCGGTGGTTATGTAGTTGTGCACTTTATTTCCTTGAGTATATATTAGTTATTTGCAGCGGTGGCTATGTAGTTGTGCACTTTATTTCCTTGAGTATATATTAGTTATTTGCAGCGGTGGCTATGTAGTTGTGCACTTTATTTCCTTGAGTATATATTAGTTATTTGCAGCGGTGGCTATGTAGTTGTGCACTTTATTTCCTTGAGTATATATTAGTTATTTGCAGCGGTGGCTATGTAGTTGTGCACTTTATTTCCTTGAGTATATATTAGTTATTTGCAGCGGTGGCTATGTAGTTGTGCACTTTATTTCCTTGAGTATATATTAGTTATTTGAAGCGGTGGCTATGTAGTTGTGCACTTTATTTCCTTGAGTATATATTAGTTATTTGCAGCGGTGGCTATGTAGTTGTGCACTTTATTTCCTTGAGTATATATTAGTTATTTGCAGCGGTGGCTATGTAGTTGTGCACTTTATTTCCTTGAGTATATATTAGTTATTTGCAGTGGTGGCTAATCGTGCAGTATTTCTTTCGTCTTCTATTTAGAGTAGTGGTTAGAACAGTACTTTCTGTATTTTATTCTTTGAGTCTTCGATATCTTTTGGTATATTTAAGTCGTGATTGTTAGTATTCTTTTTATTTTTCTTATTCTGTAATTACAGTCTACATATTATTTGTAGTGGCAGCTATTTTATTCGTAGTCAAAGTTATTATGCATTTTTTTTGTTATTCTATAATCTTTTGTTGCATATAAACACGTATATCTTCAACGGGATGGTGTTTTTTATTGTAAAAAATATTATGTTCTGAAATTTTATAAAATATTCGCAATTACACTTCATTCGTGTTAAGTTTTGCAGTGAGACCACAGTGCAAATGTCAAAATGAGTTGCTTCAATTGGTGAATCTGAACACGGCACAATGGACTGACATCCCAGGCCCGCCTGACTACATTTATAGCCTTACGCTACTATAAAAATAAATAATTCCAAATCATCTAGGTAGGTAGATATAAAAATCATTAATCCCTTATATCTATGTTCATCTTAAGCTTACAGAAAAATGACTTTGACAAGTTTGGTTCCTTGCAATTTTTTAAAACCAAAAAAAATAAGATTGATACATTATCAGAATGTATGTAAAGTGAGTACAATTTTCCGTAATTTAGCGTACCTGAGAATTGACCCACATCACGCTTGTGTCAATCAAATTGATACAAGCGTCATTGGAAAATTTTGACATTTGTACTGATAACTCACGGCAACATCAACGCGAATTGACTATTATAATATATTTTTTTTATTACCACGGTATTTTTTTTTTTCAAATAAAGCTTAGTAATTTTTAACGAGTGACATCTGATACGTTGGAAAGTCACTTGACAGACAAAGAAAACAACATTGAATAGCTTATCCGTTGTGTGAATATGTTTATTATTAATGGGGTATGTATTTAAATTGCGCGTTTTGTAGCAAATTTTACCGCCTGCCAAAAAAAGAAGGTGGTTATACGTTGGGCTGTTTTGTGTGGATTTTTTTTTTTGTATGTTCAACGACAACTCCGTCGTCTGTTAACCGATTTTCAAAATCATTTTATTGATGTAAAGAGTATAATCCGAAGTTGGTCTCGTTGTCACGAAAATGGTGACTTGATGATGGCATCCATGAGGAATCGAGGGAACTCCTCAAAATTTGTATGGACACATATAGTGCTTTTGACTTTTTCTGAAGTAACCCAAGCGTATGTTACCAAAAATTAAAATTTTGCACCAAGGTATACTCTGGATCCAAAAGTACTGAACTGAAGTCCTGACTCCTTAAACCTGGGCTCTATAAAATAATGATTTATCAGGATGTTGTTTGGGCTGGTACCGACTTCAAAATAATGAAGATTGTGTAGAGAAATAGTTAAAATTTTAGACGAATTTAAAAGAGCAATTATTTAGGAAATAAGATTTATTTCATACTTTTTTGTGTATTTTTACTTTGGCAGTCGGTTTAATTTTTTGCTTAAAAATAATTTGTTGATACTTTCAATATTATGTAATGGTTTACCTTTATTTTAACGAGCAAATAGCTTTACGTACCTACATAAATTGTGTAGAAACAATATATTGATCTTGTGATATTGATAATATATTGATGTAAAATTGATCTTTTACTGTTATCATTGAACTTTAACTATAACATAACAAAGTTACCAATTCATTTTATATTATTTTCAGCACCGAATGTCTATTCCATGCCACCAGTACTAGGCGACGCGAAAGAAGGTAGTAAGCGCGCCGCACCGGCTTTCAGTATAACGGGCCGTGGCAAAAGGACAGATATCAAGTCACCAATTCCTGGTCCAGGGTCCTATACCGTAGAGAAGGCCACAGTCGCTCTGGCGCGGAGATCTCCCGCCTTCACCATGGCCCCGAGACGAGACCAGAAGCCCCCAACGGCTGCTGTCCCTGGACCCGGAGTCTATTGTCCTGAAAAAGTAAGCAACTTATTTTGTACGACCATTTTCCTATTTAAATGACTTCTTGATTTCAATTATTTTAGAAGGTAAAAACTATCCTACTTATAAATCTTTAATAATAGTTTATAAGTAAAATTTTATTTAAGTAATTGCAACAGTAACGGCTTTTTTAATTAATAATAATACAAATTGCACGAGTTAAATTATTTATTAAAGTCATAATTAGCCACTATTTTATAGCAAATTTTTAGTGCTTGTAAACTTTTATGTGCCAAGTGCCGATTTATTTACAAAAGTTTTGTCTAGTACCTAATAAAAATTAAGGATGATAACATTTACACGAATTAACTCCCTCGAGAGACGCTTATTTCAAGGGTAATCAGAAATGTATTTATTTACTAACGCAATCATTTTGCTACTACTACTAACAATTGTTAACGTAAAGGGTTCCATAACAGGTTTGCGTCACTCTTCCGTGGGCACCGGCGCACACTTTTGGTATACGGCACTCACCGTTCGCTGGACAATCTCAAATCTATTCTGCTCCTGAAGAAATCACCGCAGTCTAACAATCGTCTGTAACATGCTTTATTCTTTCTATATTATCACTCCATTAATCCATGTATAGTTATTGGAATAAAAAACCTTGAGTGATAGTTACTAATCTTTATTTCATATATATTTCAGGCTGATACTATTCTACATGAAAAGTCTCCTAAATTCAGCCTTTCCAGTAAGATAAGAATTGAAAAAATCGAACATGTGCCTGCACCTAATGCTTACAGCCCTGAAAAAGCTGACAGATTATTAAGAGAGAAGTCTCCAGCTTATACTTTCCGAACTAAATCTGAGGTAGTGACAGTACATGATGCACCAGCACCAAACATTTACTCACCGGAAAAGGCCTTAAATGCTTTAAAAAATGGTCCTAAATATACGCTTGCAGGAAAGGGCGTAGCTGAAAAGCTTGAAGTTACACCAGCACCTAACTCCTACGATCCCCAAAAAGCTGATAAATTGTTACATGGCAGTTCACCGGCTTATACATTAAGATCAAAAGAAGTCGTCGAAAAAATAGAACAAACACCAGCTCCAAACTGTTACACTCCAGAAAGGGCGTTAAATATCCTAAAGGGTGGACCTAAGTTTTCAATATCTGGAAAAGGATCTCCCACAAAGATTGCAGAAACACCTGCACCTAATTGTTATGTTCCAGAGAAAGCTGATAAAATTCTTCACGAAAACACTCCCGCATACTCTTTTAGAATAAAAGAACAACACGTTATTAGAAGTGAATCACCAGCACCTAATATGTATTCTCCTGAAAGGTCTATGCATATGCTGAATGGAACACCGAAATTTACGATATCAGGAAAACCGCATACTGAAAAAATTGAAATAACGCCGGCACCCAACGCCTATTGTCCAGACAAAGCAGATAAATTATTACATGACTCATCTCCGGCGTATACTTTTAGGGTTAAAGATCAAATTCACAAAGTTGATGACACCCCTGCGCCTAACCTTTATGCTCCTGAAAAATCTATGCATATGTTAGATAGTGCCCCGAAATTTACAATTACCGGTAAAGGTGCATCACCAAAGTATGAAAATATTCCTGCACCAAATGCTTATGATCCAGATAAGGCAGATAAACAACTGCATGAGTCTTCACCAGCTTATTCCTTTAGACAAAAAAATTATATCGATAAGCCCAGTGATACACCTGCACCAAATAATTATGACCCGAAACTTTTAGATGGAGCTCCGAAGTATAGCTTATATGGCAAGGGGTCAGATGCAAAACCAGCTGACACACCAGGGCCAAACGTATATGACCCACATTTGATAAAAGGAACACCTATGTACACAATGTCAGGACGACCTATTAACGATAAAACTTCTGACGTACCAGCTCCTAATGCTTATGATCCACATTTATTAGATAATTCACTCAAATATTCTTTATATGGTAAAGGGCGTGATATGAAACCATCCGACTCACCAGGCCCAAACGCTTATGAACCGCATCTATCAGACGGTACTCCCAAATATACAATGTTAGGCAGGCCTAACGATGGAAAGAATTTTGATGTGCCTGCTCCTAATGCTTATGATCCACATTTGTTAGACAATTCTCTTAAATTTTCTTTAGCTGGTAAGGGCCGTGATGAAAAGCCTTTTAATACACCGGGACCAAATTGTTATGATCCACACCTGTTTGCAAATACGCCTAGTTATACTATATCTGGCAAAGGACCAGATGGGAAAATTCCGGATGTACCAGCTCCAAATGCATACAATCCAAATATTCTTGATGGGGCACCTAAATATAGTTTGTACGGAAAAGGATATTCACCAAAACCATTTAATACACCCGGTCCTAATTATTATGATCCTAATATACCACATGATAGTCCTAAATATACCATTTCCGGAAAAGGATCGGATAATAAAGTTCTACAAGTACCAGCACCAAACGCCTATAACCCACGACTTATCGACGGTGCACCTAAATTTACTATTTCAGGAAAAGGACAACCACAAAAAATCATAAATTATCCAGCACCTAATGCCTATTGCCCAGAAAAAGCTGATAAAGCTTTACATGAAAACTCACCATCATATACATTCCGTCCAAAAATTGATAATGATAAACTTGACAACAACCCTGCTCCCAATTATTACAATCCAGACAAGGCTAATAAAATCTTACATAATACGCCTGCGTATACAATGTCGCCAAAAGGGAAGGATGTAAAGTGTAGTGAAACGCCGGCACCTAACCTATATAATAAAGAGAAGGCCGATAAAATTTTGTTAGATAACGCTCCTAGATATTCGTTTAGAATGAAAACGAACCCCTTCAAACCAGATAATATCCCAGCGCCCAATTCTTATGACCCCGAAAAGGCCGATAAAGTGTTATTAAGTAGTGCACCCCAATATACATTTAGGATAAAACCAGAAACATCAAAAGCTATAGACACCCCTGGTAAGTTACATAGTTTTGTATTACAACTTAATTATAATTATAGGAGTCAACACTCGCGAAATTAAATATTTATATACTTTTCAGCACCCAACACTTATACAATACCCACTATGAACAAGACACCTTTATACACAATTTCTGGAAAACATAAGGAACCGATTGATGAACGTATTAAAGTACCCGGACCTGGAGCGTATAATCCTGAAAAGGGCTACGGATTTGTTTTAACATATTCGCCACAGTATACATTCGGTGTAAAAATCCATACAACCAAATACGCGGAGACACCAGGTAAAACGGCTTGAAAATAATTTAGACTATTCTTTTTCTTAAATATGTATAAAGTTCTGTAGATAAACAAAAAAATACGTAAATTAAAACAACATACGTCAAATATTTTACAAAGGACGAAAAACCACAACTAATGTTGTAGCCACTTTTAGAGTTCCGTACCCAAAGGGTAAAAACGGGACCCTATTAGTGAGACTTCGTTGTCTGTCTGTCTGTCCGTCAGTCCGTCCGTCTCTCACCAGGCTGTCTACTCTTCTCACTACCTCCTTAACCATTATAGCTAGACTGTTGAAATTTTCACAGCTGACGTATATTTCTTTTGCCGCTATAAAAACAAATAAATACTAAAAATAGAATAAAATAAATATTGTACGAAACCTTTCGTGCGCGAGTCCAACTCACATCTGGGCGGTTATTTTATAGATTTTTATGTATTATATATTATAAGTGAATCTACTGAAATAAAACTTATTGGAAAAAAATTTAGTCTGCATTCTTTAAAGTACGAGATAAGTGCATCATAATGTTAAAATTCAAAGTCAAATTCAAATTCATTTATTTGCCAAGAATATGGTACAATAGGTGTTTACATATTTTATTGAGTTCGACATATTCTACTACATAAATATTGTGCAAATATTTTCAGTTTTTCATAGTTATTTAAAAGTTATTTTAGATTAGATCTTCGAGTAGAGCATCTGTATCTCGCATATTTTACTTGATATCGATTATAATTCTCTATTCAGTGATTGTAAGAGACTTCTCTTATCTTACTTTTAGCTCCAAATAGCTACAGAATTCCATCTGTATTGGACACACCAGTGTACACTATTTCCGGTCGCCACAAGGTGCCAGTGGATGAGCGTGTGAAGGTTCCTGCTCCTGGCACATACTCCCCAGAGAAGGTTATATAATATTAAAATATTATATTAATGCTAACGCATGGTTTTTATTCAATATCTATAATTTAAATATAATGACATTTTTTTACAAAAAATCACATCAACCATTATCAGCCAAATTCAATAAGAATGAATATATGTAAATCAATTCAGTTATTTTCATTATTCGAGTAAAGATCATTGTGGTCAGATACTTTACTTAACTTTTATGTATAATGTAAACTTAATTCTATGTATTTATTCCAGGTCCAAATTGATAAAACACCACAAATCACGTTCGGAATTAAACATTCACCTTTGTTGGGACAGCTTAAACCCATTGAATCTAGGAACAATGTCCAGATAACGCGAACTGCAACCACGACTACCACCAGATCACAGCCAGATAGAACTGATATAGATAATGATCAATCATCATCTATCGGTACTGGTAACGAAGATCTTAGCATTGCCGAACTCTCTGATATTGATACTCGCTCTCATGTAACTCAAGTGAGGTCCCAAAACGAAATGAGAAGTATGACAACTTCACCTGAGTCACTTCAAGTTCAGGAAAAACTTACACAAGATATTGTTTGGGTTCCGGAGCAACAGAAACGTCGAGGCTCTTATACTATTGAGAAATCTGATGGAAACGGATTTATTGAGAGATATCAAAATAGTGAAGTTATTCCCGTTCAAAATGGAGTTATTCATGTATCTGAAAGCGGCGAAAGAGAAGCCAATCAGACCCAAAAGCATAGTAGCGAAGTCGTACGTAAAGATGGATATATGCAGAACATTGATAAACACGTGAATGTCGCTAGCGCTCATGACAAGAGCCAGAAGTGTTCTGAGAAGGTGCGCACCGGCACAGATGTCCAGTATTTACCTGATGGGGGTATTGCCAAAACCACTACTACCACTACCACCCGAAAAATTGGAACCGCGGCGAAGACCGCAAATGCTTCGACAACTATCACTAGAACTAACACTGTAACGACCTCTCGCGACGTTGGAGCAAAATAAACTTTATTTGTGAATTCTTAAATTTAAAAAATATATTTATTTAGTAATTTCTAGTTTTAACCATCCAATTAAGAAACAATGGAAAAATAACTCAAGTTGAATAAATATAATGTCTAAAGCTTAACCGTCACCATAACATATTCTAATGTAAACAATATCTCTTTAAAGCTTATTTATATAATTAATTTAATAATTTTCTGCCATTACATTCATAATCCTTGTGATTTAAATACACCTAATCTTAGTTTAAAATACTGTTTTTTGTTTAATGTACTTTGTTAACTATTAAAAAATATTTGCTTTGAAAAGTAAAAGCATTTCCTATTTGATATACAATTCATTAAATAAAACTGTATTTTATCTACTCTTTTGTTTTATTGACATTGCCACTTTTAATTTTAATTCTAAAGTATATTTAATAATTTTTAATAATTTTAACAATTGTCACTACTTGACGTGAGAAAAGTACAATTTGTAAAATATTGTATGGCATCAAATTAGTAACTGTTTTTGCCACTAGTGGCGTTGTTTCGATGTAATACAATTATATCGAAATACAATCCAGTTGTATATATATATATATATATATAAAAAAAGAAGCCTATGTCATTTCCCGTGGTCTACTCTATATCTGTGCCAAATCGTTCCAGTAGTTTCGGAGCCTATTCAATGGCTCAATGCAAACAAACAAACAATTTTTTTCTCTTTTGAATATGAGTATAGAACGCTCCCTTGAGTTTATAGCGTTGGAGCGCCGTCTTCTTTGTAAAGGCGCCCTTAATGTCGTTCTTGTGTAAATTATTTTTTTTATGAAAAATTGGGTGCTTATTTATCTTAGTGCTCATAAGCGTGCCAAGTGTCTACTTCTCGTAATTATCTTGTTATTATTTCCAGGGGCCGTATTATGATCTTTTAAAAAACCAGCTTGTTTCCAGGCAATTCAATATACTGCCTTAAAGTGCCTTGTTCTTTTTTCGTATTACAACGATATTTCATGCTGACTGGATTGATTGTCTATGACTTGTTTAATGGTGACATTCGGATACGTCAAATTTGACGTATTACAGAATGTTTTTTTTCTTGCCATGCACTTATGAAGTGAATAGCCAATAACGAACAGAAAACTTGTACTAAATATTTTTAACTATACATAGAATATGTACAATTATTGTTAAAGTTAAAGCAAATTTTATGGACTGCAAAAATAAATGGTTTAAGTTGGTAAAATTGCCGTCGTTTTTGTATACACCTATTTCAAGAAAAATATGTGCTTATTTTCTACCAAAAACCTTATTTCTAAAAAAATTATCGGTAAAATAAGCGGCATACTCACGGTCCACGGCCACAGCCAAACAAATTCAGCCGTTCTTTTAGCGCGCGCGCTAAAAGAACGGCTGAATTGGTTTGGTTAATTTCCGCGAGATTTAGCGAGACCTTGGAATTGCAATACATTTTCCCCCTTACTAATAAAAATATTTACAAAACGCATAACTTAAACAACGTTGCTGTCTTTGTCTGATGCGTTGCAAAAGTTACTTAACAGACAAAGACAGCAACGTTATTTAAGTTATGCGTGGTGTATTTAAATAAAAAAAAAATAACAAACGCCATAAATTAATATCGCGTTAAGGAAAAGTGCTTTGTTTTGAGAGCTTAAATGATTATCAAATTGTGTGTTGTGCCAACTGCCAATACTCAAGTGCGACATAATATTTGTGCGCAGCACAATCGGAGCGGATGTTTTTCGTGATAAGTGTTTTTTTAACTTTTTATTATTGCTGCAGGAAGTCAGTATCACTAATATGGATAAATGGGTAATGAACCGCCCCACGCCCACGCGGCACAACATGCCTCTGTCATGAGAATACTGATAGGCTATTTTCATAGAATTTCAACGATGAAAAAACGAGTCTTGCTACTGTTCATTATTCTTTGCAATTCTAGGTAAAGGCACATAATATCACGGTATTTAAGCTATAACTAGAAAGTATATTAAAAATTGGACATTTAACTTTTTGAGACATAAGGCACTTTTATCACAAGCTTTATTTGTTTGACTATGAAAATACGCTAAAAACTCATTTAAAACTTGATCTATTTATGTTAAATTGGATTGGTGATATCAAAAACTTTATAACGGGTGTCCCAATAAGAGTGCCCGATTTAAATTTGGCGCCATTTTTTTTCTGAGCAAGTGGCAGCTCTGAAACTTGACAGCTGTCATCTATGATTGTTTCGATTATTAAATATGGAGCGTTACACAAAAGAACAACGCGTTATCATTTTTAAAACCCATTACAAAAATTGGGAAAGCTACGCTGAAACCGCTCGCAAACTTCGCGTAATTTTCGGTCGTGAAAATGTACCATATGTGTCAACAATTCGAAGAGTGATCAATAAATTTGAGGAAACTGGGTCGATTATGGAAGGCAAGTCTCCTGTGCGTCGGCGTACCGGTCGGTCTCTCGAAAACATCGAGAGAGAGTAAACGAGAGTGTCGCCGAAAACCCGGGAACATCAATTCGGCATCGTTCACAACAACTCCAACATTCGAGGAACACCACGCAGCGAATTCTAACGAAGGACCTTCACCTTCATCCTTACAAGATTCAGCTGACCCAGGAGATTAAATCAGCAGACCATGCACAGCGCCGACAATTCGTTGAATGGGTGTGGGAGCAAAATGAACTGGATGCCGATTTTTCGAAAAAAATCATCTTCACCGATGAGGCGCACTTTCATATGAACGGGTTCGTTAACAAACAAAATTGTCGATTTTGGGGCTTACAAAATCCGCACGTGATCCAGGAGAAACAAATGCATCCCCAGCGAGCCACTATTTGGTGCGGATTCTTCGCAGGCGGCGTGATTGGGACGTACTTCTTCGAAAATGAGGCTGGAAATGCTGCAACTGTCAACGGTTTGCGTTACCGCACCATGATAACAGAGTTCTTGTGGCCCCAATTGGAAGGACTGGACCTGGACGACATGTGGTTCCAACAGGATGGCGCAACCTGCCACACCGCCCATGAAACAATTAATTTATTGGAGGAAAAATTTCCGGATCGAATAATCTCCCGAAATTCCGATATCAACTGGCCACCGAGATCTTCCGATTTAACGCCTTGCTACTTTTTCCTTTGGGGTTTTGTTAAATCTCAGGTCTATGCGAATAAACCACGAACAATTCCCGAGCTAAAGGCCGAGATCCAACGCGTCATCGGTGAGATAGAGCCGCCACTCTGTGAAAAAGTCATCGAAAATTTCATGAAAAGAGCAAGGTTCTGCCACCAGAGCCGTGGGGGCCATATGCAGGATATTCTATTCCATACTTAACGGAACATGTGTATTTTATAACACAATAAGAATATCACCTTTCGCTCAAAAAAATATGTGTTTTTTCTTAAAATTAAATCGGGCACTCTTATTAGGACTTATTAGGACCTTTATAAGTTACATTTTTTCCAACATATAAGATTATATTTAAGCGTATACATTCAATCACTCATGATAATAAATATGAGAACCTTTGGCGACGTTTCCACGAGAGTTTTTAGTGGTCGCGTTAAACAGCACTGTGCGCTGATACAATATAGCCGAAAATTGAAGAGTCAAATATCGAGTTGTTAAATCTGGTATTTGACACTTCGATTTTCAGCTCTATTGTATTAGCGCGGAGTTCTATGTACTGTGCTATTTCTTTTTTGTCGCGACCACTAAAACAATAATAAAAAACTCTCGTGGGAACGAGGGCTTAGGTTTGAGCAACATATGGGTGGCATTCGTCCTGCACGCTCTGACGTATGTTGAAACACCTTTTAGATTCTGACGTAATAAAGGTGTGATCTAAATTACTTCGACAATAGTTAATGTTAATTTAGTCTTTGTCTCGTTAAGATGACTTTAATGGAATAAGACCGTCAAATGAGCAGATAATGACCACAGTGGGAGGCGATTACCGCAAACCAAGTCTTTCAAACCCAAAACCAATATTCACCCAGCGAACCGAAACGAAAGCATTCTTTCAGTCCGGGTTCTTTTGTGAGGTCGTTTTAGAATCTCTTCGGTCAAGCTGGTCCATCTGCACCGAAGCATGACTATCCCACGGAACAATATGAAAATACAAAATACAAATTATAACGCTACGTGACACCAGACCCCCAATTCTCGTAACTGACTTACTTACTCCTTCATTTTACTTTTATTGAATTATGAATGAACCGTTTTTATATTATAAACCAATTTTTGGAGTTTGGACCAATCAAAACAGGTTCCACGTTGGTTTGACGTTCATGAGAATACCATTTCGCAGATTTAACACATCGGAAACGGATCGTGACTGTATTATTATAACAGCCTCCTTATTCTAGTGGTTAGAGCTTGGCTCTCGACTCGGAGGTCGTGGGTTCGATTCCCGCATTGGAACAACAAAAAAAAAGTTGTTTCCAAGTTTGGTTAGGACAATGCAGGCTGATCTGACAAGAATGATGATCCATGCGTCAGATGGGCATGTAAAAAGTCGGATCTCTCGCCAGTCGTGTCGGTTATCTGTCCCACTGGGTTACGAGAATAAAGGAAAAGAGAGTGATCTTGTGTACTGCACACACACTTGGGCACTATAAAATTACTCCTGCGTAACTGGCCTGGTCTCAATAATTTTTTTATTGTAGGATTTCATTAGCCTAATCGACGTTCAGAGTTCAGACCATGCGCTACGTCCGCAATTACCATTATTTGTCTACAAGGTCCATTTATAAATTGGCCGATTGTTTTCTTGTCTCATAGCTGGAACTAGAACTATTTAAATTACTTAAGTAGGTTCCTTCACGACTTCTGTAGATCAGTGGTTGAGCGCGTCAGTATTCAAGTCGGATGTCGCGAGTTCGAATCCGAGTCCAAAGGAACAAAAACTAATTGTATGTTCCTGGGACATGGATGTGTATTGTATATAGGAATGTTGCCTAGTCTGGAATTAAAGAACATTTAGATTGACACGATTAAAAATTATAAGCAAATAAAAAATATTGCCCATCTCTTTCTCGCAAAACGATTTGTTACGTCACAAGTTGCAACCGCCATACATTTTGTAATGACAAATGTATGGCGGGTGAAACTCGTGACGTCACAGGCAGATATATAGCTCGCTTTCATATTATAAATTTAAATTGTTTGTATCTTCGTAATATTTTAAGATATACGAAAATGGGTTCTAGATTGTTTATAAACCTATTGTCTAACATCGAATTGAAGAAAAAATATTTTTTAGACAACATGGCTATTATATGTAATGTGTATTACATAATAAAAATGGTCGTCTGTTAAGTCGGTTTACGGACGATAATTTGACATGATAATGTCATCACAAGCCGAACGCTTAGGCAGATCGTACCTCTCTATCGCTTGTTCCGCGCTCTCGCTTGCACGCTCGGCTCAGGCGGAACGTGACAATCAGGCGGAACGTGTCAATTTTTCGTGGGTGGCGGCCGATCATCTTTTTATCGAAAAAAATAATGATCAATATAACTGGGTAGTAAGAAGTGTTTTATTAGAAATAAATATTGAAATGCAAATAACAAATTAAACAGAAGATGAATTTAATGACCACTATACTTTTTGGTTTAGTTACTACATTACGTTACTACATGGTAATAATATATATTATGAACCGAACACACGACGTCGTAACTGATAGGGACAGCCATTGTTTTTACTCCGCCTACAGTTGTCCCATTTAAAGTAAATTTAGCCAGGCTATCATAAGTGGCAAGATGGAGCAAATGAATGACGTAACAGCGGTATAGCGGCGGCAGATCATCAATTTCTATTACCTCATTCAGCTACATGAAAATTATATATCAAATCAATTAATTATTTTGTTCACTATAATTATGAACGTTGTTTTAAATGATAAACCTAAAAAAAAAAGTAAGTGGGCAGGGAGACATTAAAAGTTACATCCCTACGACAAGAAAATCGAGAAAATGTTTGCTGTTTTTGTTTCACAAAAGAAAATTTTATGGGTTTACCAGTTTAACCCACATTTTATACGCTAACCTATATCGGTATATAGAGGAAAGTCACGCACAGAACTCCTGTGGCACGCACGACACCCGTAGTATATGGTTATAGGATAACGTGATATTCCGATCTGGGGGCATTGTAATGCCTCCGCCAAGACGAGCCAAGGGAAGCAAAGGACGCTTCGTCGTTTTTTGACCCTCATTCATAGCTTGGGTTTGCATTATAAAAGATAAACAAAATTCTCGGGATGTGTTGGCAATAACATACTTATTCAACATAAAGGTTTAATTGCCTGGCTCTTGCACTTAACATTTTAATGATATTAAAAAAATCTGATTTCGTTACTGACTCACTAATGATCATCAAAATATAAGCTTATAAGCTTTTATTAGTACACAAATAAAAAAAATATTCAACTTGTAACTTTTAACCCAAAAGTTTTTGTGAGAGTTCTTCAAATTACGCTAGAGGTAAAGCTACGCTGGTACGCTTGGTACGCTGAAAATTGATATAGGAATTTGTGAATATAATGACCATGTAAGTTGTAACCAACAATAAAAAAAATCGACTTCTTCATACATAGCAGTGCGCCTAATCTCGGCCTGCTAAACAAAAAATGTTGTCATAAGCAACTTACAAATGAAGTTTAATCCTACGAAAAACACTTTCATGTAAAGGGTTGCCAAGACCATATGATATGCACTGTAAAAAAGTTATCATATCTCATGTAGAAACATACATATAGATTCGGACTCCACAAAGCCCGAACATCACAAACTCTGGGCCGGCCCATTCGTGTCGAAGCATAGCTCTACCGCGATAAGAAATAACGTTTCCACGCTTTCCTGTCCTGTATTAGAAAAAAACTGTTTTTTTTATTTGGATTTTTGATGTCTACACAAAAAACCCCATTACTTACACTTTTATACCACGAAGTATAGATATAAGGAGTCCGAACGTAATGTTGAACAAATGGTCTCAATTTAGGGGGCACTTTATTTTGCCGGTAGAGCACGCCACTTTTGAAGAAGTACTCGTTTAAATATACTTGGTGGAAAAGAAATAATAAAGAAGTTTTTGTCAAGCATATTATTTATTAAAATAGTATAAATTACAAATAAGTAAGTAAGTTTATAAGTATAAATTACATTTACGTGTAATAATCAGTAATAATAATAATAGTATCGGTACGTCCTGAATAGTTGCGCAGCTAGTGGCAGAAAAGAGAACTATGATCTGGGTTTATTATTGGGTACATAAATACTATGGAAAAGCCTATACCGTTCGGAATCCTTATGTCTATACTTCGTGACCTATACAAAGAAATTAAATATAAAAGAGACGTTTAATGACATAATATAGGTTGTGAGTATTGTGTAGGTAGAACAGAATGTCCATCCTCCTTTGTGATGGATTATAAAATATTATTATCATCAGTACTCTGTAAAAATACAACGAGAGCTATAATTTTCCAATAAGGTGTTTAAAACATTAAGGTATCTCCCTCTTTTTAATATAATACATCTATTTGTATCTCAATTATAAAAAAATATATTAAAAATACAATAAAATTACTAATGTCTGAAATAATAATAAAAGCCCACGATAGTTAGCATGGACTTACTCAGGCGTGGCTATTTTTCGAGGACATACTGCTTTCTCTATGTTGATGACGACACTAAAAGACATTGACGTGTTAAATGTTGTTTGAAAAGCGAATGAGAAGTTCAGTAGGTAATGAAGTAGAGAGACGACACCCCGGTCGGCTGATTGACGTAATAGGACCCCTCCGCACACCGCTGCCCACCCGCCTATAAATGAAATGAATGTTTGCCCTCGATCGTATGTGTTGTGACTTGTGGCATTTACACAGGGCTTATCAGGATTTTAACTGCCTATTAACTTGTTATTCCTCAGAAAATAACTAGTAAGTTTATTGCGACTTAAATCTCAGTATAGTGCGTTGAATATTGTCATCTTTCTAGCTATAGTAACTATGGTACACCCATGAGTATGGCTATTGGCTATCAATAATTCCATATCCATAATTTTGCTCGAAGCCACAGAGTAAAAATATATACTTACGTAAAAAGGAACAGCTTTCATGAACGATCCATAGATAAGGGTAAATTAAACTAAGCCTAACAACAGTATACGGTTATTGAAAGTCTCATTGATACACACCACAACCCGGCGTCGAACCTGCACGATCACATGTGTGACTCAAGTCTATTCACTAGCTCATGGACGCTCTTATAATAAAGCAAGACATCTCTTAGAAAATGAAATATTTACTTACCTATTATTATCCTTAGGATAGGTAAAATACGATATGTTTTTATTTATTCTATTATTTTTCATACAATAAAATAATGTATTAATCAATAAAATTCAGTACCAACAATTATTATACATAACTACTTTTTTGTTTGATATTATTCGTATTTAATATTCTTATATTATAAAGTTTAACATTCATTGGACACAAATTTAATATAAAATTTGTTATTTATCCTTATGACAACCAACAGCACATCACAATTCTCAATCTCAGATGACATAAAAACTCAAAATAAAATTTTAATATTTAGAAGTCCCTTTGACGGCACACAATTGTAACCGTGTTTTTACACTATTGCCGTGTACGCGAGAGGAGAATTGTGGACACACCGTATGCTTGTAGTAGTAATCAAATCGAAAGTTTACTATGTAGATGTTTATCCGGTCCCTGGACCTGTTTAATCTGTGTCGTAGCTACTCATATTAATTATAGTTATGGGTCTGTTCCACTACTTTCATTTAAATTATAATCAGACAATACATAATATTAAATTATATTATACAGTTTAATGAACATTATGATCAGAGGACTCGACATTGGAACTTAAGACTTGGAATTTAAGAAAATTTTGACTAGGCATCTAAAGCAAAGAATATATATAGGTAACTTCCTTAGAAAGGTCTAAAGGAAGCCTAAAGGACGAAAGTTTTAGTCGACACGACGACGACGCGACGACGCGACGAACACAATCGCGCATAACAGTTGAAAGGTGTAACGCGAATGGCAACTGTTGTTTGTCATTTAACTTAAATTTTATATGAAACTAATGAATAATTTACACAATCGTCGCATTTCCTAAAATCTAATATTTAGTAAAAAGCTGTTTATTGACGATAGTTGAACGTGACAACTTCAACAACAACAACAACAATAATAATAAAATAATAATGAGGTACCGGCAATGCGAGGTAACGCTGGTACTTGGTAACAGTAACTGGTAACGGTACTTGGTAACAGTACTTGGTAACGCATGAGTCATGTTTTTTCGTGCGTGCAGCCGGCTTCATCGAATTATGAGACGTCATCACGTCAAAAATATTTTTATTTTACATTGATAACGTCAATAAATTGAAGCTTTGAATGTTTTACGGGGCATGGGAAAAAATCTATAATGATTTTATATCTTACACAGATTGTGCCGTGTCACTCGTGTGGTTTAGAAATTAATTCTCGAAGCAATTTTATTGACAGTCGTAAATCGCTCCTACAGCTAACGAACTAAGTCGTTAACTGAGACGCGGCTCGGGCTACAATAACACTATTTTAGTGTACAATCGTAGACGTATATATTATAGACGAGCCATGTTGAAGCAAGAACTGTCCCATCTTTTGGGTTTCTTTGAGGCCATTTTGACATTTGTGGTATGGTGTAATCAAGATGGCGTAACTTTTTTTGTACGAAGATTTGTTCTGTCAAATGTACGTCATAGCACATCCTTTTTTCTCAGTTTTGAAATCATTCTGTACAATACTATACGTTTTGTACAAGCTAGATTAACAAAGGCTACTTCTTAGTTCGGAACGTGGTTGCGGTTCCCGCGGGATGGACAGATTTTCATTCTCCACGAATGAAAGGATAATATCTAGGTTAAAATTAAAAATTGCTCCTAAAATATAAAAATACAACGGGGACATTTTTAGGGTTCCGTAGTAAGTAACAGGAACCCTTAAATAGTTTCGCTCTGTCTATTCGTCTGTGTGGCTGTCTTCCGTTCTAAGTTCTGTTATTATTAATATAATTTAATTAAATTTGGTAGCGTATATTTATTTTGTTTTCAGCATTATAATATAAAACTAGCTTTTTCCCGCGGCTCCGCCCGCGTGAATACAGTGTCCCACGAGAATGCTGTAGGTACTTTTTCAGGATATAAGTAGCCTATGTGTTAATCCACAACTTAAACTACTACCATCTTCTCTTCAGTAGTTTTTGCGTGAAAGTGTAACAAACATTTATCCATCCATCCTTGCAAACTTTCACATTTATAATAGTAAGTAATAGTAGTAGTAGATAATAATTTCATATTTTAGGGGTGACTGGGGCATACGTGTGTGAAGTAGGGACGATTTTTTTTCTCATTCTTCACCCCATGATGTGGAATATAGTTGAATGAGTCTTTTCAATTACAGGAGAGGTTTCGTACGCGACTTTTTATAGAGTGAACCGGTTCTATCTATACCTACCTACGCCTGGCATTCCTAAACTATGCGAGATAGAAACTTGTACCTCTGCTTGTGCTGATAGTTCCTGCTAAATACTCTTTAGGAAAATTATTTTGAGTGAAATTGTGGACTATAACTTTTGAAGTAAACAAAAAAATCTATTGCGCGTCGATAGTTTTAGAACCCTCCTTAGACATGTCCTCCTTAGATATTCTCTTTGTTGGGTTTTTAATAATGGTTTTCAGTAAGGCCGTGGACCGTGGTAATCGTTGTATCCTTTTAACCTCAATGTTGCGTTAGTTTGTTGTAGGTAACAACACCAATAACACTACTACTCCGTAATATTTGTAATTTTAACGTAACAGGTAAATTTGATATTACTTTAGTTACGGAGTTCGTGACATTTGAGCGGGCACACAGGGCACACGCGACGAGTCAAGGCCGCCCTACAATGCCCCAGCGCCAGCGTAGCAATTGTCATTTAGACCAATTTGCGGAATTAAGGCACGACAATTAGTTTGATTTAATTGTTAAGTACCTGGGAGACCGAGTTTTGGTCGGTGTTTTAGTAGATCGACAAAATAATAAAATAAAAAATAAAAAAAAGTTATATAAAAGAAATAACAAGAACCAAAAAAAGATGTGTCTTACCGGGATTCCAACCCATCACATTCCGAATTTCCAAACAATTCAAAAATTATACGTAGCTACGCATACCAAGCTGCCAATCAGACTGACGTGAGAGAGTCGAAATTATTGATATATTGTTGCACGACGAAATAAAAAAACATATATTGCTTAAAAATGCGCAGTTTCTAAGGGATAAGACATAGGTAGATCGTCTCCCACATACTAAATTTCAGGGTAATACTTGTAGCCGTTGTCGAGATACCGATTATATATGTATATATACAAGATCGTCTCGTTGAAAGTTTAAGATAAAATTATATACATTTTTAGTACTGAATTTACAGTATTCAGTATCTGCGCTTACGTATATAACACACACCGGCATATTTAGCGGAACATAAAATAAAGGTTTGATATCAGTATCATATAAGGTTGCTGGCTGGTTTATACGTCATTTAATTTAAAAAGAAACATTTTCAAATTAATAAAACAACTGAACATCACATTTTATGCAATTGTTTTAATTTTATTCAAATACATCTTATCTGGAGCGAACTTCGAGTATTTCTTCCTTATGAGTTTGATTTAATTTAAAATTTTCATTGAAATACTGTTTTTTGTTTTTTTTTAATCGTGTATCTTTTTGGAGTTGAGAACTGAATTATGCCTGACTTAGCCCCAACGGAGATTGCCAGGGCACTCGAAATGCGAAGAAATGGTCAAACCTACAGAGTGATATCCAGAGATCTTCGTCGACCAGTTTCAACGATCCATCGCAGTATCCAATGGTTCAGGGAGACCGGTACTTATGTGAGAAGAGCAGGACAAGGCAGAAAAAGATGCACTTCGAGTAGGGATGATCGTTTCATTCGGCTTCGTGTACGTAGGAACCCCCGTTTGACGGCCGTCCAAGCCCGACATGTGTTAGAAGCAGTGCGGGGTGTAACCGTAAGTGAGCGTACGGTATGAAGAAGGTTTGAAGAAGCTGGTTTGGGTTCATTTGTGCCCGCCAAGGCTCCAGGGCTCGAGGTAAATCATCGTAGAAACAGGTTAACTTTTGCTCAGGAACATCGACTTTGGGACGCGGACCAATGGAGTAAGGTATTGTTTAGTGATGAGTGCAGAATTCTCCTAAATCAAATTGACGGCAGGCAAAGAATATACAGACGCAAAGGAGAACGATACATTCAGACAAATTTTGAAACTACAGTTGCATACGGTGGTGGCTCAATAATAGTTTGGGCGGGCATTTGTTTGGGAGATCGCACAGACTTGATAGTGATTGACAGAGGGAGTCTGACTACAGACCGCTATATCAGAGAAGTTTTAGAAGAAAATGTCGTACCGTTTGCCCCATATATCGGTGACGATTTTGTTTTTAAGCAGGATAATGCTCGGCCGCATACCGCTCGGGTAACTCAAGCTTATCTTAATGATATGAATATCACTGTTATGGAGTGGCCGGCGAGATCACCGGATATGAACCCAATAGAGCACGTTTGGGACTTACAGAAAAGAAAAGTTAAGTCCAGAATTCCAGCTCCTGCCAACGTGGGTGAACTGCGAATCGCCGTAGTTGAGAAATGGCGGAGACTATCCCAGGAAACCATCGATAACATCATTCTCAGTATGCCTAGACGGGTAGAAACTTTAATAAGAGCACGTGGAGGAAATACGCGATATTAATCACCATTTTTCTAATTTAATAATTAATTGTTATTTTAATATTAATTTTCACTTTTCCCGGTTACATGAAAAGTTCAAAAATGTACCATTTTTCACAAATAGCCTTTACTCGCAAAATCTGTTCTTAATTTAATCTCATTTTAAGTAAAACAAATTACTAGTTAGTGTTATCAAACAGGCAGATTTTCTCTTGATTTTATTGTCTTTACAGTTTCAGCGTCCGTCTTGAGGAATAAGGAAATATAATTGGTGCGTAAACAATTCCAGGTTGTGGCGTATCCACGTCATATCGGTAGAACCGATACGCCGCAACTCCATGTTATGGCGTATTCACGTCATGTCACGGTCGGTAGAACCGATATGCCACAATTCCAAGTTGTGGCGTATTCACAAAATTGCGGTAGAGCCGATACGCTCCCCACACCGATTTCGGTGACGGTGGCCAGTTTCATTTAAGCCAGGCCAGCTACGCAGGAGTTATTTTATAGTGTCCAAGTATATGCGCAGTATACAAGAGCACTCCTCCTTTACTCCCGAAACCTAGTGGGACGGATAACCGACACGACTGGTGGATCATGATCAGGCGCATGTCCGACTTTTTTACATGCCCATCCGACGCATGTATTATCTTTCTTGTCAGACAATCAGCCTGCATTGTCCTAACCAAACTTGGAAACAATTTTTTTGTTGTTCCAATGCAGGAATCGAACCCATGACGGAGGCTGTTGTAAAGTCTAAATGCAATCTATAACTATACAAAACAATGTCGTCAAAACTGCGAGCAGCGGGCCTAGCAGGAACATTTGACAGCGGCGCGTGTGAACATAACACGTAAAATCTGTCAAAATCATGACAGCGCCCATACAAGTTTCATTCCATAACGTTACGTTAACGCCGCTGTCAAATGTTTCTGCTAGCTAGCTGCCCTGGAGTGCTGTTTCAGCAAGACAACGCACCGGCTCACAAAGCTGCAGTTACCATGACTGCCATTCACAAAGCGGACGTTGAACTTGTGGAACGTAATCAGTAATAATAATAATAATAATAATAATCCCTCTTCACCAGATCTACCTCTCAATTATTATTTACTCTTTCCACGGCTCCAAGAGCTTTGACGACGATTGCGACGTGATGTCCGCTGATTTTTAGAGGGTCAAGAATCAAGATCAAAATTGGTTTTCAAGGTCATGATCAAAATTGTTTTTCAAAGGCACTAGGTACAGAGAAGAGATGGACTGAAATATGTATTTACTTGTTAGGAGACTATTAAGAAAAATAAATATTTTTTTACTCTATTCATCGTGTATCATTACTTTTGGGTCTCCCCTCATATATATTACGCAGTTGGCATTAATCAATAAATTTTTAATCAATTAATTAATTTGATTAATTTCAATCAGATTAAATTAATCATGATTACAATAATCATGATTAAAAAGTAATCTTAATCATGATTATTGGCGTTAATCATTAATCAACTTGATTATAAACTAAAACATCCATTAATCTTGTCAATTCTACGTAAAAGAAATATTGGAAAATTATGATACGGATTTCTAAAACATTTTTAATAATTATTCAAACACTCAAAAATAATTTCTAACGTTTAAATAAATACATTGAATTCTTTTTGAATATATATTTTTAATTAAATAACCTCTGATCTTCACACATTTCTTGATGATCAAGTTACATTTCATAACTACTCTTTTTTCAAATAAGTCGTCAGATAATTTGTGTGTAAATAAAGCTAGGTGGTTTATTTAGCATAGTTGCATAAGAAAACATTATTGCTACTGAGCCAGAGAACGGCATTGGTGTATTGTATTTGATAAATACTTTGCCTATAGCAAGATACCTTTGTAGAAGCTCTCGTTTTTGGCTGCCCTCGGCGAAAAAAAATATTGAAATTATCATCTTCGCTATCTTTTTTATTATGTTATTATACATTTTATTTAGACATAGTTTGATGATGATTAATAATCTTAATCATTTTAAATTTGATTTTGATTAATTAATCTTAATCAAATTTTTTAATATGAATTTTAATCATTAATTTTCAATCGTTAATCAGATTAACTTTGGGCCAACATTTAAGCTCTAGTCGATTTGACGAACTTTGCACAAGGCTTATAATTTTACAGGTCACGGAAAAGGAATGTTTTATGTTTCTCATTAGGTATTTTTAGTAGACATCTCAAAATGACATGTTCGTAATTACAATGTTATCCACTAAAAATAATGTTAATTATTTATCCAAGTTAACTAAATGAAACAAATTTCAAAAGTCGAATTTATACCCACTTAATAAATATTATTTGAACTGACTAATAAAATATTATTCCTCGATACGATACACTAGTAATAATTGAATTGGATAACAGTACTAAGTGTTGTTGTAAATAGATAAGCACCACTTGCTTCGGTACTTTCTGTTCAAATACGAGGAGTATGAAGAGCAGGCACAGAGAAAGTTGACTATATAGAATACGACCACATTACACTAAATAGTTGGTATCTAAAATTCATCAACAATGATCTATGTGAAAATTTAAACAAATACAAACAACAATAATTGTCAGGCGTTTTTTGACGTTTGCAGCTGTCTGTAGCAGAAGGTTTTGTCTGCAATAAACGCAAAGGCCGATGTATGAAAGATGCGTTAGAAACTTACGACTTAGAGGGTGGTCGCGGAGCACGTAGAATTTCGTACATTGAATTCTATGAGCTACGCAACCGCACTTTAGACATAGTAATAATATTTTCAATTTACTATCACCTATGTCATCAATGTCTTTCATAATAAAATCTAAGCCACAAGTATTTCTATTCAAGGAAAAAATGTAGATGATAAAATTTGTCGATTAGGGGAAAACACACTATTTAATGTTTGCTCTACGACAAACAACAAGTTGTACTAAAAATAATTACGAATCCGAACTGGTTTATCTTATCGTACTATGCTTTATCTATGCATACAGAAATTCAGATAAATCGTGTTTGAGATGCCGTATCAAATTGTTTGAGTGTATTTATTTCAGATTGCATTATCTGCGTTGATAAAAATAGAATAATATCTAAATCGTACATTTACGCTTGGTTAAAAATCGATAGCTTTTATATCATCAATTACCAACGTTAGAACAATATCGTAATAGTAAAACTACGGCTTTGCAATGAGACTACCTACTATAATCTACCACACAAAATATCAGTACAAAAATAGAGAAGTAATCATTACGTTGCAATTAGGTAGGTTAGATGAGCTGATTAAAAAAAATAATTAAAAAATTACATTGTATTATGGAGTATAACGTTAATTCCTCCTCCTCACGTCGTATTCCTCATTGCTGAGGGTCGTGATTCCCCCGCGGAATAATTTTGTTTGTGACTATTTTGCGCCATCTAAAGCGATCCTTTTCAATATGGAGAGCGTCATGAAAGTCAGTGTCGAGCGTAGTGCTTACTTGGTCCGACCATCGGATTGAATTTCGACCTCTCGGGCGGCGACCGTCAACCTTGCTTTTAACTATGAGCTGTTCTAGGTTGCTTGCTTTCTTGCTATGTGGCCAAATAATTCCAGAACTCTACGTAAGCATATGGATGATAGTCTATTCTTTATTTGTAGCTGACGTAGAATGGATACGTTAGTACGAAAGGCGGTCCAAGGTATTTGTAACATTTTTCGCCAACACCACATCTTAAATGCATCAATTCGGTCCCGGTCTGTTTTTTTAAGTCCATGTTTCTGCGCCGTAGGTAAATATGGAAAATACGAGTGACTGGACTAGTTTTGTTTTTGTTTTCCTAGAGTTACTGTCTTTCCATATTCTTTGTAATTGAGACAAAGCACTCTTGGCCATCCCTATACGCCTCCTGATCTCCTTTTCAGATGATCCTATGTTATTAATGTTGGACCCTAGGTATATGAAGTCGGGAACTATTTCGAGATCAAGTAGGCCTGTAAGATGTAGTGTACCAGTGCGATCTACCACCATTAGCTTGTTTTTTGTGCTATTTATTTTAAGGCCTAGTCCTAAACTTATCTTTTTTATTCTGTCAAGGAGCACAGCTATTTCTTTTTCACTTGCGGCTAATAACGTGGCGTCATCTGCATAGCGAAAATTAGATATTTTAGTGCCACCAGTTGAGACTCCGCCATCCCAATGACGTTAAAGAGGATAGGTGACAGAATGCATTCTTGCCTTATGCATTTTCCAAAGCTAAACGTTTCTGAGATGGTTCTGAAATTCTGACAACGCCTCTATTATTCTCATACAGCGTCTGAATAAGGGCAAAAAGATGATGGGACATAACGTTAATTACAAAATTGTATATTATAAAGTTTTATTAACATATATGTTAATAATAACACTTACAGATTTGTCCCTACGTGATGCTTATCACCGGTTCGGGAACTAACCCGGCGAGAAGAACCGGCGTAACAAACTCACATGGGGCCATCTTTTAGCAAAAATATGGAAAATTGGATTTTAATATTTAAATTAAATATTTTGGAGGGGGGTGGGGGTTTGCATTATTGTAACAGATCGCCGGTCGAGATTGAAGTGTGTATAACACGTATCGCGTCGCCTGCGCCGGGTCACCGCGCGAGAATATTGCGCGCGAAACACCAAAAAGGTAAGTGTTAGCTCGTAGATAAATAAACTTTTAATTAAAAATACTGCTTTCTCAATTTAAGTAACTATTCTCGTATTATAATATGCTTATTAATATGCTAAACTTCTAAGCAATAACTGCTAACCTGAAGGACAATACTTTTGAGAATTTAGTAACGTGCCAAATTACGTTTTTGTTACTTTTTTATATATTACTGCTCTGTAATTACACTAAATTTTACTTAATTATTTACACGCACCGTTTGTTTCGTGAGTGCTACATACTCACACATTTAGTGAAATGATGACTTCAAAGATATTAATTTTCATCAGTAGTAAAATTTATTTACATTTTATAAGTAGAGAATAATTATTATAAGTAAATAATGCTCGTAAGTAAATACTTACGAGTATAATTATTTACATAAAAGAATTATTCTCTACTTATAAAAATGTCATTACCAACTCGGTCATTACCAACTTTTAAATGATAAACGGACGAACTCTGTCTCTGATTGTTGCTTGTTGTTATTCTTCTATGTACTTCTTTTTGGTCTATCATACATTTTATGAATACTCCCTGTTCTTCATATTAATATAAGTATCTATCATGAATTTTCTTCCTTGGTTCATGATTTATTTTTGTGTAACATTTCTTTTTACATGTTTCATTATCCGGGTTTTTTTAATGATTTAGATTAGATGCCTGCCTTAGATTTTCAGATTTTGTCATTTCGTCAGTAATTCTTTCTTCCTGATTAGTGTTATTATTGGTTATCATATTTAAATTTTTCTGTTGGTCGTTTATAATAGGCTCTTCTCCTGTGTAATTTTCCTGCTGAGTTGATTCGTCGCTCGCTATCTGTTTCGTAGTATTTTTCGTAAGTATTTACTTACCAGTATTATTTACTTATAAGAATTATTCTCTACTTGTATATGTAAAATGTTAATACATTTTACTACTCATGGAAATTAATATCCTTGAAGTCATTATTTCACAGAATGTGTGACACTTTCATATTTGTGTTATTGTTATTGATACTTTGTTTTAAGTTATGGTTTTCATGACAGGAAAAATGTCTGAACGACGTAACAAAATATTACAATTAGCTGACAAACAATTACCAAGGAAGACTGACTTAAGTAAAATATGGTCTAGGCCTGTTGATTTAAACAATTTTAATGTTATATTTAATCATCAGTACCGCAACGAATATGACAATTCATTCAGATATGTGCTTCAGACAAATTACTCTGTCTGAATTAAAACAACATTTTGACAAATATATTTGTAGCATCAGCGCCAGCCCTAACCTGCCTTCCTTATACTGCTATGAAGAGTTGTGCATTTCAGAACCTGAAGTTGAAACTTCAAAGAATGACGATATTTTTAACAATTCTGACGATAGTCTCGAAGATAGAGACTACATTCCTGATTCGTATGAAAGATCTTCTGATAATGAGCACGTAGAGATAAAATACTGCACGCATCAAATAAAAAAAATGAAATTTACAGAAACTGAACATAATATTATAAGTAATAGTAATATAAACCACAGAGTGACAGTATTTGATGAATCAAGTAAAGAAAGTCAGGTTAATTTGAATAAGAGTCAATTGACGCAAAACGCTCATATGATATTTTAATAGAATATATCAGTAACAACCAAATTACACAGGATTACAGAAGTACAAAGGAAATGGATAGCAAAAGACTGACACAAAAGGAAAACACGGCGAAAGAAATAGCGAGCGACGAATCAACTCAGCAGAAAAATAAATAACTAAATATAAATATAGCATCGCAAATGCAAAGTTCACATTTAAAGGCACCAAACAAAACAAAATATTTGGAATATTCCTGTTAATTTCATAGGGACAACAAAAAAAAAGAATTAAACTGTAGGCGCGAAAGTTGCCGCCATGCAAATGCGTTGTTTATGATAAGGGCGGCAGAGTACTGGCCAACGCCATTTCAAATCAAAATTATTTTTGTTTGGCTAAGAATTCTAATTTCAAATTAATTTTATTTTAAAAACATGGATTTTTTTTTCCAAAAGTAGTCATTTGTTTATTGATTAGTGTTACTTTTTCATCGCATTTCAATCTTTTTCGTCATCATGGATACGTTAAAAATTCGAGTAATTATGGAATATGAGTACCGTCGTGGCAGCAACGCGGGACAAGCGGCACATAACATCTTCCTTTCCTCCTCCTCAAAGTGGGGATAAAAAAATTTCATTATACCCGATCGTGTGGGATATCGTTAAACAGATATTTGAAAATTAAAGTCAGGTTTCATACATAACTTTTTTACAAAGTCTACCATTTTAGAGAAATCGGCCCCCAGAGTGGTTTATAAGTTGATCTCCCCCTGGCATTTCTAAATTATAGAAGATAGAAACTTGTAAGTTTCGATACTGATAGATCATGCTCTTTAAGAAAATTATTTTTAGCGAAATTGGATAATAACTTGCGAAGTAATTAAAAGAAAACCTATTGCGCGTTTATAGTTACGGAACCCTCCTTAGACGTCTCCTGATATGATTTTGGCTAGGTTATTTTTTTTAATCTACTAGGGCTCCGAGCAAAGCTCGGTTACCCAGGAACTAAGGTCTTGACAAACACAATGTTCCTTCTGTAAAATAAAATATGTAAAACTATAAACAATTTCTTGTTAATATAACTTTTATTTTTCTAGTTGAACGGCATCTGTATGGCAGAATGTACAAGAACATGTTTTAAAATTATTAAGATCTTTGTAACACTACATACTTGCAATAAACATATTATCGTTATTACAAAATAAACGGCTTAGAATAAAGAATATGTAATAGAAGAAAAAAGTAAAGAACGCTTATTCTAGTTTAGTATTTGCAACATTGAAAAGTCATTGTTCACACAAGAAGTTTCAAAAAGTCAACGACCGCACATTATTATTTTCTTAAATCTGTTAAGTCGTTTAATGTGGACATACTAGTTAGAGATATTTTGTTAATAATTAATTAGAAAAAGATACAAATTGAATAAGAATTTAATTGCGATTTGCGGTTTGCGGTTTAGCAATTTAAATAAATTGTTTTACCAGCTTCTTAGAGCTATAAATTTTCATATTACTCTACGTAAGACGTAACATGGGATCAAGTGCTCTGCTATAAACATTTATTATACAAACATAATTAAGTCAAAACTTTATTTAAAGTACGGTCTAAGTTAAAATAAGAAGGAAGGTAAATGTTAAGACAACTTATGGTTTTAAGTATTTTATTACGTACTTTGTTAGGGAGTTGTTAAATTGTTATAGTCTTAATGCCTTTAGTTTTTATTAGTTGACAAATTACTTATTTGTTTGTTCACAGTTAAAAGGTGTTCTATCGTAAGTTAATAAATATATTTAGAGCCTGTTTCACATTATCAGATAGCTTATTTTCATGTTTTGTCTCTGTCACTCAGAACCCCAATTCTCGTAATTAACTTTCACTTTCATTTTACTTTTATCAAGCAACCAATCTTTCCCCGGATAAATAAAAAAAGAAAAAAAGGAACAAAAATGTGACCGGGATTCGAACCCACCACATTCCGAATTTTCGAACAAAGAAAAAATATACCCATGCATATCTAACTGCGAATCGGATTGACATAATAGAGTCGAATTTATTGACATATTGTTGCGAGACGAAAGAAAAAACATAAATTATGTAGCTTAAAAATGCGCAGTTTCCAGGGATAAAACCAAGCTAGATCGATTTTTCTCCCCCAAAATTTCATGGTACCTAATACTTCAAGTCGTTTTCCAGATTACGATTATATATATACAAGAGTGTCTCGTTTAAAGTATAAGATTAAAAACAAATAGTCTTGATAAGTATTATCATAAACTGATTTTGGAGTTTGAATCAATCTAAACGGGTTTGACGTCGGATTAACGTATAACGCCTGAAATTAATAATCAATCTTAATCTCATTTTAGCTATCTGAGATCAAGATTTCAATACATTTCAACGATCCTAGGATCAACTTCACGTCAATTTACGTCAATTTTTGTTTTAGAATCTAAGATTGTAGTCAATCTAAGATTATAGATACGTTATTAATTTCAGGCGTAAGAGAATACCAATTTGCAGTTTACACATATCGGGATTGGATCGTAACTGTATTATTGCCGGATTTAAAAGTAGGCAGCGACTATTAGGCGATTGTGATTTGTGGTGCCCTTAGTGTTACATCTAATTATTATATTATTATGTTTTGTTTATTCTTTATATTATTTACTTTACTATTCAGTTAATAGCGATTAGTAATAAAACTTCATACGTTATAATATCTTTTCTGTTTTATATGTTTTAAGTACAAAATTATATTTAATTATTTTTAAATAAAAAATGAAAACCTGTTGGAGAAATCTTTTAAGTGAAATTGAACTAATTTGTAGATTCGATCAAGCAGCCATTTTTTCTGCTTTTAGTTATATCTATCTAGGTATATATATAAAAGGTAAAGCTGATTGACTTATGTAACAATACACAGGCCAAAACCCTTAAGGCTAGAAGCTTGAAATTTTGCACACGTATTTCTCATATGACGTAGGCATCTACTCTGGAAGGATTTTTCAAAATTCCACCCCCAAGGGGGTAAAATTGGTGACAAAATTTGGAAGAAACTTTTTATTCCTTCGACATATTTCGTATGAGTTGAGTACGGAAAAAATAATGAGTTACGTATTTCAACGTTTTCTAAAATTCAGCCCCTAGGTAGATAAATTAGGAAATGAAAGTTTAAAACCCAATTTCACGCGGGCGAAGCCGCGGGCAATTAATGCTATTTATTATATTTAAAATTTTAAAAACACATTTAAAAAAAGTTATAAATACAAAAAAGCCTCCGCTATTCTCACTCTGTCGGCAAAACAAACTCAACCGTGATTTTACGTCAGTTTTCTGAAAGGCCGTGGTATTTTCCCAAAAAAGCATTACCGATCTGTGGACTAAATAATCACCAGTGATAATAATGATTAGATACTATTTTATTGAATAATTATTACTATCTATTGTAGTAGTCAGCGGAAAAATTGATGATGATCACAAATATAATTTTGCCAATAGCAAAATTTCAGACATTGATAACGGTGTACAAAACTCTGGTGAGTAATTAGTAACTATGGCATCATAATAATATGTTGGTGTTTCGTGTGTAGATGGTGGTGATGATGATTATTATTACTGTAAGTGGTATGGATGACATATGCTTGCAGTTAACAACGCCGGTATCCCCAAAAATGTATCTACAAGGAATCAGGAGTTCTGTTCAGTACTTTTGGATACCTTGATGTACTTAGCTTAGCTTAGCTTAGCTTTTTGGTAGCATATACTTAGACTTCTTCAGAAAAAGTCGAAATCACTATATGTGCCCACATAAAGGACATCATTCATTTTGGACCAAAAAATGAAAGTGCCGGCCAGAAAAAAAAACTACGATATTCGGATAGAATACACAATTTCTATCATTTTTTACTATGACGTCCAATCTGTGCGCACAACGGTTACGTCGTAATAACATAAAAAATAAAATATTTTTTTATTAATTCTTTGTTGTTAAAAAAAGATTGGAGTGACATTATAATATAAAAAAATATTATATTAAAACTTATTTAGGTACATAATCGCAAAATACTCAAGGTCAAAACCTAGTGGTCAAGATATAAAATCGTATATAATTATTTAATACTATTTAACACATTCATATTTATTCTTTATAATAAAGAATGTTGTCTGTTTAGAGTCAAACATTACAGGTTACTTTCTCTCAAAACTTCAAATGGAATTCCGAGAACTAATGAAAAGGGTTAAGGGACGGCTACCTGGGTGCGTGAGCGCATTGTTATTGGTTGCCGACCGCCCGCCCGCGCTACGCCAGCGGCCAGCCAGTCAGTTATCCATGCAACTTTGGTTACATCGGACGGCTATCGTGACAATAATCTCTTGTTCTTAGAGCGATATAATATCAAGTGTATTTAGCGAAGCTTAATATCTGACATTATGAACGTACAATTGTGTATTTCGTGTCGTGTGCCTATTGGTGATCGCCGAAGTTATAGTTGGACATCCCGTGAATCACAACACATCGAAATCGCACAGTTTGTTATTGAAGATCTACTGGGTCATCAGGTGAGGATTATATTATCGCTATAACGAACGAATATGCCTAAGATATTTACTACGAACAAACATCATAACTCTTATGTACATAATGTTATAACATAAGCCGCATTTGCTGCTGTGTTTTTTAACAAACACAAGTTTTCAAATAAAGAGGGCCCCCCGCCCTCCGCAGACATATTATTTTTTTTATTTAATGATATATTACTAAGCTAATAAACTTTTTTTTTTCAGAATGAACCTACAGATGTTATATGCCGACCTTGTTGGCAAAGGGCCGAGCGGCAATATCTCCGACGTCAACGTGAAGTGCAGGAAAAACCTGACAACGAAGAACCTGATGTTGCAGACGAAGAAGTTGACGCTGTGCCTCATTCTACAGTTTTACCTGGATTTGTACGAACTAGTAATACGGCAAACTCTTGTGTATTTCAACACTGTGTAGACTCAACAAGACACATAATACCAGAAAACATTATTCTACGTGTTCTTTGCCGATACAGTGTATTCATATCAGAAAACAGTCGTGTTTGCAGCGAACACCTCGAGCAAAATGAATGGCATTTACTTGCTATGCAAGACAATTTAATTCAAGATTTTAATTCTGCACAGATAGTTAGTGCGCTAAGGTTGTTAATAAACCACATTAAAACAGAAGTTTTAGATTTTGAGCATTATGAATTGATCAATAACAAAGAGTTCCACGATTGGACTGGTCTTACTGCTGTACAATTCTCTGATTTATTGGCCAACACTCCGAGCTTAAATCAAAGAAGAAACAAATAAACAATTTTAGCAGCTTTACTTGCAAAGATCTGAACTGGAGACTCAAATGCTAGGCTTGCAACGATATTTAAAGCGAGCGAATCCACATTTGCGCGAATGCTTGAGACTGGCCGAGAAGCACTTTTGCGAGACTTTGTTCCAATGCATTTGGGGTTTGACCATATGACTCGGGAAGATGTCACACGTAGGAATCTTCTTATCCCAGAAAGTCTTTTTGGAAATATTGAAAGTCCTCCCGAAGAAAGAAAAGCTATTACAATTGTGGACGGCACATACATCTACATCCAAAAAAGCTCAAACTACTTTTTTCAACGAAAATCTTATAGTAGTCACAAGTTCCGGAACTTAGTAAAACCATTTTTATTTGTCTGCTGCGACGGTCACATAATAGAAGTTTCAGGTCCACACGCTGCTACTTCTTCAGATGCGCAGATAATGCAGAATATTGCTAAAAATGAAAGTGATCATGGCGATGGATTATTCCAATGGTTCTACCAAAGCGGGGACGTATTTATTTTGGACCGTGGGTTCAGAGATGCAGTTCCCATTCTTGAAGGAAATGGTTACACTGTGAAAATGCCGGAGACAAAGCATCCTGGAGCGACGCAACTAACCACGGAACAAGCAAACAAGTCACGCCTTGTTACTATTTGCCGTTGGGTTGTGGAAGTAGTAAATGGCCGATTTAAACGAGATTTCCGCCTGTTGAGAAACGTTCATATTAATATAACATTGCACTATATGTTTGAATATTTTAGAATCGCAGCAGCATTAATAAATGCTTATCACGTGTTGATAGTAGATAATGTCCATGCTTCTGATTTTTTACAAATAATCCGGGAAAGGATAAACATGCCCAATACACTGGCAGATCTTGTCGCCAGACGTAACTTGAACAGAATGAGAGCACAGTTCCAGCCCATGTCTGCAGATATGGCTGAGTTTAATGACTTTCCTACGCTGACCGAAGAAGAATTAATATTATTTAGCCTCGGTATATATCAGCTGAAACAAGCGAGAAGTTACTATGGAGAGCATGTTCAACCAGATGGAGTTTTTAGCATTGAGCTAAGTGGTGGAATTCCTCTAGAGCTTGTAAGGGAATTGGAGGGAGAGGACTTGTGGTTGATTCGAGGGCGAATACAATCCCGACACATCCGATCTAAAACATACTATGTGTATATTGCTCTGGATAGAACAGCAACCGGGCGTCGAGCAATAAAACATTACTATTGCACATGCCATACAGGAATGAGAACCATCGGATGTTGCTCCCATACTATGTGCATAGTCTGGTACATGGGTTATGCTAGACATGACCCTTACCTCAGCCCACCCGCAATAAGTTTAGATGACGTATTTGTAAGACTAGAAAATGTTTAATTGTACGTCATTAACTTATTATTGTTATTAGCCTTTATTCAGAAGAACAATTCATTTATTTTATATACATTACAAAATATTCAAATAAATAATTGATTTTTCCGTTGCGCGGTCTCTGCTTCTGAGTGCCTCTTGGCAATGGCCTCCCCCAACAGCTTCCACTCACATCTCTGACATGCCACTCCACATACACTAGTCCACATTTTGCCAGCCATTTGTACCATTTCATCTTCCCATCTTTTTAGAGATCTGCCCTCTTTTCTTTTAGCCCTTCTGGGATACAAAGATGTTATTATTTTTGTCCATTTGTCTGGCCCTCTCAAAATCAAAACATGTCCGGGCCGGACATGTTTTGATTGTTTGTTGTTTCATTTCAATTTTTTAGTTTTATATGTTACATCAGTTACACGTGTCATTTTTCTCAACTCCTTGTTTTCTATTTTGTCTATCCTTTTCTTTCCAAACATACTCCTCTCCATAGCCTTCGGCCCAACTTCCAGCATACTTGTATGAGCTTTTGTTAGTGCCCAAGTTTGGCACCCTTATGTTAGAATGGGTGGAATCCATGTATTAAATAGTTTTCTTTTGGTGCTCATGTTTATACTTATGCATTTTACTATTTCTTTAAAGGACCAGAATCTTTTCCAGGCATTGCCAATTTTTTTTTTGTATATCTTTGGTTGTTGTATCATATATATTAGTTATAACCACTGATTCTAAGCAGGAATCTTGCGGTTAATATTGTCTATTTCTCCCAGCGCCATCACACCTTGCCAGAGTTGCCAGAGCGTTTTTTTCTTAGTAATGTTGTCATTACCTTGTAATATCGATCAAACAAAACAAATGCTGTTTAGTCTTATTTATATTTCTTCTTCTTATATATAAAAATGCATTTTCAAATGTGTTAGTCGCGCTAAAACTCGAAAACGGCTGAACGGATTGGGCTGATTTTAGTTTTAAAATATTCGTAGAAGTCCAGGGAAGGTTCTAAAGTGACACGAAGTTCACCGGGACAGTTAGTCTTCTTCTTATATATAAAAATGGATTTTCAAATGTGTTAGTCGCGCTAAAACTCGAAAACGGCTGAACTAGTTGGGCTGATTTTAGTCTCAAAATATTCGTAGAAGTCCAGGGAAGGTTTTAAAGTGACACGAAGTTCACCGGGACAGCTAGTACTTGATACATATTTTTTATTTTTATTTTATGACTAAATATTTTTTTCCAATACTATTTATCAACCTTACCACTGTGTTTTACTATCAAGTATTATATCATAACGTAAGATATCCATGCTTTTAATAGTGACACTCCAACCTTTTTATCACAAAAGGATTATTTTTAAATTATTTTATTACGACGTAACCATTGGGCGCACAGATTGGACGTCATAGTAAAAAATGTTAGGAATTGTGTATTCTATTCGAATATATTTTTTTTTCTTTCTGGCCGGCACTTTCATTTTTTGGTCCAAAAATGTATGAAACGTGAATGATGTCCTTTCGAAGAGTTTCCTTAATTCATCATCAGGTCACCACTTTGGTGGCTAAGGGACAAATTTCGAATCATAACCTTTACAACAACAAATTTAATAATATTGTAACTAGGTTCACAAACGGCAAAGTAATGTTCAAAGATATCCGTGTCGGTGCAAAATACTAATGAGAAATACCTATTATATAATCATAATATGATGATGTATGGTGTGATGATGGTGGTGATGATGATGATTACTGTAATTTACGTAGCGGCGTAATATGCTTGCAGATCTTTAAACAACGCCGAAGCCCCAAACATGTAACTATAAGGGGTCAGGAGTTATGTTCAGTACTTTTGGATCCAGGGTATTCCTTGGTGCAAAATCTTACTTTTTGGTAGCATATGCTTCGAATACTTCAGAAAAAGACTTACTTCAGAAATCACCATATATGTCTATATAAATTTCGAGGAGTTCCCTCGATTCCTCATGGATCCCATCATCAGGTCACCACTTTGATGTCAAAGGGACCAATTTGGGGTTACACCCTTTACATCAAAAAAATAATTTTGAAAATCGGTCCACATACGGCGGAGTAATCGTTGAATATAAAAATAATAATAATAATAAAAATACAGCCGAACGTATAACCGCCTCCTTTTTTGGAAGTCGGTTAAAAAGTATTGATTGTTGTTTTACTTATATTAGTAGCTACTAGGTATACTTACGTAGAAGTCTAGACCTTAATAGTATTAAACGAGGTATAAAGTTTAAGCAAACATTTGTATTTACTTCATGAGTAATAAGTTGTGTAATCCTATTTTCACTTTTCCAACTAAGTACGGTGTGTGGGAGACACACTAGGGTGGAGTTTTACGATACACGCGACCTTTACCTAAATTATAACTTTAAAATAATATTTTATTTATTCCATAAAATATGTATCGTATACTTTTCAAGTGTTTATTTATGTATTAAAAAATAACAATAAGACCACATTTTAGGACTATCAATGACAGCTACTTCATATTTAATTCTATTTTATTTTATGTCTAGGGAAATGTAAAAACAAGTTTCCATTTATTTTTGGTTCGTACCTATTAGGACTAAGGAGATCAAAAAGTTTTAGTTTTTTTGAATTTAAATTTAAAAAAAGGTATTATCTAAACTTGTGACAAAACAATAAAATTTTGGGTGTATAAAAACCGAATATTGAATACAAATTTACCAAGTTGGCAAAAGAATGCAAGGAACAAAAAATTCCAAATCTGGCGACTACATAATACCAGAACGTACAAAATTCCCATTTTTAAGTTTTCTCGGTTTCGGGGGGTAGAAATTGGTATATTCATCTTTTTTTTTAATGGCGGATATTTATTTTTCGTAAAATTGATATGGGTATCCTTTCGTAGGTTTCTAGATATGCTGATTATTAAAAAGGCATCCATTTTGAATTTCCAAGATGGTAGACATTAAAAAAAATGGATATAGGTTTCCTTTATATAGGTTTCCTTTATATGGGTTCTTTTATAGGTTTTCCTGCAACCGCAAATTTTCTTCATGATTTCTATAGCTTTATACATCGCTTGTATCCCAAAGTAGGCATTGCCATATTTTTGTTATCATCGCTTCTATATCGGAAATGGATCCTACTTGCATCCTACTAAAAAATAATGAAAATTTCCTCCGCCTTAGTCACCCCGCAACCCCCACATATTTTCTTCATGATGGGAAAAAAAGAAATTTGAAAATCCTGAATGTTCGAACATTTCTAAAGCTTTATACATCGCTCGTATCTCAAAGTAGAGCATTGTCTTTTTTTCTATAATCGCTTAGATTAATCCAAATCCAAAACGGAGAATCTTCATTCTTCGTAAAAATGACATGAGTACTAATTTAGTTATTCAGTACATAACTGGTACCTCGAACTACATAATATACTGTGATAATCATCATCAATCCTAATTACCATTCCCAAACTTTTAAATTAGTACTCATGTCATTTTTACGAAGAATGAAGATTCTCCGTTTTGGAAATTGAAATTAGACAATTTTGTAACAACAACAATATCCAAAAATGCGATGTTCCGTTGCCAATTGAATTTTTAGCAGCTATAAAACCCAATCTGGTTTTATAGCTGCTTACATCGTATAATGGTCACCAACTCGGAAACTAAGTCGCCAACTTATAAATTTCGGTGCCAATTTGGATTAAATTTCGCAACTTTTAATCTGCCGATTTTTGTAATTTTTTGTCATCTGAGTGCTTTCGCCAGTTTAGTAATTTAGTACCCAGCATATTAATTCACTGCCAAATTCAGTAAAACAGTATGCTCATGTGCAGTCGCCAACGTATTTTTTGTTCGCAAGATTAATTATATCCCTTTAAAAAACTACTGGCATTTATTTGTCCCACTGCTACTCATGGCCCCATAAGTCATTAATTATGCATATTTTAAGTGAGTAGATTTTCAAGGTCAAGTCAATCAATATCTTTATATTTTTACAATATCTTACCACGATGTTTGAATGTTTTAAAGATGTTATTCACCATAAATTATTATGTACTAAGTCACAGTAATTTCCATTGAATTTTAGGCGTCTGTCGAGGTGGTAATGTACAACTATGGGCCGTTTGTGTCGTTTTGTGCGTGGCAGATATGGTGTTATCGTGTGGTTGCTCTATAACGACTAGCGAGCGAGTGGAACAACGTAGTCACTATAGGGCAAACGACCACGGTTACTGGCGCGAGGCGGCCGCGTCATCGGCATATGCTTTTACACTCCCTAAACTCTATAGTTTCTAAATTTGTGAGTGACCTAAATAAACCCATACCATACGCAATACTATATCACGCGACGGATTTGTGCCGTATCAAAATGTGAAATGGAAGTGAAAACAACAAATCGCAGCAAAAATCACGACGTGTTTGCCATAGCTCGAAGTGACTTAGTGTTTCAAAGTTTTAAAGTGTTTGTAACTGAGGTATAACACTAAGTATATGGTCTCGGGTACTGTTAAATAAGTTTTAAAATTAGACGTTGTCTAATAAGTTTTTACAGTGTAAAATGTTTGTTGTTTTAAAAAAATTGCGACGTAATTAAAGTTGGATACGAAGGAAATCAACCAAAATGTGTCCCAAGTGGATTTGGCATTTACAAGTGCTCACAACTGGACTGCTCATTATACACCCTTTTCAAGTTACAGGAGGTTTGATTTCAATTATTTCATTAACAATGCAAAAAGTGGTCTTCCTTCATATTTTTTGCACGACTCTGCTAAATCGGTATAGATTTTAAAGCCTTTTCATAAACCAGCTGTTATTAGGGACGAGGGTAATTTAATAATTTATAATAACATTTTATTAATACGTGAAGCAAAAATTTTCAGTAGGCACCCACAGTTTAACGACAATCGCGCGAACGGAGAAGTATGATATTTTATTTTATATAAAAAATCTGCCAGGCTTAGAACCGCCAGACCGGCGGTTTTATATCAAACTTATGGGTGCCTAGCGATCTACAGTGGTCCAATGCTTGTTCGCAATGACCTCCTTTTTCGACGCCGAGATCAGGGCCCCAATTCTCGTAACTCGAATCTTGGTTCTATTGTCAGTCTGTCCCTCTCGCGCGCGCATGATTTGCCGCCTATGCGAATGAGTCAGCGCGATAATCGAACCGAGATTCGAGGGACGAGAATTGGGGCCCTGGCTCTATAATTCTCAAAAACGTTTCGAAACATATTTGTACATCAAAAGTAGGTATAGTCATTAGGGGCACTAAAAATCTATAGAATGACTATCATTATAAAGTTGTAAGATTAGTTATTACTTGTTAACATTTAATGATGATGGAAAAAATACATATAATCGCTTCTTTATGTAACCAAATTACAATCATTTATTTGAAATTCAAAATAGATTCAAGGTCATCGCTTTGTTGCAGATGTTAAACATCGAATTTCATGATAGGTATAGAATGTTAAACAACGTTTACCTAATTTATTAGTGATGTGCCGAGTCGGTTATTTTTGTTAACTTCAAGTTACCAACTTCACAGTGCTCTTTTTAGAGTTTAGAGTGGGCATTTAAAATTCGACTGTACGTATGAAATTATAAGGTTGCTATTAAAGTACAACGACTGAGTATTCGAATACCGTAAGTACTCGAAACCTGTACTCGAGTACTGTGAATCCGAATACAATATTTCGAGTACTCGAGTACGTTAGTACCTGCTAGGTATTCGAGTCAGTCTAAATCGGCACATCTCTATAATTTATTTGACTTTCATTGAAAAAAAATCTAATAATTCTTTTTACACTTTCAACTATTGTTTTTCCATTTAACAATATTATATTATTATACTGTTATCTACGTACAGCAAGACTTAAGTTGCTTATTCTAAGATATTGTTAAAATGTATGTAGGTCGGCAGTCGGCTCCAATGCGATCTATCTCTATTCCCTCAACAGGGTCTTTCTACATTATTATGTCTTTGAAATATATCCTAAGTTCACTTATTAGAGAGACTACACAAATAGATCTCATTCACAATATCAATTAACTACTTACCAAAGCTCATGTAAATGCAACTTAATAACAAAAATTGCATTTACATGCGTCAACTTATTAATCACAGTAATTGTATACACATAAATTATTAATACTGTAGCAAAAAATAGTAGATCTATGAATAATCCCTAATCAATGTGAACGTAAAATAAAAACATGTTTTTATTTTGGCTTAAGTCAGCCATCAATGTAGTTAATACAGTAACAGTTAAATTCAATTGAAATGTGACTCCATTAGTATTTAAAAATAGAATGTTTTAAATATTGAAAAGGCTTTTTTATCTGTACTCAAGAATTCTAGAGACTGAAATTAACAATAAGAATGGGGTGCATTTTGTTTTGGATAACAGTGGCTAACCTGAGATATGCTTTTGTAGAATTAACAAATGTAATTAATTCTGGTATGTAACTGGAAAACTCTTGGCTGATCCTGTGCTAATGCGAACTAATGTCTGAGGAATGATGATACTTACGACAATTGTAACTAATACGCAAAAATGAAACCATGCACCTAAGGGTTAGTTCACACCGCGACGATACTTTAAGACAGCTATTCAAAAGTGAACTTTATTAACTACAAAAAAATATAGACTTTTCATTCATATTAAATAAATCTGAGACATTTCATATGACATCAGTCGTACACTGCACACGCGCTGTGCAATCCGGCATTCGAACTCTTACAATCGAACGTGTATCTTCTTTAGTAATGAATAAAGTTCAATTTCGAATAGCTATCGCAAAAATGCAGCTCCATCGTTTCGTTTCGGGTTAAATTGACCTTAACGACAAGTAAATGTAGAGTTGTTATACTATAGTATTACGAGAATTTGAAAATTTTGACAAAAAAAAAAATCTCAGAAAAACGTTAACTCACTGACAATAGACAATTTTGTGACATTATCATGATTATCAATAAGTTGGGATGACATCTGCCTGTTATATCACGTGTTTCTTATCAGTTCATAACTCCTTTCATTTGGTGTCACTCAGCATGTCACTATTTGTTGGCTTTAAATATTTTAATAGTGATAGGTACTTTAAAAAGATAATATTAAATAAACATTTGATTTAAAGATTTTGTACCCCTTTTTTGTAAGAAAAATATGTAAAAATACACGTATACCCATTTTTTTTATTACCACGGGTAAGAAAAAAAGAGTTCGTTACCGAAGAGGTCATAGATACGTATAGCGTAACCAGAGGCGTCTTTGAGGCGCAAACAATTGTAATCATGAATAACAATGAGTTCATTTTAATGAAGTTAAATTATTTGGTACTCAGTAATACTTACGTCAAAATACTACAAACACTCATATAAAGTTAGTGTTTGTAGCTCGCCACCCAGATTGTTCTAGATTGATTTCTATAAAAATTTGAGTACGTCTATGTTTTCCTGTCTACCAGACTCATCTAACTTAAGAATGGAGTTGACTCAGACGTCTGGACAAGCTTTCCTCTTAATGACTCCGCTACAGCCTCCGACGTGACTCACCGAGCGATGAATCCATATTGCCACAGAAAACTCAGTAATGATTCATTTTTCCGATAATTGATATTGGAAATACTGATTGATCGGATAGTAGGTAGTTAGCAGTAGTTTTTAGTTTCAAAAACGTATTCGTTTCAGGAAAGTGATCAACAGATTTTTTTGATATTATACTACAGATCCGATTTAATCATATTGCGTGAATAAGTGGAAGTAAAAAGTGATTTCATATGTTGTATATATAGCGGCGGACTGTGAAAACTTCGATAGCGCGATGATCGTGGCGCTAATTAGTCCGCTACAATATAAATTGCCTTTTTTTAGGGTAATTACGTATTTAACCCCTAAATTTTCTACCCCCGTCCTTATTAAGACGTTCGTAGGACGAACGGGTTGAAAATCTAGGGGTTAAATACAGAAAGACTCTTTTCTTATTGCACATTAAATAAGTAATATTTACATTGGTAAATTTTTGTGTTCTATAATCCATTGGTTTATTTTTATTTCCGTTTAGATAAAATTGGCTTTGAACAAAGTTGAGTAAACACATAACAAGGCTTACACCATGTTGAATATTTAAAATCTACCAGTTTGTTAACAGCGGCAACGTGTCGTACGAAATAGCACGTTTAAGAAACTATATGCTGTACGATACATAACTGCCTATTCTGTTTTTGCTATTTAAGGCCCGCGTCTCAACGTCTCAAGGCTATTTCTTGGTACATATTGCATTAGATTACAAAAGAAACGTACCTACTATACTTATGTACAATTTGAATTTTTTTGTAGTAAATTTTTCAAAGCGAATGGATCAATTTAGAATGAGTGCTTACAAAGAGTCAAGTAAAAGAATAAAATACAAGATAATATGCATTTATTTTATAACTTTAAATCCATATTATGATTTATGTAGTACTTACCTATAGAATAGAACATATTATCTATGTCTAGGTAGGATACGTTGTCAACACAAATACAAAATTGTGTACTAAATAAGCAAATCTAGGCCACATAAGGTACATCATGACTATAATATTATTATAACACTCGTAGTTAACAAAAATTGATCATACATATTATTATTATTATTATGTACAAGTATTGTAAAGTAGTAAGTAATTTATGAACATCAATTCCATAGTAAATTTTCGTTTTCTTTGGTTATTTTTCACATTATACGTAACGAATAACAATGCTTTAAGTGATGGCGCAGTAAGTAAAAGAGCTTATTACGAGGCGCTCGTTTGTTAAAATCTATTTTTAAAATACAATTCTCGGTCACAGTGTTTGTCATAGAACTCTCCCGAAACGGCTTGACCGATTTTTATGAAATTTTGCAGGTGTATCCGGTGAGTATGAGGATTATAGATTGTAAGCTATTTCTAACCCCTAAGTTATAAGGGTGAACCACCCTAAATTTATTTTTTGTTAACATATTTTTTTATTTTTTAACTATTTATATTATTTGGCATTAAAATACCTATAACTTCATCACCCTCTCACTCTCCCAAAACCAACCCACACTGCTTAATAGCGATATTAGTACTATAATAATATTCAACCCTCACCACTGAGGGTTGAAGTATACTAATATACTAGTTGAAGTATACGATAACTCTTTGACACATCATATGTAGGTGATAATTGTACACTTCATAAACTTACTTAGGTTTGGCCGAAAAGTTTTACGTCTGATAAATTGAAAATATATTAGATAAATTGAAATGTAGTATAATATAATGTCGTTTGTAGGTGTAGGTAGTAGGTGTAGTTGTTGATGTAGAAACTGTAGGTACCTTGTTGTAAGTAGTGTAGTGTGTAATACAGTTTTTTATTTATTCCATGTCTGTTGGGTATAGCCAGTATATACATTTTATAACATATATACCTCTTGGTTCGTAGATTCTTCCTCTATAATAATAGGTATTTACCTATGAAATTGCCGTTTGCAGTACTGGCCATTTCAAATCAAAATAATTTTTGTTTGGCTAAGAATTCTAATTTCAAATTAATTTTATTTTAAAAACATGGAATTCTATTTCCAAAAGTAGTCATTTGTTTATTGATTAGTGTTACATTTTCATCGCATTTCAATCTTTTTCGTCATCATGGATACGTTAAAAATTCGAGTAACTATGGAATATGAGTAGGTACCGCGTGGCAGCAACGCGGCACATGCGGCACGCAACATCAACAACGTTTACGGAGCTAACACTACAAACCAACGCACCACCTGTTATTGGTTTACTCGCTTCCGTTCTGGAAATTTAGACCTGAAAAATGAACCTCGCGGTCGTCCGAAGACTTTGGTCGACAATGACGAATTAAAGGCGATTGTGGAAGCTGATGATACACAATCTACGGCTGAATTAAGGCTAAAGTACTAGTAGAACTAAATAAATAAGGCTAAAGCAGCTATCGACGTTAGCGTCAAAACAATATTGGTCCATTTGCGTCAAATTGGCAAGGTAAAAAAGCTTGACAAATAGGTGCTCCACGAACTCAATGATCGCCAGCGCGAAGTACGCGTCGAGACGTGCCTTGCACTGTTCAACAGACACTCAAATGAAGGAATTTTGAATAGCATTGTTACCTGCGATAAAAAATGGATTCTGTTTGATAATCGCAAGCGCTCAGCAAGTTGGTTGGATCCTGGTTCAGCACCTAAACAATGCCCTAAACGAAAACTTACCCCTAGAAAAGTGATGGTCACTGTTTGGTGGTCTAGCGCCGGTGTGATTCATCACAGCTTCTTACCAAACGGGGTGAGCATTACTGCAGATGTGTACTGTGAAGAACTGAACATAATGATGGAGAAGCTGGCACATCTCCAACCAGCATTGGTCAATCGCTCGTCTCCGCTGCTCCTGCACGACAACGCGCGACCTCATACTGCACAGCAGACGGTCTCCAAGTTGCAAGAACTGGGGTTAGAAGCTCTCCGTCATCCGCCCTACTCACCAGACCTTGCGCCTACAGACTACTACTTTGTCCAGAATTTGGATAACTTCTTGGTGGGAAAAAAATTCAATACCCGAGAGGCAGTACAAAATGCCTTTGAAGAATTTGTTGCCTCCCGTCCAGCTGATTTCTTTAAGAAGGGCATCAATAAACTGCCACTGCGTTGGGAAAGATGCATTGATTGCATGGGTGATTACTTCGATTAATACAAATAAAAATACATGAAAAAATTTCGTTTCAATTTTTTCATACAAAACGGCAATTTCATAGGTAAAGACCTAATATTAAGCTTATTTTTAGTTCGATTGAATTAAAAAAAAATAATTACCGTACCTACTCGCATGAAGAATTGAGAGGGATAGAGTAGGTATTTGTCAAAAATATACCCAACATTGAAAATCTTCTATATATATAATAGGCTGATTGACTGATGTATCAACGCACAGGCCAAACTATTAAGGCTAGAATTTTGAAATTTTGCACACGTATTTATCATATAACGTTGCCTACGTTGCCTCCACTAAGGAAGGATTTTTCGAAATTCAACCCCTAAGGGGGTAAAATAGAGGGTAAAAGTTTGTATGAAACTTTTTATTCCTTGGACATATTTACATGATATTTCGTATGAATTGAGTACGAAAAAATAATGAGTTACGTATTTCAGCGTTTCCTAAAATTTAACCCGTAGGAGGAATTAAAGTTTTAAATTATTATAAAGATAGCGTTTAAAAAACCAATTTCACGCGAGCGAAGCCGTGGGAAAATAATGCTAGTATAAAATATCACCTTAATTTCCAACAATAATTATAAATAATTTGCCTCGGCGTTGATGTTTTTGAAATGTAAAAGGAAATATCTTATTTTAGACTAATTCAATGTCCAGGATGTAACATCATGATATCATAAAAGTGATAAAAGGAACATCCTGTCTAGTAACGTCGATGTACTTTAGTTACTTAATAAACTATGCTAAGTCTTGTATATAATTGTATAATTTCAAACAATTTACTTTTCCTCACTTTAAACAGCTTTAATTTAATTATTATTGATGATAATATAATATACTATAACTAATAATAGTAATAAATTAATTGCAATCAATAATGATATCGGAGTTAATAATATCAATCAATTAGCGACACTCTGGGTGTCACCAAAACTTAATATTTGGCTACTTCGATAATTGGACTAGATAAATTGATACCGAAGTTCGTTTACCATCCGACTGATAGGATTAATTTTGGGAAAGCGGACCACTCCCGTGTCACACCCAAGTGCAAACTAATTAATGTCGATACGTACAGAGCCCACGCTTCGGGTACCCCAGCTCGTGTTACCCATCAATTGGGGAGGTTGCGTAAGAATCCTTAGTATACCCCGTATCCCCTAATTATGTGAGGTGAAATTCTAACCCTTACCAAGGTTGACGATATCTCCCATGATTAACCTGCCTGCCTGAATACCTGCTATCGATGACGGCACAGGTAGGATGATAAATTAGCTAGGGAAACTTTCCACGAACACATTGTCTTTTCAATTTGCAAGAGGTGTGGTTACATCACGTATACGGTTCATTACTTTAAATAAAAATTCCTTTAGTAATAGCTCAATAGCTAACATTAGTAAATAGTAAATAATATTTTTTTTTTCCATTTTTTAGAATCCAAAAGTTTTTTTTATTTAATAGGACTTCTTATAATTAGTTTTCCAATTGATTTAAGAACAATATTATGTTGAACTAGATGTTGCCCACGACTTCGTGCGCGCAAAAGGAAATCCCGCTAGCACCGTACATTTTACCGTTATAAAAAGTAACCCTTTGAAAAGTATGTCCTTTCTCGTGGTCTACTCTATGTCCGTGTTAAATTCATCTAAATCGGTCCAGTAGTTTCGAAGCCTGTTCAATTTGAACAAACAAACAATAAAGTCTTTCCTCTTTATATTGTAGATTACTTATATATCACCGGAGAATATTCCTGCAGAAGCGATTCGGGATATAGGTACACTGACATGAAAAACTAATAACAATTAAAGTCTACATCAAAATTGTTTTTTACGTAAGTACACAAGATTTATAATGTTGTGATTATTCAAAATCAACTACTCTGTCTTTGCTTCTACATTAGATAACCTGTTTTTGTGAGGTTAATGACCTCAGCGCCTTAGAGAGCGCAATGTACATTTATAATAATGTATTTTTTTCAAAATCTTCTATTATTTTTCTGCCTAAATGATCAAAAAATTTATGATCTACTTATGCAGTAGATCATAAATTATGCCTAAAATATTCGTATCTGATTTTGAACAACCTTTCATATAACTAATAAAACATTTAAAGTTAGCTCGTATTGTTGTTGACTTAGCCATATTTAGGTTTGTATGGGATGGCGCGATATACTTATTTTACACTCCTATGATACAATGATTTTAAATATTTTGTGAAAACCCGTTTAATACTATTAAAAATTTACTAGCTTTTGCTTACAGCTTAGCCCGCGTGGGAGAATGTTCGTGGCAAAAAACTTCTTTAGCAAATATACCTGCAATATAGTAATAGCACAGAGTAAAAATATATACTTAGTAATAAATTTTCAGACGTACTTTTTAATTTTAAGATATCTCCTAGATAAGCACAATTAAATTGTATCCGTCTAAATAGATTCTGAAAATACCACATTATTTCTGATCTTTTTTTAAACTTGGAATGGGTATAGTTACCTATTCTTAAAAGATAGACATGTCTATGCCATCACGAACTTTGTTGTATATATTTTAGACCTATATAAGGCAAACAATCCCACCATACATTGTTTTGTTATTTATCTCCAACGGATTAGGTTAGGCAGCGTTTTCGATAAACGTTCCCAGACGGCTTTATTTATTCCGACACCTTCAACAATTATCGTCTTAAATCAAACAATTTCCACAAAACCTTAACAAATTACTATCGACCTATACCTTCCTAAGGAACCACTCTGTCGGTAACTGTAAACGGCATGAAAATCCTTTCAGTAGTTTTTGAGATTATCGCGAACATACAGACAGACATACTCGGTGAGGTACTTAAGTATCCTATGTCTGTCTCCTGGTTTTAAGCTACCTCTCCACCAATTTTCAGCCAAATCGGTTCAGCCGTTCTTGAGTTATAAATAGTGTAACTAACGTCTTTCTTTTATATATATATAGATAACTAATCTATTTCTGCTACGTAAAGCTGTCTAGACATTTAATTTTAATTGTCATAGAAATTGTAAGTGTAAAAGTATAATATTATGTTTTTCCGTTTTTTAAATCAATTTTGACATTATTTTAGTAAGAAATCTACAGTTTTTACTATGTATTGTAATTATGTTACATTTAGATATATAAATATACATAAGATGGATAAGTAGCTAAAGACGCTTTAACTCAGATATAAGAAACATTATTTTATAAATTAGGATAAATAATTGTTATAAATTATAAAGTTATAAAAAAAAAGTTATAAAATACGGCAATGTCAGCTACTAACGTACTAGTATTGGAAATAGTGAGGAGAATAATCCTGAAAATGATAATTCTACACTAGACAAGCGATAAAACATAAAATCTTAGTAAAACATCAGATATTTTGTAAATATTGTAAAATTATAAAATTAAAGTACCTACCTAATTATTTTAAAATAAATAGGTATAAATAAAATTTTTGATTTTCGTCATATTTTGTACGTACCTACTCGTTCGGTACAAATATTATTTTTTCATACTAGTCTTATTTTTTAAATAAGTTAATGAAAAAATTATTGTTTTCGTATTCAGCAACACCATAATAGCATAAAAATGTAGCTTTAAATCAAAAGGCACACATTTTTTTGTAGAACATATAGTATATAATTATTTTGCCTAATATATTTTTATGAACGCATACTATATAATTTTCAGATGAACAACTCCATGAAGGTCCGTTTATCATTCCCTCAACGAGTGAAATCATATTAAAGAAAGGACAAAACTTTACAATATACTGTCAGGCAAACGCCCCTATAGTAATAAAACAACAAGAAATCCCGGAAGAGAGCACAGACACATTTGAAATGGTCCTTAGAAACTTAACAAGTACAGATTTAGATTATAGATATAAAGCCGCACTCGATTTGTTTAATGTAGACCAGTTTTCCGTCGGTTATTACGCCTGCTTCGACGAGGCGGTGGACGAAAACAAAATCCTTAACAATTTAATGGACGAACCTCAAAATAATGAGCATGCGGCGTACATATACATTTACGTGAATGGTGAGAAATAATTTTCATAAAAGCTAAAAGCGGGATTTTATTCCTATGACATTTTAATATGGTGCCTATTTCAATTTTAGAAACCGGTAACTTGTTTGCACCTATGCAAGAGGTAATTAAATTGAGAAGCGGCTCAGATGTCATAATCGAATGTAGACCAACGACACCCGATGTTAATGTTACTTTAATAGGGGTATGTATGCTGAAGCTGCTGAAATTCCATTGTATAAGAGTTCATCAACATAGTCACTAAAGAGTAGTGTCCGACCGAAACTGGTGTTACGACCGAAACCGAAATCGAAAACTAATTTCGGCAACGGCCTCAGTTTCGGCCGAAACCCGGGTGGAATCCATGATCCATCCCGATACAAAATTAACTATAAAACTTGTTTCTTACGAAATAGCACTATATTTAGTATTGTTTATTGTAAAATAACTATATTATAATATAATATAATGTATCTGAAATCCTTTACGCGTGGCATACCTCATTCACAAAATGTGTAACTTACGTTATGCCTACATCAAACCGCGAAGAAGTGTTGCTTAACACGAGCGTTAGCCTTATTAATCATGTACTAGGCTTTCCCACAGTTAAGAGATAATAGTATATAGTAAAAGTATCATTAACGTATGACAGTTAAATGTGGTCAAACAACATTCTTATCTATGTAAAAAAAAAAAATTTTTGGCTTTACGCAAGTTACGCTATTTAAGATTTAGGCTAACAGTGAATTAGTTCTTAATCGAATTAGACAAAACACGAGATAGGCAAACAGCTCGTAAGCCTAATAGCGCCACAGATTAATAACTGGTTACTACGTAACAGATACATCACTCCCACACAAAAGCGAAAATACCTACGCTAAATTAGCCTACAAAATCTTAATAATAATATCTGCTTTTCGCAGCGTGAAAAAATGTACCATAAATACGCGCACAAGGAGTCGAGATTGTGTTGCCGGCCGTGCGACTGACGTTATACGTGAGTCAAGCCCACAATCGGACGAATGCACCAGGGTTGTACCTATGAGGATTATTGTAATTTATTTGTCAATCAAATATGTTATAAAGTGATTAAATACATTTTAAACCTTCATTGAATTCTCGATTATTAAACTTTGCAGTTGAAAATATTCTAAATCGAGTAAATAATTTTTATATGTATATTATAATAATAAAGAAAACAGGAAAGCGGAGGAAAATCAATAAATTCTTAAATAAATATGTACTTATTGCAATTTTTAATTTTGCAATACATATTTAAGAACGATCTTTCAAATTTTTCTGGCTGGAGCCTATTTCCTACAAAAAAAACTACTGAGAACTAAATGCCTACTACTAAAGAGGCTGGAGAGGATACACTGCAGCCATCCACTGCTGGCATTTCGACACATAAGCGAAGCTATTTGAAAATGACGTTTAGGTAAAACGCGAGTTAGTGGTTCCGTAAATTAGGTATACCAACCGTAAAGGTCTAATGCTCAAATACTTTTACTATTCAATTTTAATATTTATTTAAATAAAAATAACTACACTGACTTTTTTACGAAAATGTTTACCTTATCTGAAGTAAATGCAACAGAACTGAAGAAATCATGTCCTGTAACAAAATGTCATCGTCGCTTAGGTGGAATTAGATGGATTCCAAAGCGCGAACTTGACCGATCCCAGCGCAATAACTCCGGAATGAGGTTTTAAAACCGAAACCGGAACCGAACATTCGGTCGGACACTACTGAAGAGTTACTAAGATTGTTGAATAACATAGCTTTTTGAACAGCCGTTGATTACCCGATTCAACTGTATAAAATTGCTAGTAACGCATGATTTTGTATTTTATATAAGTATTTATCGATTTATGTGAGGCGCAATAAAAATTCTTATAGAGGCCTGATAACAAACGGAAATTTCGCTCCTGCCTCACATCCATTTACAAAACTAACGCTTGGCGCTACAATAAAAGGCATGATTAACCCACAAATGATTGCTTCAAATAAATTCATATCTGCATTCTTAATGTTCAGGAATTTCCAGACAGTCCGTATAGTTATAGCCCCAAAATCGGGTTCATCTTCGATACCGACTGGTTGGTCAGTCAGATAACCTTGTTAAGTTGTGGCTTTGACAGAGGAAACGAGACAATAGACAAAGATGTTTTTGTTAATAAATGTAGGTCGATATGTGTATTTTATGTTACTACGAACTTCCTATATTTACCAATTATATTATTTTACTTAAAATATAACTGTATTCTAACGTTAATCGAAAAATTAAAAACATTCACTTGATTGGTAAATATAGTTTGACATGTTTTTCAATTTTATAACTTCTACATAATATTTGATTTGGTATATGCTTAAATTGAAAAACACGAATACCTATTTCATAGTACTAAAACAAATCATTTATTTCGTAATATACGCAGAGTAACAAGGCACCAGTTAATAAAAAGTACACAAGTATAAAAATGTACTCTCCAAAGATTGGATTTTTAGTGAAAACTGTTAGGCAAAAAAATGGAAATCTTGGATGCATTGCACGGCGTGGAAACGAAAAGTATACGAAATATTTGCGTAGTAAGTAACGAAAGTGGATGTCAGTTATCGAGGTAGCGTGGTGTGATGGTTTCATCAGTTTTAGATTAGAATTAATATTCTTCTGTTTCTAGCTTTTTTGCTTGTTCTTCTTTTCTTTATGTTTGGTGTGTTGCTCTGCGTTACTTTGTGCACATTGTAAGTGTCATAACTACTAAGTACCTACTACTAAACACACTAACATTTTAATATTGTTTTTATGTGGTTTTAATTATTTTTATTGGTTGTTTATGAATGCTTTTTTTTATTTTTTTTCTTCAAAGTTTATATAAAATTCCGTTACGCACTGGTGTGAGCAATATTATATTTAATGGAGAGTGCACTAAATAAAAACATAATATTACGTACCTATTTATTTTGCTAACGTTGTTAGAACAATAATTCATGTCAGGACTAGGGAAGGTTTATTAAATATTTTAATAAATAAATTCCATTAATTTATAATTTGCTTTACGTTTAAAATATATTAACTCTAATTTGGTGTAATTTGTAATGTCAAAGTGTTATGAAGCACCAGTGCGCCTTGGATCACTAAAGAATTTTAAATGATGAGTTTCCCTTTTTTATCTGAATTTGCATTCTACCTAATTAATTTTTAGTTTAAGTTTATTTTTAATAAAACGAAATGCTGATATACTTACGTAATTATTAAAAAAAAAAACAGAATTTCATCTGTTTTATAAAATATATCAGTGTTTTTTATAATATGCTCAACTGTGATATCTTAAAATGAAAATAAATTTCAACTAAAATATTATGAAATCAATATTATTTATATATTGTGTAAAATATATATTATTTTACACAATATATAAATAGTAATTTTGGTAATTACTATATATATACAATAAGAGTAGATATTATATTACAAAATACTGCATGTACTACTTGCTCCACCTACATTTTGTAATTGACAGTAAAGGAGGTTGGAAAGTCACCATGCACTTACCGCCTCAGTTCTTAAAACAAGCGTTCATGGTTAATTTGAAGTTTATATAAAAGTCGGGGATAAAAAGATTTTTTAAATAAAATATATATCCAACTCATATATAAATCCAACCTATACAATCCAACTTATAGATATAAAAATCTGTAAAATTGTCCTAGTCAATATATAAACAAAACGTCGAACTGTAGACAGAGTTTCGCACGTGCCATACAAAATCAACATAGAAACCTATGTCTACCCCTAAATATCGAATGTTAAGATACATTTTAACTACGCATATAAGCAGTTAGTAGACGTATAAGATGTACATAGCATTTAGTAGGTATAACATTACTGTAGAGTGTACACACCCTTACCCTTACCTTACCCTCCGACCAGTAATACAACGTAGTAGTACCTCAAAAATATAATATACTTGTACACAACAAAATTAATTACCATGGACCTTATATTTTTTGTTCTTTTTCTTTACTCAAGACATTTATAAATTTTGCTACAATTAATTTATAATAATATATAATCGTTGACGTGGTCCATCCTGGTTTTGGTAAACTAAAATTAAGGTCGCTGGTCACCTTCGCTCCCTTACCTTTTTAGTAATTTGAATATTAATTGTATTGCGGGTTTTTAATGGAGGCCATAAAACAAGAAAAACCGGCGAGCCTTACAGTAGTCTCATATTATGATGTGTAACATTTTATGAAAATATTTCAAAAAACACAATCCTTAAGTACGATTTTCTAATATGATTAAAACAATTCGGAAACTTTTCTATTAAGCAGTGACAGAAATCAAACTCGATATTTAAAGAGCTAAAACTGAAATATTTTTTCGAATCTGACTGCCAACTCTACCATCTATTTTAATTTTATCTTCCGTCCCGTTTAACAAAATCACTCCCTCAAATTGCAAGAAAGCGAGAGGAAAGATGCTACACATCAAAAACTTAATAGGTATTATTTATTTATTTACACTTAATGCGCAAAAACAGGTACATAGGGGGACTTAACGCCATATTAGGCACCTGTAATATAGTATACATGTTTTAATCGTGCAGTATTCCTGTAATGTAACTATTTACTTTCAATAGTTGTAATAATATCAACATGTCTATAAGGTACGATTATCCAAATATGTGTACATCATATTAAAATTTATATTCTAGATACTAATGATCAGGCACCTGAACCAACCATTGACAGCAGTTCGACATCGTTCGTGGAAGGTGAAACATTTTCACTAAACTGTACAGTTCCCTACACGGACAACTCTGCCATTGCGTTAGAGTGGAAACTACCATCGTCAGTTTCAGAGGTGATTTTCCTTTTGCATGCATACATAATCCATGCACACACGGTCATTCTCATGTGCATATCCAAATACGTGGGAGAGCCATGCTTCGGCACGAAATGGCCGGTTAAAATAAATGCCGGCGTGAAATAACGCTTGCGTTGTGTTTTGCCGAGTAAATGAGGTTACCAGAGGGCCAAGGGGGGTTGAGGATTTTAAGGACCGGGAACTCAAGTACGCAACACCCGAGGAGTTACGATTGTAACTTCTCTGGTGTTGCGTGTGTAATGGTTTACCATCAGGCGATCTGTTTGCTCCTTTCCTGGTTCATTTCGTAAAAAAAGTCGGAGTCCACCCAGCCTAATTAGGGCAGGCAGATACCACCGAACCACCGACCACCACAAAGCAAATCTGTTGATGAACAGATACCAGCTATCAGGGTCCCAATTCTCGTACCTCAAATCTCGGTTCGAGTTTCGAGGTACGAGAATTGGGACCCTGTTCAATAGAAATAATAGAAGAATTGCGAGTCGTACGACTAGAGATGTGCATGTCATTCACATGTTGCGAAGTCACTTGGATCCATGAAGGATTATCCTTACCTTACTCGAGAGACGTCTTGCTGTCGAGGCATCGTCTATGTATTATTCGAGAATTTGATTTCGAAAGCATCACAAGTGGTAGGGGTGTGACGACTGATGTGTTATTCTGCCCACTTGCTGGCTTATTCTGCCTCACTACATTAATGGGTCGTAGTGAGGGGGAGCAGTTTAGTACGTGCAGTTAGTGTACTTCTAGGAACATCTTCACTATATTATTGAGTCGTAGTGAGGCGGAGCATTTAGTACGTACAGTTAGTCTACTGACTACTAGAAACAAAATAAGACCTCTGCCTACCCCTATGGAGCTCGGTGGTCTCTGCCTACCCCTATTGGGAAATAAGCGTGAGCATCTTTATTTATTACAAGGTTTGTTTGTGTAACAAGACGAACAAACGAACCTTTTGTTTGTGTACCCAAAAGTCTTGTTTTATAATAAGTTAAAAATGATGAGTACAATTAATTATTATTATTGAACTATTTTGAAATTTGTATAATTATTATTTAACAGGAGCGTGTTATTATTGAAACAAACGAACATAACATAACATCTGTTGGAACCCTATACAATAACATAATTATTATAAATGCAACCGAAAAAGACCAAGGGAAATACATATGCGTGTGTACAAGCAGAGCGAATTCAAGCAAAAAATTTATTCAAAAGAAATACATAGGTAAGCATTCTTCAAGTTTATTTATTTTCCTTTGAATACTGTTTCATTATTATATTTTTCGTCAATGACTTCTTACGTAAGTACGTACTGTAATTGATTTATTTTTCGTACTGGTGGTGCGGCCCTTGACCAGCACAATAATGTCAGCCTACAACAGCTGATGTTATTTCTTGTAGGTTACTTAAAATATTATGAAAATGTGTGTTTTCTATTTACTTTACAAATTAAGGTGCGTAGGTAGTGTCCTTTGGCTAAGTTAGTAAGTGACTACTCTACAACCATTCGGCACGTCACTAAGAATCCTCGTTCCGTTTTCACAAAATTATTTCTCTAAGTACTTACTATTAAGAATACTGTATAACTACAGCTAATCTAAGACGTTCATTAAGAGCATTTTGGTGAATATTAATTAATAGAAGTTAAACAAGACATTATCAACCAATTTAATTATTATTAGTTCATTGCTACAACTGCCTCTTTGAACTGCTGTTATGGAATTTGCAAAATGCCTTAATTTTTTACTCGACTCGTCAGAAGGAGCAGAAGGAGGGTTATGTTTTTTCAGTGTACTTTGGCACGCACTAGACCCTAAACGGCTTGCTTGAGCCTGAGAGGTACCATTAGATAGCTGTCGTGAAAGTGATACTGGGTACATCAAAAATAATTTGAAGTCGGCTTTCTTGTTTCTTTTAACTAACGCTATGATATTTGTAAGAATACTACTAATAATATAGTTTTTGGGTTATTTATATAGCAACTCCTTTTTTAATATCATTATTGAATATTTTTATCTTTGCAGAATTGTAATTTAAATATTATGTCATTGGTATTAACAAATATTGTAAAAACTGTTTTAGGAAAAACTGGTTTCATGGATTTAAAACTCTCTCGTACTTCACCAGAAGAAACAAGACAGGAATCTTTATCATTTAAAATCTTCGTAAAAGCGTATCCATGGCCAACATTTCAAGCGTAAGTGATATTTAAAAACCTTGTGCCTACCTGCCAGCATGATTTCTAGGCACATCAATATATAATATTATTTTATAAGCTATTTAACATACAAAGGACCAACAGAATATACGGTTTCTTTTTTAGTTACAAAGATGGTAACTATTTGACTAAAGGGAAGGATTATAATATCAGTACGTTTGAAAAGATACAAACTATCTATTTTAAAATCGATCCCATAGGCGTAAATGACACAGGAAACTATACACTGGTTGCGGAAAATAAATATGCGACGAAAAGCGTTTCGCTGGATTTGCGTGTAAAAGGTAGGTGAATTTTGGTGTTTTAAACAAAGATTTCAAAACTCTTTTAAATGCTATACAATCGACAAACGCCAGTCTTAAGGTGGACATGCCATAAAGTAGAAAATATATACTCAACTACATAGAAACAGCTTTTACAGAGCGATGCAAATCGATCCAAATTTGAAAATTTTTACTTCCCCTTCAACAGCCCACAATTTTTCCATGATCGACTTAAAAAACGGAGGCGGTTATTAAACAGACAATGCATATTGGAGATGTGAAGACTTAAAACAAAATATCTTTTGTTTATAGACAAAACTGGCTACTGCTTACTACCAAAAATTTAAATTTAATTTACTGTGATGTGGGTTAAAACTTTTCGTTTATGTATAACTTGTCTATGTCAAACATGTCTGTCTTATAACTGTTGTGAGTCTGTTGCATCGAATCTATTATGTAAATGCAGAAGCATATTGCTAAAAAGCGTTTCAAAAGTCCCTCTTATCTAGAGACTCCATTTTCAGCTGCCCCAAAAGTAAACACAGGGTCGGATAGAGTTCGAGTGACGATTGGCACGCAAAAGTCGCTGCTATGCTCTGTGGTAGCATATCCACCGCCAAACATAACGTGGACTTTTCATAATGGCACGGAGGAACATTATGAAAATATACTAGATAAGGCAAGTGTTTAATACTTTAATTTTATTTGGTGCTCATAGGAATTAAGAACTAAGTATCATATTGACTTAGGTCCTAAGGACTAGTTGCCTTACATATCTGCAGCAATTTTTCCCCGAGCTAGTAGGCATATACTATTACTAGTACTGCTTAATTATATATATATATATATATATATATATATATATATATATATATATATATATATATATATATATATATATATATATATATATATATATATATATAGTATTAATCAATTTTAACAGTGACATTCTGAATGTTTTGTTCTAGCTTTCTGAAAGACGTCAGCTATCTTTAATTCAATCTGAATCAGTACTAGAACCGTATGCGATTACACCAGGAAATTTCACATGCAACGCAAGCAACGAAATAGGCACAGCGAATTCTTCAATTAAATTTATAGTAGACGAAGTATCTGGAGGCTTTGGAGTTAAAAACGATGTACCAAAATCATATTCTGAGGGGCTGGATGTCGCCATAAACTGTTATGCTTCAAAAACCGATTACGTTAGCGTAACGTGGCTTAGAAACGATATTCCTCTCGAAAATGGTAAGATTACTAGGTACATTTGATATAAAACCGCTGGTCTGGCAGTTCTAAGCTTGGCAGATTTTTTTATTGACCAACATGTGTGAAGATTTTTTGACTAAAAAAAGGTCATAAGGAACAAGAAAACTGTTTTGATACGCGGCTGCGCGCCAACTAGAAACCGATAAAAATGCAAGTCGGGCAGTCCCACACTTGACCAGTTTCCAGTCAGACCGCCCTGAACGTGTAGGAAATTTCAGTAAAAAAAGGTCATAGGGGAACAAGGTCAAGTTATACGAGTATATCAGCTCAAACCTGCCCACAACTCAGCCAAACCGAGATAAAGTTACCTCCTGTGATGCTTACTAATAGGTAAATAACGAGGAATTTGCACTTAAAGAAGCGTAATTTTGATAGATATGTATGTCTTCTTACCGAATTTAAAATTTGCTACTTCATAATTATTATCGCTACCACTTGATCAGCCATCTTGAAAATATGGCGATGGCTTTCAATATTTTGGCTCTTTGCAGACATACTTTACGATAAAAATATGTTCTACAAATATGAACTAGATACAATTTTCTACAATTTATTTTATGAAAATTTTTGTGTCAAATAGTTAGTGACAGTTTTAGCGCTGCCGAGAGAGAAAATTTATTAAGGTTGTTGATATGTTTTTATTTAACTATATTCTAATTCTTAAGCGCTTTTAGATGATGCCCATATCGAGAAGTTTGTAAATAAACATAAAGAACATTTTCAATTCACAATATACATACAGATATTAGTACATATACTTTTAACCAAAAGTAGCTACTTTTAACCAAAAATTGGTACTAAAATTTGGTATATTCAATATGATTGTGAATTTCAATCACATCCGAATCAAAGAAAAATTCCCTATCCCTCTGCAGCGCTAAAACTATCAATTTGACATAAAACTGCTCATATAATAAATTATAGAAAATTGTATTTAGTTCAACTTTGTAAAACATACTTTTATCGTAAAATGTGTCACTAAAGAGATATTGGCAAAACATTGAAAGATATCGCCATTTTTTAATGATGGTGGAACGAGTGGTAGCAGCATGAGGTGGCAAATTTTAAATTCGTACAAATCTATTAAAATCACGCTTCATTAAGTGCAAATTACTCATTATTTACCTATTAGTAAGCATCACAAGAGATAGCTTTATCCCGCTCTGGCTGAGTTTTGGGCAGGATTAAGCATGCCAGACCGACGGTTTTCGAAAGAGGATTAGGAGACGAACAGATTGACGTATAACTTGACCTTGTTCCCTATGACCTTCTTTTACTGAAAATTCTTACACGTTCAGGGCGGTCTGGCTGGAAACTAGTCAAGAGTAGGAATGCCAGACTTGCATTTTTATCGGTTTATATATGGCGCACAGCCGTGTATCACAGCAGTTTTCTTGTTTGTTATGACCTTTTTTTACTCAAGAAATTTTCACAAATTTTGGTCCATAAACATAATTTACCAGACCTACGGTTTTATATCAAACTTTTGGGCCCCGAGCGATCTACAGTGGTCCTATGCTTGTTCGCGATGACCACCTTTTTCGATCCGAGCTCTAGCTCTAGTATTGTTTCACAGTGAGAATAGAGGAGAACTCGATGTCATATATAGCGCACTTAAAGCTACATAATATATCTTTGGAAGACGCAGGAAACTACACATGCGAAGGCCGGGATAAGGAGGATTTCACCGATAACTACACAATGTCAATCACTGTCGTCGGTAAGAAAGAGTAATAGAATTTTCAATTTGTGACAATAGATAAATAAAAGGTTATACCTATATAACCCTTTGTATAACCCTTTTTATTTATTTATTTTATTGCTTAATGTTAGGATGTCTTCTAAACAAAAGTAGTTATTCAGAGAGCGTTATCGATATTCAATTCTCGTTCCAAAAATATCTATTTTTCAAAATTTAATAATTATATATTACCTATAGGTAATATATAATTATTAAATTTAAATTATTAAATTATTAAATTTTATAATCGGCCAAAATTTAAGGTTGTCATATATGACAACCTTAAATTTTGGCCGATTATAAAATAATTAAATTCGGTTCATAGCCGCACGGCCGCACTGCTAGGCGGGCGCGTAACCATCAAAGCTTGTGTGACGTACTTTAGTACAAGGCCTGAGGGTTCAGTGTTTAATATGTTTACATAAAAAATATTATCAAATCCTAATACAGTGTAACACATCGGGATTTGATAATATTTTTTGAGTATGAATTTTGTTACTGATTTAGAAAAAACCCGACTGATATTCTATGAGCCAGTGTTCGACAGTGAAGTGGCAGCTTTTCCGTATCAACCCGTGAACCTAAATTGCTCGGTATTAGCAGTACCGTCACCAGAAATAATATGGCGAAAGGTATTATTTATAACATTATTCATATAGTTTTACTATGGTCATGCCGTATAAAACGAGCCTGTGTCCTTTATTAAATCTGACTTAAATTATAAATTACCTATCCCTATTTTTGGTATAGATAAATTACGTTCTCAATGACTTTCGAGAATCGTCGTTTGTCTTTCACTGCTATAGAAAAGCGGATATTGCTAAGGGATATTGAGAAATTTGCTGTATTGTAAAACATATTGTTTTATTTATTGTATTTGATATGCAACAATTAAAATTTTCAACTATGACCTAAATTAAAAATATACTCACAGGATGGCGAAATATTGCAAAACACAAGCAACGGGGAGATCATCATATATACATATTATTCAAAAGAATTAAACACACCAGTAAACTCGTCGATAGAAATCAAACAAATGTCAGAAGAACGAAAAGGTAGATACGAGTGTACGGCACATAGCGATGGAGTAACGGAAATCAAAGCCTACAGTCTTGTTATGAATGGTAAGTGTGGAGTCAAGGAAAATGAAAATCTGAAAATGAAGAAATGGAAGAAATGTACATTGTGCAGTCCCGTCAATATTATATTATCCGTTTAGTTAAAAAATTACTTGTTTCCGATAAGAGACCCCTTTGGTTAGGAGGTTAGGAGAAAACTTACTTCAGTAATGAAATAATTACTTGGAAGCAAAAGTGCAGGCATTCCTTTTTGTGTGGTCCCTACAGTAAGTGTACTATAAATAATGTTACTATTCTTATTCTATTACAACTAGCTGTTCAAACGTTCTTCGGTCTTAACGTACATATACTGGAATAAATAAATACTACCTACATATTCCTACACCTACCTCTACCGCCTCTACCCACTAGTGTAGTAAGTAAGGCATGGTATTATGGCAAAGCAAGGTACTACCTTGCCTCGTCTATAAAAAGCGTACTAGTAGTAGGAATAGCTAGACTTCGATAGTGACGGGATTTATCCGAACTAAGCATTAGTAAAGTAACACAATATTTCAACCAATATTTCTTCTTGGATGATCTTCGCTTCTGCTCTTTCGCTTGAGATCGAATTGTCATGTCATGATTACTTGTTTAATATTTATAATACATTTCATTGTACTTTACAATAGGTATACCCGCACCGGTAATGTTAGACGATTAACAGAATTCAAACACTTTTTTTAAGCTATTGCATAGCTTCTTTCGCGGGCCTTGAGCGCGGGGATCGAATCCAGAAATTCCGTAACGAAAAAACCTCACGCTCCCGCATCGTCTAACGTCGTTTCAGTTCGGCAGTCTTCGACACGGCGTTTTATTTTTAAGATTTAAGACGGAAGTAAAATCTATCTCTGAATCAAATATTAAAGCAAGGCTAACGCCGTTTTAGTAAGGACGTGCGCCGATACGCTGACGCGCTTTTAGTCATTCAGAGGCTTTAGCCTCTGAATGACTAAAATAATTAAGTATACAAATCATAGATGACGCGAGTAACGCCGAAATAATTGATTTTACGGAGAGAAAATGTAACTACGTTACACGGCGTTGAAAGCCGTGCATCGTCTAACGTCGTTTCAGTTCGGCAGACTTCGGCACGGTGTTTGTGTGCGTGCGACTAGACGTATCGTGTAGACTTACTATGCAATAGCTTTACCGTGGCAGTCCCCGAGTGCCACACGTATTTTTTTATAAACAAAATTCAAAAACGTAATGATTTATTGTAAAATAATATAAATATTACTGCAATATAATAATTGAACGTAGTATTTAAGGTGCTATTTTTCACTTTAAAATTATTATTAATCAGTTGTCATTAGTTAATTCCCCTAAATTAAGTACGTAACATAAACTTTTTTGAAGGACGCCGAAAAAAAAAGTAAACCCAAAGCCTATTAAGGAATCTAATTCTTAAGCAAGTTGACCATTGTCATATTTTGTTCGTAATATGTTGTTATTATGATATCAAATTGATATCATAAGAATAACATCATCATTATAATACAAATAAATTATGAGAACACTCTACCTGCTCATGTATTAGATTCCCCGATACTACAAAGCTCCAATTAGTACAAATATTTTACAGAAAAATCGCCCTACAAGTCAACGTACTTGGGTATAGCTGGAGCCATTGTATTACTGCTAATTATATTAGTGGTGTATTTAGTACTGAAGGTACGGAAGGAGAAAAAATTCAGGAAAGAATTAGCCGCAGCTGGATTATTGTACTTTAAAGAAGGAGTTCCAAAATCTCTCAACCCAGATCTCGGAATAGATGAACAAGCAGAACTGCTACCTTACGACGAAAAGTTCGAGTTCCCACCTGAGAAACTTACAATGGGTATAATCGGTTTATTTATTAATATCCGTCTATACTGATACAGGTCATGATAATATTGAGAGCAACGGGCAAAGCGACGAAAATAGAAATTTTACCAGAGCATTTGTTTATTCAGGCCAGCAGCTGGGCGCAGGTGCTTTTGGCGTTGTGAAGAAGGCGATGGCTCAAGGAATCATCAACGCTGAGGAAAGCACTCCAGTCGCTGTGAAAATGGTGAAAAATACAGCGGACAACATGTACATAAAAGCCTTGGCTAGCGAGCTCAAGATCATGGTTCATCTCGGAAAGCATATTAATATTGTCAATTTGCTGGGCGCCTGCACGAAAAATGCGGGAAAACGTAAGTGTGTTTGTCAATTAGAGTTTTGTTATCGCACTGGAATTATATTTTGAGGTAAGTATCAAATAATGCCATACATACTAATTACAAAAATGAGTATGTATGGCATTATTACATACATAATGTGGTATTACATTCCTCATTACGAAAATGCCTACTCCCTAGATCCTAATCTCTGTATACTATAAACGAGACAATATTGTATATATATATATATATATATATATACATATATATATATACATATATAATCGGGTTCTCGAAACGGCTGGAAACTAGTACCATGAAATTTAGTATGCAGGGAGTTTTAAGCAATATATGTATTTTATTTTTTCGTGTAATATTAATCAATAATTTCGACTCAATAAATGTCAGTCCGAGTGGCAGAATCGCATGCTTATGTATATTTTTTGCGTTGTTTTTTTAAAATTGGGAATGTGGTGGGTTCAAACCCCGATCTGATATATATATATATATTTTTGTATTTTTATTATTATTTTAAATCCACTAGAACTCCGAGCAAAGCTCGGTTACCTAGGTACTTATTTATTAGCAGCCAATCAGTACCTAGGTACTTATTTATTAGCAGCCAATCAGGAACGATATACCTTTCTACATCTTTATCTGAATTTGTTTTACACCAATGAGACTGTACCATACTTTCAGTTATCTCGTAACTAATGGTGATCGTCTGAATCGGAAGTTCTTATAGTAGCAATCCACTGCGGCATCTAAATTGGTATCCTATTATATTTCAGGGGAGCTACTTGTGATCGTGGAGTACTGCAAGTTCGGGAACATCCACAACTACATGCTGCGGCACCGCGAGGTGTTCATAGACCAGCTCACCGACAACAAGGATAAGAGTTTTGGGAAGGTGAACCGCGGGTTTTCCTGTAGTACGGGAAGTACCGGGTTAGTTATCTTTTTTTTATTGGGACTTAAGAATTGGTTGGAGATTTTTATTGACTGTTTTTAAAGTAATTTTGATTCCTCTGATTTTGCGCGTGAGAGTGTTACGTCTTTCGACCTAGCATTTCGCATTTCGCGACTCGTCGTTCTTACAGTTAAACTGTCTATTATTACAGATTAATAAATATTAAATAATTCAAATTAATTAAATTAAATTAAATTAATTAATTCATTCATTCAATTTAATTCTATACTTAATCTGCTCAGCGCGAAGCTGAACAGACCCCATCTACGGCACTGGGTCCAAGCACACGAGCACGTGCCCGGAGCCCCAGACGGTGGTAAATACCTAAATTTAAATAAGTTGTTTGTATACTAACTATATTGGCTATGCCTGAAATCAACTTTTTTTTTTAAATAGCTCCTACGGAACTTTTAATTCAAAAGTAGTAGAGTGTAGCGTAACTTGTAAAACTTCTGCCTTTTCATCCGTTTTTGTAAGATTTATACAGTACTCTACGAGCGAAGTAACCACACTTGAAATACTGCAGTACCTGTGACAGGCAGTTTTTTAAAATGTCGTATGGTTGCCCAAGCACATACGGCATTCTCACAACATAGCTCCTACTAATCCAGATGAATACGTCTGGACTAGTAGGAGCTGTGTGATACGTCTAGGTCAATACATATGGGGCCAACCATTTGCATTAGCGGGTTTCCTCACGATGTTTTCCTTCATCGTTAGAGCGTGCGTATAATGTGCTTGATCTGAAAAAGTCACATTGTTACACACTACAACCTGCGAATCGAACCTGTAATCTCTCGAACGATCCACCCACTAGGCCACGGAGCGCTCTGTAACTTGTAAACTAGGAACAATATCTGGTATTTTAAAATGTTTTCACAAAGTATGAGCTTAATAAAATTTGTTGCGAAAATAAAATGTCTTCAAATGTTTAGTAGATACAAATACTGGCGTAAAACAATATATTTTTACGAGCGATTTCTTTTACGCGGAGGACATAAAACGTAATTGCTAAATTAACCTTTTGTAAAAGCGAGAACTTAGGCCTTTTCATCCGTTATTGGATGATTTATACAGTATTCTCCGAGCGAAGAAACCACCTGGGACAGTTGGTTTTTAAATGTCGTATAGTTGCCCAAGCACATACGGCATTCTCACAGCCATAGTCAGTCAGTCCAGAGGAATGACTGGTCAATACGTCTGGGGCCAACCATGTGCGGATTTCCTCACGATGTTTTCCTTCACCGTTAGAGCGTCCGTAATGACGATCTAAGAAAGTCTCATTGGTACACGCCACAACCTGGGAATCAAACCTGCACTCTCTCGAGTACAAATCAAACGGTCTACCCACTAGGCCACGGAGCTCTTAAAGCTCTCAAAGGCGAGAGAACACCATAATAATATATTTTCTTCTGCGTTTCTTCAGGAAATATTACATTTAATTTAATTAATGTTTACAGTACTCACTACTAAGTATTTTATTACTAATGCGGTAATTAAGGTTTGATTAAAATAAACATTTCAGTTGCCCAGATTCTACTTAGGTATATATAGCGCTAAGTTTCGAATTCATTATATTTGCGATGGAAATTAATTTATTCTATTCTAATTAATTAATCAGTTAATTGTTACCGTGTACCTTCGGGAATAGAGCACTTAAAGTTCTAATTAATTATACCTAATATTATTCATGCACAAGTCTTTACAATTTAATTATGTATCTATTTACTACTAACGATCAAACTTGGATACAAAATTATTAGGTATCATCTCTTCAGCTTCATCATCATCGTTAAAAATATCTTAAAGGTAAGTATGGGTCTGAGACTATGTAGTCGAAATATTAAATTCATTCGACTTAGTTAATAATAATACTATAAAGTATAAACCATTCGATTAAAAGCTCGACCTACATTTATTATTATAAAGGTATTAATATTTTATTTGTATATTTTCAGGGTTTCAGACTACTTCGGCTCTAATCACACTCAGAACACGGACCACACGCTTTTGAACACTGGGGCTTCGAATAAATCGGGAAGGAAAGGTATAATACAATGTACTAATATATCGGAATCGGGTAGGAAATTAAATTATAATGCATTCATAATTGAAATTGCAAGTGCGTTTACTTTGCGTGTATTGCTAATGCGTCAAAATAAAAATGCGTCTAAAAGGAACCGGAGCCGGAGCAAAACGTCGACAAAGTACAATATATATTTCAATTAATTAAAAATGGGGTGGGTTGAATGGTCGATCTGGTTTGGTCACTACTCTCCTGATTATAGTGGGGGTTCCGAAGGTAGCGGTACGATCGGGAACACGGGGCGATGGCGGTTGGGCGACGTCGGCCTAGGTCAGCCGAGGATATATCAGGGAACCAACTCCGTCGCTTCCAGGTACAGCGTGGCGATGGCGGTTGGGTCGGCGTATCTCACGTCAGCCGAAGATAAACGACTCAGTTATTCCCAGCCAACGCTTACTCCAAAAGTCGGACCCTGGAATGTTTAACGCCCACTTTTAAAATTCATTCCTCAGGCCTCCGCCGATAATAACCCTCTGCACGACGCGCCCCGGGGGGGTAGGAAATATCAGGAAGCGTAGGTGGCCGGTGCAGAGGTGATGATAGTACCAGAACGGAGTTACAAAAAATAATAGGATCTATACTACGAACACAAGAAAAAAAGATGGTACGGAACCCAAAATAAGAAAATAAAATAAATATAAAGCATAAAAATAGTCGTACAATGACGATTGGCAAGAAAGAAACAGTTAACATTTAACCAATTTTCCCTTTCACAGTTAAATCATAAAATGGCTTAACTGCCTACAAGGAAAAATAAAACATTATTATTACGATGTTCAACACTTCCCTATCGGGGTACAGGCGACACTTGTAACTTTTTGTCGAGAAAATAAATATTAAATTTAAAAGGTCGCGAGGATCGCGGTGCCTACAAAAACAGACGTGATTTATAAATTTAGATAATATATCAGTGGAAACTGTTCTCGACCGAAGAGCGCGGCCGACTGGTCGCTGGGCGCAGACGCATCGAACACTAGGTATATCTGAACATTGCCGAGCGCGACCGGTTCTACAGCATGTACAGTGAGCAATAAAAGTGCTACGTATTAATATTTTATTAATTAGTATGGTACATGTACGTGCAACGTTACAATGTACCTATAGAGCAAATACTTTATCCTTCCGGCAATTCAAGCCATACCTACTTCGATGGCAAACATTGTGTCTATATTATAATTCATAAGCGAAAACATCGTGAACATCACCTACAGTTATATACATATAAAAACGGTGACGGTTGGACGCTTGCTTAGAAATAAATAAAGCAAACAAAAATGTTAATTACTTTCGGATCACTAAAATAATGGACATATTGGTATCAATGGTAACGAGGAGGTCGACCGATTAGCAAAATTAAGTATTTTAATGGTAGCTTTATTCATTAAATACCGGATTATTATAAGATTGTAATTTTGTTTAAAAAGAGTACCTACGAACATTGGCGAGAATATTTTAATAAACAATCGAAATTTAAAGGTATTTGGTACAAGCCAATGCAATCGGAACCTCCTCGTATACCACGGTTTGTAACGCCGGAGTTGGAACGGAATATAGTTAAATTAGAGGTTAGACTCCACGTTTGCTTTTTTTATGAAAAAGGTTAACTCACCTAATTGTAAGACGTGTGATCGGTTCGAAGATGTACATGTGCATATTTAGATGGAAAGTGTCAAGTATCGGAGTAAAAAACAACTACTGTCCCAAAAATTGAATTGTAATCTGTATGAAGTAGGGCTTATACAGGTAATACTATCCGCCCCAGCTTCGGAACAAACTATTATGCTCTATAGAAATTTTGCCAGTATCGAAGATAGTATAGTGTAAAACATATTTTCCCCTTACTAATAAAACTATTTGCACAACTGATAACTTAAACAACGTTGCTGTCTTTGTCTGATACGTTGGAAATGTGACATAATAGAAAAAGATAGCAACGTTGTTTAAGTTATCCGTTATGTAAATATTTTTATTAGTAAGAGGGTTAAGCGCATTATTCAAGTTAGGCATCTGTAACTCCTAAACTAATGAGATTATATGAGCCGTTATAGTTTTCCTTTAAAGTTCATTACATGGGATACATTCATGAGTTTTTTCAGATTTTTCGAGCTAGCCGTGTAGCTTTTAGAGGGAAGGAGGACGCCCTATTTAATAAAAAATACGCTTTAAAGTTGAATATCTCACACTAGTCGCAAGAATAGTAGTAGAAAAAAATCATCCCCACTTTACGTGTAGGGGATGTACTTACCCCAAAAAATATTTTTCGTGATTTTATTTTTCACTTTGTTGACGTTGTAAATACACATATCCATGCAAATTTATTTCTCATCATTCATATTCATCTTTATAGCCCTAACCGTTTGGACGATAAGCCGAAGATGGACAGACAGACATGACGAAACGAAAACTACGAAACCCCAAAAATACACTAAAGAAAAAACTTACAAAACTTATTAATACTAACAATTTAGATAATAATATGTAAAATTATTATCCATAATATTAACAAAATAATTTTTTGCAAACAGATAAACCGAACAAACAAGAGAAGTCGGTTAAAGGTAACAAAATATGAATGGAAATATGAATGGAAATAAAAAATGTGTTAACGAAAGTTCTTAAAAAAGGCATTTTGTGTCTGTATAGTATACAGACACGTCATACCATTCATTTCACTTGATGAATGAAGTTTCGCACACAGTAGCAGATGCAAAACATCATTGTTCAACACCTCATGTCAAATTTCAACCTCAATTCGTCTAAAGTAGTTTCATCTCAGAAAAGTAAACGATTTAGAATGAAGAACACACTAATGTTTGTTTGCATGTTTGTTACGCATTCACGTATCGGAACGATCTTAGTTAAAATTATATATCTGCTACTGACATATAATGATAGCTATACGGCGTACCTACCGTGTACCAGTTCGCAATGGATGCTTAGTAGTTGGTAGTGATTGTTTGTTACTAGTACTATGAACCATTTATTATTATAATTTTTTCATGCTAGTACTTACGTACTTAGTGATTATTATAATTATAATTTTTGACATCTTGACGTGACGATTCTGAGTCATAAGTTCTAGTTGTGTTCATTTTGTCAGAGCCAATGTGCTAACCAATGAGCCACAGAGGCCGTCCAGTCAAGTTTATCTATTCATCAACGCTACTGGGCCTTTAGTCAAGATGCATTCGATAATTTCGTCGGCGAAGTTCAAAATTAAAAATGTAGTGGATTTGACATAAGTCATCGTCAAATGACATGTCGCTTGCGATGCCTTAAATCCCATACATTTTGTTTTCAAACTTCGCCGTCGAAACTATCGATTGCATCTAGACTAAAGACCCTGGTTCGATAACTTGTTTCTCAACAAAAAAGTGATAATATATAAACTAAGTTTAACTTAACTGACCAATGTGATCCATTTATTGATTCAATAACTCGTAATTGACAATGCTACTGATAGATGGCGCTGACACAGAAAGGAATTATAAACTTTAAATAGAAAGATTACAATTCTGAGTAAAATAGTTTAAAGCTCCATTTCACTCCCAAACTAGCAAAAGCAAAACAAAATAACTTTAATATTGAATTAGAAAAATATTCATCTAGTGACCACTAGATGATGCTGAGGGTAAAAACCCTCAGCATCCATGAAACTTGGTTGATCTAGAGTTTATGTAAAATTTATATAAATTATCAGAAACCGGGTATTATTCAGACATTAATAGTTGTGCTATTGCGTGTCCTTTTACAGTACAACTACTACTTAATGACTTTGGAAATAATCATAGTGCTTACCTGGCTGTGGAAGACGATGTATGGCAAACTTTGTTTACTGAAAGACTAATTCAAATACTATTTTGTTTCATTTTCAGAGTCAGAAACCGGCTATATCCATCCGGAGTGGTGTTCGAATTATAAAAGCGACTACAGTTACGAAGGCCGCAGTCCTAGACCGCTCACGTCCCGGGACCTCCTGGCCTGGGCCTTCCAAATTGCTAGAGGAATGGAGTATCTTGCCAGTAGGAAGGTAAACACCTCTTTTTTTAAATTGTTTTAAAAATATACAATTTACATAGGTATAATGCGGCGATAAAAACCATGTTAGGATTATCTTGTTCCTGGTTCACGCTCGTTACAAAGTTCAAAGTTATAAAATTTAATTTAAACGAAAAACAGATACCTACCAGCCGACCGTGCAGTGAGTACGACGTCGGACGCGCATGCTATGCTTACGTATGATAATATACGTATTGATTGAATTAACTTTAAATTACGTAATATTGGTCGCCAACAATTTATATTTTCACATTTCTTTTTTTACACAAATTGCGAAGGTAAATCTTTACCTATAGCAACGCGATCTTTTTAAACTGTTACAAGTGTTTGTCTTTAATTACAATTAGGTATATTTTTTATTTCTATAATTTTCTTTTGTCTTTAACATAGATAAATGATTGGTTTTGCTGGCGCTTGACCGCCAGAGAGGCTAACATTTATCTATGGTCTTAAAACGTAACGAAATCGATTACTAACTCTAACGATAACTTCTTTTTAACACTCAAACTTCAGGTTCAGGATAATCTCTCATTATGTTGTAATGCAAACACAGGAATGCAAATAAATGTCCCCTTATCAACTTTAATATTAGCAACTGGTAAAGTAGTGTCTTTAACACACTGTCTGCCCAGAAAACCAAGAGCAGGATAGAGTCTCATTGATTCGTTTAGAACCATTTCAAGGTATTCCATATTTGAAATAATATCGAAAGTCAAATTGCCTCGCCTTTCCCAAATGCTTAGTCTATTTCATCTTGCAAATGCTGCTGCACCTCAGGATGTTATCATAATAAGACTAAAAGGTTTAATGTTGTCGATGCAGTTGGCTCCACGCCAGCGTTAAAGAAAAAGAAGGCTTGTACTGATATAAGCTCGCCAGTAGATCTAATTTCACAGCCCGTTTAATTATCTTTTAATAGACTTTTTTCTTGTAAAGCTACACAGAGGTCCCCAAAAATCATGTCTTTTAACATTCATTTTCTTTCCTTCACCAATCACTTCTTTGATTGCACTTATGAAGAAATCTTCATATTCGGAAAATAGTTTTAAACTAAATATTTTTGTTAATAAATTAACTAGAAATAATGATAACAAATTTATATTTTTGCCATAAAGTATTAAACGCAGCTGTCTGTGCCATTTTCAAAAAAGGCGAATCAAATACCTACTGTAGTAATTCTGAATATGGCTGCTCCTGTTATTGCCGCACTACAAAATGTTGATAATGTAGTGAAGGTATAAAAGTGCTAGAGACTTTATACGGTACGGTATATATGGTATAAAGTCTATAGCACTTTTTTTTGTTATACCTATTTGTTATACCATTATATAAAACTTTGATTTTAGTTTTGTGGAAGTGAACAATGGTGACATACTTTGCCTTTCTAGTTTCCATTTGGCTCCAGTGAGGAAATTTAAGCTGTTCGATAGCGTGTCTTTGCTGTTTGGCTCAATCGATTGATCCATGAAGGAGTTAAAATCTGTCGATGTTATGAATTGTATGTTCGTTGGATCTATCACAATGAGGTGACGTGCGAACAGTGATCCTGTAGCGACGGCTGGTTCATTTGGATACTTGTAGTAAATGTCTATAATATGTTCAAAGAGAGCTTGATTTTTATAGAAAAATTCATAAAATATTCCAAAAGCTTTATTTCTTGGGTAAAATGCGACATCTCGCTTTTTCCAATAAACTTCATTATGTTTACCCTTGATAAAAACGGTGGCTAACGAAAGCACCACTATAACACTTAAAAGTAACGTTATCATCTTGTTTGCCAGCTGAATCATTTGTGTATAGTAATAAATACAAACTGTTATCTCTTATTTTACTTCCATTAACAATAGAATGAATAATATTAATCATTTATTGATTTTTTCATCATTTAATGTTTATCATCATGGCAAAGTATATTTTCTAGTTTTAATGTTAACTGTAAACTGAACTACATGCTATTATGCAGTAGATGTCTGGACTTATAAAAAACTAATATTCAAAGTAATTTTAGGGCAACGAAACGAGACCGGCATGTCGCCATACATTTACTGCCTGGTAATTAAAATACGTGGGCACAAATAATATTTCTTATACGTTTTACTTTATGAAAATAGGAACAAAAAAGCTATAATATTAAACATCAAATTCGGGGGATAAAAGATAATTTAGTAAATATAACCTAACCTATTTTTCAATAAATTGCCCTAGTGGTGGTTTGCGGAAAAGCGACATCAGTGGTGATGATAATAACGTAATGAAATTAAAAACTAGTTTGTTTGGAAACGCATTATGCTAACAGATAAATGATAGGTTTCGCTTTCACGTTACGAAAACCAAAAACATAATAATTATTTTTCTTGGTATAGATAGTATGGAGGAATCTATTTCACACCCCAAGTAACATTTTTTTCATTATTTAGTATTAAACTGTTGAACTATAGAAAAAGAAAATAACTGTATACTCCCATGAAAAAAATAATATATCTATTGGGATTGGGCCACTAGATGGAGCTTTTTCCTTTTAAATTGACAATTTACAGCATGATAACCATACATATATGATGACAACGATTACTAAAGATAAGTACGTATTTTGGCGCATGAATTCTCTGATTCATAAATTTTTATTCCACGTCCTAAAAATATAATATATATTTCATATGATAACTTTTTAAGTACTATTAAACCATATAAGTTCGAAACTTGACCGCTCTTGTTGTAAAATTGGGCAGGATTCGCCAGTGTCCTTTATTGTTTTTAAATCATTTAAAAAAAACTGGCCAAGTGCGAGTCGGACTCGCGCACGTAGTGTTCCGTATCACTAAACCAATATTTTACATGTTTACTTACTATTTCATTATTTATGTACGAAGTTTTACAAGTAAGCGCATTTTACAAGTAAGGCATCTATAACTCCTAAACTAACTAACATAGCTGTTTCTAAGTTCATCATATGGACTACCATTACGATTTTTTTCAGATTTTTCGAACTAGCCGTTTAGCTTTTAGAGACCCCGGGACACCCTATTTTAACAAAAAAATCAGCTTTAAAGTTGAATATCTCGCAAACGGATTCGTAAATCATAAAATCATCTTAGCAACCTCTCAATGTTTTTAAAAGACCTATCTAATGATACCCACACTATGGGGTAGACCCGAGAAAAATCCACTTTACGTGTACGTTACGGGGAGGTACCTCAAAAAATATTTTTTTAGCACTTTGTCGACGCAGTAAATATATCCATGCAAAGTTTCATCATTCTAGCACTAACAGTTTGGATGGTAAGCTGAAGACGACGTCCGTCCGTCCGTCTTCGGCTTGACATGACGAAACCCAAATAGTTCTTATAATAATAATAATATTATGTATTACATCCTACTCGCACAATAAATACACCATGCTCACTTACTTTTTCTTTTTATTATTAAAACGTTATCGAAAACGGTATCGATAACATATCCAACAATACAATTTAAATAAAAGATAATAAATCTGCCTTGTCGTGATATTTTTTTTTTAATATTGTTACATTCTGATCCGTAAACTTTGTCCTATCTACGATAGACGTTTAATATTTTATTCAATGATATTGGAATTTGGATAAATAAGAAAATATATTTTATCTACACCTATCTCAACCAACAGATCAATACCTATCTATACCTCTACTACAAACATAGTAATACGAGGATTATAATAATAGATAGATAGATAGATAGATAATATTTATTTTCTCAAATAAGGTACAATTTCAAGGTGTTACAATTGTAAATTCTGTTTTTGCTTATTCTGCCTTCGATGCGGCGCGCAAATGTACATATTGTTGTTTTACAACTGAAACAATTATTATTTAAAACAAAAACACAGTTAACATTATAAGGTATTTAAGTCATTGTATGAAATTTTAATTTATTATCATTTTTATACTAACCAATAATATAATATGCATTCTATAAGTCTTCTCTTAGTAACAAGTTTATTTTATGACTATAATTTTTTTAGTAACGTCCTTTTTTTTATCAGAATGATAATCTTTTATATTACATCGTCTCAAACTTTTTCGTTTGTGTGTTGCATGTCGCGTGACGGTCGGCCGCGGAGTAGGGATAAAGTGAAAGGCGCTCGTTAGAGCAGCCGAGGCCAATATGGCGGCGCCTATAGTTCGCATCAGCTGACCGTGTAGTGTATAGATTAGTACTCATTTGTGCCAGTGCTCCACGCTGTTTTGTTATTAAGTTTAACTTTTACCGTGGTTTCATAAAACCACACAATCCTTCTCTTGATTGGTTTACAACCCAAAAATACTTCACATTAGTAAGGCCCTCATAAACATCTTATGCAAATAGGTTCGCTTTACCTATAGCGTGATCTAGCGGCAAATCAGCGCCATCTAGTATGCCAAAGTTCCTTAAGAAAATTAACTTAAAATGTAATGCATAAACTGTCTGTATATTGATAAAGACCGCATTTAACTCGTTATGTAGTTCATGCGAAGACACAAGAAGCGCATTTTATTGTTATTAAGTTTCACTTTTAACGTGGTTTCATAAAACCACACAATCCTTTTATTTGGTTATAATGTTGTATGTCAATTGTTAAAAAATTAAAACTTATAGTAATTGTAATGAATATAAAATATTAATTAAATAAAATTAATTAAACAATAATTGTTGAGTCACTTGCTTTATGACAACTTTATAACATTTAATTTTAATTGTATTAAGCTAATTTTATCAAGATAACTTCAGTCATTATCTTTTACATAATCATCAATAGAGTAATAATATTATTTTTTTTAATAGTAAATTAAATAATATTTTTTTGAATATTCTCATATTTGTATTTTTCATGTCGTCAGGTAAATGATTGTATAACTTTATTCCCATACAATAAGCATTTCTTTTGAATACGTCTAGTTTTTGTAGAGGTATACATAATTTATTTTTATGTCTCAAAGGTTGTCATATCATGTTCGTGTTGTCTTCTTTTTTTTTCGAAAAGATACATGTGACTTTTATCAAATATTGTCATTTCATAAATGTACATGTATGGCAAAGATAAAATATTGTTTTGTTTAAAATATGTACGTATTTTCTATAGATACCTAAAGCCCGTACTCTGTTTGTGTAGTACCTATATAACTCTCGTAGCGTGTGTTGTTCAGCCTTCCTCAATAAATGAACTATTTAACAAAGAAACAATTTTTCAAATCGCATCAGTAGTTCCAGAGATTAGTGCGTTCAATCAAGTAAACAAACAAATTATTCCTTATTCTATATTAGTAGGTATCTAGATTAGATTAAGTTCATTGTATTCTACATAATACTGACGTAGTCACTATTTAGTAATCTGTGATAATATGATTATCTCGTTAATTCATTTTTTTAAAATTCAAATCATAATCTGGTTATTGAAATCGTTATGCAATATTTTTAAATAATTAAGTTTATTGTACGAATAAGTTGCTTTGTAATATGGTTTGAAAGTGCTACACCAGATCTATCGGGCTGCACTGAAACTGTACAATGTACTACAAGAGGTAGGCCTTCAAAAAGTCTAAAGTGTCCCCGAGATTGGTTCTACTGCCACGTAAAATAAATTGCGAATGAAATGATGAACACACTATACGAAGGTATTTTTATAAGCTAATGTTTGCAAATTGTTACAGGTTCTGCATGGAGACTTGGCAGCTAGGAATGTTCTTCTGGCAGAAGACAACGTAGTGAAAATATGTGACTTCGGATTAGCAAGAAGCATTTACAAGAACGATGAATATCAAAAACAAGAAAACGTACGTCGAAGTTAAATAATATTTAGATCAAGAAAGTTGTGACTCCATAGCAGTGACTATAATAAGTAATCGTTGGTTATGAATAGTTAAAGTGCATTTTACGATTAAGTACTGAGTACCTTCTCAACCGTTGTTTAGATGCATCTCGCAAGTTAGCTTCTAGAGAAGCTTAAGTCGGTATATCATATTTACCTATGCAGAAGTTATTTTCACGTTGAAGTAGTTATTTATTGATTGCAATCTATAAAATGTTGTAATTATTGTGCCATTTGACTTTTTTACAATTTCGCGTTGGCTTGGATCAATATCCAAAAATGACAATTTCTGTATATTATAAGACAACGTCTTATAATATACAGAAATTGTCATTTTTATTTCAGTGGTTCTTATTATTTACAAGGGTATTTATCTTTTCAGAGCCCTCTACCAATAAAATGGCTCGCCATTGAGTGCATGACTGATCGAATTTTCTCGACGCAATCCGACGTGTGGTCGTTCGGTGTTGTGCTGTGGGAGTTGTTCTCCCTGGCCAAAACTCCCTACCCGAATGTGAGCCCGAGCAGCTTTCTCCAATATCTGAATGATGGGTGTGTATATTCTTTTACAATTTTAATTTTAACAGTTTCGAACAGCTTTCCGGTTAGCCACTTCCCTGCGTCTTGGCACCCCCCACGTCGGCCCCCATCGCTGTGTTTGTGGCGCAAACGTGGACAGCCTCGGACACCACGGACTGTCCTGTCAACGAAGCGCCGGCTGCATTTCCCGACATCACTGCCTGAACGATCTCATCGACGGATGAGATCGTTCAGGCGTTTGAGGGCTTTTGTCACCGCCGGAGTGCCAGCTGTGCTGGAACCCTCTGGTTTGGAGCGCGATGATGGCAAGAGACCAGACGGTATGACCCTGGTCCCTTGGAGAGTGGGACGGGCTCTTGTATGGGATGCTATTTGCGTCGATACACTTGCTCCGTCCCATGTCCAGGGCACCTCGAGTTCTGCAGGTGCGGCCGCCAATCAGGCGGAAAACCTCAAGCGGCGCAAATATGAGAACCTTAGTGGGGATCTCATATTTGAACCGTTTGGGGTTGAAACCCTAGGTACATGGGGTCTGTGTGCGCACAAACTTTTCAGTGAAATCTCCAAAAAACTCATTGAGGCCACCCGAGACCCCAGAGCCGGCACCTACCTGGCCCAGATAATAAGTATCGCAATCCAGCGAGGAAACTCTCTGAGCCTTCTAGGTACTCTGCCTGGTGGGGACGACCTGGGTGATTTCTTTGTTTTGTAGCATTTTAAGTTTTGGAGTAGTTATTATTGTTTTTTAGTACTTACCTACTTGTATAGTTTGTAAATATTTTATTTCCTGTATGTATTAATATTTTAATATTAGAAATGCTAGTATGCAGTCATTTCTATTAATAAGTACGTACAACTTTAAATATTAGTATTTCTTGTGGATAAAAGAAATGTATATTCAATTCAATTCAATTCAATTCATTTATTTCAGATTTTCATCCATAGTGTTAGTACTAAGGCGGGTCAATAAGTCCGTGACTTTTTGAATTTCTAACCTCCTTACTGAAAAAGCAACACTACTCCTGTCAACAGGCATCTGTCAGTTGACTCCTATCAAAATTTGAACTTGCTGCGTCAGTTAGTTTGTGTTTTACAGCTATCTTTATCAGACTATCCAGTAACTTAAGGAAACAATGGAAAAAAGTGAATTTCATGTGCTTATTAAGCATTATTTTTTGCGAAAAAAAACCATTACCGAGACCAAGGCGAAGCTTGATAAATACTATGGGGACTCTGCACCATCGATTTCAATGGTAAAAAAGTGGTTACTGAATTTCGTTGTGGCCGTACAAGCACTGAAGATGCCGAACGTCCTGGACGCCCAGTTGAGGTCTCTACACCCGAAACAATCGAAAAAATTCACGATATGGTGTTGGCCGATCGAAGATTAAAAGTGCAAGAGATTGTGGAAGCCATAGGCATCTCGCATGGCTCAGTGGTTTCAATTTTGAATGATCACTTGGGCATGAGAAAGCTTTCCGCAAGATGGGTGCCGCGTTTGCTCACAGTCGACCACAAACGCAATCGTGTAACAACTTCACAGGAAGGTTTGGCGTTGTTTAATCACAATATGGAGGAGTTTTTTAATCGTGGACGAAACATGGATCCATCACAATACACCAGAGACCAAACAACAGTCAAAACAGTGTGTTTCTAAGAGTGAATCGGCGCCAAAGAAGGCCAAGGTGGGTTTGTCAGCCAATAAAGTTATGGCGACTGTTTTTTGGGATGCACGTGGGATAATCCACATTGACTATCTTCAAAAGGGAAGAACAATTAATGGGGAATATTATGCCAACTTATTGGACCGCTTCAATGAGGATTTGAAAACAAAACCGACCTCATTTGGCCAATAAAAAAGTTCTTTTTCACCAAGACAATGCAAGGGTGCACACATGTGCAGTTGCCATGGCAAAAATCCATGAATTGGGCTATGAATTGCTCCCACATCCACCCTATTCTCAAGATTTGGCTCCGAGTGACTACTTCTTGTTCCCAAACCTGAAAAAATGGCTCGGTGGAAAAAGATTTGACTCCAATGATGATGTCATCTCGCAAACAAAGGCCTATTTTGAGGACCTCGACAAATCATATTTTTTGGAAGGGATAAAAAAATTGGAGAAGCGTTGGACAAAGTGTATAGAGCTCAAGGGGGACTACGTTGAAAAATAAAATGATTTATTTATCAAAAAATCTGTGTTTTATTCCAAAAGTCACGGACTTATTGACCCGCCCTCGTAACAATAGATCCTTATTCTAGTGTTAGTAAAAATATAAAATAAATTGGAATTACATTATTAATTAATTTAATTATATATATGGGAACCGAGCTATCGGAGCTTCAAGCTTCAACAACATCGAATGCCACCTGCTACCCAACACATTCAGGAGTCTGTTTGGACTGTTTTGCACACGCGACCAGAGCGAGGCACATCTCTTTCTAATAATTGTCTGAAAACAATCTGTATGTGCCTCAGCGAACATAGATGAGGCGCTACAGTAACGTGACAGACCAAACAGCATCCTGAATATGTTGTTGTACTAGACTCTGAGCGTGCTATATGCACGCTGCGTATATCTTACCCATAGGCTACACGTGTAGAATGACTGACAATATGCTTTAAAGAGCGTCATTTTGGCGTCCCTGCTACATCGTGCGAACCTACGCGCCAACATATTACCGCGCACACATAGCGCTCTACGCTCCCTCTCTATGTCCTCCGTATCTGACAGAGAGGAGGTGACCCAGTGACCCAGATATTTAAATCGGTCAACTCTTCTCAGCTGCACACCGCCAAGAGACACAGGAGGTATACTTCTGCGACTCCTGTCGGCGCCTGCATTAAAAACATAAATTCGCTTTTACTAGCGTTATATCTGAGCCCATGTTCCACCGCATACTCTTCACAGATACGGAGAAGCCTACGTAACGCACTGATATCTTATTACATATTGCATCCGCCATTGGTATAATCTTTTATATTTGCTATCATCATGATTGATGATACATAAAAATAGATAATAAATAACTAATTATAACAAGTCTGGTTCAATTGTTTAATGTAAAAATAATATTAGTTTAGTATTGGGTCGCTATCCTTCGTATATGCTAATATTATGTATTTATTTATAAACCACCAAACCCTAGGTTATGTACTGGTATGTGAGTTTTTGAAAATGTCGTTCACGTTACATAGATACATACATAGATACATAGATAGATAGATACATACATCCATAGATACATACTTAGATAAATACATACATACATACATACATAAAGCGACATCAATTTTAAGAATACTAGAAATACCGGTGATCAGACTTAGCAAAGTAAGTAAATCTTTTAAATATATGCCTTTAGAATAGAATCTCAGGAAACGTTAAAAATGTTTGCATTAATAAATTTTAAAAAGTTGTTAATGAACGTTTGTGTGCTAAAACTTATTATAAGGTTTCATTAACGATGTCACCTTGGGAATAAGATGGCCCCCTACAAGGCTGCTTCTATGTACTTAAGTATGTAAATATTACTATTGTTAAATAGATTAAGTTACTACATTGTAAAAATATTTTTTTTGAAAATAATAATTTTCCCATCTTTTTGCTAAAAGGTGGCCCCGTGCGAGTTTCTTACGCCGGTTCTTCTCGCCGGGCTAGTTTCCGAACCGGTGGTAGGCATAATATAGGACAATACTATAAGAGTTATTTAATAACCTTTATGCAAATAAAAAAAAAATTCGTTTGAGTAGGTGTCATCAAAAATTCTGATAAAAAATAAATTTTGGGGTATACGGGATATATTAATACGGGATATATAAAAAAAATGAGTTTCAAACAATACCTACGATTCTCTTCTTAGAAAGTTGTGAAATAAATTATTTAATAATAAAATTAATGTAAAAAATTATAATTAGCTATAAAATTATACCGTTTTGATGTGTGAAGGTCATATTTTTCTTTTATTTACTATTTAGCTTTATTCGTGGTAATGTATGTAGTAACCAAAATTCAAATATTTAATTGCTTATAGCTCGGAGGCGCGAGGGTTGCGACACCAAAAGGGAACACCCCCCTGTTATATAAAATCAAACCTATTATCTGCTGTTAAAATCTATCTAATATATAAATATATAATCTACTGTTAAAATTTCTTAACCTAGTGACAACACACACTAAATAGCGTAATGATATATTTAGTTCTTTAGCCATCCATATTATTGAGTTTTGTAAATAATTAAACAGGCTATTTTGCTGCGTATTCATGAATTACAGGGCGTATGTAGTTACATATAACTGCATTTATTTTTATCCAATTTTAATGATCTATTCAAAATATTGGGTATATTTTAGACATCGGCTGGAGAAGCCGCAGTACGCGGACGACCGCCTATACGATGTGATGATCCAGTGCTGGCAACAGAAGCCCACGGCTCGACCTTGTTTCACCCGACTGCAGGAAATACTCGGATCCTTCCTTGAGGATAACGTGCGAAATGTGAGTTGACTTGAAATTGTATTTCATTATGGAATGGACATTGCATTTTGATGGGGTTAAATTTGTGGATTCCGTCCGGCCTCCTGAACCTTGACTTAATATATATTAATGGTCCTAACCAACTGTATTAAAAATAATATAATAAGGTCATTATACGAATTAGTAAGGTATGAGTCATGACGACTGAGAGAGTGAGACGCTAAGGGCTTTTTGTGTAGTAAATATAATTCAATTTTGAATAGCTATCTTAAAAAATGCAGCGCCGCGTCACGTATCGTCTTGTTTCGGTATGAACTGACCCTAAGTCTTAAACTATGAGGAATAGCCCAAATTACACTTGATAGGGACTCGTCACTCGAGTAAACATTAAGACCCCGCAGACGAGAAGCCGATCGTTTCAGTTAGAACTGACGTCAGTTCGGCCTGAACGGATGCGAGCAGATACACGGAAAAATCGCATCAGTTAGTTCTGATTTGCCACGAGCTACGGTCGTGTTTGTTGTTGTAAACTTACTACGCTTGTACACGATACACGCCCGCACGGCCGCGGCTCTGGCGAGAACTGAAGCGATTTGTCACACATGGTCCGTTCAGTCCATCCGTTCACTCCAGATTTAATTTTGTCTACTTAGTTATTTTACAAAGTTTTAGTAGGAATAGGAATTAAATTGTTAGTAGTGTTTTAGTAGGAAATAGCCAGACAGTAATCATATGCTTTTGAACTAGGTTAGTAACAAAAAAAAATTGACACCTTATCATAATAACACATTCGTCTGTAATTTGCTTAAAACTACCCGTTTTATCACTATATACTTAATATGTCCTAGTATATTTTAATTTAACGGTAAAATTTATGATAAAATTTAATAAATAATAAAATTTTAATATAACAAAACCTAAAATGCAGTGGTTTTCGAGGGCTTTAGGAATTCCTAAGTTTAGTAGCTTTTTTTGATAGTTTTCAGTATTATTTTAGTGTAATTCGACGCGAGTTTAGTAGTTGCGTAACTACGCAAAAAAAGAGTTGTCAACACTGAAACGAATCGCTTCAGTCCATCCGGCCGACTGATGCGATCTCGAAATTACACACAGACGATACGATTTTTCATCCGTTCAGACCGAACTAAGGGTAAACCGGACCATATATGGAAGCTCTTAGTTGTTGTAGAAATATACCTACTTTGTCGGTCAAGTTTCGTAGTAAAGCGAAAAAAGAGTTGGCAACACTGGAACGAATCGATTCAGTCCATCCGGCCGACTGATGCGATCTCGAAATTACACACAGACGATACGATTTTGCATCCGTTCAGGCCGAACTAAGGGTAAACCGGACCATATATGGAAGCTCTTAGCTATTGTAGAAATATACCTACTTTGTCGGTCAAGTTTCGCAAATTATTTTAGTTGTGACTTGTACACAAGGTAATAGACGTATAATATGTCATAGACGAGGCACGTTGAGGCAAAAACTGTCCCACTTAAGTGGCCTCACTTTTGGAGTTTTTGGTGCCATTTGACATTTGAGGTATGGTGAAATCAAGATGGCTGACATTTGAGGTATGGTGCAAATGTCAAATGTACGTCATAGCCTATCTTTAGTTTGGAAATCTTTGCACAAGTTACTTTGTTCTGACTTATTTTTAACTCACTGTGGAACCAAATTAACGGTCCCCTTATCATATGAATGTTTCGGAACTCTATGTAGTATTAACTCTATATACATTATAAACCTTAACTAGGTGTAATCTCAACTCTTATTTCCAGCACTATGTTGACCTGAACGCGGTGTACAACGATATGAACATGAAGCAAGACGGCCAAGAGGACTACTTGGCGATGGTGTCGGCGCCCGACTACAACAACCTGGTGTCGCCGAGTCCGCACCACTACGTTAACGACACTCAGAGCTTCGTCATGCCTCCTCCGCATCAGCTTCAACACGGTATGTAGGCCTTTTGTCGTTTACGTGACTAGCTTTTTGTATGTAACGGGAACAGCGTTCCCGTTAGATACTTTTTCGGTATAAAATGTAGCTAATGTTTTAATCCAGAGCCTTGCGTGAAAGAGTCACAAACAAACATCCATCCATCCTCACAAACTTTCACATTTGTGGGATAGGGATGTGGTTATACTCCTATCGGAATTTTGCAATAAAATCGGACGTCGCAATAAAAATTCTTCTAACAATATAATCAAAAGATACAGTAGTGATATGTTAGTAATATATATTCTTTGGGAGTGATTTAATAAATGTTATTATTTTTCCGTATTTACATACGTCGATTTTGGAGTAATTGCGACGTCTCTAGGTTCATATTACAACAAGGATAGAAATATTTTTAAATAACTGATTATATTTTGTAAATTGTGAAGCTAGTTGACTGAAATTTTTAATTGCATAAATGAATAGTACTTTTTAAAAAAATTAGTAACTTTTTAGAAGAAACAGTATATTAAAAATCAATATTTTTAAAGGTACACCGTATGTAATACAGAATTTCGCAAGTCTCGTGAAAACGTTCCCCCTTACTAATAAAAACGTTTATACAACGAATATAACGTCACTGTCTTTGTCTACCAAGTGACTTTTCCAACGTATCAGACAAGGATAGCAACGGTGAATAGGTTATCCGTTGTGTAAATAATTTTATCAGTAGGGGAGTTAGAGTTTATAATTACTGTAATTCATGTTTTTGTATTTAATGTAAGCAAACTAATTATGTAGGTTTTTTACACTAATTATATTAAAAATATTTTGTAACTTTCAAAATAGAAACGTAGTGGGTATTAAAATGATGATCGTTATTTAATTTCAAAATCTCTATAATAGGACCATAATAGGTATTCAGAAGCTAGAAATGTAAAACCATATTTTTGTTTTAAGTACCACCGAAGTCACTAGGTAAGAATAATTATGTAATAATGGTTGGACTATGTAAAGTTTGAATTTTGTGTAATCATCCACCGTGTTTCAGAAAATTAATGTTAATTTTTTTTTGCGTTATGCGTTTATTTTGTACACATTTATATTCACATTGATTTCCTATGTTCATGCGTTAATAGTACCTATCATGGAGGAATTATACTTTATTGGTCCATGATAGTATGTACTCGTTGCAAATAAAATAGTGCAATACAAGCGTATTACAAATTGAAAAGTTTTTTTAACGCGTTATTTTAACGCAGAGATAAAATGCATTTTTGGAAAACCACATAAGCATCTTAATAGATACCTTTGTGTTTTTACAAAAATGCAATTTCTGGTTTGCTTAAATTCGGCAGACATGTGTTGGCTAGGAATCCGTCTGCTGAGAACGAATTATTTGTCCATGAAGTCCTGTTCTGAAATATATCTTTTTGGAGGATATATTTTCACTACGACCTTTCAGACTCACGAATATGACAATTTATCGTCCAGGCCTAAAATAAACCTAGTAGTATTTAATATATTATAACGACCAACTAAAATGAGGTATATTGTGCTAGTGCACTTCAGCCTTAATTGGTCTAGAATCTAGAATTTCTAGATCAAACAATCGGTATTTTCTGTAAGGGCTAATTCACACGCCACACCGAAACGTAACGAGAAGACACAGGTTTCATTGTAAGAGTTCAATTTGCATCGACCTGCACAGTGCAGTGTATGACTGATGTCATATGAACTTTTTGTGTAGTGAAAAAAGTTAAATGTTGAATAGCTGTCTTAAAAATGCAGCGCCGTGAACGTATCGTCGCGGTGTGAACCGACCCTTAGTCATACTATTGCCCATATTACGTGTTGTCATAAATGTCACTAAGCGCGAACTTTGCAATAGTAGGTATGAGATACATCATACGTGTGTGCGATGTGTCCCATTTTAATATTATGTCCTCATTCGAAATTATCATTGTTTTGGGTTCTTTTGCGTTCATAAAGTCTCCCTTTAATAGATAATAATATATATTTCGTGTACCGACAGCAACCAGTTACGATTCTTGTTATAATGCTTATTAATGTAATATGTATAGATGTAGGTATTGATTGAAGTCTCCATTTTTGTAAAAAGTAAACTTATTTTTGTTGTAGGTACGCATATCAATTTTTCCCTATACAATATAATATTTGATATATTTCGTAGAGTAGAATAAGGATAATAACGTCTATGTATCATAGAGAATATCTTTATTATATTATGATTATAACGAATTTTTCTTTGTCAGACGTAATGGAAAATTCCTCGTTTTGACGACGTGAATAAACACGGTAATGAAAGATAATAATATGAATGATACAGGGCATGATATATTACTTACTAACTAACAATTTGTCGACATTGTTTTTTATTTCTGTACTTACCAAGTTTCCTAACAATGCTCTATGCCATAAAGTATATTATAGTAAGTACCGCCATTTGCGTTTCCAATACTGATTTCATCTATGATTGATGATGATATCCTTATTTATTCTGTCATGAGACTTCTATGTTAGGAAGTTTATAATTTTTCTTTACTTGCGTTCTTTCTTTTTAAAATTGGCAAATCTACTATCATCCTACTACTACTATTTACATTTTTATTTCTTTTTATTTTTTATACGTAAGAGGCAAAATAACACTTAAGTTTCCACCTGAGCGACCACTACTGTAACGGTAATAAGCTTAACTGTTATGTAAAATTAATCTTCAATTCTGTTGGAGGTTATGTACCTTTTTTATAACTATTTATAATTTTAATTATATAATACTTACTATAAAATTCAACTTTATACTTTACATTCTTTGGAGTTAAAAACTTTCTTAATCTCTTTCTACTGATAACTTGTCTAAATAATAATAAATTTATTATTAATTAGACAATGCGACAAAGACATACCTTTGGTACAGGCCGTATTAGAGGGATATTTAATTACCCATTAAACAAACGTTACTTTTTTTAATAAACTTTTTGTTTATAATGTGCTTTCTTATTTTTATTTTGAATATGTGTTCTATGTCTTTTTTTACTGCTTTATTGCATTAAATTGTACCTCTTAGCCTACTGTATGTATCTAATATTGAATGTATATTTTTTCTCTGCAGACAGTGACGGCTACTTGCAAATGAGCCCGGCGAGGCAGTCTTACAGTAGTTCACGTTTTACAGGCAATAAGTTCGATTTCGACACGCGCAAAATGAACGTAAGAATGACTGAACCGAACTGCCACGGTTCGGAATTGACGCCGATGCTCACACTCAATAATCTTCCCACTAAAGAATCAGAATCCGATCAAGATGGCACCTTCGTGCTCCACCGAACTTCGTGCCCACCAGTAGAGGAGGAAACGGATGACGTTTTCGAAATGAAACAGTATAATAACAAAAATGAGGAACTGAACAAAACCAACTCACAGAATAGCGCCGTCACGAACCCTACTTACATCAGCTTTGATATCGAGAAGAAACCTAAAAATGTTTCCAATGATTACATCAATGTTAATATACCAAATGGTCTAGTCAAATAGATTTCCCTTTTAATGTTCATATTTTCATTTCTACTTATAACTGTATTACTAAGGTACCTTAAGTCATTTTGATCTCCCAATGAGTAACTAGAAATCTCAGGACTAAATTTAGCCATTGCAAACGGGAATTCATCTTCTTACTTTAATTTACTATAAAAAATATTATCAAGAAGAGCAACGCGCTTAAAATGGGCGATCAAGTTTAAATCCATTCTAAAATAGATCGTACCGATGTAAATTATTATTTGAAATATTTTTTTAGCCAGTATTTGCCTTTGTAAACCCACCACGTACAAATATAGTTTTTAAGAACAACATACCTAAATAATATTTAAAAAATATATACTTATTCAAATGTTTAGTATAATTATTATTGTATAATATTTATACTTAATTTTTCTAATAGAATTCAGGCTTGGTTTATTATTTTGTTCATTTACTAGCGTCATAGGTACTACTGAACAAGTCGCCGCTCTACCAGGCATGGAAATCGCTTAACAGCGCCGTTGAATAGTGTGCAAGCACACATACTTACGTATTATTACGTAGTAAGTATTATTTTAAACACTTATGGATTGTGTCGCGGTGCACTTTTATATAGTGAGGATGTAGAACATAAAAAGTACCCTAATTTTAGTTGGGATCCAATAATAAATAAAATAAAATTTAATTCGAAATCACCGCGGCTTCAAGATACTGTTAGTATGTTTTGCGTGGATTGCAAAACACAAATGATAGTTGAAGAATCTTCGGGTAGTTTGAACTACTTCAACAAATAGTACGACAGCTGCCACCTCAGTCCTCCCGTGACGGCTGCTGGAAAGTAGCCGAAGCCTCGGAAAAAGAAAAGTGCACCCCGACACAATACGTAAGTGTTTAAAACAATATTCGCGTAAATAATCAATAAGTAGTGCAACCACGTCTGCAGTCGTTGCGGTCACTACCTTTGGGGTTACATATTTTGAGGTGTCCTAGTGCAAAGGAAGACGTTTAGAAACTGGTCGGGCAGGAACTTAGTCGAAATTGTACAGTAAAGTTTGGTAACTTTGTGTATTTTAATTTTATATACTTGTATGTAACTTGCCAGTGTGCTATAAAATATATCAATTACAAAATATTTTCAAATCAGACAAAAGCCAATTTACTAACATACTCCTTTCAGATCAAACGTAAAGAAAAATATTAAATAAAACCGAATTAATGTGTCATAGTATTATAAGGTTCTTCAAAATCAATCACGGATATTTTGGGCATATGATCTTCTGCTTATGTAAAGACGTTTAGGTAAAAAAACAATCAAAAATTTAGAAATAAAATATAACGTGATCAGCTATGTGAAGTCAATATCCTTAACCGAACATTCCCGAATTTTGTGAAAATTATGTAATATATATTTACTTATTCTTATCAACAGTATATCTAGCTTGTGCTTTTTTCTAGTGTTTATACAGTGATTGTCGCTTTTTGTTTTAAAATTACTTAGATTCTTTCTAACATACAACACATTATTCAAAATGTGTTGAGAAGCGACGGTCAGAATTCCTATTTCTTTAAACTTTTATCTCAGAGATTAAAAGGGGACATTTTGTAAATTGAACGTATTGCTCGCTTCTGCAGCACAAATATTGTATTAATGTCGGCGGCATTTCCCCATAAAAGGATACCGTAAGACATTCTACTATGAAAGTAACAAAAATAAACTAGTCACACCGTGTCTTCGTCAGAAATTTCCCTAATTTTTCTGACTGCATACTGCACACTGACACACTGACAGCATATTGCTGCAGGACGAGCTTATCTGCAAGATTAGCTATATGAGAACCCCACTGAAATCCCCACCCCACTGATGACCCCACATCTAGTGTTATACCTAGAAACACAGTGGTGTCCACAAAGTTCATTTTTTTATTATTTAATAGTATATTGGTTTGTACTTGCCTAACATTGGGCAATGAAAGCTTTAAACATTTTGTTTTTTAGAATTTTAAAGTAAGTTGTTATCATTAAACCAATGTACTATTTTTAAGACAGCACCATTTATCTCAGCGTAATTTGACTGGCGTCGCTTCACATTAAAGATTAGTGAAGTGTCATCGGCAAAAAGTACTATATCATTATCATTAACTAGATAATGTAAGTAATTAATAGATGAGAAAAAGATATGGGCCTAAAATGGATCCCTGTGGGACACCTAATTCTATTTTAGTCCCAGTGGAACTTTTACTATTTATCTCCTATCCTATCCTTTGAGTTCTATTTTAAGATAAGAACTCAAAAGGTTGAGTGCAGAGTCCCGAATACCATAGTTGTGCAATTTTCTGATCAATATAACATGTTCAACACAATCAAAGGTCTTGGAGATGTCGCAAAACACACCTAATGCATCCTGCAATTTAGGCTTTTAATATACTATAAAGAAGATCTATACCAGCATCCGTTGTGAATCGACCCTTAGTAAAACCGAATTGATTATTATTTAATAAATTGTTTAAATTAAAATGTACTAATTATAGTTACCCTAACTATTTTTTTTTTCAAATAAAAGGCGGTAGAATAGATATAGGCCTATAATTTGTTAAATATAGGTATAAGTTATAACCTTGCTATGCTTCATTAAGTCAGTGAAAACACCACTTTTTATATATTAATTGAATATTACCGCTAGATAAGGAGCTACGATGTCAATTATTGATTTAATAACTTTTGTAGACATGCCCCAGATATAAGTATTTTGAACGACCTTAAAATACTCAAAAACAACCTTATAATTGATTTTGAACAACCTTACATTTATTTATTGCATGATAAATTTGTGATATTTAAATTAGTAGCATTAGAGAGCACTAATGTGTCTGTGTTTACGTATAGATTAAATTGAATCTGAACAGAGAATATCAAAATTTTCTTCACAGTTTGTTGCCTTGCTTACTAATAATATAATTTTTCTATGTAACCTGTATGAGCATTATGTATGTACCCCATATTATGTGACTCCCGAATGTAGTACCTAGGCAATGTTTATAATTATTGATGTTGGCCCTAAAATGGACATATTTTTTACCGCTTTTTGGGTTAAGTAATGCTCTACTGAGTAAAATAATTATATAACTTGAATATTTAACGATGTTTGTAAGAGGTGTGTATGGATTGCGTGTAAATATATCTCATAATGATGCCATACATAAATGTAACTCACTAGATACAAATAAATGAATGTGATATTATTATAATTTATTTTCATTTAAAAATTGTTCCTTGTATATCTGTCAATCGCAGATAATAAACACACGTCAATAAATTTAAAATTAAAAGGAAATAATAAAATTGAAAGTATCTATATAATTAGTAACAAAATTAACTTAAACATAAACAGAAGGAGATTTTAAATGATCATATTATCAACGTACTGTTGCTGCAACATTATCGTACTCTTGGCGCAATTTAATTCAAACGTTGTAGGAACGTTTACTAACAAATACGTCATTAAAAGTGTAGTGTTTTACTGCGAACTACCCAAGTACCCACGTACTTGGGTAGTTCGCAGTAAAAGCGCTCATCTAACAAGGTAACTTTGACCGGGATCAGGAGGGCAATTCTCGTAATTATTATCGGTTAAATCTCGTTTGGATTATCAGGCAGTCCCGCTCGCGCACGATAAAACGCGTATGGGAATGAGACAGCGGGTTGACCGAACCGAGATTATGTAAAAAATAGTTAAGAGAATTAGACTTCAGGTTTTGTGCGAAGTTAAAGATAAATGTATATATTATAGACGAGGCATGTCGAGGAAAAAGCTGCCACCACTTAAATGGCCTACTTTTCGGGTTGTTTGGGGCTATTTTGACATTTGAGGTATGGTGAAATCAAGATGGCGTAACTTTTTCTTGTATGAAGATTTGTTCTGTCACTGTACTGTATACTTTATAGCCTATTATCTCTAGTTTTGAAATCTTTTAAGTTAAATTGAAGCTGGTAGCTAACCGAAAACCCCTCGTACTATTGCTATCACCACACTCTCTATCGCCTCCGCTCCCTGCAACAACACGCTTAGTTACAACACACATTCATTATTGTTCACACAAAAACTAATATTGTTACATAGGACTATTAAAAAAAAGCAAATCAAGTTCATCACAAGCAAATTAAAAAAAATATGTTGAAACACAACTTTAAAATCAATATTAAAGCAGAATTATGAACTACCACTAACTCATAAGCAAGTAGAATGTTTTTATTTATTTGTATTATAATGATGATGACATGCAGCCATAATGAAAATGACATGTCAGTTTCATATCATAATAAATTTAACATAATACGATCAAATTAAAAATTGCGGTCGACTTGCTTATAAATTAGATTCATTGATAGTACTAAGTTAATTTTTCTGTTTTGTAATAATATTGAGATAAACCAAACTCATAATGTTCGGGATCCGCGTTCAATTTGTTTGCGCTACATACCTATGTAGCAAATGTACCTACAATTCAGCTCTTACGTCTGCTCTCTAATTAACTAATGAGAGACTTTATTTTTAAGTATAAGTAATAAGTGTGAAACGCGTCCGACCTCTGTGGATAAGTGGCTTAGACCTTGGCTCTCGATATCGGAGATCGTCAGTTCGAGTTCGAGATCCCCGCATTGGAACAGCAAACAATTTTGTTTCAAGTCTGGTTAGGACAACGCAGGCTGGGCCCCAATGAGGATCAATCACTTAGTAGCAAATCTGATTTTTACAAAGTATTTATTTATTTATTTAACGGGGTTTGCCAACAATTGTTAACACTATTACTAAGTACATAAAACACTTGATTAAGTTTACAATTGAGTGTTACAATCTTTTATAGACAAACACGACATGCACCAATAAGTAACAAGTAACAAACAAAAACTTACAAAATCACATTCTTATTTCTAACGTTATTGAAAAACAAACAAAACAATTATAAGAAATATAGTAAATGGGTAAGGATTACATATTTTGTAAGTAAAAAAGTTTAAATTGCTAACTTGTATAAACACGTACATGTAATTGTGCACGTATATATATATATATATATATATATATATATATATATATATATATATATATATATAGACGTGCACGTTTTTTAAATTGTAGTTTTCTTATTACACACTTGTGGAATTTAAATTGTCAGAAGGCTATTTATGTGCTTTTTGTACCAAGTTAAATTAAGACCAATATCCAATTCATCACTTTTAGAAAGACTGTTGTATACCTTGCAGATCCTTGGCAATACAGCAGAAAGTCCGAGGATGGTACTTGACGTTGTTATATTAAATAACTTAAAAGCATTTTTCCTTAGTAGTCTCGAAAGGGAATTAATTTGTAGCATGTGTAACAATTCTGGGCAATCAATTTTGAAGTTTATTATTTTATGGAAGAAAATTAAATCTAATTTCTTTCTGCGACCTTTTAAAGTTATCATTTAAAGCATGCAGCATTTTCAACCTCTCTTGGCAATGTTGTTCATATGTTTATCAAATTTAAGTTAGCTATCTATAACAACGCCTAGATCGCAGACTTCTTCTACCGATTCCAGTTCTAGTTTATTAATTTTATATTTATAGCAATGTAGGTTTTTGCGATTACGGGAGAGACTGATATGATGACATTTGCCTATATTTAGTAACATATTATTTTGTATACACCAATTATATAATCTGTGTAGGTCTTCTTAAAATAGTTTTTTAAATGTGAGAATGTAGGTTTGATATAATTTTTGAGTATATACTCATACGACTATATACTCATCTCATACTACATACGAGTCATACGGCTCGAACCAACGAAGCAAGATACCGTTGACACCACCATTTGACATTTTGTATAGAATAATTTTATAGTCAACTTTATCAAAAGCCTTACTAAAGTCTGCATATATTGCATCAACTGGAATCCATTTATCTCCGTATTTGTAAACATTTGAAGTAAAAGATGCTAAATTAGTTGAAGTAGATCTCTTATTGACAAAACCATGTTGGTGTGAGATTATTATTTGTTTAAGATGCCAGACTACTTGTGTTGTAACTAATTTTTCTAAAACTTCTCCAAAAATATTAAGAGTAGATATTGATTAGATCCAAGATCCAGATTTATGTAACGGAACTGTAAGTGCCTCTTTCCAAAGATTAGGAAATACTCCGTCTGCAAGCGATTTATTGTAAATAATTTTTAATGGATAAGACAGTGTACGAGTATTCGTATCTCGTATTCGCGCAAGATATAATAAATATTGGTGGGATACCGTCACTGCCGGCACCTTTTCTAGAATGTAATGATTTTAAGGCTTTGAGAATTTCTTACTCAGAAAATGACAATTTGCATAAGGATGAAGAATTAAAATCTTTTGGTGACGGCAATAATTGAGTAAAATCCGAACTTTTATTATGGTTATGATTATAGAAAAAAATTAACAAAAAGTTCGCACACCATAGTGTAGCAATTTTACCTTCATGCTCCATTTGATAAGGTTATGAAGTATTATTACTTTTTTTGTTTTTAGTAAAAGACCAAAAATATTTTGGGTTTCTATTTATAGAATATAAAATAATTTCCAATCCTCCTTATATATTGACTATAACTCTTTCATCGTATGTGTATTAACTTACTGAGCATAAAATTAATTGACGTCAAGATATGGTGGATTTATTAGAGTTTTTTGAACGGCTAGTTTGAAACGCGCGCTTCCGTTGATTTGGTTACGATGTCGCGATCCGTGCGACAACGGCTTGATTGTACTCATGTTGTTTGTATTGCATAAGTATTCAATCTCAGATTGTTGACGCTTGTCCTCGCTTGCATTGTTTTTGTTTACGTTAAATATTTTAGCTGTGTTTAGAGGGGAGGTGACGACGAGAGATGATGTCACAGTGACTCGTACCATTCTCGGGCGCGTTTTTGGAACTAATGCACTAAAATTGCTGTATCTTCGTCATTTTTAGTCCGATTTAAATAATTTCTTTACAGTATTTACTGGTTTTTTTTGTCGCCATTAGTCTGCATACCCCGAAAAAATCATGACTGATCCTCATTCTCGTACCTCGAATATTGATTCGATTAACGCGCTGACTCATTTGTATAGGCGTCAAATCATGCGCGCGCGAGCGGGACGAGAATTGGGGCCCTGATTGTTTGACGAGTAAGATCCGTCGGATCGAAAGGACTATGCACCGGAAATCCGTAGCAGAACCAAAGTTACCGACATAAACCCAGCTTATTAAAAAGCTAAAGTGGCAATGGGCTGGATATATGTATAGCCCGTTGAACGGATGGCCGCTGGGGCTGTATTTTGAGTTGAAAGAAGGTTCTCGAGTGGAGACCACCAACTTAACGTCGAAGCGTAGGCCGGCCTCCCACCAGTTGGTAACCACATTTTAAAATAGTAGCTCCCACATCGAAATTGGTGTAGGAGCTACTATTATTAATAAGTGTGCATTAGTAAATGTCTACATATTAATATTTGTGTACTTACATCCTTAAAAGCTTCAACAATACCCAATGGAATATCTACAAACACTCGGCCAAGACTCGCTAGCGCCTGAAAATATTGCTCAACATAATTTTATTATTACAAAACAGTTTCTTTTAGATTTAAATCATGTAACTATCGTAGCATAAGTAAAAGTTTTCAAATAAGTATCTAAGTTTTACCTATAAAACTGATAAATAATATTATACACTATAATTGTTGTAATATTGCACTTAATATGAAATTTAGAATATAAAATTATAAAAAGAGAGGAATAAGAGAAAAAGAATCGACGGGCTTAAGTAGCAACTTAAGTTTAATTAGATAAATGACGTCGTGTAGTCTCCTGGATATCCGCGGACGCCAGATGTGGCTGCAACATTTAATAAAATGCGTACTTACACCACTTGGTCTGGTTGCTGAAGCACTATTATTTTCTGTAGCGTTCTCCTCACAACTCGTAAGTATTAGCACCGCCAATAAAACAAGTCCTGTACTGAAGCCAGCCATTTTCAACTGTGTAAATATATCGCAGAGGGCCTATTTTATTCTATTATTTTGTTAAATGCACAAAACAAGCCAATTAGCTATGGATGTCTGCCATTTAGTTTTGGGTGTTCAAGGATATTTTATTTGGTAAGTGTGTAAAATTATTATTCAACGGCTTGTGTAATTGAGACATGTTTTAGTAAACTAATATTGTACTATAACACGAGTTTCATGTACTTGGAGTAGCAATTAAGTATGGCAGGAAAATCAGACATGGTTTTTGGTATGCCGGTTTTCAAGGACGCCAAAAATATTTCATGCTAGCTTCGTTGGACGGTAAACATTTTTACTTGTGATCAAATTATAATTGTGGTTCCGGTTAATACTGAGCGGTTTATTTTCTGATTGCCAAAAGGAGGGTTAGGGTTAAAATATTTTAAACTGCTTATTTATGTGTGTATTTGCACGCCAATTTGGCTATATTGACGGGTTTCAAATGGGTTAATGAAATCATTCATAGAATAAATTATGTTTATTTTAATTGTTCAAAACCTCTCTGTATACTATATTAGATGTAATGTTGTTACCAAAATATATTGTGTTTCAGAAGTTCCAAACTGAGATAAGGCAACATAATATATTAAGTTAAAGCAATTTATTTCTAAATAGATTGACGTGTTGTATATGAAAAAAAACCGTCTAATAGAAATATACACTTTTTAAAAACCGCCGAAAACACTATTCGCCATGTTGGTTCATAGATTATCTGTGCTGTGACGTCATACTCCTACTATTTCTAATCTGTAGTTCCGTTTGACGTTTTGACATAAATAACTTTTTAAGATGTCATGAACTATTTATTTACAGAAACGTTCCGTTTCAATACTATATTATATGTGTTTAGTGTGTTTGTGTCGTCACATTCTTGCCGGAAGTTACTTCGAGGTGATTTCATCAGTAGAAATTAAAAAATAAAAATACATATTTTTAAACCAACTTTAGTTATTAATCTTAAGGCTGCACTAGTCGGTTTTTTTCCATACAAACGCTGGTGGTGATTTACTCTAAAGTCAAACATTGTAGACCCAAATTTTAGCGTAATATCGAATTTTATTACACTTATCTAGGTCGGTATGTGCTAATATTTTTAAAATTTAATTTAGTTTAGAAGATAATAGCCTCCAAACATCAGATTTTTAGCGCAACTTTGACCGTAAATAAAAAACAAACGAAGAATGAAAATAAAAAAGCAAGCACATACCGACACAGTTTAATTATTCAGCAATCGAGATAACTTCACTTCACACAAAAATATTATATATTTTTTTATAAAACACCAACAGCTGAGTGTCGATTTGCTTAATTTGAGGACGCCTTTTCTAATATACTTTACAAAGCAGTATAAATTTGTGCACTATAGCTTCTCTTCTAAGTATAGATTACTATTTTATGGGTATATGCTTTTTCCCCGACGTTAGGAGAAATAATAAACATTTCCACACGCGCCACACTGAGTTCGAGCCGTTGACTAGCGCACTCTTAAGTTTTTAATTTATGATATCGTTATTAATTTATATTATATTAATTAATTTATAAATACGTTTTCCTAAGCCAAGCACTAAAGGAAATACTCCTTCAATGTATGAAATTAAATATGTGCAGTAAAAGGAAAAAATATTTTGTTTTAAATACTTGAGATTCACTTGTTTTGATAAGGATTCACAATTGTTGATAATATTGACCAATAAACATGCTAGCGATTTAAATATTTTTTTTAATATAAAACACTACTTTTTAGACTTATATGTAAAAGTTAGACATATGCTGTCGCTGAATTTTTTGTAGACATTATCAAGATCTACAACTTTTCTCTAGGATGTTATCATATATCTCCCATCGGTAAAGCAGCGTTCGTAAGAAAAGTTTCGTTCGACCGTTTTTTCTCCGACTAACTTTGCAAATCAGGCTACCACGGAAATGTATTTTCATTTTTCGGGTTAAAAATAGCCTATGTCACTCACAAGCCTAGCCTTCTATTGGTTAAATACTTTTCAAAATCAGTTCAGTAGATCTAGAGATTACCCCCTACAACCTCACAAGCTCTCAAAAATTTCCTCTTTATAATATTAATATAGAAGTATAGATTACAGTACCTGATATGAAAATATATTATAGTATCTTAGCCGTCTGTGATAGTTCATACAAACTATAGGGCAGACCGAGGGGTTTCGAAACAATTTTGACATTTTGTCTCATACACCAAACACTATTGACAGAAATTATGTGATATTAGTACCAATCGTTAGGTCATTCTTTACACTTAAGGTTTAAAGATTCTTTATTATCATCAAAGGCGAAGTTGTCACTTACATGATAATATGGTTTTCATTAGTTGTCTAAATTATCGTTCGTCGTCAGAAATTGAACAGTAATTATATATAACGATGCTAAAATGCCCAAACAATAGTATCAATATTAATATGAATGAACAACATGACGGTTAGGTTACATTTTTATGTAGGGTAGTAAGCTAGTAAGTATTAAAAATAATCATAACAGTCACGTCTTTGAATACGCAGGAACACAATATAATAATTAATATCAGTTTGACCAGCAACTAGGAACAACTAAACAAATATGCAATTTAAGTAAATATATAAAGTGGGTATACTTAAAACAATAACATTAATTTAATGTTCATTTATATTATGTTGAACCAATTGATTTTTAAATACAGTCAAAGTATGAGAGAGTTTTATTCGTAAAGGTATTCGGTTGTATTGGTGCGCTCTTTCAACCGTAGGCGTCGACTTACTGTAGTTTGTGCGATGTTTAGGTTCAAGATAACTAGCTCGACGCGTGCGGCGCTCGCTTACTTGTTTATGTTTAATAAAAGAAAGGTTAGTGTGGATAATCCTATTGAGCATTTTGTGAATGAAGAAGCAAAATATATTATATGTGTATAGTTTTTTAATATTCATTATTTTTGTTTCGTAATAACTTTTTGTTTCGTTTTAGATGTTGGTATTAAATAGTTATAATTAAATAGGGTTCTAATCATTTTATTCTGTATTCTTCGTATTTTGTCTAGTCTAGTCTTAGCTGCCGACCTCCAGATTTCTATGAGATATGTATGATGCGGTTGTACTAGGGAGTTCTAGATCGTGTAGCGTAATTTTTTTGGAATGCATCGCACAATGTTACGAAGGGCTCCGCGAAGTGTTACTAGTTTGCTTTTGATTTATTCCAGATGGATATTCCAAGTTAAATATGAGCATCAATGTGTAAGCTAAGGTATTTTTCCGAGGTCTTTTGCTGTAGGGGTATATTGTTAACTGTTAAGGGGGCGTGCTGCGGGATCGGTTTATTTTTTGCTTTAAATATAACATAACAGGTTTTCGTTACATTTATCGCTAAAAGATTATGTCGGAACCAGGTGTTTATAGAATTTAAGTCGTTTTGGGCTTGCGCTATTAAGTCATGTAAAGATGGACCGAAATATAACAAAGAGGTGTCGTTTGCATATAGAGTAATGTGACCTTTGAGGCCTATCTCTTGTTAATTATTGACGTAGATCAAATATAGCAGAGGACCAAAAATTGAGCCTAGGGGGACTCCACAAGTTATTAGCAGTGCAATACTTTGAGTGTTATGATCGAATTTTACTATTTGAGATCGTGCAGTAAGATATAATTTTAATATTTGTAGTGCTTTTTTATTTATTTATTTGGGACAACAAACAATTGCGTACATGCTTAATACTAACACATAAGTTAACAATGAAATTAAGGTAATTACGCAACCAACACCATTGTCCACAATATAAAGGCTTTCCCGGTTATACCAATCACTTTTAATTATTTTAGGAGTAGGCTGTGACTTATGGTATCGAATGCCTTGCTTAAATCTATGAATATTCCTAATACAATATTTTTTTGGTCAATGTTATGTTTTACTTTAGTAATTAAGTCGATAGTAGTTGTTAGTATGTTGCTTTTGGGTCTAAATCCGTATTGGCGATCAGATATGTAGTTAATTGAGCATAAATACTTTTCAAGCCTTGTTTGTAAAACCTTCTTGAGTACTTTAGACAACACTGGCAAGCGAGAGATAGGTCTGTAGTTGCCTGGGTCGATTTTGGAGCCAGATTTATGGATAGGGGTAACCTTCGCCATTTTTAATGTGTTTGGGAACGAGCTTTCTTCTAATAGTTTGTTAAAGCAGACGGTCAACTCCATCACTATTAAATATTTTATAGATTTTATTACTTTAGTACTAATTCCATCTAGATCCACACTACAGTTACAATATAGACTTTAAATGATATTGAGAATTTCGTTTTTTGTACATGGTTCTAATGTTGAAATGGTTCGAATGTTGAAATGGCTGGAATTTGGGGAATATATTGTGGTAAAGCTTATAAATTATTATCATAAAAGTATTTGGGTATTTCTTTAGCTAATTGTGGCCCTATATTTGAAAAGAAATTATTAAATATTTGCCATATGAGTTTTGGGTATGTTATTTCCCCAAACCCTAGTTTTGAAAGAGCACAACCATGTTTTATTTTATTAGTGGCTAGTGTATTAATTAAATTCTACATTTTTTTGGTTTGTTCGTGTACTTAAGAAACTGCTTACAATGATATGCATCATTTATAACTTTTATTAGTTTAGCTACTTTATGTAAATTGCTTGTGCTTTGTAAATGGCTCTGATAGGTTATAATTTTTATTTTTCGTAAGATCTGTCCATAACATATTTCTCTTATTTATTTCAGTGATTACATTCTCGTTTATCCAGTCCTGCTTTGGTGTATTTAAAATTTTAGTTTTCTCTACTTTGCTGCTCTCTTGCAAATGACATATTATCTTTAATACATTTTAAGAGCTGTAAAATAAAGATTGTAATATAATGTTAAGGTATTTATTAATACAAAACTTTTCATGCACGTACCTACGTATTTTGTACGTTGGTTAACGTACGTATTCATATTTTGTACTGATAAACAAACATGATAAATAAACATTTATTCAACACTTACATTCACATTATCACAAATTATCGCCATTAAAAATAAATGATCACTAACATAGAAAAAATAAACATAAGTAGGTAAAGTTATAGTTCAAATACAAAATATGATCAACTCATTAGTCATTAGGTAGTCAAAAGTACCTAACGTCATAATTCGTATTATTTATTAAAATAACAGTCAGATAAACAAAATGTTTTACATTCATACAAGATCTTTGAATTAAAATAATTTTCAATATAAAATAATTATCTTTCAATCATTTCTTAAGTATAATAATGAGTCTTGATCAATGTTTCTTCAAATATTTATGTAACAATGTGATGTCCCTTACAGACAAATGTCAAAAATGAAAATATTAGGAAAACAAAAAACGTCAATCTGACAAGCAGTAGTAGAAAGTTGTGGCAAAGTTACTTCTTGTGCTGCGAGATCATATATTTTGCTACCTCCTCGCCGTACCTGTCAGTCTTGAAATCTCCTGAGTAAGAAAAACCTCCCAATATTTATTTAACTTACAATCAAGAAGTAAATACACATAAATCAATTATACCAAATATATTATATAATAAATCTCTAGATATTGAGCTTTCGAAACCAATATAAATCAAACTAAAATACAAAACCCTTATCAAAATATAGGCATGGTAAAATACGTCAATAGCTTACTTTTCACGATTTTTGTCACAATGCACCCAGAACTCCACAACTGCGCGACTCACGCCACCGAGTACACCGACGCGTATTGACAAGTCAGCGGGTGGAGGGGAGTGGTTGAAATGCAACGTTGCGAACTCGCTAACGGTTTTAAATTCCAAGATAACGGTACTATTTCAAATCACCTTTGTTTCAAAACCCCTCGGTCTCCCCTATAGCAAGCGATATTCTATATGAACATAAAATATTAAAGTATCTTCGCCGTCTGATGTCCCTTACAGACACAAAGAGGGCCAATCATACCAAAACCCAAATACCTACACAGTACACAATACAGTGTTAGGAATCACAATATTGTGACGTATGTGTGTACGTGTGTGTGTATTTGACGACCTCTGTAGCTCAGTGGATAGCGCGTCGGCGCTCAAGTCGGAAGTTGCGGGTTTGAATCGCCCTGATGGGACAACAATTTTTTGGGTTCCTGGGTCTTGAATGTCTAATAAATATATGTATAGTATAATAAAAATCTAAAATATATGTAGTTTTAAAATATATGTAGTTTTAAATACATTTCTGTTGTATGGTACCAGATTTTTACACTGATTACAGAGACTACGCTGTTTTTCCAGTTTTCCAGTTTCCAGTTAATTTTTATTACTAGGACTTTAGCTGGCTAATATGAAAAATGAAGATGAGAAATACCTACCTAGTACCATGAGAAGTATCAAGGAACTAGCAGGTGTTCCTACCAATTAAGGTAAGCAATTATCCGTGCAATCTCACTATGTTTTGGATAAGACGGATAGTGTCTAAAATTATTTGAATAAATCCGGATAATATGGATAAAATGATGACAGTAAAAAAATATCAAGTTAAGTAACAAAATATGTTAAATCAATATTTTTATTAAAATGTATGTAATCAGGTGCAACAACTGTTTTAACATAAAATAATATCTTAAAATAAGGAGAAATTTAAAAAATATATAAAAATAAACTCTTTCCTCGTGAATCTCGTAATATAAAATAATTACGTAATTACCTACTTTTAAAAATAGTTTCCAGTAAAAGTATATATTATTTTTAAATTTTTTGTAAATATCAAGCAACTTATTAAATTTTCTACATGTTAAATGTTTTACAGATTAAAAAAATAAATATTTTTATTTTAAACATCATTATCATTATTATTATTATTATCATATTATCATACACATTTTAAGTACGTCATAATAATATTATAATAGGGAGTCCCCCACTCCGTATTATAATATTATTATAGTGGGGATGGGCTTCACATTAAAATACCCATTTTTCTTTGTTTTCTGTACTAATGTAGTGGCTGACAACATTTAGTACTAAATACTATATAGTCTTGGTAGCATTTTTATAGCTGAACAAATTTCGAGCCATTTCAGCTATATTATTTAGAATTATGACTTAAATCCATTAGTAAAAGACCGAAACGTGAATGCGTGAAATTAATAACCCATTAAAATAATATCCGTTTTATCCGAATAGTCATACAAATATTAAAATTAATATAATTTTATTGACAGATATCCAAATAAAACAAATATTCAAATATCCGGATACTACCAATACCTATGGTCGTAGGTACGAATCCAGCTAAGGAAGAAAATCAATGTTTTTTAATCCTTTTCACTATGTATTAATATTACATAGTGATAAAGAAAAAAATTATATTTTATATTTTAAAACTGTTTTAAAGTATGGTTGTAAAATAGTTTTATATATAATATTATATACAATATATATACAATACAATAATTACTTCTAGAGATACTTAGCATGGGAACAGGTTGAGCTTTAAAGTGACCTTGCGATTACGTACACACTTACCATAGTATACATTATGTGATTTAACTAGTACCATGAATTGATTATATTCTGTTTGGTTCTATTAGTCAACTCATCCAGCACTACAGATTTTATACGTTTAGTTAAAATTAATGGAACTGTAATCATATTATATATAGTAGATATGAACTGCTCGAAGCAGTAGCTAATGAAATCCTCAAAATAACGAGAAAAGGGTGTAACAAAATAATTATTCTAAAAAAAAGTTATTTATTTATAATAATATATCAAATCATATTGTTTTTGGTAGTTGCAGTTAGTAGAGTTATCCAAAAAAGTTTTCCAACACTTCATCTTTCTGAAAAAAAAAATAGATGTTATAATTTTGTAGTTATCAAGTGTAATCACAATGAAATTTTTGTCAAGTTTTGATATAATATATAAATATTCTAGATCTAGAATATGGTGGGTAGAGGAAAGAAGCGCTTTCTATATACATGAAAAAATGTCCGTAAAAAAGCGTTAAATAGAAGTGGCGCTACGGTCGCAAGGGGGTAATGCGGCATTATTTAAACAGATAATTATTAAATCTTATCATCCTCGGTTAAATTTATAAAAATATTTAAGACTACACGAGTAATTAGAATTTTACACGCGTAGTCGAAACTTCTTCCATCTTCACTCCATCTCTTATTGCTAACTTCATATCACACCCTCTTCTGACTTTAGCGCCATTATGGCCAGTTTTGGAAATATTATTTAACTAATTTTGTCGGACACTTTTTAGCTTTTCTGCCTTAGAGAGGTCCTCCTTTCCTCTACCCTTCATAATCTAGACCAACTTGGTGAAAAAAGTGGCGACCACATACGAATACTATTAGAATTTATGTACAATTTTCATTCACATTTAATTTCCCGTATTCATTATAATTCCGATCCACGGAGTAGTGGAGATAAATTGTTAATTATATTTTATATGAATATTCGTTGAAATTACTCAGTAGCTACCCCATTTTCGGCAAATATGCGAAGTTGGATACTCTCCAGGAAAAATATTTTGAGCGAAATCAGGCAATAACTTTTGGAGAAATTGGAAAAAAATCTATTGCGCGTTGATTGCTACGGAACCCTCCTTAGTTAGGTTATTTGAAATATAAGCATCACCGAGTCGAGGATCCGCGGTGTGTGTAGGAGCTACCGTAAGACAGCTATGTAATTTATTTGGAAAAATAATATACTTTTGCGATATGCCAGGCTAAACGTAGTCTTAAGCAGTGTTAAAAGTTGGCTGAGTCTTTCAATTTGGGACGTTCAAAGATATCAAAGAAACTTATTTAATAGCCGTGATGAAAAATGTGTTTTAGATGAACTAGGAACATTACGAAAACCTACCGTAACTTATAAACTTTAGCCAAATCGTTAAAGAGGTTTAGGGAGATATTATGTTGCACTATGCAAATCTTAAAGACCGTCAACTTTACATCTTGTGTTTACTAGTAGGCATTTCAGAGTTCCATCAGGTCCTCATCAGACCCTCGTCATATGGAGATACGAACACAACTGCTTTTTTTTATTAGGTTCTTAATCCCTATCATTAACAGGGCTTGTTATTTACATTTTTCTTTTCTTGTGCCATGTATACAATTCAAACTTACAATATAAATAAAGAACACAACAGGTTTAAACGAAAGTAATGATCTAAAACTCTTATGTGTTTACTAGTAGTGTTTACGTGTTTACTAGTAGCATTCCAGGAATTATTTAATTATTAATTATTAAAATGACAAATACTAAAGTAACTTACAACTTTGCAAAAATTCAAAACCGATTGTATTGGTGTCTCCAACACTTTCACGAACTCGCCGAACAACTGAAAATTCAAAATAATCTTATGAAAACAAGAAATAGTATAAAATTGCAAGCCGAAAGTCTTAGTCCCGATACTTGCAGATATTTTCATCGACAAGAATATAGATAACTAGTTTTGCCCGCGGCCCGCGTAAATAAAGTATCCCATGGGAACACTGTAGGTACATTTTCGGGATGAAGCCTATGTTTTAATCTATAGACTTAAACTACTACAATAACTAATTTCATCAAAATCTATTCAGTAGTTTTTGCGTGAAAGAGTAACAAACATTCATCCATCTATCCTCACAAACTTTCACATTTATAACTAGCTATTTCCCGCGGCTCCGCCCGCGTAACTATAGTAGCGGGTATCCCATGGGAATACTGTACTTTTTCGAGATAAAAAGTAGCGTATGTTTTAATCCACAGCCAAAACTACTACCATACCAAATAAAAACAAAATCCGTTCAGTAGTTTTTGCGTGTAAGAGTAACAAATATCCATCCATACTCACAAACTTTCACATTTATAATAATAGGTCTTTACCTATGAAATTGCCGTTCTGCAGTACTGGCCATTCAAAATCAAAATATTTTTTGTTTGGCTAAGAATAATAATTTCAAATTAATTTTATTTTAAAAACATGGAATTCTTTTTCCAAAAGTAGTCATTTGTATATTGATTAGTGTTACATTTTCATCGCATTTCAATCTTTTTCGTCATCATGGATACGTTAAAAATTCGAGTAATTATGGAATATGAGTACTGTCGTGGCAGCAACGCGGCACAAGCGGCACGCAACATCAACGACGTTTACGGAGCTAACACTACAAAACAACGCACCACGTGTTATTGGTTTGCTCGCTTCCGTTCTGGAAATTTCGATCTGAAAAATGAACCTCGCGGTCGTCCGAAGACTTTGGTCGACAATGACGAATTACGCTTGTGGAAGCTGATGATACACAATCTACCGCTGAATTAGCAGCAGCTTTCGACGTTAGCGTCAAAACAATATTGGTCCATTTGCGTCAAATTGGCAAGGTAAAAAAGCTTGACAAATGGGTGCCCCACGAACTCAATGATCGCCAGCGCGAAGTACGCGTCGAGACGTGCCTTGCACTGCTCAACAGACATATAAATTAAGGAATTTTGAACCTCATTGTTACCTGCGATGAAAAGTGGATTCTGTTTGATAAACGCAAGCGCTGAGCAATTTGTTTGGATCCTGGTTCAGCACCTAAACAATGCCCCAAACGAAAACTAACCCCTAGAAAAGTGATGGTCACTGTTCGGTGGTCTAGCGCTGGTGTGATTCATCACAGCTTCTTACCAAACGGGGTGAGCTTTACTGCAGATGTGTACTGTGAAGAACTGAACACAATGATGGAGAAGCTGGCACATCTCCAACCAGCATTGGTCAATCGCTCGTCTCCGCTGCTCCTGCACGACAACGCGCGATCTCATACTGCACAGCAGACGGTCTCCAAGTTGCAAGAACTGGGGTTGGAAGCTCTCCATCATCCGCCCTACTCAACAGACCTTGCGCCTACAGATTACTACTTTTTACAGAACTTGGATAACTTCTTGGCGGGAAAAAAAAAACAATACCCGATAGGCAGTACAAAATGCCTTTGAAGAATTTGTTGCCTCCCGTCCAGCTGATTTCTTTAAGAAGGGCATCAATAAACTGCCACTGTGTTGGCAAAGGTGCATTGATTGCATGAGTGATTACTTCGATTAATGCCATTAAAAATACATGAAAAAACTTCGTTTAAGTTTTTTCATTCAAAACGGCAATTTCATAGGTAAAGACCTAATAGTAGTAGGATAGAAGCAGGATACTAGATGTATCCAACACACGTTGGTTGTTCTGTCTTAACTATGAACTGGAATAAATAAATAACTACCAACAACTACTCCTACTATCTACTCCTACACCTACACCTACAGGTGATGTGTAAAAGAGTTATCGAAAACTGAGGGTTGAAAAATTGTTACAGTACTAATGTCGCTGAAAATATCGCTTAAATCGCTAGAAGGGTGAAAACTTAGGGTTATAATATTATGTATTTTTAATGCCAAATCATGAAAACTGGCAAAAAATTGGGGTGGGTCACCCTTATCACTTGGGGGTTTAAAAAATAGCTTACAACCTATTTTCATACCTAACAAAACCTGAAAAATTTCATAAAAATCGGTCGAGCCATTTCGGAGAATATCTGCAAACAACACCACACCACACACGAGAATTTCATATTTAAGATTTAACCCAACTAAATGAAATAACTTACATTAGGTGGTGTTTTAGGTGTAGTCGGTGTAGTAGGCGTCGTCGGTGTGCTAGGGGTGGTAGGTGTAGTAGGAGCACTCGGAGTTGTAGTAGAAGTGTCATTATCAGCGCCCATCGCCACTACCGCCAAGCACAACAATAAGACGACAGCTCGAACCATGGTTATCGAAGTATTCATGCCGTGTAGAAAAAAAATTGCTCTTATATGTGTTATTTTAACAACCATATCATTTGGAAACAAAACAAAGACGTCATTACACGGTCTATACGAGGAACACAAGGTCTGTAAATGGCAAATAGATTTACATATTGTATTGACATTTATTTAAAAATACGACAATGGTATGGTATGGGTAAGGTGATCACTATTGTTATGGATTCAGGCCGCCAAAATACAGAATTTGTAATTTAAATTTAGCAACTTTGAAAAATCTCGATTTCGCGGCCATCAATCAAACACCAATAAATCGAAAGAATCATTTCAATCATTTATTGGTGTTTGATTGATGGCCGCGAAAACAAGATTTTTCAACATTTAACATACCTAGTCAACTTTCAAGTGGAGCATTGGCTCCACTATTATCCGTGTAAGTAAACATCTAACGTTCCTAACCTCTTTGAAAAAAAAGTTTTTGTTTAACGAATCGCTGATAGTTTCTTGTTTTAACTATACCTTCAGTAGTATACCTACTGAATGTATCTATTAATATAAAATATTAATTTTAATATAAATATATAAATATATAGTTGATAATGAAAAATTGAAGCCTATTTTGGAAGAAATATATATATATATATATACATATTAGCCGGAACAAACACACAGACTGACAGACGGATAGAAAAATGTTAACAATTTATATTTTATTGTAAGTACCGATCATACTTTTAAATGCATTAAGTGAAAATAAAAGCTGTTAATTTCAAATTACAAACAGACACTTCAATTTTGTTTATCTGTATAGATATAATATATTATATTATACAAAACAAATAGTTGAACTAAGTAAGTATATACAGGATGTTTGGAAGATGGGTGCAAAGCTTCAACGCCTTGTTAGTATAGACCATTTAGAACCGTATTTGACCATTCTTAGCATTGGTAACGTACGATTTTATTTTTAACGAATTTTTAAAATGTTTGTTGAAAAAACCCAAAATTTCGCAATTAATTGCAAATAATGGCCAATCTGGAAGATAATCCAATTATTTTTTATTTTTATTATTGTATTTTTATTATTGTATTTGAATTAAGTAATGTGTAGACAACCAAATAAGACTTGATGCACATTCGTGGTTATTATTCTTTATTTTGAGGTATCAACTACAAAGATAGCTTACCAATTTTTGAAATTATGACTTACAAAGTAAATTGAGGGACTAACTTAAAGAAATAAATAAAAAATATTTTTTTTAATTATCATTTATTTTTCGTGTTCAATTTAATTTAAAATGTTCAAGATAATACTCAAAATTGATATTTGTTAACATTTTCAACACAAAAAGTATTTATCAAAAGTGCAAATGTCGTTTAATCTACTGGCCTAAACTTTTTAATTTTCTGCCTAGTTTTGCTTTGTAGGTCATAATTGCAGTAATTGATGAGCGATCTTTGCAGTTGATACCTCAATCGAAAGAGTAATAACTAGGTATGTTTTCCAAAATGTTTGAACAAAAAAACCAGTTACCGTTTTTTTTATTTATGGGCTCAAAAAAATTAGATTTCCGAAATTCACAAAAATTATTAACTTCAAACTCCTGTTACAAATTTATCTCATGATACAGATGTGTACATCAAGTCTTATTTGGTTGTTTATACATTAGTTAATTAAAATACAATAAAAAATAATTATATTATCTTCCAGATTGGCCATTATTTGCAATTGATTGCGGAATTTGGGATTTTTGCAACAAAAAATTATAAAAATTTGATAGAAAATAAAATCTTACATTACGAACGCTAAGAATGGTCAAATATGGTTCTAAATGGTCTATACTAACAAGGCGTTAAAGCTTTGCACCCATCTTTCAAACATTCTGTATAGTGCGCGCGGAACTAGTTGGCCGCGCCTTAGGTAGGGACAGGGGTGAGGTTGCTTGCTGCTCGCAGTGTTGCCGCCGCGAAGTCTGGCTCCGTACTGAGTAATAACATAAAGCGCTCTTCCGTCCCACCCCGCTCGCATACCTAAGGCCCGGCTTGCTAGTCACAATATGTAACAGTCATAGCAGTCACAATGTGTAATTGCAAAATTCTACATTATTGTCAAGGTGATAAGGTCGTTTTTTGTATCATTCTCAATAGTCGTTATTACATTGTGATTTCTAGTGAAAAAAGTGTCGTGCCTATAATCCGTCCAACCCCAATACAATTCGCAACGGGCCATAAGAAACTTCGTTCCAAAACATCTTCACTGTTCACGAGTTCTCTTCAAGTAAAGGATTTCGTAGACCATATTATATATTGACTATTTACCCTGAATTATAATAATAACCCATTTAAATACTACCCCTTTTAATATATACATTGCACATAGCTACTAGACTATGTACTAGTGTTCGCCTTGTAGTCATGATTCGACCATATATTATTTAATTTTTAAGTCTAAGCTTTTTTGAAAATTGAACTTTATTTACTACAAAAAAGATACACGTTTCATATGACATCAGTCATACACTGCACTGCACTGCAGCGCGGTGTAACTTGACATTCGAACTCTTACAATGAAACGTGTATCTTCTTGTGTAATAAATAAAGTTCAATTTTCAATAGATATCTTAAAAATGCAGCGCAATGTCACGTATTGTTTCGTTTTGGTGTGAATTGACCCATAGATACGGAATAAAAATGTAAATGTTGAATATTGAATGTGAAAAACAGATTGACAAACGCGTGAATAAATTGTACCCAACGCATAAATTTAATGTATTTTTTCAGCATTATTATGGAAAAATATTAGTGTCGCTCACTCCTTCATATAAAATGTAACTGTTCCAAATTTCATACTCCTCCGTTCGCATATTAAATGATTAAATATTATAACGCAGAGCCGGTAGAGATCCGACAGTAGAACACTATTATTAATTTACCAGAAATATAAATTAGAAGTGTAAACAGCAAAGTCAATCTCACAGAGTCACGTCAACTAATCAACCGCCATCTTATTCAGGTGAACCGTAGTCCGTAATACAATTCGGGAGGCAGCGTTCGGATGCTCGGGGAAATTCTACTTGCCTTATCCTTTCACGTAGAAAATTAAATGTCCCACGGTAATATCCGCGAGTCGCGGCGTCGGTTTTGGCACTTGATCTATTGTCTGCAGTCGAGTTAGTTTCAGTAAACAGAAATGAGTAATTATTGTGCTGAAACTCGTGAAATACCCACATCTGACATGATACTTGGAAAACGTGCTTATTAGGACCGTCACTGTTATAATAGAGTTGTGAAGTCGATTTACCTGCTCGTGTTATTAATGTTCTGAATATTTGTATTGTGATTATATTATTTACGTTGTTTTTAACGTTCAAGTCCTAATTTAGGTATGTACCTAATATGCAGTTGCGCTAGTTTATACTACGCTTTTTACCCGACTACGGCGAAGTCGAAAGAAAAGGTAATGATTTTGGCAGTCTATGTAGTTATGTATGTATGTTTGTTCCACCGTAGCGCCTAAACTACTCGTCCGATTTTAATGAATGGGGTGTCAATAGATTCGTAATCTCCTCGGTAACATATATAGGCTATATAATTTACGTATTTGGAATACAGTTTTTTTTTATAAAAATTATAGTTAATAACAATATTATTTATTTACATGCTTTAGTCGCGCTTCCGCGCGCGTGATATAGTGAACGTTGAAAAAACTAGTTTTAGCCTATTTGTTATTATGATGTTTAAGCTATATTATGTATTGCTGTAAACTGTCAAATTTAAGTCGCTTCATAACTTTGGGCGTAAAAGTTAATCAAACATACACACATACATACGATATCCCGGGAACACACACACATACATAACACACATACATACGATATCATCAGTGCCCATACCGTTGTGGGAACGGCTCGGACATCATAATCGTTTAGTCGGGGGATCAAATCCCGCGTATGCACGCAACATAATCTTTGAGTACATCATATCGTCAAGTTTCGACCCAAATTGTATAAAAATATAGTATTCCCTTTTTAATGTTTTTTTATAAAATTATTACTATATAGTGACAATGTAACTTCAAAAAAATCCTTTCTCCACAATTCGTCCGGTGGTTGATATTTCACGATACATACTTTGGACCCCTATTTCACCCCTGTAGGGGAAAAAATTAAAAAAAGGCTAAAATACAATATGTTCAATCGTTTTATTTATTAGTCTAGATATTTAATTTCATGGAAATCGGTCAAGATTTTCAATTTTTACCGTACGAACTTTCAATCCTTATTTTACATCTACGCATATACGCCACACCCACTATTGAGTTCAACTATCTATATCTTATCCTCGTTATTAATAAAAATATTAACACCACGGATACACTAATCCATGAGATGTAAATGTTTTTATGATAGGGTTATAGAATTGTATTATCCATGTTGATGCGTGAGAAATTATAAAAAAAGTTACCGCTGTTGTAATATATATTATACTAACTGTTACCCGCGTAAATATACTATCGAGTATCCCGCGGGAACATTGTACTTTTCCGGGATAAAAAGTAGCCTATGTTTTAATCCAGAGTCTAAACTACTACCATACCAAATATCATCAAAATCCGTTCAGTAGTTTTCGCGTGAAAGCGTAACAAAAAAACTTACATTCACATTTTTAATATTAGTAGGGATTCTTTGCCGCTGTGCCGCCAGTAAAAAAATAATACTGGGTAAATAATTTGGGGCAGTGTAAATCCATGTCATATAAATTCCCTTCATTGGCAGTTATATGCATAATGACCGAGTTTTGCAGGCGAATTTATCATCGCAAAATATCGAAGCTTAATTAATGTTAATTTAGTTATAAAATGAAAATAAATAAAAATTCAATAAGCACTTAAATGAAGTACTTAAATGTACTTCATTTAAGTACTTTGAAATATCTGTTATTCAAATTCTAAATCTGATACTTAACATCTCACAGAATGAACAAGTTCCAAGTATGCGATTAACAATTTCCTAGTATCCCTAGTTTACTTAGTCCATTTTATGAAAGATTCGAATCGTTCATGAGAATTAAGAACAATAAGAAAATTAATTAATTTTCATATACTTTGTGATTTAAAAATAAATAAGTAGATAATCCGTAATAATTATATTGGAGGACTAAGGAACATAGTATAATTATAACTGTATTAATAATAATATTATGTCCGAAGATTTTAAAACTAAGGATAGGCCATGACGGACATTTAACAGAACAAATCTTCATACAAGAAATTGTTACGCCATCTTGATTTCACCATACTTCAAATGTCAAAATGGTCCCAGTTGGTTGGTTCGCAGTTTTTGCCTCCACATCATAATCTAGTGTCATCACAGTTAATTAAAAGTACCTGGGTAACCGGGCTTCGCTCGGAGTTCTGACAAATGAAAAAGACCCACAAAAATATTTATTTGACCGATATTCGAACCCACCACATTCCGAAATTTCGAACAAAGAAAACTGAAAACGCTGAACAAACTGATATGCCAATCGGACTGACATAACCGAGTCAAAATTATTGACATATTTTTGCACGACGAAAGAAAAAACATATTAACTATAATATATTAATACGTGAAGCGAAAATTTCAAGTACAGTTTTACGAGAATTGTACGTATAGATGAGAGTGGAATTTGGCACAATTAAAGTTTATGCTGAGGAAGCGTGCGAGAAGCTTAAATTTCTTTAAATAATGCTTAGAAATACATTGAATTAATTAAAATATGAGCAACACACACTACCAAGGATTTGGTTCTATTTATAAGCTAAAGACAGTTTGGACACATTATGTTCGAAATTTGTAGTGTTGCAACGCAACAAAAAAAGCAAAAAAAGTGTTGTTGTACCCTTAAGCAGTTTAATCTAGATTTATTATCCCATCGAGAAAGTTATTAGTAAAAAACCAAATCGATTTTCGAATCATCATTCACCATCAGACAAAAACGAGTATTGGCATTGTCAAATCTATATCGATTTATGGTTGATTCATTATTGTCAATCCCAATGAGTTTTGACGTTCGGTTTCATCGTGAAAAACATAAGTGAAATTTTATTTTTCGTAATTTTAATGGAACTGGACAAATATTCTTTTACTTATTATAATACTAATGCTATTGTTATTGTTGTTGTTTAATTGCTAGTCTGTTTTCATTTCAAATACGTTTTTCCCTTACGAATATGGACTGAAGAGCAATGGGCTTCCGTATTATTCACTGATGAGTGTAGGACTTGTTTGTACGGTGCTGATGGTCGCAGACTAGACTAGTAGACCGTAGACGAGGAGAGCAATATGCTCAACATTGCATTGAGGAGAGGGTTCCATTTGGAGGCGGGTCTTGTATGGTTTGGGGCGGGATATCGATGGATGCTCGAACTGAACTTGTTTATTGATGCAGACACACATGGCCGTGGTAACCATGGTTTAACATCACATCGTCACATCACATCAATATCTCCGTTATATAGATAACGGAGATATTGGACCCTCATGTGGTACCTTTTAGCGGATTTATAGGCGAAAACTTCATTCTGATGCAGGATAATGCTCGTCCGCACGCAGCGAGACAAGTTGAGTAATACTTTACTCAGGTTGAGATTCGTTCTGTTATACCTTTACAATGTAAGTAGTTGGGCTGACTAGACCTTAAGTCAAGTCAGCATATCCTAACATCATATTAGGTCGCCCGTCGGCCGGACAGTCAGTCTTCCTTCAATCTTATTGCGGAGCATTTTCTTGTTGTACTATTTCTTGCTCTTTTATTTCTAAATCCTATTTCTAAATAATTATTGTAAGGTGTGTTAATAAAGAAACCTTTTTTTAAAACGCGATCCACTAGGCCCCGCATAACAGTTCCATGGATTGGCCAGCACGTAGCCCGGACCTCAATCCGATAGAACACGTGTGGGACAACCTAAAAAGAGCTGTATTTACAAGAAATCCGGTCCCAAAAACGGTTAAGGAGCTCAGAGTTGCATTGTCACAAGAATGGGACAATACTCCGCAAGATCTTTTAAAAACACTGATTCAAGTCGATTTCGCATCGACCTGTCGATGTGAAACCGACTTGAATCTGTTATTAGGGCAAGAGGAGGTAATACACCTTATTAAAAACAAAAAAACCTTTTTCTTTTCTTAGTATTGTAAAATTTTCATAATAAAGCCATTTTTGTTCTATTCACTGTTTCATTTCAAAAAGCTACAAAAGGAGTAATTTGATTCTTTTAGTGAGAAAAGTTGACCTATACACACATGAATTGATATATATATATATTAAAGTTTATGATAATATTAGATAATATGTATTATCTAAATTATATTTTAATATACATTCAACAAACCTAAAATTGGAATCTAACTAATATCTAATAACTAATAATAAATAATAATGACTAATAATCTAAAATTTTTAAAAGCACGTGAAGTATTTTCAGACAGGCCACACAATTTTTTCTTTCAACGTTCTAAGCGTCAGAAAGGTAATTGAGTCTTATTGGTAGACACCAAAACCCGTTATTACACCTGCACTATCCAGTGTGCGACTCAAGGAGTTTATTCACTAGTGGACACTTACTCACTCATTCACTCTTGTAAATATAATAAAGCGCTTGCTTTATGACAGACGCCTACTAAAAATGAAATATTTACTCACCTAATATTATCCTCAGGATAGGTAAAATAAGAGATAATTTTATTTTTTATATTATTATTAGGTCATGACATATGAAATTGGCGTTATGTAAGGGAGGAACATAAAGTCGTTTTTTTTAAATAATATATTTATTTAATCAAAGCATATACCATTGCTACGAGGGCGGGTCAATAAGTCCGTGACTTTTGGAATAAAACACAGATTTTTTGATAAATAAATCATTTTATTTTTCAACGTAGTCCCCCTTGAGCTCTTTACACTTTGTCCAACGCTTCTCCAATTTTTTTATCCCTTCCAAAAAATATGATTTGTCGAGGTCCTCAAAATAGGCCTTTGTTTGCGAGATGACTTCATCATTGGAGTCAAATCTTTTTCCACCGAGCCATTTTTTCAGGTTTGGAAACAAGAAGTAGTCACTCGGAGCCAAATCTTGAGAATAGGGTGGATGTGGGAGCAATTCATAGCCCAATTCATGGATTTTTGCCATGGCAACTGCACATGTGTGCACCCTTGGATTGTCTTAGTGAAAAAGAACTTTTTTCTTGGCCAAATGAGGTCGGTTTTTTTTCAAATCCTCATTGAAGCGGTCCAATAAGTTGGCATGATATTCCCCATTAATTGTTCTTCCCTTTTGAAGATAGTCAATGTGGATTATCCCACGTACATCCCAAAAAACAGTCGCCATAACTTTATTGGCTGACAAACCCACCTTGGCCTTCTTTGGCGCCGATTCACCATTAGAAACACACTGTTTTGACTGTTGTTTGGTCTCTGGTGTATTGTGATGGATCCATGTTTCGCCCACGGTTAAAAAACTCCTCCATATTGTGATTAAACAACGCCAAACCTTCCTGTGAAGTTGTTACACGATTGCGTTTGTGGTCGACTGTGAGCAAACGCGGCACCCATCTTGCGGAAAGCTTTCTCATGCCCAAGTGATCATTCAAAATTGAAACCACTGAGCCATGCGAGATGCCTATGGCTTCCACAATCTCTTGCACTTTCAATCTTCGGTCGGCCAACACCATATCGTGAATTTTTTCGATTGTTTCGGGTGTAGAGACCTCAACTGGGCGTCCAGGACGTTCGGCATCTTCAGTGCTTGTACGGCCACAACGAAATTCAGTAAACCACTTTTTTACCATTGAAATCGATGGTGCAGAGTCCCCATAGTATTTATCAAGCTTAGCCTTGGTCTCGGTAATGGTTTTTTTTCGCAAAAAATAATGCTTAATAAGCACACGAAATTCACTTTTTTCCATTGTTTCCTTAAGTTACTGGATAGTCTGATAAAGATAGCTGTAAAAAACAAACTAACTGACGCAGCAAGTTCAAATTTTGATAGGAGTCAACTGACAGATGCCTGTTGACAGGAGTAGTGTTGCTTTTTCAGTAAGGAGGTTAGAAATTCAAAAAGTCACGGACTTATTGACCCGCCTTAGTATCTATGCACTTTTGCCATCTCATAGGTAGTTCATCGATTCCTTTACTAAAATACTATTCGGACAGGAATCAATAAAATATTTTAAGGCACTTTGGACTGCACAATCGGAGTTGAATTTTTTCCCTTGCAAAATTTATCAAAATTTCGAAAAAAATGGTAATTTGTTAGAGCAAGATCCGGGGAGTACGGTGGATGTCTTAGACATTCCAATTGAAGCTCCTCTAATTTGGTAGCCGTCTGTTGTGCAGTGTGTGGTCTTGCGTTGTCTTGAAGCAGCAGTGCCTAGAGCAAATGACCAACCTCGGTTGTTTAGCAGCTAGCTGTTCCATCATGATTTGCAGTTGTTGCATAGACATTTGCCGTAATCGTCTGGCCAGATTTAAGAAAGCTGTAGTGAACAACACCTGCACTAGTCCACCAAACGCTGACAAGTAACTTTTTGAATCAATTTTCGCTTTGTAAGTCTTTGCCTGGTTCGTCAGGTTTCAGCCATTGCGATGAGCGTTTCCGATTATCGTACAGGATCCGCTTTTTATCACAGGTAATGATTCGATTTAAAATACTTCATTATTGTGCCGGTTGAGTAATGTAATGCAGCACTCGACGCGCGTTTGTCGGTTTGCTGCACTCCATTCATGAGGTACCCACCTTTCAAGCTTTTTCACCTTCCCAATTTGCTTCAAGTGGATTAAAACAGTTATCACTAACACCACCTGCAGCTAACTCGGACGTGGTTTGCGATGGATACGCTTCCACAATAGCCTTCAATTCTTCATTATCAACTTTGGTCTCCGGCCGTCCACGGGGCTTGTTCGGAAGGTCGAAATCTCCAGAACGAAAATGTTGGAACCAAAAACGCACTGTGTTTTCTTTTGCGTCACCGCCGCCATAGACATTATTAATCCTTCGAACCGTTTCTGCAGCACTGATGACACGGTGGAACTCGTACTCGAAAATAATATGATATACAAATGAATTACGGTTTTCGAAACACAAATGCATGAGTAAATAGCGGTATAAATGTGAAATTGGTATTCCTAACCAAAGAAGATATATTTGAGATCAAAGTGGCTAGTACGACAAAACGCCAATTTCATATGTACGGACCTAATATTCATACACACAGTTATACTGTGTGTTACATACACACATAACCAATTTTTAAAATATTATTCTTATTTAATATTCTAATATTATAAAATTAAACATTCATTGAACACAAATATAATATAAAAGTATTATATTATATTTGTGCTCAATAAATAATCACAATTATCAATCTCACATGACATAAAGACTCAAACACGAAATTTGAAAATTTTTATATCATATATCATATATATATATATATATATATATATATTAAAGTTTATGATAATATTAGATAATATGTATTATCTAAATTATATTTTAATATACATTCAACAAACCTAAAATTGGAATCTAAAGGAGCGCATCGACGTGACATCCGACAGAAGTCCTGCTCCTGACGAGATGGCTCCAAGCCAATAATCTTTGCCTCTACATTAATTCTAGAAATATAAAAGTACTATTTTTTGTCAAATTCATACTATCTAGCATTTTATTGCGTATATAAGAGGCAAACTATCTAGTTCGTATTGTAAATCTTAGTCGTATCACGTAGGTATTACCCATTAAGTAATTATTATGAATGCTACAGGCGGATGATTTTCTTGCGTAGATATAATAATAGGATTTACATTGAATGATTTTGATTAAAGATTTTTTTTGGGTTACCCTTCATTTGAGGAAATAAAAAAATCCATTAGGCACCCAATTATTCAATGAAATATAAATTGGCATAAAACTTTTTAAGGTGTTTACTGTTTGTTCCCCTACGCATTTGAGACACAAACTTGAGAGAGCGTGTACTGGTTGATTTTTCCCGCTTCAATAAAAACAGGGCATTTTTCGTATCGAAAACAGTAGCTACATAAAAAAACTGTCAAGTATTTAAAGTTGGAAAATGTTAAAAATCGTGAATTTAGTTCATCCTACTGCGCGGGATGGGGCGCCGATCAGATTTAATAAATAATAATTTAATTTTTATTATAATTATTATTTAATGGTCCTAGATTAAAGAAAGCTAGGACTAGATAAACACTTACTACTTTCGATTAGATTGCACTACTACAAGCATACGACGTGTGTACTAATCTCCTATCGCGTACACGGCAGTAGTGTCAAAATTGTGTCAAAATTGTGCCTTCTCGAAGGGATATAAAAATTTTCAAATTTCGTGTTTGAGTCTTTATGTCATGTGAGATTGATAATTGTGATTATTTATTGAGCACAAATATAATATAATACTTTTATATTATATTTGTGTTCAATGAATGTTTAATTTTATAATATTAGAATATTAAATAAGAATAATATTTTAAAAATTGGTTATGTGTGTATGTAACACACAGTATAACTGTGTGTATGAATATTAGGTCCGTACATATGAAATTGGCGTTTTGTCGTACTAGCCACTTTGATCTCAAATATATCTTCTTTGGTTAGGAATACCAATTTCACATTTATACCGCTATTTACTCATGCATTTGTGTTTCGAAAACCGTAATTCATTTGTATATCATATTATTTTCGAGTACGAGTTCCACCGTGTCATCAGTGCTGCAGAAACGGTTCGAAGGATTAATAATGTCTATGGCGGCGGTGACGCAAAAGAAAACACAGTGCGTTTTTGGTTCCAACATTTTCGTTCTGGAGATTTCGACCTTCCGAACAAGCCCCGTGGACGGCCGGAGACCAAAGTTGATAATGAAGAATTGAAGGCTATTGTGAAAGCGTATCCATCGCAAACCACGTCCGAGTTAGCTGCAGGCGGTGTTAGTGATAACTGTTTTAATCCACTTGAAGCAAATTGGGAAGGTGAAAAAGCTTGAAAGGTGGGTACCTCATGAATGGAGTGCAGCAAACCGACAAACGCGCGTCGAGTGCTGCATTACATTACTCAACCGGCACAATAATCAAGTATTTTAAATCGAATCATTACCTGTGATAAAAAGCGGATCCTGTACGATAATCGGAAACGCTCATCGCAATGGCTGAAACCTGACGAACCAGGCAAAGACTTACAAAGCGAAAATTGATTCAAAAAGTTACTTGTCAGCGTTTGGTGGACTAGTGCAGGTGTTGTTCACTACAGCTTTCTTAAATCTGGCCAGACGATTACGGCAAATGTCTATGCAACAACTGCAAATCATGATGGAAAAGCTAGCTGCTAAACAACCGAGGTTGGTCATTTGCTCTAGGCACTGCTGCTTCAAGACAACGCAAGACCACACACTGCACAACAGACGGCTACCAAATTAGAGGAGCTTCAATTGGAATGTCTAAGACATCCACCGTCTCCACCATCTCCCCGGATCTTGCTCTAACAAATTACCATTTTTTTCGAAATTTTGATAAATTTTGCAAGGGAAAAAATTCAACTCCGATTGGGCAGTCCAAAGTGCCTTATAATATTTTATTGATTCCTGTCCGAATGGTATTTTAGTAAAGGAATCGATGAACTACCTATGAGATGGCAAAAGTGCATAGATAGCAATGGTATATGCTTTGATTAAATAAATATATTATTTAAAAAAAACGACTTTATGTTCCTCCCTTACATAACGCCAATTTCATATGTCATGACCTAATAATAATATAAAAAATAAAATTATCTCTTATTTTACCTATCCTGAGGATAATATTAGGTGAGTAAATATTTCATTTTTAGTAGGCGTCTGTCATAAAGCAAGCGCTTTATTATATTTACAAGAGTGAATGAGAGTTGTCCTTGAGTCGCACACTGGATAGTGCAGGTGTAATAACGGGTTGTGGTGTCTACCAATAAGACTCAATTACCTTTCTGACGCTTAGAACGTTGAAAGAAAAAATTGTGTGGCATGTCTGAAAATACTTCACGTGCTTTATAAATTTTGCGTTTTTTAAAGCAAAATTTTGCGCTTTTGCGCGTGAACTCTGTTAACTATGCAGGAGGCTATAGTGGTGGACTGCAGCCTGAGGTGAACGCCGTGCAGCTTAAGGCTGCGTATAGTAAAACCAAATTTCTAATGTACTTCGGGAATCGTCGTTTTTCGTACATCGCCTGTCATTTTCCTACAAAAACGTCGAAATGCCTTTAACAACACATATGCCAAAAAATGGATTTGTTCATTGATAGAACTGAACAAGCTATTTTGAAGATAGAAGACTCACTTCACACATTACAAAGATTGTAGCTGTGGTAATTATACATAAGGGTTTTTTTACAATTCCTCTCGAAAATTTTGTCGCATTTATTGAATTGTTAGAAAATAAATTTCGTGTATATTTTAATCTTGAAACAAATATAGGTAGTTAACGTTGGCAGTCAAATTTTTCACCGTATTCGGCAATGTAGATTTGAAATGGTCTGTGAATGTTTTCTCGTTTCCCCTTATGTCATAAAAAAGTTATGTTACGTTTTGTTATGTTATATTGGAGTTTACTCCTTAAGAATCGATTTTCATATAAGGCCCCCGGTATGAAAAAAATATGAGGGGTAAAAGCTACTGAACGAATGACCTCGTTACGTTTTCGTGCGCAACCTATTCCGCGCACCTGTCACTTTTTTTCACATGGCGCGAATTTTTGAACTTAAATCGATCGCTAAAGTTTTTGTTCCTTCTGAGGGACGTGTTTTACTTTTTAGAGTAAACTCCAGTCGTGCGTAGGAGCTGACACACACTTTTTTTTCTTTTTGTTTTGATATTATATTAAAGTTAATTTAATGCTAATTTATCAAAATGTCATATTTATTTTAATTCACCCCATCTTCTGTGAACAGCCCTGCCAAAATTTGGATCCTTCTATGAAAGGTGTTTCTCTGTACGTAAGTATATATTTCTTTACTCTGTGGTTGTATGCTCCAATAATAGAGTGACAATTATTTGTAATTTCTATATTTTGACAATTTTTTCAGAATTAATAAAAGTAGGTAGTGCGATGACGAAAAATAAATTTTCACCAAGTTTAAAAAAAGAAATTTGGCCATTGGTTCATGCGCCTATATTATACCCTGTTTTCACTTAAACTGAAAAAAAATTATATGTCTAAATTTTAATAAGTTAATTATACTTAAATAGTGTCTTAATAGCATTTAAAGTCAAAGAATTATTCAAGTGCATATCAAGGTCTACGACAAGTTTTGTTATTCATTTTTGCTATAATGCATAGCTGAGTTTGTTGTGTAAAAAAGCGTCATATAACATAAAGGTATTTAAATCTGAATAAAACCTACAATTTTTGTTCCATTTGCTCCTTTGCCTCGGCTGGTTATGATGCACTGCGGATGCTGCATTTGCATAAAAGCGTCCATTATCCACAGCTTCAGCCAAATAAAAAATCAATAGCCGGGGTGGGTATACAGGTTGTGTGGGAGGTATTGTCGCGTAATCGGTACTTAGCGATGGCGTAGCTGAAACTTTTGCTTGCACTGGCCGCGCTCACCTTATTTTCATCGGATATTTCTTTCTTTCGGATAAGTCTTTAAATAAAAATATATTTTCAATTGCATTAGCGTGATTGTGATGATACAAATACACAGAATATGAGTACCTACTTAAAATCAAAGTTGGTGTCTAGTCCGAATCTCTGATCTGAATAAACATTGTATGAAATAAAATGGGTAGGTAATCCACATCTAGTGTACGTACTGTGACGCCCTTTAGAATGAATTAACTTAGTTACTAAATTGTTTTTATTAACTAAGTTAATTCATTCTTAGCATTTATATGTAGGTATATATGTTTGTTCCATCGTAGCGCCTAAATTACTAATCCGATTTTAATGAATGATGTGTCAATAGATTCGTAATAATGCCCCAAGTAACATATATATTAATTCATTTACATAGTCGGGTTATGGTTTTAAATTTTGATCATAATATATTTTTTGTTTTGACAGTTGTAGCGCAGAAAAGAGCAATTTACTTAGGAGTTAATACTGCACTAGTTTGTTGAACAGACAGCTATAGAAATAGCAGCGTGAAACAAAACAAGCAAACACAGCTGTTACCCAACTGCAATTGTGTCTATAACTTATATTATAACGATACTCAACACATGACTAACAAGTTTCACATAAATGACTAATATAATTGTTAAAGCCCATATATATATATATATATATATATATATATATATATATATATATGTGTTTATATAGAACCAAACTAGTCTCAACTATAGCTGAAAATTCGGAGGCTTTAACAATTATATTAGTCATATAGGTGAAAGCTGTGGTCGCACCTACTTTAAAAGGTTCGTTCAAAGTCCAGTCGATGTCAAATCGCTGTATCTAGCTTGAGGTATGCATAATAGTGTGTATGATGAATATACGCGTTTTCTAGAATCTCCTCTAGGCCTTGGGGTCAGCTCACTCCTAGACACGACGCATTTCGGTGTGAACTGACACTTAGATGCCATTAGTAGGTGCGACCTAGCATTTTTGTACCTATCCATTTCTAGATTTCTATGAATTATTTTCTTGTTTCGACCTTTTTAGACCCCCTTTTTTACGTAGTAGGGTTATAGTTTTTTTATTGTCCTGAAATAGTTGTTCGAAATTCGAAGAAGGTATAAACGGTAAGATATATTGGAACGATTGCGGGGAAAATACTAATCACATAACCATGTCAGCCTGACATGCTCTTGGTTAGGTGATTAGTATTTTATAGTTATATTAGATTACGGAACCCTTCTAAAGGGTTCCGTAACTATTAACAAGCAATAGGTTTTCTTTGCATGATCTGTCATCATGGCAACTCACACCAGTTTCTATCTCCAAAGGTTTATAAATGCCAGGGGGGAGAGAGGGAAACTTATAAACCACTTTGGAGGCCGAGAACTCGAAAATCGTTGACTTTGCAAAAAAGTCAACGTGTAATAAAATTATATCAAATGCAGTGTGAAACAACTGAGGTAGCGATAATAATAATATACTATAATTAAAGTAATGTTTAAAAGAATATAAGTCCCGTTCCATTGAAATTATTACAAATTTCAATAATGAATCAACCGTAAATAGATATAGTTTTGATAATTCAAATACTCGTTTTTGTTTGACGGCGATTCGAAAATCTAATTGGTTTCAACTAACAACTTGCTCAATATGACAACAATATTCATACCAACATATATAACAATTTCTTAAGGCTACAACACTCTAAATTATGTTTAGTGTTAGTTTATTATATATAGTTATATTTGTGTTAGTCTTAAAGGTATTTATAATATTATGGGACTATGCAGCCTGAAATAAACGGTATTTAATTTAATATAAATTTCAAACACGATATGTCCAAACTGTCTTATGCTTATAAATACCCCATGTTTGTGTATTTGTGTACCAAAAGCATGGTAGTGTGTGGATGATATATTCATTAATTTCATGTATTTAAAGCATTATTTAAAAAAAAAAATAGCTTTCGGCACGCCCCCACCGCATAAACATTAATTATGACATTTTTCACACTCATCCGTACACTAAATTTTCGTAAAACTGTACTTGAAATTTACTTTAATAAATTACTTAATGTACGTGAATTCACGTACAATAAAAATAATAATAATAATGACAGAAGATAAAGCGCGGAAAGACAGACAGAAAGACAAACAGACAGACAGACGGACGGACAGAGCGAAACCTTGAGTATTACAGGATCCTAAAACGACGACTGAATTTTCCTATATTATCATCTCTTCAGTTCACCGTGTTCAATTTGTGACTTGGTACGTTCAGTTCACCTATTTGTTTATTTATTTATTCCAGTCATAGTTAGACAGAACAACGTGTGTCGGGATAACTAGTTATAAAAAGTTATTTATTCAAAGTTAAAACAGTAATTACTGTAGTTTTTTTAAAGTTAAGAGACAAAAAATAACACCGGCTTGGAACCCTAACTCAGCGAGAAGATCCAGCTAAAGATAAATAAATGAATCTAAAAACATATATAAGAGGATTGCGAGAAATTATCCTAGTATGCGCAGTTCCTGTGACAAAAGATGAATAAGCTTTATAGAAGCAGTATCTATTAATAAACCGGATCACGTCCCTACCCGAATGACCGAATGACGAATAGGTGCCTACTGAATTCAGACCTTGCTGAAGGTTTGAACGTATTTAATCGATTAATACAGTAAAGTGCTACCAAAATCGTACAATCTGGTTAAAACTACCAAACACCCGTTCATGATGGGGGGCGGTACGGGGTTATTAATCGCTTATCAAAATGTAATGATTAGTCTGCTCGTTTGCCGATCTTACTCCATGAAATATCCAAAGCCGAACGTTTAACCTCCTCGTTCTTGGAAGTCGGTTAGAAATATACCATGAGATTAGGCCCTCGTGGCGACTGGCGAAAATTCTCTATGTGACAGAGGCTTTAGGTGGGTCGCTAGACTCGCTAGTAACAAGGCTCAACTTGAACAAAGGCGTAACAAATCATTTAAATACCAGGAAGATGCATAGATATGCAAATTTTGTTCGCGTCTGTATTAAATTGAGATTTATCTTGGTACAAAAAGAAATACTTGGAATATTAATTCTTCCTCAACTTTTTAATTGTACAATATTCACTTTTATCTGCGCCCTCTTTTTTACCTTTCTTGTAGTTTCATTAACATTCTTTGAAATGCTTAACATATTTATTGAGGTAACTCAATTAATTTCTATATTTTGTTGCTTAGGGTTTTAACATTTTTACGTTTGCAGAAGATAAAGTACAGTCCCTTTTGATTTTCTCATGAAAAACGAGTTTACAGTTTGAGACAGAATGAAAATTTAAGATTATAGCTAATCAAATAGTTGATGAACCAACACGTTAAATCAATTTTCATTTCTCAAACGCCCAAATATTGAAAAATTTACTAATCATTGATCATCTTGACATGACACATTTACGTCATAAATAGCTTTCCAGAAACCGAATACAGCATATGGTTAACATTAGTTGTAACTAACTAGCACGTTGATCAAATCGAAGATTGATCAAACTTTATGCAACTCAATTTACACTTGATAAGAGATTTGACCGCTTATTAGTTAATTTTGGCGTTGATTAACCTTTCAGATACCGGGGGTTAATCATCTACAATTTATGTTTAAGCGATGAAAAAATATATCCTGAATTTAACCGCATAAAACTTTATTCGCGTATAACAAATCCGTTTCTAACATTAAAAGGACATTACAGTAATTAAGGTTTCAATCCTCAATAACGAGGTTTTATTTTTACTTTAAATTTGGTGTCCAGCCCCTAAAAGCTAAGTTTTTAATGTCGCGCCCTATGTTTCCGTTAAATTGCTCCTTTGAGTTTAAAAGTTGAAATCTCATTCATTCTGTTAATTTTACGTACATGCCGAGTAATATAAGAAATAGTCTGGACAATTGCAATCTTATACCAGCCATAAATGGGAACTAAAATGAAAAAAAAAATGTTGCAGTAAAAAGGTTTGACTAAATAGGTAAAACAATTTAATTCGACCTTTCAATATCGACAGATGGAACTACATAGTACATACAGTAAGGCTGTGCGGTCGGGTAGCACCTGTTCGGCTGTACCAGCTCAGCGATTCGCCGACACCGTTACATTTATTCTCGGCGCGGCTAGGAAAAGCGCGGGAAACGCCATCTTGAATTATGATATTGGATTCATTTTGTGGATTTCCGTTTCGCGCCTGCTCGTAACCTTTTAGATACCTCACGAGCACCGCGGGAAGCGAGCCAAATTGACTATGCAAACGATGATGCAACCCGCAACTAGGTAATCTGATTATGAATATTTATGACCTTATTTGTAAAAACCTAGTTTGCATACTAAAACTGAACTACTTTAGTAACTCAGATAAATAATACAGAAGCTTTATTTATAGTTTAAACAAATACAGCCTTAAGGGTCACTTCATACCGCGACGATACGCGACGATAGCTATTCATAATTGAACTTTATTCACTACACAAAAAGATACACGATTCATATGACATCAGTCATACACTGCACATGCGCTCGGTAGAGCCTGACATTCAAACTCTTACAATGAAACGTGTATCTTGTTGTGTAGTGAATAAAGTTAAGTTTTGAATAGCTATCTTAAAAATGCAGCGCCATGTCGCGTATCCTTTCGTTTCGGTGTAAATCGACCCTTACTTAATACGCTTTCAGGACTATGTTATAGAGCCAAGGTAGAGCTCTGCTAAAAATCTTCGATTCCGTTGCCTCTATTATAAATGAAAAGAAAGTGATATAGTTCTTATTAATATTAAAAGTATTTAATTTGAATGCATACTTAATCTAATTTTTTGTTTTATTCATAATCTTATGACAATCAATACCTATAATTCCTAATTAAATAATATTATATAAATCGTCTGTTTCAGGGCCCGATCATTACACTACTGTGGTCTCTGCAACATCCAGATGCTTGGCTTTTAACTAAATTTTAATCAGACTTTTTCTCAATAGGTTCGTTAGCGCCGCGCTGATTGGAAAACGTTTTACAATCAAAGAAACCCGTTATATTTAACATAAAATCTATTATTCTAATAGAACGTTCGTGTTTAAATTGTATTTCATATTCTTGTTTTAAAATTTCATCAGTATATTTGTAGTTATTTCATACAAAATCAAGGTATGTAGGTACGCATTCTGTTAACGTTTCGTTTTTCTTGCTGTTTAATTTTTATATTATTCGTAAAATAAAGTAAGTTGGTTTTAATTTTTAAACAATCAAAGTCCTGAAATTAGGCTTATTATCATCACGTTGTATTGAAGCACATAAGAAAATAATTAGTTGACTTACTGACTATACATGTAATAAATTTATAACTGGTCGCTGTCTGTACATGGAAGATATATAAGAAAAACTATTATATATATATATATATATATATATATATATATATATATATATATATATATATATATATATATATATATATATATATATATATATAATATATTACAGGGGGGCTTTATGAACGACATAGAACCCAAAACAATAATTTTGAGATTTTTTGCCTGTTTGTCTGTACGCGCTAATCTCAGAATCTACTGGGCGGATTTTGATGAAGCTTAGTATGGTAGTAGTTTAGACTCTGGAAAAATACATATACTTTTTATTGCGGAAAAATGTACGGTTCCGGCGATTATCGTTTTTGCGCGTACGAAGTCAACGGCTTAACTGATTTGAATGCAGTTTTTACTAATGCGTTTTGGTTACTCCACTCCACTTAAAATTTAATTAACCGACTTCCAAAAAAGGAGGCGGTTATACATTCGGCTGTTTATAATATTTTTTTATTATTTTTTTATGTTAAACGATTACTCCACCGCCTGTGGTTTCCTCACCTCCGCCGCCGCATTATTTTTTTGTTGTAAAGGTTTTTTGCTGCAATTGGTCTTTTCGACACCAAACTGGTGACCTGATGTTGGGATCCATGAGGAATCGAGGTAACTCCTCGAAATTTATATTGAAACATATAGTTATTTTAACTTTTTCTAAAGTAGTCTAGGCATAAGCTACCAAAAATAGAGATTATTCCCTGGATCCAAAAGTACTGAACAGAACTCCTGAGTCGTTATAGATACATGTTTGGTTATTTCGGCGTTGTTTAAAGAAAGCTAACTGAAAGCATATTATGTCATTATGTCAATTAAAGTAATCACCATCAATCACCGCCTTCATCACACCATACACCATCACATTATGATGATAATAGATACTTCTCATAGTATTTTATACCGACACATATTATATCATTGAACATTGCTCTGCCGTTTGTCGAAGCATTTTCAATTTTTTTTGTTGTTGTAATGAATATAATTCGAAATTGGTCCCTTAGTCTCCTGATGATGGCATGTATAAGGAATCGAGAGATTTCCACAAAATTATAAGGAAATTTATAGTGAATTCGGCGACTTTCGTGACAAAAATTTTGTGCCTAGATCCAAAAGTACTGAACAGAACTCCTCAGTCTTTAAAGATACACGTTTATAAATGTCGGCATTGTTTAGAGAACTGCAAGCATATGCCACTTACAGTTATCATAATCATCACCACCATCTTCCTATTGCTTCTGTATCTTTTGCTATTGCAAAAATTATATTCATGATCATCATCATCACTATAATATTATATTTCATGCTGACTGCTACATTTTTTCCGCCGACTACTACAATAGATAATAATAATTATTTAATAATATAGTGTCCAATCATTATAATCACTGGAGATTATTTTTTTGTTTCACAGATCGGTAATGTTTATTTGGGTAAATACCACGGCCTCTCAGAAAACCGGCATAAAAAAATGCTTGAGTTTGTTTTGCCGAGAGAGTGAGAATACCGGAGACTTTTTTGCATTAATAAGTTTCTTAAAATGTGTTAACAATAATAAATATAACTAAAAAGGGAATAAATATTATTTTTAAAGAAATAATGAAAACCGACTTCCGAAGTAAAAATCACAAAAAAGTATGAAATAAAACTGCTTTTCCAAATAATTCCCCTTTTCAATTCGCCTAAATTTTAACTATTTCTCTACTCAATCTTCATATTTTTGAAGTCGGTACCATGGTGTATACAAAAAAGTCTGCGATGGCATAGATTGTCTATCTTTGAAGGATAGGTTACTTTACCCATTTAAAGTTTTAAAAAATGATCACAAATAATGTGGTATTTTCAAAAGCTATTTAGATGGACACAATATTAGCTCTATTTTTACTCTTTTTTTTATTTTACTCTATGCTATACACGTACTATATTACAGAAGGTATATTTACTAAAGTGTTTTTTGCCACGAACACTCTCCCACGCGGGCGAAGCTGCGGGCAAAACCTATTATTAATAAAACTCGTAGGTTTAGGTATTTATTAAAATGCAAACCTATTTATATTCATAATTACAGAAGTAAGAAGGGTGGACAGACAGACAGACAAACAAACAGACAGACGGACGGACAGAGCGCGACCTTAAAACCCTACGACGACGGTACAAGTTTTATTTCTTAGGAATGATGTGTTTTATGGTATTATTAAATATAAGTGAATTTAGGGTATGATAATGTTTATCGAATAAATTACGAATCAAGACACGCCTATGTTTAGGTGTTGCTGGGTTCTGTTTGGGATAGTTATAGAAGTAGGCAAAGGCAACTTAATGAAAACAATTTTTGTAGCGAGCTACGACCTCTTGATATGTATGTCCTTCTTGCGCTTGAGTGGTGATGATAATAATACAGCAACAATTCTTATATTCTCCTTTATTGGTGCTTAACACAGATACGTATTACATATGAGATATTATGTCTAACACAATTACGTCTACACTGAGAATAGCCTTTTACTTATCTAAAATAAACCTAACAAAATAGGCTTTACTTCATGACATCTGTCAACATGACATTGACATGCAACAATTTTAATGTACTGAAAGAAAATTTTATGCGTCAATGCGCTGTTGCTCTTTTTTTGTGTACTAAAACACAGAAAACACAGCCATCGCGCATTCAACTACGCATATTGCATTACTTGCATACAATTTTTGGATTCCCGCGCAGTGTGGCGTAGCCCGCGTAATATTTATATGAAAACAAGCTTAGGAATCGTTTCCTTTCAAATATTTAGGAGCCTAGTCTGAGTTTTCAAATCACCATTTAAAACTGCTGAGTGTATTTTTATAGTACGCGGACGTCGGACACGTTCCGTGCGAAATGAGTCGCGTGATTAACCTGACATTAATTTATGGAGTGCTTCGCAGCACTTGCGCTGCCATTAAGTTGACCGATGCTGATGTTCTGCAGACCTTACGTCGACTATAACGCTATTTGCTCCGCTGTCTCCATTCATCACTCGTTTAATTCTTGAGGTTTTTATCGTGGTAAGTATATTGTTCTGTAAATAATTATTTCTAGTAAATGGATACGTGGGGTGCATTGTGACCCCCAAGTGAAGATTGAAGTTGGCCTGTTATGACAAGCAATTCCTATAATTTTTTATTAAACCTAAAGCAAAAACTTTGTATCAATTTTAAAGAAAATTATGAGGACGTAGGTATATGAAATATAGTTAACTGAACTAAATTTTTCTCAATAATGCTCTTTGAAAATACAATAAATAAATAAACATAACGATATACACACTACCTAAGATTTAAGACTAATAACTCACACCATTTTTTTTTTTTTTTTTTTTTTCGAAAGGGTCTATGCTAAGGGTCGGGTTAAGACCGCTGTAGCTAAGTCGGACTATAACTAGCCTGGTAGCTAGTTTATTTGGTTAGAGTCGATGGGAGGGTTTGACCCTCCCTAACATCACCCGGGTGATGTTCAGACCGGATTTTGGGGACAGCTACGAGTTGTGAGCTATTATTATGACAGGGGAGACGCGGGTCTCACCTGCTAAGAGGTCCGACCCCTTCCTCACTCGCTGATGAGTGAGGTTGCTCGCGCGCGGTAGCATAAGCTAGCGGCGTGCGAGTTGTCGCGATAGAGGAGCTCTCGTTTTTATCGCTATCGGTACTGAGAGGGCCGTCCCTCTCCCCTTCCGCGTACGGTCGGGATGACTCGCGCGCGTAAGTCCTAATATCGATGAGGTTCGCGGTATTGATAGAGCTCTCTATAACAATATCGCGGTCGCGGGCACTATTTTGGAGTGAACCTAGTCTACTGGGATGCGAACTCGAACTCGGGTTCGGGTCCGGTCCCGTGTTAGGGTCGGTCTGTACGTCTGTACGTGTTGTCGTGTCGGATGTGGGACCTCGGGGTAGGCGCCGGCGTCGACCCCGGTGCGATGATAGCCGCGCGGGTGCGTGTGATTTGTGTTTACGTAACTGTACACAGTACGTTACGTATTTTGTGATCGGGTCTACGGGATCGGCTAAGATATGCTTAGGCCGTTTGTACGGGTGTCGGAAGGTCTGTGCGTCGTGTTCATAGTCCAGTGCCTTTTTGATAAGGGGGTTGGGGTGGTTTTTGCCTTTATCAAAGAATCTCTCTACGAGTTCCTTGATGTAGGCTTTAATAGTGACGATTTCGCAGTCCCTATGCAAGTCGATGTTACGCATGTACCAGGGGGCGCCTGTTGCCATGCGTAGAAACCGGTTTTGGACTCTTTGCAAACGGTCCAGTTGAGACTCGCTTATCTGTGCGAAAGAGACGCACGCATAAGTGAGTATCGTTCTAATGCAAACTTTATACAGTGTAAGCTTATGTCTTAGGGACATTTTGCTTCGCGAATTAAGTAGCGGATATAATTTGTAGAGTACAAATTTCGCTTTACGTAACGTGTTACTAATATGACTCGAAAACGACATCGACTTGTTTAGTACTACGCCTAAATATTTCACCTGAGTGACCTGTGGGATTTTGTTGCCGTGCAGGCTTATAGGGCTCATAAGTTTACGGGGGCAAGTACGCCTCATTGCACTTTTAATATCAAATTGGATGGCGTGACTTTTGTCGGGATTGACTTCTATTCTCCATTTGGAGAACCAGTTACCGAGAGCGGTAACTGACTCCTGGAGGGCTTTTGACGCGGTACAGGCACGTATGTGGGAGTAATAAAGGGCTGTATCGTCCGCGAACATAGCTAATTGCACCTTAGCGTGTTTGGGGATGTCACTAGTGTACAGGTTATATAGGGAGGGCGAGAGGACCGAGCCCTGCGGCACTCCCGCCTCCATATATCTTGGCGACGACAGTGCGCCTTCAACGCGGAAATGAAATTTACGGTTTTTTAGAAAGTTACTAATCAGTAGAACAAGATAATCGGGTATTTCCATTTGATAGAGTTTGTATAACAGTCCGTTATGCCAAATTTTATCAAAAGCTTTTGCAATGTCAAAGAATACGGCGCATGTCGTCTTCCTGTCGTTTTTGCTAGATATTATGTACTCCGTTAAGCGGTGTACTTGAGCGGGACAACTGTGCATTTCGCGGAAGGCGAACTGCTCGTCTGGAAGGAGTTTTTTGTCGGATATGACGTCATTGAGGCGCCTTTTGATAACTCTTTCGTAGACTTTACCGAGGGAGCTAATGAGACTTATTGGACGGTAACTACCAGGCACCTTCCGGGGTTTCCCCGGTTTGTGGATACCTATGACAATAGCTACTTTCCAAATGTCTGGGAATGAACATCCTACTAAGAGGGCGTTAAAGATGTTCACTAGGAGTTGAATAAGCTCGGACGGTAACATTTTAAGTGTTTTGTTTGAAATACCGTCGAGGCCTGGGGCCTTTTTGGCTTTCATACACTTAATAATGTCACTGACCTCCTCCGAGTCCACCATCCTCACCCTATCTACATCAGGTGGCCTCGAGAGTCGGCTGTCGACCTCGCTATTCACTAAGCTAAGGTGCACGGGATCAATCGGGAGAGTACTCGGCCGGCACTGTTGTTCGAAGTTATCAGCTAGGCACTCGGCCTTGTCTATGTCTTCGAATGCAGGAGGACGGTTTGGTCTGTCTAACGGAGGCATATCGCACTCCGTGTCGTTTTTGAGGGCCCTCGCGAGTGGCCAGTATGCCACGTGAGACGGTTCTAGGTCACTAAGAAGTCGATCCCAACTCTCGGCTTTGTGTTGTTTGATCTTAAACTTAACTTCCCTCTCGTAGTGACGGAGGGCTTTCCTCCACTCTTCCGACGGGTAGCGGTCATATGTGCGCTTAGCCGCATTTCGGAGTCTGATGGACTCCCTTATGTCCTCAGGGAGGGGCCAACGGCCCTTGGGGGTCGTTGGCACCTCCCTAGATGATCTCTCTATGGTCGCTACCAGGTGATCGGTCAAGTGGGAGGCGGCCTCTATGGCTATCTCTTTACTATCTATAATATCGGGGATTTTATCTAAGTGACTAGATTGGAGGACTTTGATGTTCTCCGCAAGTGATTTATAATCTACTATCTTCCTAGTACTGCAATTATTGGGGTTAAGACTACCAAGTGCAATCATAACCGGTCTGTGGTCCGAGTTAAGCTCGTGGAGGGTCTCGATATAGATATTTAGGGACACATTTTTAACTAGAGCTATGTCTATAGTACTAGGATTGCGTATGACGCCGTTGATGTTTTCATTGGTGTCATAGCGAGTGGGGTCCGTGGGAGCTAAAAGAGCAAAATTTAATGTGTCGGTTAAGCTACAAAGGATTGAGCCGTTCTTATTGTTATTTATATTGCCCCACTCAGTGTGTTTACAATTTAAGTCGCCGGCAATGATGACAGCGTTTCCTAAATTGAATAGCGCCTGCAGGTCGCTGGAATGTAGTTCATTGTTACATGCCAGGTACGCGCTAACTATAACAATGGGTCCGTGACCGGACATGCTAATGTGACAAACAGATGTTTCTAAACTTAACAATGGCGGCGGCTCTAAGGGAATACAATGTAATGATTTTTTATAGTAGATAAGAGTGCCTCCGAGTCGGGATCGAGTTCTATCATTTCTGATTATTTTGTAGTTAGCTATCTTTGGGCTCCTAATACTAGGTTTTAAAAACGTCTCCTGCACTAGAAGAATATCGACATTTTGGCTGCTTACAAAATCGCGAATTTCGCTTATGTTATTCCTAATGCCGTTCGTATTGAACGACACTACGCGTAACGAGTGCGGCTTTGTCCTTCCCGAAGGCTCCATTAGATACCGTTTGTGGAGAGAGCCTTGATCTGACGGATCAAGACCTGATGGTCTGACAAAGCTTGGATGCGGTCTGTGGCCGATCCTTTTAGCTTTGTCGCTAAAATGGAAAGCTCCATCGGGTCAATAGGCCCGACGTTGCTTAGGAACTGCTGGACGAAAGAGAGGTCTGCAGTGAAGCTGGGAGTCGGAGGGGGGGTGGCCTTAGGCGCTTTGGGCGCGGAGGGCATGGCCTTGCTGGGGAGAGCGGGGAAAGCCGCTGGCTCCAACCTACTGTTCTGCGCGGGCTTGAACCATGCAGATTGGGAGGGTAGGGGGGCAGGGACGAATCTCTGTTTCGGGGGGGCACCTTTCGTCTGTGGTGCAACGCGTTTTTTAACTTTGGGTGCTTTTTTGCACCCTCTGTAGTTGGCGGGGTGTCCTTGGGACTTGCAGAGAACACAGCTAGGGGGTTCGGACTCCTCAGCTGGGCTCTTGCGGGGGCAGTCAGAGGTGCCGTGGTCTCCGAGGCACTTGACGCAACGCGGCCGGGCTTGGCAATTCCGTGCCGAGTGCCCGTAAAGTTGGCATCGGTGGCACTGGCCAGGGATGCCCCTTTTACGGGGGGGCTCCACACGGATGCCCGTAATGTGACAGATGGCTCGGATATTGAAGATATCCTTGCTCTCTGGTGTAAGGGGGAGGGTTACGAGTACCATATTGTACTCGTGTTTTTTAATCGGGTGGTACATACGATGTACCTCTAGTGCGGGATAGCCCTGGGACTTGATGTCCGCAAGTACCTCTTGTGTAGAGAGGCACTTGTCGACTCCGGTAATGACGACGCGCAGAAGGCGCTCGTCTTCAAGGGCATAAGTATGATATCCTATGCCTTTATTACGTAGGAATGCGGTGAGGAGGCGGTGGTCCTCCGAGGTCTTAACCTGTACCTTGATGCCAATTGGGGTCGTGTGTGCGGACGAGTAACGCAGCTTTTGCTCGTTAATTGCCGCTGAGATGAGGTTCCATTTTGCCTTCTCCTGTATGATTACAGGAGGAGGCATTTTAGAACGGACGGCCTGAGGGGCCTGAGAGGCCTGGGGGGCCTGAGGGTCCTGGGGTGCCGGAAGGGCCTGGGGGGCCGGAGGGGCCTGCGAGGTTCGGGGGACCTGGGAGGCCAGAGGGGCCTGGGAAGCCAGAGGGGCCTTGGAGGCCGGAGGGGCCGATGAGGTAGTAGGGGCCGCGGAGCCATGAGCCTGTACGGTTTTCCTATTCTTAGTCTTAATGACCGACTTGGTCGGGGAGCTTAGGACTGGAGAGGAGGTGCCCTCTGGACGCTTCCTCTTCTTCGTCTTTTTATGTTGGACCGTAGTGAACTCCCCTTCACTACGGTCGTCTTCTTGCTCTGAGCAAGACATCTCTGAAGGAGATGATGATGATTCATTTTCGGCCGGAATTAACGCGACGTCGCTATCGGGCGACGCCGGTGAGTCAGCTTCGTGCATGCGCACGAAGCGTTCCCACTTGGACGCTACGTCGGGGATCTCTAATTTTAAAAACTCCAGGAACTTTCTGATCATGGCGTCAGTCATGATCGGGAAGTTTATCCCGGGAGTGGGATTCTGCTCTCTTAAATTTTTTGGGGATACAGCCCCTCCCGGCGACCGGGAGGGAAGGTGTGTAGGAGGAGAAACTCCTCGTGTAGTGTGCCTAAACGTGTCACGGTACTTACAATTGTTCCTCGGGCGGGCTGGAACTCACTCACTAACGTTACACTAGACACTAGGGCGCTAGTGTTAGCGAACGAGACGCGGCGGAGCGCGAGCAGAAGGCTCGCGCTAAAACCGAGACAGACGATGCGATCGGTCGCACGCTCGTCCACACGCGGCGATAACTACGCGGCGGGGTGTGCGAGCAGAAGGCTCGCACAAAAGAGCGAGACGGACGATGCGAGCGGTCGCACGAATCGTCCGGTAGGCGGCGGTCGCGGCGCGGCGCGAGACACGGTACGGCACGGGTCGGGCGGCAAAGGCGGTTGGGTGGCGCCTTGTACTCTTCTTTCTTGCTGTCTTGACTCTTGAGGCTTGACTCTTGCTGTCTTCTTTCTTCGGGCTTCTTTCTTCAGTGGTACACACACACGCGAGAGTGCGATAATGCGGAGACGACGGAACGATCGGAGCGAGCGGAGCTGTTCATCGGACGGTGTCCGAGAACAGAATGACGACTCACACCATTAAGTGGTATAAGTAATTTATGTTGACTGTATTTCACATTAAAGAGAGGCAAAAACCACTTATAAAGTTTAAACTTAAAAAAAAAATACTAGCTTTCTTGATATAGGTTACGTTTTTCTTAATACTACAATGATTGATACTAATGATTTATATATTTTATCAGTAAGAATGTATGTAACAAGTGTAGTCAGGCTGGCCTGGGATCTCTCACCATAAATTATTTACTTTCAACTACGAATCCAGTTTATTCCAGTTTGATCGTTAGCGATTAACGCAAGTCAATAGGCCCCTTGAGACTCTGACATGCTTATACTGTTATGTGTTTGTCTGGAAGTGGAATTGTTTATTGAAAATGTTACCAGATTTTCTGTTCGGTTATTACAATATTACAGTGTGTCGTAAATATTTATATATATATATATATATATATATATATATATATTATAAATATTTTTATTTCTATAATTATGAGCTGCAAAATATTGTGCCGATGTAACGTTGTAGTCTAAAAGCCTCGATTCCAAGAGTACCAAAATTATCGATATTAAAGTTACCAACCATACTTAATCGCTCCAACAGATTTTAGATTTTAAAGTTAATCGAAGTTCCTTTCGATGTGTATCAACTTGAAACGTCTGTGAAGTTTATCATAAGCGAAATGAGGTAAAATTCAATATCTATTTATAAGTAAGCTGGCCAAGTGCGAGTCGGACTCGAGCATTGCCACTTGTAACCCAAGTGGTCATTAGGCCATGGATGCATAACCTAACTGTTACGAATTACGATTGATCGACAAAACTCTGTCGAGAACATTGCGGTAGACGGGCTCAGTGTATTGTGAACCTTAGGTTTGCGCGTCGCTGCCTTTACACAAATGTTATTCAACGTACAAAGCGGCACCAAAACATGTTTGTTGTATCGGAGCCACCCTTTAGCATTTGTTATTATAGCAGCAATAGAAATACATCATATGTAAAAATTTCAACTTTCTAGCTATCACGGTTCATGAGATGCAGCCTGAGGGTCAATTCTGCTAAATAAAACCTGCAATAATACAATAACAATCAAGTCCCGACACGCTAAAGCAGCATCTAACGCCTCCTGATTGCTCCAAACGTCACAAAATCAGTTTATGTAAACAAGTCACTTCACTTATAATACAATCAAAGTAAAATTAAAGTCTACTTTAAATACGAGAATCGAGGTTCTAGTGACAGACAGACGGACAGCGGAGTCTTAGCAATAGGGTCCCGTTTTTACCATTTGGGTACGGAACCATAAAAAAACAATGTATAAGATACTACTTTGCTACATTTCGTAGAATGAAAATCTTTCTATGGCGCGGGAAGCATACTTGATACTGCTTACACTTTTTATATACTAGCTGTTTCCCGCGGCTGTAATTTTCCTTGATAAAAAGTAGCCTATGCTTTAATCCAGAGCCTAAACTACCACCAAACCAAATTTCATCAAAATCCGTTCAGTAGTTTTTGCGTGAAAGACTAACAAACATCCATCAATCCTCACACACTTTCACATTTATAATATTAGTAGGATACAAAATTTAGTATAGCTATATTAAACGATACTTAATTAGTAGGTACGAAACCGTACATAAATAAATAGGTTTCGTTGTAATAAAGGTATTACACACATAATAAGGGATTACCGCTCAGTTCCTGTTGCAACAAACGTTATGGTCAACTAAACATTTACGAGCCTATCAAAGTAACAGGGTACTTCTGAAGTCGGTGTGCCGATACATATCATCTTGTGTTCAGCTGTTTCTTGACTTAGTATTTCTTTACTAAAACAATTTGTGGTTTTACTGTAAATTAAGTATTTTAAAGTACTTTAACGCTGAAAGCAATCACATTTCCAAGTAATTGCTCATCGACTAAATTGAATATTCCATAAATAGACAAAAAAAAATCTCTGTATTTATTACATTATGTATTTTCTGCGATATAATATTTCAGGTCAAGTTCAGGTCATTCGGTGGTATACGCCAACATCCGGGTCCGAACCCATTACCCTCTCCATTGCGACCCAAGTGGTCTATTAGGCCACGGATGCATAACCTAACCGCTACGAATTACGATGCATCTACAAAACTCTGTCGAGAACATTACGGTAGACGGGCTCAGTGTATGGTGAACCTCAGGTTTGCACGTCGCTGCCTTTGCATAAATCCTATTCACACAACTGACCGACTTGCCAGACAAAGGCTAGCGCTTGTAATCGATAGCCCAGAGTCTGGTCCATTTAGTGCATGTACGTTGTGCATTGTACATGTCTTATCCGGCTCGCATCTTGGAGATAGAAATTGAGTCTCCTAAACGTATTGGAAACAATAGCTGATACCTCTACGAGTTTTAGCCATTGAAGTGTACCTATATTTTCAGTAAAAATAGAAAAGAAGAACATAAATCATTTTGTCTTTGTGATAAAAAATAAACACTAGAACCAGCACCTTGTCTGTACACCAAGAATTACCGGTCTCGCTTTTTCTGAATAGACATGCCTATTAACAATTTTCTCCCTTTACCGAGTTGTAAATATAATTTTCCATAAAGATTCATAACTGTATTTCAAAACTTTTTATTTCCTTTATTACGATATCATCAATCAATAATCAGTAACTGTCGCTGTACTGTACAGACGTATATGGAAGATATATAAAAAAACTATCATAGGCTTTATCAAAGAAATCCAGTATCCCACGATAACATTGTTCCCTTTGGGTATAAATAGTAGCCTATGTGTTAATCCAGAACCTCAATTCTCGTATTTAAGGTAGACTTTCATTTTACTTTGATTGTATTTTATGTGAAGTGACTTGTTATAATAAACTGATTTAATGACGTTTGAAGTTTGGACCAATCAGGTGATATTAGAGGCTACTTTGACGTTTACGAGAATACTGGGGAGACAGTTTTAGCGTGTCGGGACTTGATTTTAATTGTTTTATTGCATGTTTTATTTAGCAGAATTGACCCTCAGAGCTCGAACAACTACCATACCAATCATCAAAATCCGTTCAGTTGTTTTTGCGTGTAAAAGTAACAAACATTCATCCAATCATCCATCCTCACAAACTTTCACATTTATAATAGTAGTAGATTTTATTTTTCGATGGATTTTCGAAATCATTAAAACATTAATCGACGACGAAGAAATCCTTTCTTAATTTTATAAACGCGAAAGTACGTAGGGTATGTACCTTGTTACTCTTTCACTTAATATATTGAAATTATAAAAGGTATACTATGTGTTACGTTTGCGTACAAAACGTTTAATTCTATTGTCCTTTAAGCCAATAAAAAGAAACAAAAAATCGGTTGTATGTAAAGTCGGTTTGCTGACGATAATTGAACGTGACAACGTCATAAGAAATGGAACGACTCAGAGCGAGGTAACGCCGCATGAGTCATGTTTTTTCGTGCGTACAGCCGGCTCCATCGAATTATAAGACGTTGTTACGTAAAAAAAAACTATTTACCTACTAACTTAACAGAGTTATCTACCTGAACTAAATAAAAGCTTGTAAAATAGGTATTAAATATATCTCATAATATATACCGAGGGGTTCTAAAAATACGATTTTTAAATAGTATTTTACAAGCTGATTTTGTGTTCTGAGGGTGTTGATTTCGGTTTTAATATCATAAAGACTATATTTTTAATCAGAAAAACTTATCTATGATCTATTTTCCGATTAAATCAAGGAGAAATAAACTTTTAAAAATACCACTTAAATAAAATCAGTGCTTTATAGTTTATATTGAAGAAATTCGGTTTCTCATGTTACCAGTGTAGAATGTAGCATGTGAATAGATACTTGAAACCGATGCTTTAACGTTTTCCTCTGTTCGAAAAGCTCAATTTCCTGTGCTAACTACCTCTCAACTGAAACCCACGTAATTACGACTATCGTATCCTCTTTTAGTACGTAAACTAAGAAGGCAATAGAAACGTATGTAGTGCACTGGCTACGAGCCATTTATTTTATTTAAACAGCCAATTCGAGGCGTAAAAACTTGGTACATTTTTAGCTTGTAGCCATTTTGTTCTCTTTTGTTTTTTCTTACGTGTTACGTGGAATAAATCTTGATACCATAAACTTTAATATAATTATACCTTCATAATAATATGACTATATTTTGGCCGTTTGAATTCGAAATAAGGATCGTCGAAATAAGAAACACAGCGGAGTTTTAGTAAAATACTAAAACTCCCTATAACTAAAATTCCACAGTCCATACGTCCATATAACAATAAATAATAAAAACAGCAAAAAATAAATATTTAAGTGAACCCATACAATTCTTCATTATACCCATACAAGAAACGTGTTTCTTGGCGTTTTGTACGGAACCCTTTGTACCCTGGTTTGGACTTTTATGGTCACTAAAAACTGCAAAACTGCAGAATATTAATTGGTTACTATATTATGATAACATACTAAAACATACTTTACTAATCCCGAAGACACATTAAGGTTTAAGGTTTAAAAATTCTTTATTTCTCAAAAGATTACGAAATCACTTACGAGAAATACATTTTGTGACTTAAAAGTAATTAAAAATCTACGTGTACAGCTATCTACCAGTTCTACCACTTACTATCTTTATACCTAAGAAACAATATTATTATCTATTTGTGTACGGGAACATTCAAAGAGTATCATCAAATAAATAGAGAATCGACACGGACTGGACACAATTTCACAATAAATAACGATATAAAAGTGATAACAGCATTTATTTTAAAATTGAAACGGATTTTCCATCCAACTCCCATATCACAGAGAGTTCGAGTTACGACAGAACCAAAACAGATTTATGTCAGCCTAGATTAATGTCGTGACGTAATATATAGTGTATACTGTATAGTAGCTGATGCAGTGGGAACAAACAATGGCTATACAGGGTGTTGCGACCCTTGGTTCACCGCAAGCATGTCGCAATGGTGTGCCAGCCGCACGCCGCACGCCGCATAGCTGCACGCTGAATGCAAATACCTATTGCGTACCTACATTATTGCACTCGAGATTAAATCTGCCATTATTATTATTTTTATTTACTTGTAATATACTCGTGTTTAATATTAACGAATGTTAAGGGAAAAAATATATTATGAAGATACACAGGTCGATCGTTCCCAAGTCCTATATTTCGGTAAAATATAGGACTTGGGAAGTCTATATCCTAATAGCCTGTAATAGTTAGCGTGGCGTACTAAATACGACAGCATAACCATACTCACATTAAGGAGAGCCGAATAGCTTAACGGTAGGGGCCAATAAGTAGTCGGCCATGACCATGTAGTACTTTGCACAGATGAGGTTGTGATCAAATGAGGTTTTTGATCACAACGTAAATATTTTACTATGTGAATAAAAAGACGGACAAATAGAATCAGCTAGTTTCCGGATAATTAACAAATGTTCCGGATATAGCAGGACGGCGGTTGCTCCATTAGCGCCACACGTGCTGCTTTGTAACCTCGTTGCTGCGTTTGATACAATACTATTTTCGTACAATATTTTTTATGAAATAATACTGAAGAACGGATTGCCTGATAGTAAGAGATTATAGGTGTCCATGGACATGAACAATCACAGTGAACCCAAAAGCAAAGTTTATGTTGGTGAAATGCAATTCGGAGTTATAAGCATGTTCAAACGCGCAAAGCGAGCTTAGGGTATACGGAGCGCGTTCAATTTCATTCGTGAAATCAGCTCTAAGTGCTCGATCTTTCAAACTCCCATAAGCACCATTTTTTGCATACAATCAAATGGACCTGTTGACCACCGACGATTTGATGACACTGATGATGTTGACATTCATGTGACCGAAGAAAAGCGGTGCCGCAGCGGGGCATAAGCGGAGCGGCGGCGGCCGACGAGCGGTGACTTTCAAGTCCATAGTATATCTCTGTACCAAGTGTATACAAACTTATGGAGTAAAAATATAGACATTCATAGTACATTTCACATGGCTTTGAGATCGTCTGAAAAATCACTGTCGTACATTTGATCAATTCCTTGTTGATTTTACAACGTCAATCAGTATTTTATTCGGGTTGGCGCAAAACGAGCGTTACCGGTATTTACTACGACTTAATAGAATGTCTTTATTGTCCTGAATCCGTAAGGCCGGAAAAAATTTAGAGCATTAAAAATAGAAGGACGAAGATTTATAATCCACGATTCCGATATCATTAGATACGGAATTTACCCTAGTTTCTAATTCTATAGTCAAGTTCATTGAAATAATAATACATTTTGGTTTTGGATCATTTTTCTGTAACAACTTACAACTTACGTTAACCTACAACTCTACAAGGCGCAGGTTCGGCCTCATATGGAATATTGTTCTCATCTCTGGGCAGGGGCGCCAAAATACCAACTGCTCCCTCTGGATCGTATCCAACGAAGGGCCGCTCGTGTTGTTGACTGCCATAGTTTTTCAAACAGCTTGGACCCCTTGGAATTACGCCGAGATGTAGCTTCACTCTGCATCCTCTATCGGTTGTATCACGGGGAGTGCTCTGAGGAATTGTTCAGAATCATACCACCTGCAACTTTTCGCCATCGTCCCACGCGAAAAACATACCATCCTCATCACCTTGATGAGTGGCAGTCTTCCACCGTGCGCTTTTCGCGTAACTTTCTGCCGCGCACTGTAAAACTCTGGAACGAACTGTCACCAGCAGTATTTCCGGACCTATACGACCTGCAAACCTTCAAGAAGAGAGCGTATTCCCTCTTAAAAGGCCGGCAACGCACCTGCAGCTCTTCTGATGTTGCGAGTGTCCATGGGCGACGGTAGTTGCTTATCATCAGGTGACCCGTTTGCTCGTTTGCCCCCTTATTTAATAAAAAAAAACAAGTCGTCAAGGAACATTTCGCCCCACGCAGGGGCTGGTTGTTCCTTAGTTGAGGTAAGTTGTTCCGCGGTCAACTCCAATAATTAAAAATGTAATATTAGCTGGAAAGGTATGTATAAAATAAATAAAACACATGTAACGAAATATTTATGTAAGTTTTAGTAATAAAAGTACAAAATCTTAATGTTATTGACAAATTTTTAACAAAATTAAAGAATATTTAAAAGAAAACAAAATTAAAAAAGTAACAAGTATTATTGTTACTAATAATGTTATACAATCTAAGGCTTAAAACTAATAAACATCTTTAGTATCAATCAACATTGACAACACAAAATAAATTACTTATACATAAACACATAAATCAATTAATTTTAACATTTCCAACTATTGTTTCTTTATTCAGTCTTATACAATACACTTTACTGAGATCAATGATCTAATTAATATTAATAGTTTTTTTTTTCAATCTCGGAAAACTTAAAAAAATAATAATTCAGAGGTTTCGTCATCAGAATTACAATTCGGACAAACATAGGAATCAGATTGTAGGTAGATTCCAGGCATTTTGAATGAGCCTAATTCTTACATATAACGCATTCAATACATTGTTCACCTGGTTTGTTTTTGTTAATTAGAATATGAGTCGCAACATATTAAACAATACCATTCTAGGCTGTCTTCTTTACTATCTTCTTTCCGTTTCGCGTTTTATTTACCGTTTTATACTAAATTATTACTTTATCGAGTTTACTGACATGTATTAAATTGATATAATTATATTTTTGACTACTATTTCGTAGAATGGTATTTTAAATAAGAAAATTATCAAATTGTATTGTAAATTGTATTAATTATTAAATGTTATTAAAAAAATATTCAAATTGTTAAAAAACGAATGTGTAAACAATAATAATAATAATAATTTAATAATAATATCTATGGACGCTTCACACCACGTCAGTCTGGTCCCGTGGTAAGTATCCGAAGAACTTGTGTTACGGGTACCAGACAACGGAAATATATTTAATACTTTTTATACTGTACTTATATTTAAGATTTTTATTATATTATACACATATTTAATAAACATCCATGACCCAGGAACACAGAAAACTTATTTTTTATTCCCTGGCGGGATTCGAAGCCGCGACCTCCGGCTTGAGCGCCAATGCGCTAACTACTGAGCCACAGAGGTCGTCAAAACAATAATGTAAAGCAATTTAAAAAAAAAGGAAAAAAGAAATAAAAATGATAAAAACCGAAAACAAAACAGAAAAACAAACAGCCCTGATCATGTTAGGGGGAGGAAAAAAAAACAGCATCAGCTGCCCGCTGCAAAAGGGCTATCAAAACCTTGCCCCGTTCAGTTTTCCGTTTATAGTTTCTCATCCTAAATCAAAGTTTTAATTTTATTATTTACATGTCATAACTGGGCTCGTTCCGCGAAACAACTAGCCCCCCACCAGAGGAACTATGAACCCCAAATCCCATTTTCAAAGTAACCACCAATTATAATATAATAGGTTATAAAAAGTCAACAATGATATTAAAAAGATAATCACTATAGTTTGCCCAACTGATAATGCTGATAATAAGCAAGTCACACACAAATAGCTGGAAAATTGATTGAAATAGACCAAAAAGTTTAAGGACGAAAAAATTAACACTCTTACACGCCGACGCAGCGACACTAAAATGGCTGATGCAATAGCGCGATACACTTCACTCCTGTTGCTATCTCTTTTCTTCGGGGAGCTATTTGAATCGGAACAACCTACCACCGGAACTTTGAACTGTAAATCTGCCTCCCCTGCAATAGAGTTGAAAATTGAGTTATCAGATTTGACATTCACATTTGACTTAATACTCGTGTGTTCTATTCCCATCTGTATTGCATTAGCGCAGAAGGTCAGAGAAATCTCAGAGCGCTGAAAATTCTATTTTCTTCCGGGTTTCGAATCATATACTTCCAGTCTAATTTACAGACGTTTTTAGTTGCAGAGGTGAGCCATGACGGCGACATGGTGTAATAGCGTAAGTAGATATCATGATTTACTCTGTGTGAATCGGCGACCAGTCGAAGTTGGTCGCGAAACGCGCGAAAGCAACCACTCGCCCGTTACTTTATATTACGAGGTAATTGGTATAAAATTATTTTATAAAAAGCAATACAATTATAAGTAGACTATATAGTCTATATTTATTCCTTAGTTGCATAGAAAGTGTAATTTATTAAGATTTTGGGGAATAAAATAAGAGTAATTCCCTTAAAGCCAATTAGTTTAAAGCTCAGCGTCAGTGTTAAATTGTAAACACAAATCCTTTTGATCCTCATTCGATGTCTACTTTAAACTTGCCGAAGGCTCAGCACTAGCTCCTAAATTAATGCTATCTAACTTGATCTCTGAAGTACTAATTTATTGTGCGCTTATTAAATAAGATTAGAGCGAAATTCTCTCCTTGTAAACAATGTAATGATAGATAATACTATCTCACATATATACTTAGTAATAATAATATTACCAAGTTAGCCACTGTTCTAAAATAAATACAAAATAAAAAATGTTAAGCTCGCTCGCGCAGTCAGCGAGCTGATCATGATGAATTATAGATGATAAATATAAAAGTGACGTGATCGACAGTGTTCTTGACACTCTCGATCACGTCAATTTCCGCATCTAATTCGGACCTATAATTTAGGAGCTACGATGGCACGGACAGGCAGTACACACACAGATAGACAGATAGACAGACACGTCAAACTTATAACACCCCTGTTTTTGCGTCGAGGGTTAAAAAATGTACGTTACGATTTACATAAAAAGAAGAAAAGTTTGTTTTGTACTATTGGGGACATTTTGCTGTTTGCTTTTTCCTATCTTACCTAAGTACATCTTTTTTTCAAAACTTTCTCAAAAAATGTTTTGCTTTTTCTTTGCTAACTGTACCTAATTATATTTTATGTAAGGCTTTACTGAATACAAACGTCGGCGATGAGCAATTTTCGGCTTCCAATTGTATTACCGGCCGTAGTAATAGGCGGTTTCAAAATAGCCGTTAGAAAACCTCGAGGCCACTACAAAGGCAACTTACCTGCTTAATTGATAAATGTTTCCTATTACGTGACGCTTAGTCAAACTTTCGTTACCAACCCAACGTCCCCCAAGGGAAATCATGACCTCTTTAATAGCTGTATTAATTCTAAACTTTCTCCCTTTTCCTGTGTAATATTTTTCTTTTTCCTGGAAGAGTCAATAGAGATTGAAAATTTGAACTTTATATAAACACTAACTTTTGCCCGCAGCTTCGCCCGCGTGGAATTATAGTGTTGTTGGAGAAAAAACTTCTTCAGAAAATCACTGTAATCACTGCAATATACTTCTGTATACAATATTGAAAATGTTTTTAGGGTTTCGTACCCAACGGGAAAAAACGGGACCCTATCACCTCGATGCGAAGTGCGAGACCACTTGATATATATTAGGTCATTACATATGAAATGGTAAAGGAGGAACATAAAGTCGATTTTTTAAAAATAGTAAGTATATATATATTTCATCAAAGTATATACCATTGCTATCTATGCACTTTTGATATATCATAGGTAGTTCATTGATTCCTTTGCTAAAAAAAACCATTCGGACAGGAATTAATAAAATCTTTGAAGGCGCTTTGGACTGCCCCATCGGAGTTGAATTTTTTCCCTTGCAAGAAGTTATCCAAATTTCGAAAAAATGGTAATCTGTTGGAGCAAGGTCCGGGGAGTACGGTGGATTCCAATTGAAGCTCCTCTAATTTGGTAGCCGTCTGTTGTGCAGTGTGTGTTCTAGCGTTGTCCTGAAGCAGCAGTGGCCTAGAGCGAATGACCAACCTCGGTTGTTTAGCAGCTAGCTTTTCCATCATGATTTGCAGTTGCTGGCATTAGACATCTGCCGTAATTGTCTGGCCCGATTTTAGAAAGCTGTAGTGAATGACACCGGCACTAGTCCACCTCTCGCTCACAAGTAACTTCTTTTGAGTCAATTTTCGCATGGGACAGGCTTTGGCTGGTTCGCCAGGGTTCAGCCATTGCGATGTGCATTTTCGATTATCGTACAGGATCCACTTTTCATCACAGGTAATGATTCGATTTAAAATCCCTTCATTATTGTATCGGTTGAGTAATGTAACGCAGCAGTCAACGCGTGTTTGTCGTTTTGCTGCACTTAATTCATGAGGTACCCACATTTCAAGCTTTTTTACCTTTTCAATTTGCTTCAAGTGGATTAAAACAGTTTTATCACTAACACTGCAGCCTGCACCTAACTCAGACGTGGTTTGCGATGGATCCGCTTCCACAATAGCCTTCAATTCTTCATTATCATTCATAATAGAAGCTAGAAGAGCGGACAGACAGACAGACAGACGGACAGAGCGAAACTATACGGGTTTTTCGAGTATTACGGAACCCGTAAAAAATTTATGAGTTTGACACAATATTTGGTCGCTTAACCACGTGGTTAAAATTTATTCTTAAGAACTTCGTAATTGTTCTGATATTGTACTTTGTCTGAGGCTCCAAGATCTCAATCGAACTGGCTACAGAGCAGCAATCAATATTTGGCAGAGACAATAAATTACTATAGAAATAAATTGTATATCGCTCGCTATAAAACCTTAAATTCTGGAATGGATGCTCGCAGGTAAATCGTTTAGGTATTTGAACGAATGAGGCCAGTATTTACTGGTAATTGGACCTGTCGCGTGGACAAATGTCTCGCGCAGCGCCAGGCCAAACTCACTCTAACTGCCGCTATTAGCGAGCCAGATAATCTTAAATTACTGCCTGACAGGCCCAATTCTGCCAAATCTATTGCGAATTTACGCAATTTTTTTGTTTATTAAATTTTTTATGGCTGGCGTGATATTATACTTGTATTTGGCACTATTGGAAAAAATATTATAAAATAGGTTGCTAACTAGGTTGCAAACTAGGTTGTGTAAAAAAGACAAAGCAAGGTATTTTTTAAATGCCATAGTCACAAATTGCTGATATGAACATAACACAGCTTATATTTCAATAATATTTCGTAAAATACGAGCCTGTAGTAGCCCGTAATTGGCTGAATACTGATTGTAGGCATATTCGCTGTTCAATATACCTAATGAGCTCATGAAATTATTAATATTTGTGTGGCATTTGTGTTTAATTATATGTAAATTGTAATCAAAATCTTATCATAATGACTCGATAATTTTTGCCAAATTGTTATTGTTATAATAAGTGACAGATTATGGAAAAAGGTGAGTATTGCTGATAGAGTGTTTGCCAATTATTCTTGAAGCTAATTTATAAAGGAATTCTTAAGGTGAATCAATTTTATAAGCCTACAACTATGTTGACTACACATTACACAGCCCAAGCCTACGACAGCTTAAATTACCGTGAAAACGTTTCTACATAACATTGTTATGTATAAACATAATTTTATCAGATTAATGTTGTAAACCAATTCATACATATTGTATGTGCGGGATAACTAACACAATATAGAGTGTTCAGTGCTGTTAAGCCCGAAAACTTCGAAAGGGTCTACAAAAGTTTCACCGGTCGGTCCCACGACTCGCCTTTATGCAAATTTGCGTAATTTCTTTGGCAAGGTCCTTCGGGTACTTACAAGTTCACCCACGTCGATTATACGTTGGATGGATACACATGATTTTACAATAAACGTAAACTACCGAGTCTGTATTTTAAATAATTCTTCCCTCCCACAAAAATGAATTGCTGTCTGTTAGTCTGCAGTTAGTATTTTTATTTTTTACCCGACTACGGTGAAGCTGAATGTAAGGGTAGTGATTTTGGCAGTGTATGTATGTATGTATGTTTGTTTCACCGTAGCGCCTAAAGTACTGATCCGATTCTAATAAATTAGGTGTTAATAGATTCGTAACATAGGCTATTATAATAAAATTTACGTAGTCGGGTTATAGTTATTTATAAAAAAATATAGTTTTTTATTGCAGATATGATTGATAACCAAACGGTTAGTTCTAGAAAGATGAAACCGTGAGCCGTATGCGAGATATTCAACTTTATACGTACCGCTTTTTTTTTTTGTGTTTTTGTGTTGTCCTCCCCGCTAAAAGGTAAACTGCTGGCTCGAAAAATCTGAAAAAATATCATGATGGTAGTTTTAAAAAAAGTTTTTTTTTATGTAGAATCGTAATTTGATAACTACGTTTTTATGAAATGGACCACAAAACGAGAAGAAAAATCGCTTGATATTAAGCGCCGCCTATGGACACCCGAACACTAGAGGAGTTTCAAGTGTGTTCCCGGTCTTTAAAATTCCCAACCCCTCCTCGGGGCCGCGCTTATCTCACTCAATCAGTAAATTAATAACGCAAGCGCTATTTCACGCCGGTTTTCTTGGAGGCAGTGGTGATTCGTCCGATTGATCTGCTCTGAAGAGTGGCTCTTCTTCGTTTATAATTTGAAATGAATATAAGTAATAATTTTGATTAAAAATAAGTACGTACAGTTTTATACACAAAATAAACCCAATAGTTTTTGCGACAAGCACAGGTACTTGGGACGTTTTTGGGTCCCAATGAATAAATTTACACACGTATCCCATGACTGACAAGAATGGAGATAGGGTTCAAAATCCCCATTGTCCTTTCATACTCCTCCTCCATAATTTTCGTAAAATGGGGTACAAAACTTTTGTATCATATATGTTTTGTCCCAAGAGAGACAATTGATCGACTCAACAGATTTATTGAAACTTCACCTTTTAAAATATTTGACAACCAAAGTATACAAATATGCATTTTAAATATAAAACACATTATGTTGAATCTCTATGCGCTAAAACGGCGCAACATACCGGCCGCCGAGAACATCGTAATATCCTTAGCTAGATGTATCTTCTCTCCGTAAGCTGTAAACTCCAATTTAAATTATTTTCTTAATATTTGTCTCTCAAGGATCTTTGATATGCATCTCTGTGCTCTACCCATCTGTTTTCATTATTGTCATTAAATGGGTTGTCGCCATTTATTTTATGTTTTCTCTCAAAAAAGGCTTTTTCTTCTCACTTGTGTTTATGTTCTCTCACATTTTCATTTCTTTTATTTTTTTTATGTACCTCAACAGCTGTACATATTTACATTTCAAGTCTCTCTCTCTCTCTAGTATAATATATTTTTCATGTACATTTCCTATTTACATCTCGTGTCTTTAATCCTTCTTGTATCATCATGTTATAATATTGTATTTTACTTTCATCTCCAGATGTGTTATGCATGCTGTCAGTAGAATAGCGTTTGTTTGCATCTCTGCTTATTTATCCTCCTACTGGGATCCGACCTAGTACTGTTTTCTGCTCTAAAGGTGTACTAGACGGCAGTGGCGAAGGCTGGATCTCCTTCATAGGGAAGCCCCAGCCTGTATAATAGTTAACGATTTGGATGACGGTCTTTTAAAATAAGTGGTAAGTGAAGCCGATAGTATTGGAGTTACAGGAACCCCACTCCACTGCTAGACGGCCCGTATATAACGCCACCTTGTTTATTACCAGCTGCACCTAAAAGTGAATCTGCATCTTCAATGTTGTTTGTGGGCTGTATTAATTTCTGTTCGTTCTTGGAAATAACTTCTGTTCTGTATGTTGCAACGCAGTTGTCACTTTTAGGAGTTGTCACTGTCTCTGTATCATTAATTCTCTTAATTGCATTTACACCTCGTTTATTATTTACAGGTTTTGTTCTTCCTTGTATTATATCAAGCATTGTGACTTTAGCTGCAGTATATTTCTCCTCACAGTCGTTTTAAATATCATTATTTATGTATTTTGTTTCCTCTATTCCCTTGCTATATTGAATTAGCTCAAAATAATTTTCTAGTATTTCTTTCCGTGTTTATTCTAAAATTCTTAGCTTAATATTTACATAATTTACATTCAGACTGTCATTTGGTTGTTTCTTGTCACTTGCTCAAAAAGCATTTTTTGTGCGCTAATAAGGTTTTCCATCTTCATAGCTCTATGATTCCTCCTTATCTCTGACAACTCTTGCCACTTTTTCTGTTATCTTTGCTTTCATTTTTCATTTTGACAAACTTGTCATTTATTTTCCATTATTTTCAATACTTCTATGCACTATTTATTAGTTTTATTTATCTGTTTACGCTCTATGTTTGTTACTATTTCTCGTTTTCCATTATCTTCTTTAGCTTATTTCTTCTCTTGCATTTCTTCTTATTATTATTTAATTTTTTTACTGTTTATAGTATTTTCTTCTCTCTCGAACTGGATAAGGCATAACATACTAAATTCTTTAATCCGGTTCTTGGAGGACCAAGTTTTACCCACTACGGGCTCTCCCAAGAGAAACAACCAGCCGCCTCAAAAGATTTAATGAAACTGCCTAAAAAACCTTTTAAAATATTTGACAACCAATTTATACAAAATATGCACTTTAAATATAGAACACATTATGTTGAACTTCTATGCGCTGAAATAGCGCAACAATATAGATGAAGAAGATTTTTGTGTATGGTCACGCGCCGCCAAACTGCCAAGTCGACTATATTTGACTTCAGAATATCGCTATATTTTATCAATTTGTCGTAAATTTTCGGTATTGTTTTCTTTAATTCTGAGTTCTATAGCTATGTTTGATGTTACGAATTTAGGCGCCCCGAGGTATACGAATTTATATAATATACCACTATTATGTTATACAAGAACATTTTTTATGTGTAATAAAATTTATTTATTGATAAGAAAACTTATTCGTTTCCAACAATGTATCATTCAAATTAATTGGGCTTACAAATAAAATAATGTTACGACTTTGTAATATTGCTTAAGATTATTTACGAATTGACGAACATTGTTCTGAACAGTTAATTGGTAATGAATTATTATAAGATGTAGCTTGTAACAGGGCAAAACGTAACAATTTATGTTGCTTTAATTACTATGTTTTAGGTAATGTAAGTTAGTTAATTTGATTAAACTAGGGTCAACAATACAATATCTATTAACAACAGTGTGTGCATCCAAATTGCCTATTAAAACAGGGTACTAGATTTATACTTAGTCTTTCACTTGCTGAATCGAAATATACAACTTAAAACTCAAAGAAGCCTTATCATTACCCTTCCTTTTAACTTCGCCGTAGTCGGGTAAAAAACATTTTAAAGGCCTGGATAAAATAAAGATAATGATGACAAGAATCTCAATTCTAATAGTACATAATATAATAATGTATATCAATATAAATAATAATGAACAGAGCCTAATGATCCATATTCGAACCGACCGCGACACCGCCGTTAACACCAAAGAACCGAGACGCGCGAGCGCATGGAGACATGTTCGATGTTCATGTAAAACCCATTGACGTAGCACCAAAACCGCCAAAAATCGGGGGAAAATGATCAAAGCTGCGAAAAATGGACTCCCTCCACACTTCATGTTCGGACTTTTCGCAGCGACGTAAGTGTAGAGTGAGCTTTATAATTATTATGGGACGTCGATCGTCCCAAATGTCCGATAGAGTCCGACTGACGTTCTCGGTGACAATCGTCGGGGATTATCTGCCCGCCGCCGACGCATGACTGAGTGGTCAATGAATTATGAAGTTGATCGTTTATCAACGACTCCGAGGAGTCGGGACACATATTGGACAGTCGCCAGAAACCTATTGAAATGGAACATATAATATTCTTTGTTTTAACTAACATCAGCTGATTTTGAGCTGACGCGGATATCTCTCGTTGGAACCTACAATATCCGCTCGATCGGAGATATCTGTCTCGGTTTGCGGTTACATCAAATTTCATATCACTTATGAAACTAATACCACTTTGAAGTTTTGTGGAGCAAAAGCCATTTAGAACCAGTTATTTATAATAGTGGCTGCCGATATCTATCAATTAATACGTTCTTGCGAATTTCCGTCGGAAATCAAACCCCTCGACCTTTTGCATAGGTATTACTGACATAAATATTTCTTGGCAATTCTTTACCGTTTCTCAAAACTGCCATAATAATGTGGGTTTCAATAGTTTATTTTATCAGCATTAAGCGCTATATCATTTATTACATTGATCTAGTTACGTATTATTATTTATTAACCTACCTGATACCTCCAATATACATAATAACCGACAACGTTTATTATCATAAGGAAAATGTTTGATTAATTATTATCTACTTTAAGCACCCATGTAACTTTCAAACATCGAATTATAGACAAAAGCAAGCTAGTTTTTGAGTTTACTTTAGCCTGTTAACACGTTCATTGTGTTATCAGGTCTAATAGAACCGATCGTGAACTAGCTGCCGGATCGGCATAGAAGATACTGTTCCTAACGCTGGCGCGGGACCAATATCTTCGGTTTGCTTAGGAGTAGAAAATAAACAGTTACTGTTTTATAATTGCCTCGTTAAATAATTTAAAAAGATACAATAAAAACGTACTGGATTGATTGGTGCTGATATCGACAGGGAAGAATTTTTTTCATCTAGTGCGGATATTCGGTCCTTTCGACCTTATACCCGATGTCAGGTCATCACCTGATAGCCGCACTAGATTAAAGGAGAGTTTGTCTAGTGGAGAGCTCAATTGCAGTTGCAACACGATAGATACGACTACCAATGCGATTTTATCAATAATAAATTGAACATTACAGTTACTGTAACATTACAGCAACTAAAAATATTTTAGTGGCTACTTAAACATCAATTGTAATTTGTATTATGTAAATAATAATTAACAATATTTAAATTATCATTTTTGTTACCTGACTGGCAAGAAGGGAGTGTTTTTATTTATTAATTATTAGAAAAAGTAAAATGTGTAGACACAGTTATTTTGACAATTTACAATATTTTTTTTATTTTATCGTTGTATTATTTGCACATCACTTAAATTTTATCGATAGTTCATCCGTTCGGTGCGGATAAGTTCGAAAAGGTCTGTATTTTTAAATTTTATTTTACATGTTTCCCATTATCTGATTTGCAAACGGCCCAAGAGGTATGTTGATAAGTTCATTGAAAACATTAAAATAAACTGAAATAATTACCTTAAGCAAGTAAATTGCATATAAACTTATGCATGTCGAACAGATCAATTCGACCATATGACGCTGCATGGACTAGTTTACAAACAGGTCTAGGATGCCTGATACATGTCCAACTGAAAGTTAGCGAAATAGGCTGACGCAATGAAAGTGTTAAAATTAATACTAATCCATGGCTTATACCACTGTAATTTTATCTGTTTAAACTGTAAAGACTGATCTCTATTGTGTTTGTTTATTAAGTGTCATCATGTCATAGTAATCGTCATAACATTCGGGATGTTATGACGATAAATAAACATTTCCACGAATCCTACAGTTTAGAGGGCAGAAATTACAGTAAATTTTTAAAAGTCCTTAAAATGTTTACTTGTTTTTCCTTGATTTGTGTTATTTGAGAAACTTCCGACTTTCAAACGGAGAATAATAATTTTTGTATATTTTAATTTCAAACGAATACACATAGATATATTGATTTGTAAATTAGGCAATTATGGGAAATTTTCACGGAATGAATTGTAGTCCTCAGGAAAATTAAAAAAAAAATGTATTCGAGCGATCGATCTAAAGTTTATTTTTTTTGTAATAGTTTTCATACTATGCTCATCTTGAGATTATTTTTCGTTTAAGTCATTGTAACGAGCTACGACCTCTTGATTTGTATCTCCTTCTTGCGTTGAGTGGTGGTGATAATAATACAGCAACAATTCTTATACTCTCCTTTATTGGTGCTTACCACAGATACGTATTACAATATGTAATGAGATATGCTTAACACAATATATACGTCTACACTATGTATAGCCTTTTGGCCAACTCAAATAAACTAACTCGATAGGCTTTACTTCATGACATCTGTCAATGTCAATAATGACATTGACAGTTACATCTTACTGTTGATATATGTAACAGTCATCAAAGCAGCTATAAGGGTTTTTTAAGCACTGAGAGAAATTAAACTACATACTTACATTTACGGATCTTTAACGGCCCGTTTCAATAACCTATCTACCAGTAACTATTTGTTTAAACTGTAGCCACCGAAAGGCGAAAGGCATGTCCTCTGCCTTAAAGTATGAGCATTGTTTAAGGTAAATATAAAAAATATTCCGTACCTAAGTTTGTGTTAATTATTATTATTTTCTCAAAATTTATAATATTATATTAATGTAAAACTGATCAGTTTTCTGTGTTTGTTATATGCGAAAACATTTCAATAATCAATCACATAGAATACTTAAATACAGATAACAGTCGAAATTGCCTACCATTTAGTCCAAAACAAACATTAGTTCGAAATAACCTCACAGCTTTGTACGAATTCAATTATAAGTAGCTAATGGAAGTAGGAAACAATAATACAAGTAATCCTATTACTGGGCATTGCGTCAGCGCTCAGTCGTCGATATTTAATGTCTCGCATCTACATAATCTATTTACTGCTGGATGAGTTATACAATAATACGATCGGACTCGATAGACGTTGTCCTGCCGGTCTGATTTGTGAATCTAAACCATCCAGGGCACCCAAACGCATACAATAAAATTCATTCAAGTCAGTCCAGCCGTTTAGGAGGAGCTCAGTGACATACACACGTACAGTAGAATTATATATATATAAAGATTAGGTCATATAAAATTGGCGTTTCGTAAAGAAGGAACATAAAGTGGATTTTTTTAAACAAAATATATTTATTTAATGAAAGTATATAAACATTGCTATCTATGCACTTTTGCCATCTCATAGGTAGTTCATTGATTCCTTTACTAAAAAAACCATTCGGACAGGAATCTATAAAATCTTTGAAAGCGCTTTGGACTGCCCAATTGCAGTTGAATTTATCCCTTGCAAGAAGTTACAAAATTTCGAAAAAAAATTGGTGATCTGTTGGAGCAAGGTCCGGGGAGTACGGTGGATATCTTAGAAATTTCAATTGAAACTCCTCTAATTTGGTAGCGGTCTGTTGTGCAGTGTGTGGTCTAGCGTTGTCCTGAAGCAGCAGTGGCCTAGAGCCAATGACCTGTGTGTGAATGACCATATGAATAGAGAATGACCAACCTCGGTTGTTTAGCAGCTAGCTTTTCCATCATGATTTGTAGTTGCTGGCAATAGATATCTGCCGTAATCGTCTGGCCAGATTTAAGAAAGCTGTAATGAACGACACCGGCAAAAGTCCACCAAACGCTAACAAGTAACTTTTTTTGAGACAATTTTCGCTTGGGGCAGGCTTTGGCTGGTTCGCCAGGGTTCAGCCATTGCGATGAGGGTTTCCGATTATCGTACAGGATCCACTTTTCATCACAGGTAATGATTCGATTTAAAATCCCTTCATTATTGTGCCGGTTGAGTAATGAAGGCAGCAGTCGACGCGTTTTTGTCGGTTTGCTGCACTCAAACCATGAGGTACCCACCTTTCAATCCTTTTCACACAATTTACTTCAAGCGTATTAAAACAGTTTTGTCACTAACACCGTAGCCTGCAGCTAACTCTGACGTGGTTTGCGATAGATCCGCTTTCACAATAGCCTCAATTTCAATTTTTTATTATCAACTTTGGTCTCCGGCCGTCCACGGTGCTTGTTCTGCGGGTCGAAATTTCCAGAACGTAAACGTTGGAACCAAAAACATACTATGTATTCTTTTGCGACTTCGCCGCCATACACATCATTAATCCTTCGAGCCGTTTCTGCAGCACTGGTGCCACGGTGGAACTCGTAGTCGAAAATAATACGATATTTCAAGTTTTCCATTTTGTAAATAGAGTGACGCAAAGAAAAACCAAAAGAGGAAAAAACATTCGATTTTCAAAACACAAATGCATGAGTAAATAGCGGTATAAATTTGAAATTGGAATTCCTAACCAAAAAAGATATATTTGAGATAGACGACAAAACGCCAATTTCATATGTAAGGACCTAATATTATTTTATTGATGATCAGCCGTGATACGCGAGAGAGAAGGGGGGTTCAAAAAGCGCCACTGTAATTCAAAGACTACTTCACTTTAGATACTGGTGACTCATTATTATAATACTATGTTAAAACAAGTTTTCCCAATAACACAATATATTGTGCTGCCTAGTTAATTAATCTATTTAAGGTTTGGCAAAATCAATACGGATATTATGGGCGTATGATCTGCTGCTTAAGTTATGACGTTTAGGCAGAAAAAAAAATTGTATATAAAATTACATTACGTCCATTACGGCTATACGGAGGTCAATGGACCTCACACATCTGATTGAATTGATATTATTTAGGCAATGACTTTGCTGTCGCTTTAAAGTCAGCTGTTTCTGTGAGGTTAATGACTTTATCGCCGTCGGGAGCGCAATGTAATTTTATTTAGTAGGTAGTAGACAATCTACATTTCATCCTAGACCTTAGATGTTGATTTGATAGATTTGACTTAATTTGACCTGATTTGACGGAAGTGACGTGTTGCCACATCCCCTATCCTTGCGAAGTTTAATAGTTTACCGTTTATATTATGTTATTTCGCTAGGATATGAGACATTTTATTGTGAACTCAATAATCTTTAAAGTTGTTACCAGAAAATTAACTTTTGGTGATTTTTAAAATTATAATTGTCTTATGATCTCAAGGTAAAAAAAGATCCAGAATTAACCCAGACTCGACAGTGTGGGGGCGGTGCAAAGTTCCGTTACAACTCTAATCTATGCCTAAACCTACCCACCTACAACAGCAACCTAACTACATACTCCTGTAGTTCCTACACAAACAAATGCATCTACATCTCCACCTACTATGATTTTGGATTTTATTCTTGCTAATAACTTCTGTACCCGGCGTATTTCAGGGTCATCAATCATCCCTTTGGGTCATCAAATATAATTTAAAGTGAACCCATTGGCAAAAATTTCATTGCTGTTGACGCTGAGTTTTTTTAGTATGAATTTTAGACAATGCCCTTTGACTTCTATTTTTAGTTTTTAAGTTTAGCTTGTAAATATTGCCCAAATTAATTTTTTTTCATTGCAAATAATTAAGATTGAATTGAAAAAGGCTAAGCACATAAAAAAAGAATAGATATATTTACTCACTTTTTATATGCTTTGGACTTTAGACACTTTATGTGATTTTAAAGTAGATTATGTTTGAGTTTATAAAGAACCCACATAGTGATGTTAAAAATAAGCACGACTAATCGTGGGTTATAAATCTACTATTTTTTTACTCAATATTGTCATTTTTGAAGTCTGTATTAACTATCGGTATAATAGAACTACTCACACGTAGAATTTCCTGTTTTAAAATAAAACTGGCTGGTACAAACGAACAAGACCGATTAGAGTAAATCAAAGAAGTAAATTACCTGAAAATTTAGTCTGAGTGAGTCAAGAACGATAACATTGCATTAAACATTCAACTTTAATGACAGACAAAATTATAACTTAATAATTCTCAATTACAGAAGTAAAATTAGGTTCTTAGTTACTAGGATACCTAGGTAGGATTATCAATTAATATTCGAAGCTTTCAAGATTTAATTAAACTGCTCGGAATTCACATGGTATCGTTATTTGAATAACAAATTCTTTCTGAAGACTGAAGATAAAATTGCGGGCGTCTACTTTGAGATGGAGGACAACTTTTCTCGTTACGTCTTTTAGAGATGTTTTACGATTTGCAGTAGCAAAGTGCAACAAGAGCACAATAGCCTCTATCTTATACTGGACACTTCCATTTGAACTTTTTGCCGGGGACAGCCGGCGGGCGACGGCGGGGGAAGGGCGGCGGCGGGCGGCGGGCGGCGCGGCGTGGACCCAGCACGTCCCGACGCCAGCTCAGACGCGCATTGAATTCAATAATCCGGTTTTCAGTTACCGTATTTTCTAATTTAGTTGAGCTATCTACTTCTTGGATCAGAATAATCTTAAAGCTTTATGGTCACAGGTTAGTTAAAAGAATTCTCTTACCTTGTCAAAATCTTTACAAAATTATGATTTTAGTTTAAACTAGCTTTTGCCCGCAGCTACGCCCACGTAGGAGAGTATACCTACTGCAACAGAATCAAAATATTTAATACTTTATAATAAATCCTACCAATATTATAAATGTGAATGTTTGTGAGGATGGATGGATGTTTGTTACTCGTTCACGCAAAAACACTGAACGGATTTTGATTAAATTTGGTATTGTTTTAAACACTCACGGATTGTGTCGCGGTGCACTTTTCTTTTTCCCGACGTTGAAAAGTGCACCGCGACACAATCCGTAAATGTTTAAAACAATGAACAATATTCGCGTAAATATAAGAAATCAATAAATTTGGTATGGTAGTAGTTTAGGCTCTCGATTAAAACATAGGATACTTTTTATCCCGCAAAAGTACAGTATTTCCGCGGGATACCCGATAGTATATTTATGCGGGCGGAGCCGCAGAAAACAGCTAGTTTATAATAAAAAACTATTATGTTAGTATTATCGGATAGTGCGGCAGCGCTATACCCAAGTATTAAGCGGCCGTAACTATCTTTTCTCGAAGCATTTCGCGGCTTTTTCGTGCCCCCATATTTTTGTTTCTAACAAAGCTAGCGGTCTGAATTTTTTGAAGAGAAGTCATTAGCAGCACAAGATAATGTTTTAACTTTCACAAAAATAGAGTGCATAGTTTAGGAGATATTAAGCGGCTAAAAACGCGATTTTTAAAGATATGGATAGATGGAGGTATTGTATAAACGATCAAACGGATCGCTTGATGGTATGAAGTTGTAGTCATTTCTTACCATAAGGTGATCCGTTTACACACTTAGATAACTGCAACACCAGAGGAGTTACAATTGCGTTCAGATTTGTTTTTAATCTCCAAACCCTACCCTGGTCAAAGAACTTGTAGATTTGAGTGGGGGAGTAATTGATTCGAGAACGCACTTACTTGCACTTGAAACAAATAAATATTATACCACCTGATAGTAAGCAATTACTCCCGCATCAAGACATTCGCAGCAGCGGAGAAATTATAAGTACGTTCGTTTGTAAAACCTCAAATTCCTACAACCTATCTACAAAAAGAAATGAGATCCCACAAAAACAGTACCTATATGAAAAAAGCCAAGTATTTACTTTGCAAAAAGTTATGAGATGTCGTAGAGACCAAGTGAAATTCAATATGTATTATCTTCATCAAAAATTTGCAACCGTATTGTGGAAAATGTTATTTTGACGTGATAACGCCTTATAAATCAATGGAGCCGGCTGCACGTACGAAAAAACATGACTCATGCGTTACCTGTTACCCGTTATCGTTACCAAGTACCAGCGTTAGCTCGCATTGCCTTTACCTCATTATTATTATTATTGTTGTTGTTGTTGTTGTTGTTGTTGCTGTTGTTGTTGTTGTTGTTGCTGTTGTTGTTGTTGTTGCTGTTGTTGTTGTTGTTGCTGTTGTTGTTGTTGTTGTTGATGATGTTGTTGTTGTTGTTGTTGTTGACGTTTTCACGTTCAACTATCGTCAGTAAACCGACTTTACAGACAACCGGTATTTTTTATAATTTATTATATCAAATAGTGACTTGGCAATGAGCACTTAAAGAGATAAATGTCCGGTACCGGTATTCATCTATAATATAAAAATGAATCGCTAAATGTGTTGGTAAGCGCATAGCTCAATAACGCCTGGACCAATTTGGCCAATTCTTTTTTTAAATGTTCGTCGAAGTTCAAGGACGGTTTTTACGGCGAGAAAAATTCTAATAATTGCCGGAAAACCCCTAAAAACAGCCCTTTTCTTTTTCCCATACAAACATTTTCTAACTAAAATGTAGAGTCAATTTGAGCTTTATCGTTATTGCATAAAGTTCATATATTACAAACACTCACTGTTGTCTAAGCAATGTCACCTACATTACTAACGTCAATGAGTCAATTTGCACTTTATCAACGCTGTACAAAATTCAAATTCAATCATATCTATCAAAATAGTGTGCGTGTGTACGTTGGAGAACAGAATACATCGTTGGAGGATTTAATGTCGCGTTCCGTAACTTTTTGGTCGGCTTCGCGATATTATTTCTTTTGTTTTAAAATGCATCAGTTTTCACGTCATAACATCAGTTAAACACAAACCGCGTTACCAAAAGTGTTTTATTATTTTAATATCCCTATTTTACATACATAAAACATTGGTACGGCTTAAAGGATTTGACTCCAATTCATATCAAATTTAAAACAAATACAAAAATTTAGGGTTAGTACCACAGTTTTATTTTGTTAGTAAAAATATATTATGTACATAAAGTTTCAATATAAGGAGTATTTACAGAACAGATTTAAGTCGCTAGGGCGAGTAATTGTAGAAGGGAGGGAATCATATAATGAGGATTGTTTTTTTGGACAGTGAAAAAAAGTTCCGCTGTCAAGTGTCAAATCAAGTCACTTTTGTTTTGACTTTTATCTTTGGTATTGAGTGCTATTACATAATAAATTATATACAAAATAATAAAATATTCTCATGGTACTTTAAGGATTAAGTATAAATGCGTACTGATAAATTTTGTGCTGTAGGCCAAGCAAGAACAATTGACAACCACGTAGTCGTATCTATATACAGATATATACAGATAAATAAAATTTAAGTGTCTGTTTCTAATTTAAAATAAACATATTTTCACTTAATGCATATTATGAAAGTATATTCGGTACTTACAATAAAATATCATTTTTTTTTGTCCGTCTGTCTGTTTATTTGTCTGTCTGTTTGTTCCAGCTAATCTCTGAAACGGCTCTACCTATTTTCACGGGACTTTCATAGCTGATGTTATAAGGTCTAACAAAGGCTACTTTTATTTTAGGGTTTCGATTAAAAAATAGGGTTCCGTTTCCGTTAGTTCTATGCAAAAGAAGTTGCGAGCATCGGCTAGTATTTTAATATTAATAAGATAGAGAATATAATATTATATAGATTAGACCCATGCAAGTCACTGACAAACCTGAAAAAGCATTTCGATGTTATCACTATGCCAATAATGATTCAATAGTGGTACAATGCGGGTTTTCCGTACGTTAATTTTTTTGTTGGCCATTCAGTTTGATTGTTGACCATTTTGAAAACTTTTCATAGTTAAGTTTTCTAATTTAAAAATCGTACACAATATAGATCAAAAATAATAGAATGACTGCAGGTAATAAGATGTTTGCACTAGCTTTAAGCTACTAGTAAACATACAATTAATATATTGATTTAATGAAGTGCTCATTGCCAAGTCACTATTTAATACAATAAATAATAAAATAAAATTTTACACATACGGTCACAAATTTTTTAAGAGTAACAACTACTTAAAGGGACTATCTTGAATTTCACTTGGTGTCTACGACATCTCATAACTTTTTGCAAAGGAAATACTTGGCTTTTTTCATTTAGGTAATGTTTTTGTGGTGTAATATATTTTTATTCTGTGCTATTATTATATTGCAGTAGGTATATTTGCTACAGAAGATTTTATCCACGAACACTCTCCTACGCGGGCGAAGCTGCGGACAAAAGCGAACATACAGACAGACAGATTCGGCGGGAGACTTAAATTTACAATATATTTTAGAGAATGTGTGCGTGTGAATGTGTCGTTTCGAAAATTTTAATTTTCCCAAAGTCCGCTGCTTGCCCGGACCCGCCGCGCGAAATTCAATTGTGTGTGATCGCGAGTGATGACGTGTGATCGCATGTGATGACGTGTGGAGATCATTAACACACATTGTGTGCGGGTGTGATCGCGTGTGGTGATGTGTGGAGGATTATTAAAGCACATTCTTGGCGGGTGTGACTGTGTGTGATGCCGTGTGATCGCGTGTAATGACGTGTGATGGCGTGTGGAGGATCATCACGGCGTTGAGCACCCTCGCCACGCTCGCGCTACCTTCACGCCGTCACGCGTATCGTAATGTAAATTATCTTTTGGTGTCAAAAATATGCTGTCGCTTACTTTTTTTGCAGGCACTATCAAATTCTAAAAATTTCCTCTAGAATTTCTATTCTCAATAATTAATCTTTCATCGATAAGGCAGCGTTTCTTTTCGAGTTATCGGCCACCAAAGTTGGTCCCCCTCCTGGCATTTTTGATCTATAGGAAATAGAAACTTGTAAGTTTCCATACTAATCATGCTAAAAACTTTAGGAAAATTATTTTGAGTCAAATCGGACAATAACTTTTGAAGTAATTACAAGAAAACCTATTGCGCGTTGTTAGTTACGGAACCCTCCTCAGACAGACATGTCCTGACATGCTCTCGGTTAGGTTATTTTCGATTTATTTTGCAAATCCGACTACAAAGGAAAATACTTATCATTTTTCGGGTAAATATATAAGCCTATGACACTCACAAATAATGTGTCTTCCTATTGTTAAAAGAATTTTCAAAATCGGTTGAAGTAGATCCAGAGATAACCATTACAATCTCGGTAAGCCACAAACTCACAAACAAACAAACTTTACCTCTTTATAATATTAGTGTAGTCCAGAATCCAGATGTCACCGACTTCGTACGCGAAAAAGAAACCGCGGAGAACCGTACTTTTTGCTGCGAATAAAAGTAGCCTATGTGTTAATCCAGAGACTATATCAAATTTCATAAAAATCCGTTCCGTTGTTATTACGTGAAAGAGTAACGAACATCCATACATCCATATATAAAACTTTCGAGCTTATAATATTATAAGTAAGGATATCTTCGTCGTCGTGTTTTAATGATTTCGAAAATATTTTGAATAGGAAAACGTTAGTAGGTATTAGGCGAATAGATTTTGACCTCAAACATATTTTGGGATTGTAGTCACCCATCCTAGTTGAATCCACGACCGGTGTTGCTTAATATGAGTTAGCGCTAAAACTTCTCACTTATTACTCCTGGTATTAATATACATCAATGATTAGGTCATACCTACGTAAAGTTTCAGCCAATTCAACTGATCACTTATTCTATAGGATTTGATATGTTATATTCTTAAGACTGACATACCTTTTATATCTATAAACAGATTGAATCGATCCAAACATTAAATTTTAGTGGAGAAAACCGAAACGTATTAGTGAAAACCGTATCCAAATCGGTTAAGACGTTAACTTCGTACGTGCAAAAACAAATATCGCCGGAACCGTACATTTTTCCGCAATAAAAAGTAGCCTACGTGTTAGTCCAGAGTCTACCATACCAAATTTCATAAAAGTCCGTCCAGTAGATTCCGAGATTAGCGCGAACAAACGTACAGACCAACAGATAAACAGACAAACAGACAAAAATTCCAAAAATCATTGTTTTGGGTTCTATGTCGTTCATAAAGTTTAGTGTAATAGTTTTTCTTATATATCTTCCATGTACAGACAGCGACCAGTTACGAATTTATTATGTTATGTATATAGATTATATAACATTTAATCTTTTTAGTCAACTAACCATAATAGTGTTTAGCTTTACGAACATGATGACAATTTAATCGAATTGCAGAGCCAGTAATAGGACTAGCTAAAGTGGGTACTTCGTCAGTTCATCCAACAAGATCTTTTAATTTTTTTTAGCTTTTGACGTGATAACGTCTTATAATTTGATGGAGCCGGCTGCACGCACGAAAAAACATGACTCATGCGTTACCTGTTACCAGCGTTACTTCGCTAAATATGACGCATTGCCGTTACCTCAGCTAGCCGCGCCTTAGGTATGCGGCGGGACGGGTAGAGGCGAGCGGTGGGACGGGAGGCGGGGGCGCTTGATGTTATTACTCAGTTCGGCGCCGGACTTCGCGGCGGCAACACGCCTACCTAAAGCGCGGCCAATTAGTCCCGCGCGCACTATAAACATGATGTTGTCACGTTCAACTATCGTCAGTAAACCGACTTTACAGACAACCGATTTTTTTTTCATTCATCGACTCGTCCAATGCAATTAATTTATATTACTTTTAAATTTATAAAAATATTGCTCAGATATATAATAATAATATATAATAATAAAACACCGAAAATGGTTTCAATCGTCAATATTTCCTCGTAATAACAGAACTATAATAAACTTACCTAAGTACAATTTAAACCTGAAATACATTAAGTTTTCAGTTTAGGCTCATCTCTTTAGGTATAAAATACTTCTAAACATTAAAATGTGAACATTATTGTACATCTTGCAGTGCAAAAATTAGGTACTCAGATAGCCATATTTTGTTATAGTGTTTTTTTATATATTAAGAATCTTTATCATATAAAATATAAAAATGTTAATACAATTCAACAAAGAAAATAAACGTGTTTTCCTTTATTCTGTTATTGGAAACCAACGTGATTGATTGCCGCAACAACAGAGCACATGCATAACGTACGTACAATGTGCAAGTCATTAGTATGACTCGTGAATACCTGTTCCACTTTTGTATTAGGAAATAAAACGTGCTTCAGTCACAGGGGCGACACTCTCAACAAATGACAGCTCGAGCACCGGCGAATGTCAGCCATGTTGACGTAAGCCTAAAATTGACACCAAAATATTTTTAAAGCACGCGTCGGACAAATCTATCATATATATTATGAAATTGTATTGTCAATTATATCAAAGCACAAAACGACCAGCGGCTAGTCCCGTCAGTCATAGTCCAGGCTGGGAAAAAGTTCGCCGCCCGCCTCCGCATTCGCCCAGCCACGCACACACAGCCGGGAGCTGTCATTCGTGTAAATCGGTGGAATGACGATGTCGTTAAGTGACATGTCGCTTGCGGTGCCATATGTCAAATCCCATACATTTTGTTTTTGAACTTCGCCGTCGAAATTATCGAATGCATCTTGACTGAAGGGTCAGTCAAAATGGGTCGAGACCTCGAGGTATACAACGCCTTGTTCCGTTTTCACTACTTAACTTCCTGACAAGTTGTGAAAAGGGACTTTAAATTGGACTTTTTTCCACGTGCAAATTGTTTCTTTTAAATAACTTGTAGCAAATGTACGTATAATGTACTTGAGATTGGTACATGACACAAACTGGGAATCGAACCTGCTACAATATTGTCTCATTTAAAGTATAAGATTCTAAGAGAATAAATAATATTTAATAATCATTAACATATTACATAACCAAGAACGTGACAGGCTACGTGTTATAGAAGGGAGACATAATATTATCAAAGCGCAATTGGTTTTTTTTTTCAAATTACTCCTAAAGTGATAGTCCGATTTCGCAGATTCTTTTTTTACTTAATTATTAAACACTAAAGCTAATGCTTATAACGTAACAGGTTTATAACTCTTTTAATTTAGAAATGCCAGGGAGTGACCAATTCGTAAACCACTTTTCACATATTCCGACAACAAATTTAATATCTAGTGTCTAATTGTGATTAGAACTCACCGCCAACAAGTCATGTTATTTTTCATTACGAAAATGTTGAGTTTTGCATAGAAAGAAAGAAAGAAAGACAATTTTTATTTTCAGTTCACAAAAGACATAAATATAACATGACATAAAATAGGAAGATATAAAAGAGAATAACAAATTGAGACATGCACCATAGTTACTGCTGTAGATAAAATAGGACAAATTGTGCCTTCATGTTACTTAGAAAATACTTACTTGCATACGAATCCGAATAAATACGTATTCTAATCTCGCCGAAAAAACAAAAAAAAAAGTTATATGTTCCTGGGTCATATGGATGTGTATTATATATGTGTATAATATAATAATAAAAATCTCAAATATGTGTATCAAGTATAAATTATTAAATATAATATTTTCGTTGGCTGGTACCCGTAACACAAGTTCTTCGCGAACTTAGCTCAGGACCAGATTGACGTGGTGTGGAAGCGTCCATAGATATTATTACATTATATTCATATAAATATCTGTATGAAAATAAAACTTTTTGAATGTTGAATTATTGCATTTTTAATAATAAATAATAACACATAAGTCTATCCAACCAGTCACTAACAGGTTATTTTAGCAAAATATTTTACACTTTTAAATCTTTAAAAAAATCCTAAACATTATTTGAAGTTTTAGTTTAATAATCATTGTATTTTATTAACATATATTTAACAATGCTAAATCGTACAAATCTTTCGGTTTGTATCCGATTTCAGTGACTTGCGACAACTGCCAATGAAAATCCCCTTGAGAGAGAAAGATTTTTTACTTGGAAAAGGTTGCCATTGAAATAATGAAAGGGATTTTCTTTATCATTTGGTGTTACTGAGCTTTTCCAATCGGCTTTCATACAGTCCTCGCCAATTGCAATATTAACAAGCCTACAATTACAGGTATAAATAGAAATAATAGTTCTTTGACCTCATAGATCCTGTAATTCGGTGTATACATTTTCTTGATTACGAAATTGTCTTGATTACAAAGCCTACGCATCTTTGTCACAAAATGTTATGTTTACCTATTCCGCTTTTAGGGCTCCGTATCCAAAGGGTAAAAACGGGACCCTATTACTAAGACTCTACTGTCAGTCTGTCCGTCTATCTGCCACCAGGCTGTATCTCATGAACTGTCATAGGTAGAAAGTTGAAACTTTCACAAAATTTAATGTATTTCTGTTTCCGCTATAGCAGAATAGTATAAATATTTATATGGGGCTCCTACACATCAAACGTGAATTTTCTGCCGTATGACACGGAACCCTCCGTGTGCGAGTCCAAATCGCACTTGGCCGGCCTTTTTATTTCTTTTAATATCAACACTAAGGCTTATTTAAATACTAGTACCTGGGCAACCGAGCTTTGCTCGGAACTCTCGTAGATTATACAAAATTAAAAAGAATTACAAAATTATACCGGGGTTCGATCCCACGACATACCGATTTTTTTAAAACAAAGCCAAATTAAACATACTTAGTGCCTACGCATACCAAACTGCCAATCGAACTGACAGAATAAAGTCGAAATTTTTGATATATTGCACGATGAAAAAAAAAACATTTATAGGCTAAAATTGCGCAGTTTCCCAGGGATAAGACTTAGCTAGATTGATTTTTCTCACCCAAAAGTCCCTGCATACTAACTTTCATGGTAATACTTGCAGCCAACCGATTTGTAGAAACCGATTATATACATTATACAAGATTGTCTCGTTTAAAGTAGGTATAAGATTATTAAATTTTTACACACTCTCCTTACCAATGGCTTTTTATTGTTTATTTATACCAAAATGACAGGTATTTTGTCCCTATCGACGAGCCAAGCGAAGCGCAAGAGCACATACCTAACCATCTTTTCTCGACCTTCCTAAACCACATACACACATTTTGAGTAACTACAGCCTCCGTGGTCCAGTGGTTTAGAGCTTGGTTCTCAACTCGGAGGTCGTGTGTTCGATTCCCGCGTTGAAACAACAAAAAAAATGTTGTTTCCAAGTTTGGTTAGGACGATGCCGGCTGATCACCTGATTGTCTGACAAGAAAGATGATCCATGCGTCAGATGGGTATGTAAAAAGTCCGTCCCGCGCCTGATTTCTAGTCTGTCGTGTCGGTCCATCCGTCCCACTGGGTTTCGAGAGTAAAAAGGAAGAGAGAGTACTCTTGTGTACTGCACATACACCTGGGCACGATAAAAATAACTCCTGCGCAGCTTGCCTGGTTTCAATAAAACCGGCCACCATCACCGAAATCGTTGTGGGGAGCTACTAAGGCGGGTCAATAAGTCCGTGACTTTTTGAATTTCTAACCTCCTTACTGAAAAAGCAACACTACTCCTGTCAACAGGCATCTGTCAGTTGATTCCTATCAAAATTTGAACTTGCTGCGTCAGTTAGTTTGTGTTTTACAGCTATCTTTATCAGACTATCCAGTAACTTAAGGAAACAATGGAAAAAGTGAATTTCGTGTGCTTATTAAGCATTATTTTTTGCGAAAAAAAACCATTACCGAGACCAAGGCTAAGCTTGATAAATACTATGGGGAGTCTGCACCATCGATTTCAATGGTAAAAAAGTGGTTTACTGAATTTCGTTGTGGCCGTACAAGCACTGAAGATGCCGAACGTCCTGGACGCCCAGTTGAGGTCTCTACACCCGAAACAATCAAAAAAATTCACGATATGGTGTTGGCCGACCGAAGATTGAAAGTGCAAGAGATTGTGGAAGCCATAGGCATCTCGCATGGCTCAGTGGTTTCAATTTTGAATGATCACTTGGGCATGAGAAAGCTTTCCGCAAGTCGACCACAAACGCAATCGTGTAACAACTTCACAGGAAGGTTTGGCGTTGTTTAATCACAATATGGAGGAGTTTTTGCGCCGTTTTGTAACCGTGGACGAAACATGGATCCATCACAACACACCAGAGACCAAACAACAGTCAAAACAGTGGGTTTCTAAGGGTGAATCGGCGCCAAAGAAGGCCAAGGTGGGTTTGTCAGCCAATAAAGTTATGGCGACTGTTTTTTGGGATGCACGTGGGATAATCCACATTGACTATCTTCAAAAGGGAAGAACAATTAATGGGGAATATTATGCCAACTTATTGGACCGCTTCAATGAGGATTTGAAAAAAAACCGACCTCATTTGGCCAAGAAAAAAGTTCTTTTTCACCAAGACAATGCAAGGGTGCACACATGTGCAGTTGCCATGGCAAAAATCCATGAATTGGGCTATGAATTGCTCCCACATCCACCCTATTCTCCAGATTTGGCTCCGAGTGACTACTTCTTGTTCCCAAACCTGAAAAAATGGCTCGGTGGAATAAGATTTGACTCTAATGATGAAGTCATCTCGCAAACAAAGGCCTATTTTGAGGACCTCGACAAATCATATTTTTTGGAAGGGATAAAAAAATTGGAGAAGCGTTGGACAAAGTGTATAGAGCTCAAGGGGGACTACGTTGAAAAATAAAATGATTTATTTATCAAAAAATCTGTGTTTTATTCCAAAAGTCACGGACTTATTGACCCGCCCTCGTATTAAGGCGTGTAGAGTCAGAAGCTTGGCTCTACATCCGCCAAGACGAGCCAAGCGAAGCGCAAAGGCACTACCTAACCACCTTTTTCGACCTTTCTAAGACACATATTTTGACCAAGTTGTAGTTTGTGAATAAAGGGCTTGTATAGTAAAGATGTGTAGATATGAGATCAGATAACTTTTTGGCAGTGGTCTCGTCTTAGGATCATTTTACATGAAAATGTTTTTCTCTAATTATTGTTTCTTAAGCTCCAATAGGTATACAGCAGGTATTCAAATAGATATGAAATATTTTAATGATTCTACATTTTATTACTCGATGTCATCGTGTGTTTTTATTAAGTAAGCTATAAGAAGTATCAGCAACAACAATAATTAGTTCTTATTGAAATTACACTCAATAATATGTTACCTATATAAAAAATATAAAAAAATACGACTAAACGATCAAGGATAATTGTAAAGAATAATAAAATAAATGATACTAGCTTTTTCCGGCAGCTTCGCCAGCGTGGGAGAGAGTTCGTGGCAAAAAACTTATTTAGTAAACTAATTACCTACTGCAACATAGTAATAGCACATAGTAAAAATATATACTTTATGATAAATTCAAAATAAAAAATATTACGTATTATATATTTTTACTCTGTGCTATTATTATATTGCAGTAGGTATATTTGCTAAAGCAGTTTTTTGTCACGCATACTCTCCTACGCGGGTGAAGCTGGAAGCAAAAGCGAACATACATACAGACTGATTCGGCGGGGAACTTAAATTTATAATACATTTTAGAGAATAGCCGAATGTGTGCGTGAGAATGTGTTGTTTCGAAAAATTTAATTTTCCTAAAGTCCGCTGCTTGCTCAGACCCGCCGCGCTAGTTAACACGAACTTAAGCTGTAATATTGTCCGCTGTCCGGTAGGCCGGGGAAAATTCAGAACATTGAAAATAGAACTCTGCGCTAATACAGCTAAAAACCAAAGTGTCGAGTGTTGAGCTGTCATATTAATTAACATTTGACTTGATACTTGTGTGTTTGATTTTCAGCTATATTGTATTAACGCAGAGTTTTCTTAAAGAGTTTTAGCATGATCTATCAGCATGGAAACTTAGAAGTTTCTATCTCCTATAGCTTAGAAATGCCAATGCCACCTACTTATAAACCACTATGGAGGCCGATTACTCGAAAATGGTTGAATTTGTAAAAAAATCATTTTTAAAACCTTACCTTTATTTTAAAAGACATATGAAGTGAAGTATGAAGAGCCACCCCTAAAATGTAAAATTGTTATTATTTTATGATGCCAGAACCGAGATCTATGTAACACAATCTTTAACTTCACCAAATTTCATCAATTTATATTCATAATTATTACAGAAGCTAGAAGTGCGGACAGACAGACTGACAGACATACGGACAGGCAGATAGACAGACAGACAGATGGATGGACATAGCGAAACTATAGGGGTTGCTTGAACCCTGAAAATAGGTTGAAGTAGATCTAGAGATTAGGCCCTTACAATTTCATCAGCGAATTAATATGTTGGCGACTAAATTACTAAACTGGCAAAATTTTCATTATTTTTTCAGTAGGATTACCTGTTCTCGAGTAGAAGTGATTAAAAAAAAATAAAAATGGCAAAGCTCTATTTTGAGATACGAACGATGTATAAAGCTATACAAATGTTTGAAAATTTAGGATTTTCAAATTTCTTTTTCTCCTATCATGAAGAAAATATGTGGTTGCGAGGTTATTAAGGGAAACGAACTTTTCATTATTTTTCAGTAGCACGCACCATTTTTGCGATAGAAGAATTTACAGAAAATAAAATAAGCCACCATTTTAAAATCTCAAAATAAATGTTTCTTTTTGTAATTAACCTTTCTCTAAACCTAGAAAAGGACACCTAGATTCATTTTATTTAAAATAAATGTCCGCCGTCTTTGAAATTCAAAATGGATATCATTTATGTATTCAGCACCCGTTAAAACCTCGAAGACAACACCCGTATCAATTTTACAGAAAAATAAATATTAGCCATTTTACTAAAATTCATTAAATTTGAAATTTCAAAATGGCGAAGAAACCTAGAAAATGACACCTATATCCATTATTTTAATATCAACTATCATGGAAATTCAAAATTGATGACTTTTTTGTGATCAGCACCCCCAAAAACCTACAAAAGGATACCCATATTAATTTTTATAAAATTAAGTATGTCCGCCATCTTGGAATTTCAAAATGAATGTCATTTTCGTATCCAGCACCCCCAAAAACCTAGTAAACGACACCTATATCAATTTTACGAGAAATAAATATCCATCATTTTTAAATTTCAAAATGAATCCACACAATATCTACACCCCCTCCCCCGAAACCGAGAAAAATTAAAAATAGGAATTTTGTACGCTCCTTTACGTTTTTTTATTTGCGCTCGTTATGCTGCTTATTATGTTTTTTGAATTACCTACATCAGGAAAAATATATGTGCCTATTCTTAAATTAAATGTTTACTCTGAAATTGTCGCCAAGATGGTTATTTGTTCGCTAAAATAATATCTGCCAGTTAGGAATATTCAGTGAAAAAGACTGGTATTAATTAGTCACCAGATTTTAAATTTTTTGTTCCATATATTGTTTCACCGACTAATTTTGTATTCAATATTCGGTTATTTCACACCCAAAATTTGATTGTTTTGTCGCAAGTTTTAATACATGCATTATAATATTAGTATAATCCAGATGTTAGCCACAACTTCGTACGCGAAAAAGAAATCCCAGAGAACCGTACATTTTGCTGCGAATAAAGTAATATAAGCCTATGTGTTAATCCAGAGACTAAACTACAACCATATCAAATTTCATCACAATCCGTTCAGTTGTTATTACGTGAAAGAGTAACGTACATCCATACACCAACATAATACTTAGCGTTTATAATATTATAAGTAAGGATAGTCTTCGTCGTCGTGTTTTAATGATTTCGAAAATCCTTTGAATAGAAAAATGTTAGTAGGTATTACGCGTATAGATTTTGACCTTATACATATTTGGGATTGTAGTCACCCAACCTAGTTGAATCCACGACCGGTGTTGCTTAATATGAGTTAGCGCTAAAACTTCTCACTTATTACTCCTGATATTAATATACATCAATGATTAGGTCAGTACCTACCTAAATTACCTAGGTAAAGGCTACCTAGTAGCCAATTCAACTGATCACTTATTCTATAGGATTTGATATGTTGTATTATAATATTTAGACTGACATAAATTTTATATCTATGAATCGATTGAAATGAAACAAACTTATAGTTTTGTTTTAAATAAACAAAAATTAAGTAAAGTGGAGCAAACCAAAACGTATTAGTGAAAACTGCGTTTAAATCGGTTAAGCTGTTGACATCGTACGCGCAGAAACGAATATCGCAGGAACCGTACATTTTTCCGCAATAAAAAGTAGCCTGTGTTAATCCAGAGTCTAAATTACTGCCATCACTACATAGACATACCAAATTTCATAAAAATCCGTCCAGTAGATCCCGAGATTAGCGCGTACAAACGTACAAACAAACAGATAACATACAAACATAAAAAAATCTAAAAATCATTGTTTTGGGTTCTATGTTGTTCATAAAGCCATAATAAGCCATAGTTCATAATTTCTTATATATCTTCCATGTACAGACAGCGAGTTACGAATTCATTATATGTATAGATGATTTTAAATTTTTTACATTCCTTTACAGACATCACGATTCACGTGTCACTTATTAAAAAGCATAATATTATTATTGTTTTTACCGTAGAATTGAACGTGATAATACCTATAATGGCGGGAAATACGACATAGGAGATCGAGTAGGAAAATATTTTATGAAAATAAATAATAGGATCGTACAGAATAAAGGCGATTGGATATATTGGAGGTACTTACTGATAAGGGAAAATATATAAACTGTCTGAGATATTTCTGTTGTACACAATTTTGTTTTGTTTATGGGCTTTCAAAGTTTTATTCTATGAGGGAATCTAATTCCTAAGCAGGTAGAGTGTTATAATTAATTTGCATTTTAATGACGGCCTGCAGTAACAAATATAATTGTCAATGATATTCCTAATTATATTTAAAAAATATATAATAATTTAAAAAGCATAAAATAATTTAAAAACCGATACTCTCCGTCGGGGTTGCTATTATATAAACTTTAGTTTTGCTACGATATTTTATTGCTATAGGTACCGTTTAATGAGTTTATTGGTAAAAACATAAAAGGTTCACATTACAGCTGTATAAAAAAAATGTAAGTAATAGTTAAAATATTTAAATTAATCTAAATTAAATATAACTTATTGTCTAAATTTCTTAAAAAAGGACTATAGATAAAAAACTGTATCTAGGTCGGAGGCCACGGATAGAGTACCTAAGAGGATGGCAGCATTGCCTCGCTGTATGGCCAAACTGATACGTTGACCGAGGTAAGCGCCAGCCAAGTCATTGATTTTGTCGACCAGTTTTTTTCCCCTGAGACCCATAGTTTCGACGCCAAAAGGCAGAAAAATGTAACCATCATCGATGGATTAATATTTCTGCCTATTGTGGGTCTCGGCGTGTGCTGCTGCCGCCCCCGCTACCTTTGTAGTGGCCGTCACTTGTGACGCCGCTAGCGTGTCCCACACCAGCGGCCTTCCACGGCTCCACGGAATGAGGGACATACCATCAGGTCTCTCGCCATCGTCACGTGCGATACCGTTCGGCTCGAGTGTGGCCGGCACGTTGACAGTGACAAGAGCCTTGTGGATGACGTTATTTATGGAGGCATGGCGGCCGGCACTGCGGTGGCACGACAGTCCATGATGACCTTGGCGGTCCACCGTGATACCACAATAGTAGCGGTTCCTAAGCTCAGTCTGCGTGACCGATAGTGTGAAGGTGTGATTATCCAACAGAGTCCCGACATTGGATGACGGGAGAGCCTGGAGCCAGTATCTCGATTCCGGCCCAGCGGATGCTAAGAGTCGAGTGCGACCAGCAGGGGAGAAGCAATTAAGCAGGTCTGATTGTACCAAATTGAGAAGTGGTTTATATCAATTTTTTTTAATGTTAGGATGGACTGGAATTTCGTCTGGGCAGACTCCGCATCAAGTATTAATTAATGGCTTCCGATAATGAGTCTATACCCATGAAGCCTAATGAATTGGTAATGATTTTGGTGAAATGTGGATGGATGCTATGAGCTGATAACAAAATCCAGGAAGAGACACACTGGACACCTTCCTAATACCCAGCCCTCCGGACCGAATGGGGAGGGCGGCTTGGACCCATAAGGTGTCGGATATGTGGCAATTCAGAACATTAAATTTAATTATGTTGAAAATATTAACGAAGACGACCTCTGTGTCCTACCTGACTTAGTACCCATTATTACCGACGCGCGTAACCTGAAAATTTTGTGCGTTTTACCTGTAACTGCAACCTGTTTTCAGCGTTAAATTAAATTTAAAAATCATGAAGATAGAGTTCGGCTAGTAAGGAGTTTTTTATTGGAAATATCCTTCTCTTATTCAGTAAATTTTTTGAATTTCTTAAATATTAATCCTTACTAATATTATAAATGTGAAAGCGTGGATGTTTGTTACTCTTTCACGCAAAAACTACTAAACGGATTTCAATGAAATTCGGTATGGTAGTAGTTTAGACTCTGGAGTAAAACATAGGCTACTTTCTATCCCGAAAAAGTAGTGTTCCCGAGGGAACAAAAAATCAAAAACACTATTTTTGGCCTCTTTAATTGTTTATAACTTTTGCCATTATCTATGTGCTAATATGCACTTCGAGGATAATTTTTTAGACGTAATTCCGAATCCTACGAGGTATTACAAATAGTTGTAGGACCAGTATCCCTATTTGACACGAAATCCAGTTTGTCGATTAGACTATTTATTTCAAACTTTTTAGAGAGCATAGGTACTATTTATAAATTGTATTACTGTACGAAAATATAGTTTATTTAATAGTAGATAATAATAAGTAATTATTTAAAAAATAGATAGGTGTAATACAAGAACTGAAAAACGTCTCAAAATCGGACTAGTAGTTTTGATTTTAAACAAACAATTTAAGAACATAACAAGAAGCTTTACAAGGTGTTTTAGATTGAGAAAAATAAGGATCCGATAGAAAGGAGCTGGAGGCTGGTGATACAATCTCATAAACAGAATGAAGTAAATCTGTTTATTTTATACTAGATTACCGTAGTAACGAATGAACAAAATAATATCAATCGATAGCGATTGTATTATGTGAAAATTGTATTCCTGAAAGCCAATTAATGATTTTAAAACAAGTCACGTTTTTCGAGCCTCGTAAACCGTTTAACAGTTTATGCGAAGTACAAGTATGTACTTATGCGGCATTAAGTAGTACTCTGTCTGCTTCTAAACCTTATTGGTTACAAATTATGCAACGCCTCCTATGAAGAACGTGAATTTAGCCACACGCTTGTAAGTAAAATATGTTGGCTAAACTGATACATATTCTGAGCTGGAGGTAGACAAGGAAAGATTCGGTAGTTACACTATTAGCTTGTGAATAGATACTCCTACTTTTACATCCATATAAAAAATATAAGCTTTTTAGCTACGCGTTAATCACAAACTATTTTATTAGCCTTCTGAGGTCTAAGTTTGTAGTAGTTTTGTTAAAATTATTGTGTAGCGATTTTCAGCTGTTTGGATTAAAGAGCTTAGCACTTAGCTCTTCGGTCCGGCAACTATTACAAAAGATCCGCTATACGAATATGTAAGTGGTATCAAAAACGGTCAATAAGAATTTTTGATTCTTTTTCTATCATCAGGAGGCGCTTGGTAGCCCAACGGTCCTTGTCGTGTCATAAAGCTGTCAGATGTCACAAATTTAAAAACCCTCATTAACCTGTATTTTCGTATGGAAGCGAAAGAGGCTTTCATTTGAAAACCGAAGTTAGCGTTCTGGCGGCCGAAATATTTGGGGAAAACAATGGAGCGAAACCCCGCTTGCTTCATCTCAACTTACCACAATACGACTTTCCGATCCTTTCTCATTTCGTTTTTGTTTCGCTGCCGTTGTGCAAGCCACAGATGTTGCTATGAAAGTACGGCTCATCCAAGGATTAGTACCCGTTAGGTTTCTGTATTATGTGCCCTACTTTACGAAACGAACTTTCTAGAGAATATTTTGACAGTCGAGATTACCGAACTCACTCAAATAATGGAGCTTTTTTACTTGTACATTCCACTGAAAATTTGTGTCACAATGGTTTTAAAGGGTTAAGACCATAATGTCATTTATGAGGGTTTGACACTACTAGTATTTACTATCTTCTATATCTTGTAATAAGTTCAAGTGACTATTTTTCTTTTAAAATAATATTATTTATCAATAATAACTTCAATATTTATAAGAAAATAAATATAATATAGATATATATTGTATATTTATTTTTTTATTATTTTTTTATTTTTTATTTTTTATTTATTTTTCAATCTAATGACATCTTGCTTATTAAAATCGGACCAGTATTTTGGGCACTACGGAGAAATAAACATACATAAAATAGACTGCCAATATCATTACTCTTCCTTTTGGCTTCGCCGTGGTTGGGTAAAAAACAATAACATTACATTTCGGCGCAATATCGCTCATACAGGTATACCATACGCCGCGCTGTTCAGTCTCCGCTTCACATTTCATAGTAAATACTAACACATCATCACAAAATTATATAGGTGTATACATGATACATCGTAATTAAGATGTGCCTCCGAGTTCCGGTGGTTTATTCCGGTTCGATTCCCGCATTAGAACAACAACAAAATTTGTTTCCAAGTTTGATTAGGACAATGCGGGCTAATCACCTGATTGTCTGACAAACTGACGGGTAAACGAAGATAGAGTGCTCTTGTGTACTGCGTACACACTTGGGCAATATAATAATTCCTGCGTAGCTGGTCTGGTTTCAATGAAACCGGCCACCGCCACGCGTAGGGAGCTATAGTAAGTGTGTGAGGCATGATCAACGAGTACTAGTATAATATAAACTTAAACTTAGGCCTTTTCATCCTTTATTGGATGATTTATACCGAATTCTCCGAGCGAAGTAATCACTCTTCACTATTGTTGTGCCTGGGACAGTTGGTTTTTAAATGTCGTATGGTTGCCCAAGCACATAAAGGCATTCTTACTACATAGTCAGCCTATTCCAGAGGAATGACTGGTCAATTCGTCTGGGGCCAACCATGTGCGGGTTTCCTCACCATGTTTTCCTTCACCGTTAGAACGACCGTATAATGTACTTGAGATCTGAAAAAGTCTCATTGGTACACGCCACAACCTGGGAATCGAACCTGCACTCTCTCGAGTGCGAATGAAACGGTCTACCCACTAGGCCAAGGAGCTCTTTAGTATAATATAATATCTGTATAATCTATGATTACAAGTGCGCGTGGCACTGCGTAGTGCGTAGTAAGTAATTTTTTGTAGACAATATTATGAAGTCTGGTGTACGATGGTTTTAAGAAGCAGATCACCTAGTAATCTTATACTTTAAACGAGACAATCTTGTATATAAATAATCAGTTTTCCCGAGCACGGCTACAAGTATTACTATGAAATTTAGTATGCAGGGAGTTTTGGGGGAGAAAAATCGATCTACATAGGTCTTATACCAGGGAAACTGCGCATTTTTAAGATACATAAAATGTTTTTTCTTTCTTCGTGCAACAATATAATATCAATCATTTCGACTCTTTTATGTCAGTCCGACTGGCAGTTTGGTAAGTATATGTATAATTTTTGCTTTATTCGAAAATTCAGAATGTGGTGGGTTCGAATCCCAGTCAGTTAAATATTTTTGTGATTCTTTTTATTTCCTTAATTTATCAGAAAGCTCAGTTACCCAGGTACTTAATATTAAAATTTGTTACTCAAATGCAACGTGTTAACTTTCTGGCATGATTAGCATGAGCATGAACAAAAAAAAGTGATTTGTGCATAAAAGAAATATTTTTATTATAACATCCTACGAGAAAAGCTTACGACATCTTGGTTTTTACCATACTTCAAATGTCAGCCATATTGATTTTACCATACCTCAAATGTCAAAATGTCCCCAAAATCTCCAAAAGTGGGCCAATTTAAGTGTGGACAGTCACTCAAAATGCCTCGTCTGTAACATAATATACGTCTATGAGAATAGTAGAATCATGATCATTTCACTATTTAAATCTACACCCACCGAACATTTTTGAATTACACATAATAAAGTATTTTGATGCTGTCGGTTTCTGAAAATGTTGTGAGCAAGAACATGTCAGGACACGTCTGAGGAGGGTTCCGTAATTTTATCAACGCACATAATAGGTTTTTCATAAATAACTTCAAAAGTTATTGTCCGACTTCGCTGAAAATTCTTTTGAAACAAGATTGAACTTTAACTATATTTAAAAATACCTATTTAATGATACCCTACACGATAGGGTAGAATGAAAAAAGAAATCATCTTCTCTTCACTTCACTATATACGGGATGCCATCTGTAAGATACAAAATTATAATTAGGTATTTGATGATGCCAAAAATAAGGTCTATTTTATGCAATCTTTAACACTACCAAATAATTTCTATTTATATTAGCAACGGAGGACGGACAGATGGACAGAGGGAAACTATAAGGGTTCCTTGTAATAACTACGGAACCTTAAAAAAGGATGAAGTTCTCGTCTTTTTATAAACTGGCGACAAAAGATAGAAACCAACGTACCTTCTTAATACCGACGCGACGATTCTATGTGAGGAAGCTCGCCAGCTTATTAAATACGATGAAGGAAATTAAGTTACTAGGCGTAAGTCGACCTCGGTTCTCCTTACAAATGTACTCATTAGCATTCTTAGCATTGCCTTGTCTTTTTCTTTAAAAAATCTTTATTTTAACTTGTAATGAAAAATGTATAGTACATTTCTCTGTACCTACTTATATCTAATAAATCTGTAAAAATGTTCTTCCTACGTCAAGAAACATGAATTTATTTTTCATATTTTAATGAGATAAAAAAATGTTATTGTATTTGTAGTAATTTTTTGTAAAATTATGTTTAATCAAAAATGAATAACATATTATAAACTTTTAGTATATGTGATTTCGAACAACTTTCTTATAATCTGAACGACACAAATACTTACTTCCTTCTGTACTAAATGTAATTAAACAAGATCAGAGAATAAAAATAAAAATTGTTATAATAAGTTTTTAAGTAAGCAATAAATGAATATATACCACATACAGGAAGCAAAAATTGTGGCTAAATATAAAAATTACTAAGCTTGCGAACAAGACGGGTACTCTGTACTCGGTTTCAGATTACAAAGACTGGCCAGCGCTCGAGAAAATTACGCGAAAATTTACATAATAGAGAATCTGTGGCTGCCTGGTCCTTTGAATAGAGGACCGCATCGAGTGACACCGGCGAACATTAAATTAACATCTCTCACGCTTTGTTTGTGAAGTCGACGCTTAACTAATTTGAGCTGAAAATGTATGAGTCTACGTTACAGCTAGGCTACGATTTAATAAACTGTGGCGTCTTGTGTCGCCAGTGGCAATGAAAGCCATAAAATGGGCTTCTAAGTTTTTACTTAGATATTTTTTTAATACAACTCAATATTCCAACTTCAGTAGCCCAAGCACACTGCACAATCGTCAACAAAGTATTCGTAACTTTGTGAAATTAAAATTGTACAGGCCTAGGCGCTGTCATGATTTTCAAACAATTTTCACTCGATAACCTTATGAATACTTTGTTGTCAATTGTTCCTGCTAGGGTCACAGATGCTTATAACTCTTCCTACTAATATTATAAATGTGAAAGTTTGTGAGGATGGATGGATGGATCGATGTTTGTTACTCTTTCACGCAAAAACTACAGAACGGATTTTGATTAAATTTAGTATAGTAGTAATTTAGGCTGTGGATTAAAATATAGGCTACTTTTTATCCCGGAAAAGTACTATATTTCTGCGGGATATCCGATAGTATATTTACGCGGGCGGAGCTGCGGGAAACAGCAAGTAGGTTAATAATTTACTGCGTGATTTTAGTTATGTGAGTATTAAAACCATAATTTGAATGTTTCGCAAAGAATGTCTGGTAAACTTATCTATATATTTATTTTTATATAATTTTAAAATAAAGTTACTCAGGATATTAATATGTAGCATGAAGCATCTTGATAGTCTCTACTATATGATACTCATGACGAATCAGATTATTTATCAATTTAAAGGCTAAGTGCAAATTACTACAGCGGTCATTCTGTAATGGATCTGTGGTCTCGTGGATAAATGGACTTATATAGTAAAGTGCTTTTAATCTACACTAATATTATAAAGAGGAAAGATTTGTTTGTTTGCAGTGAATATACTCTGAAACTACTGGACCGATTTTGATGAAATTTGCCACAGATATAAAATAGACCACGGGGAAGGACATATTTATTACTTTTTGTTTCGGAACAATTGCCGCGGGATTTTCTTTATTGAGCGTACTGTTTTGTCTCGTCCGCACATCCCGTGTTTAGTCTGGTCTAGACTCTAGCTGTGAGATTCAGTTGGTCTTTAGTCCTCGGTCGTGACGGTTCTGCCCAAGGGTCCCTTCATATATTATTGTATTTTCTTTTAATAAAAGTGGTTGTGGAAATAAACCTTTTTTTAAGAAGCCTAATCCCAAGGGACCCCTAACATTTTTGGTGGCAGCGGTGGGATCGGATATCCCTAGTATCGTTTAATCCCGGAAAGTTATTCTAAGAAAGTAAAAAACTAAAAACACGTCACAAAAAAAAAATCTTAAGTGAAAGTGCATTGTGTAAGAGCAGTAAGGAAACCAACCCATTTACAATATCCATAAAGTCATTAAAAGCAAAGGCCAAAGTGAAAAGTGAAAATCCCAAGTAGATAGTGTTAATATCCTAAAAATTATAACCGTGTGAACGAGTCATCCTATCCGACCGGGCGCGGGCATGTATCGAGTCGCCGTGCAGCTTATCTTCCCCGCTCACGCGCTGATATCACTGTGAGTCTTTGGTCACTGTTAACATTTAGTAGCCTTCTAAAGTTACCTAGATCTGGGGTTCGGTACTAAGATAATCCATATTTGTAATTTAATTTGTTATCATTCTAATTAATAATATTTTTCAATATGTCGAAAAGTGAAATATTAAATTTTAACATTCCTATGTCTGAATCGGAAGCTGGTCCATCTGACACTGCCAAAAACCTCTGTTTCTCCCAAAGCAACAACCCGAAAGGGAACCGCTTCGGGTACGAGTGCCATGATGGTCGAACTGGATTTAAATACACTATATAAATTTATCAAACCATTTGATGGTTCCCGGGAGTGCGTAAATTAATTTATTATAAATTGTAATAACGTATAATAATAACGATATATAATAATGACTTGGCCACTGTGGTACAAAAACCAATTCTATTTCGTTATATTTTTAGCCAGTTATAAGGGAAAGCCGAAATTGCTTGCGCTATCAAAGAATTCAAAAAGTGGGACCAATTAAAAGAATTCCTGTGAAACCAATTTTGTGAACGTAAGCATTATGCTCACATACTTATGAACTTGCAAGAATGTAAACAGGGTCCTAATGAAAACGTTACACAATATTCTTTACGCGTAGAAACCTATCTTTCACAGTGTAACGGGCTACGACCTCTTGATTTGTATCTCCTTCTTGCGCTCGAGTGGTGATAATAATAATACAGCAACAATTCTCATACTCTCCTTTATTGGTGCTTACTACAGATACGTATTACATATTATGGGATATGCTTAATATAATATATACGTCTACACTATGTATAGCCTTTTGGCCAACTAAAATAAACCGATAGGCTTTACTTCATGACATCTGTCAATGTCAATAATGACATTGACAGTTACATCTTACTGTTGACATATGTAACACCTCCCATTTCGAGTATAAAAGCAAACTAATAATATAAGTACATAACTAATAACAATACATTACTTATCTACTCAAATTTCTCATGCATATATAATTTAGGACGTTTTACACTTCTACCAGACCTGGTTACGTAACCGGTATTTTCTAGACTCTCCATAGGAACACAGCTATCATCGATAATGCAATTTTGAACGGGACCGTTTCCGAGTTGTGCCGAACTCATGGGATTTATACTCTCCTGCATGGGAGGCATATTGTCAGTGCTGCTGTTGCGATAAAAAGAAGGTGGAAGATTTATTTCTTTTATATTCTTTTTTCTAGGTCTAATGTGTCCCCTATTCCTCCTATACACAACACCGTTTGGATCCATAACATAATACGATCTACCACATCCTAATTTCTCTTTAATTATTCCCGGAGACCAAAAGGATTTAGGATTTTTTTGAAGTAAATGCCATCTCCCGGCTGAAAGTCATAAGATGTATGCTTCGCATTCCTGTCAAAATAAAAAGACATCTTGTCTCTGCTATATCTATAACATCTTTCAAATGTCGAAAATTTTACAATTTTAGGTTTTAATTTTCTGCTAAGAATTGGTAAATTTACTCGCAAGTTTCTAGACATTAATAATGCGGCCGGACTGGGACAATCTCCCTTCGCAGCGTTGCGATAGTGTAATAACACCAAATGTATATCCGAGCCATCCCATGACGAGGAAAGAAGGATTTCAGACTTTTAACAACATTATCGACAGTGTGATTCTTATGCAAAGAAGCTAGCTCTATGTACTTGGAATAATAATCCATGCAGACAAGGAAATTTTTCTCCATCAAAATATAATAAATCTATACCTACCTTCTCCCATGGAAGATAAGATATCTCATGGCATTTCAACGGTTCACTCGGTGGGTTTGATCTGTATTTGGCACAGACGGAACATTGATCAATTAAGTTCTTAATATCCGCGTTTATATTTGGCCAATAAACTGTTTCTCTAGCGATGTTTAGTGTCTTATTAATACCTAAATGACCACAGTGTATTTTATCTAAAATCTGTCTTTGCAAGGACTTTGGAACAATAAGCCTATTGCCTTTAAATATTAAGTCGTTCATTATATTATGTATTTCATTTTGAATGTTCCAATATGGATTCACAAGACAGCTTACTTTGTCTTTGCTTCTTGGCCAACCATTCTGAATATAAGACTTGAGCAGATTTAAAGATTCATCATTTTTGCTTTCTAATAATATAAATTTTAAATAAGGCTTACTCATTGAGAGATTAGAAAATACTGAATTAACATGATACTGTAAGTCTTGCTCATACTGAGGTATGTATGTATCATTAAGTGAGGCTCTTGACAAAGTATCTGCTATATACATATATTTACCAGGTACATAAACTACTTCTAGGTCATAACCCTGCAACGATAACATCATTCTTTGTAGCCTAGCAGGTACTTCATGAAGAGGTTTTTTAAAAAGGTTAATTAAAGGTTTGTGATCAGTATGGACAGTTGTTTTACTGCCATAAATATATTGGTGAAATTTATTACATCCAAACTGTATGGCAAACAATTCTTTTTCAATCTAAGCGTAGTTTTGTTGAGAGAAGGTAAGTGTTCTTGAACTATATGCAATGGGTCGTTTGTCTTGCATCAAGACCGCTCCCAGTGCATACTTTGATGAATCTACCGACAAAATCACAGGTAAGTTGCAATTATAATTAGTTAACACAGGTGCTTTAGATACGACTTCTTTTAACAAATCAAAGCACTTTTGACAATTTTCATCCCATAACCATAACATATCTTTTTTTAACAAATTTCTTAAGGTATTCGTTTTTTTTGCTAGATTTTCTATAAACGGTGCTAAAAAATTAATTATGCCTAGAAATCTCTGCAAATCTTTAACATTTAAATTAATCATGCCTAGAAATCTCTGTAAATCTTTAACATTTTTAGGTGTGGTGTGGGTCTTTTATGGCTTTAACTTTCTCTGGATCAATTTTTACACCTTCCTTACTAAAAATATAGCCCAAATATGCTATTTCTTCTAGAAGAAACTTGCACTTGGCTTTATTTAATTTTAAATTAACTTGCCTAGCCCTGTCCAAAAACGTTTCTAACCTTTTATTGTGTATTTCAATTATTTCACCGTATATTAAAATGTCATCACACCAAATTATTATACCTTCAATGTCTCCGAAAAGATCTATCATGGTTTTATAGAAAATTTCTGTAGCCGTGTTTATTCCAAAAGGTAATCTTAAAAATTTGTATCTGCCAAATGGAGTTTCAAATGTACATAGATCACTACTTTCTTTAGTTAATTTTATGTTACAAAACCCAGAAAACGCATCTAAATGTGAAAAATAAGAGGCTTTGGACAATTTAGACCTGACTTCATCTATATTTTTAATTGGATAGTGACATCTCAATAAATTTTTATTAAAATTTCTAGGATCTAAGCAAATTCTCAATCCACCATTCATTTTCATGACTATAACTAAACTACTCACCCAGAAAGTAGGTTTGTTCACCTTCCGTATGACTCCCATGTTCTCCACGAGTTGAAGCTCTTTCCTTAACGGTTCAACCAACGCGAAGGGTACCTTTCTAGGGGGATCAACACACGGAATAGCATCCTTCTTTAGCACGATGCTGTGTCCGTATGGGAGGCAGCCTAGACCCTGGAACACATCATTATATCTGGTCACAATTTTGTCATAAGTTTTTTGATACATACATTATATACATTTTGCTCAACATTTTTTTTATTTTCCATTGATACAGAAAAGTTTTTGGTTAATAAATTTAGCTTTATACAAGTGGGTAACAAAATCACAGTTGGACAATTTAATTTTGTTACAACAAAAGTAATGTTTTCTGGTTTTGTTTTGTTTTCAATTAAACAACAAATGTTTGACACTGAAATTATCGGAATTCTGTGCCCACTGTGGGCAAAGATATTATATTTTTTACACATTTCTTTACTCTGTTTGTCAAATTTAAGATTCAATTCTTTAAATACTTGACAAGACATTACATTAATGTCTGCACCAGTGTCAATTAGGCAATCTACATTTTTGTTATTTATTTTAAGAGAATAATGCCAGGACTTATCTGTGTTAATCAAATTTGTACTAGCATTTTGTGACTTTATATTCTTAATGTTGAACAATGCCCCTATTGTAAATCTCTCAGCCTCAGCCTCAGCGCATTTGGGGCTTGATTCATCATCGAGATTTATGCTACCTACCCCAGTAACAACAGTCCTGACACTATTTTTCTTGATACATAAATGAGTAAAATATCCATATTTAAAACATGACCTGCATCTGTGTTTCCACGCTGGACAGTTGCGGCGACGATGCGATGTGTTGCACTTTACACACAACGTTGTTCTTGATCCAGGTGTAGCTGACCTTGGGTGACCTTGGCGTGATGGGGATCGAGGGTTTTTTCTTTTCTGGTATGGGGAGAACGGGCCCGACGACTTTTGTGTAGCTTGTATATTGTGGCTTCTTCTCTTCCATCTGCTGCATTGATTGATTCTTCACTTTTCTGCGCCATCGTGAGTGTTCTACAGAGGAGTTTGGCTCTTTCTAGGGATAGATCTTGCTCTTGTAGGAGCTTTTGACGAAATTGCGAGAAGTTTGTGGCCATATTAGAAATGGGAATGTCCTTTACAAGGGAATCGCGTAGCGAACCAAACTCACAGGCATGACATGCGTTTTCTATTTCCATTAGAAAATTTTCCAAGGATTCGCTTACACGTTGTTTCAACGTAAAGAATTTGTGCCGCTCCACCGTCAAATTCTTTTTGGGTTGAAAATACTCGACGAATTTTGCCTTGACTTCTTGGAATATAGCAGTGCTTAGGTCCAAATTGAAGTAATTGTAGATATTTAAACCCTTTTCTCCCATGGAATGCAGCATGATTCCAATTTTTCTTCTGTCTTCCGTTTTCTCCATGCCCGACGCCAGTAGAAATATCTCGAATGACTGCGTCCATTTCTTGAAATTTTCAGCATTATTGTTGATAATTTCTGTAGAGATCTCAAGCTTCTGTACTCCGTTGCCTGCCATTGTTAAGTTCCCACACTTAGATTGTCTCGAAGCTTCCGAAGTTTTCGATGTACCCTCTTTTAAATTCATAATTTTCGTTTTAACGGTAACACACATCTTCCAACTGAGGTAACCCTGTCCAATTGCACACTAAGAGAAATCCCTGGTCGTTCAGCGGCCATGGAGGATTTAGGGTTTCATCATTTTCGGGGGCGTTGGGCGCATGCAACAAAGTCTTTACAAACGACCTCAGTTGGGAGAATCGAAGTTAAATAATAATAATTAAAATAACTTGAGACCCAGACCGTTTTTCTCACGATCATATGGGCAGCCAAGCACGTCACGTAATCAGTCTTCTTATAAGCCGAGATTTAATTCTCCAAATGGTAACCTTAATAACAACAATAATAATTATTATTCACACAGAACTCAATCGGTATTTTGTCGCTATTGTAAAACTACGGGCCATGATATTAAAGATTGCGCGAAAAGGGAATATAATAACAGTCAATTTAATAATAATTTCCGGCAACAACCAAATCGAATGCATTTAGTTATGAATGAACATGGTGATCAACACGTTGACGACTCACCCCAATCGGATAATAATAATTTTAACTAAATTCCGTCTCGCTCTCGTGTCGTGCGGGACTAACTGAATCTGAAATCGACACGAAAACTTTCTCTCGAGTTATACGACAGCATAACCAGGCCCAAAATGGAAACGCTAATAAATCGTCTCGCGTTATATGATAGTGCAACCAGCTCCAAAATGGAAACGCTAATAATTCTCTCAGCATCATACAACAGGGTAATCAGCCCCAAAACGGAGATGCATCCTTCAGAGTAACGCAGCAGGGTAACCAGCCCCAAACAGAAGACACACTCGTAGTTGAACCTGAAAACAAAGAAATTTATGAAATTAATATCGATATAACTAAGCGGCGCTTACCTCACATATTAGTAGAATCTTCAGTTTCAGATATTTCTTTATCCTTGTTAGTCGACTCGGGCTCGTCGATCTGTTTAATAAAAACAACTTGTATATTAAATAGTCAAAAATTAATTAAAGAACCTGTGAAACTTAAAGGCATAGATCCAGGCGATGAACCGACTTCAACGGAAAGTCACTTACAACTTAGGCTAAAATTAAATGACAAAAATCCGTTAGTATTTAAATTTCATGTAATAAAAGAGATTAGCTTATCTTACGGATGATATTATAGGCACAGATTTCTTAACAAAAATCGGTTGCAAAATAGATTACACGAATGATATATTAAAAATAGGAAAATCCGTAATTAAATTTCTTTTCACCGAAGCGTTCTTTATTGTTCCACCTCGAAGTGAAGCCGTGATTCAATGTTCAATACAGAAAACTAATTTAAAAGAGGGTGTTGATCAACATCTTTCGAAAGATTTACTTATATCTAATTGGATCGTTAAAATCAAAAATAATAATCGCGTTAATTTAACTATAGCCAATACCTCTGAAAATTATGCACATATTAAAGGAGATCTAAAACTTCATTTTTTAAAATTTATTATTGGAAAGGGATACGTAGCGACATAGAAACATATATTAAACAATGTAAATCCTGCCAAGAAAATAAAGCACTCCGACTAATAAATCGCGCTCCCATGCAAATAACTAGTACTTCAACAGAACCTTGTCAACGTGTAGCTCTTGATATTGTCGGGCCACTTCCAGAATATTCTGGACCATATGGTCCTGGTAAATTAAAATACATATTAACAGTTCAAGATGATCTAACGAAATTATCTTCAGCATATCCTATTAGGACTACAACCGTGGAGGAAACATGTGAATGTCTCCTTCATTACATCTCAATTTTTGGTATACCCAAAATGATCCTCACAGACCAAGGAACAAATTTTACATCTGGACTATTTAAAGACAGATGCAAATTCTTAAAAATTAAAAATCTTAGGGCTTCACTTTACCATCTACAAACGCAAGGGGCTCTTGAACGAAGCCATTCCACCCTCAAGGAATATTTAAAATCATACATTAATGAGGAAATATGTTTGCTTTTATACATACTTTACATTTAAATTTTACTTTATTATACTTACCTACTCATTATTTACAAATTACTTTTACTTTACTTTTTTACTCTTCATACTACTACATACTAAGTATATAATAATAGTTATTAAGCTATTGCATAGCTTCTATCGCGGGCCTTGAGCGCGGGGACCGAATCCAGAAATTCCGTAACGAAAAAACCTCACGCTCCCGCATCGTCTAACGTCGTTTCAGTTCGGCAGTCTTCGACACGGCGTTGTGTGCGTGCGATAATTTTCTCCAAGAACACTATACTACGCGGGCGAAGCCGCGGGCAAAAGTTAGTTATGAAATATAATAATGCAATTCTACTGTATTTTAAACATTATTCAAAATTAAATTATTATTTTTAAAATTTAAGACGGAAGTAAAATCTATCTCTGAACCAAATATTAAAGCAAGGCTAACGCCGTTTTAGTAAGGACGTGCGCCAATAGATGGCGCTTTAGCACCATCTATCGGCGCTTTTAGTCATTCAGAGGCCTTTAAAATAATTAAGTATACAAATTATAGATGACGCGAGTAACGCCGAAATAATTGATTTTACGGAGAGAAAATGTAACTACGTTACACGGCGTTGAAAGCTGTGCATCGTCTAACGTCGTTTCAGTTCGGCAGACTTCGGCACGGTGTTTGTGTGCGTGCGACTAGACGTATCGTGTAGACTTACTATGCAATAGCTTTACCGTGGCAGTCCCCGAGTGCCACACTTATTTTTTTATAATTTTATATGTATAATGTTAATATATATAATATAATATATAATGTTAATATAATAGCAAGATACTATTATATTCTTGCAGATCTCATCAACATGCTGAAAGTCAGCAAAATCATTACGTTTAACAATTTAAATCAAGTCCAGGGAACTATTTCGAATATCTTGGCAAGTTCAGCGTTTTAACAGAAAATTAAATATCTTGATGCCGATGGACATATCTCACTAAAGTACGCATATTGAAAATACAGACTATGCTATAAAATTAGTTTCATTTAATCACGACACAACAGTTATTCAGAGAACTTGCCGATAACCATCAACATTTACCTAAGAATATGAAGTATCCTGTGAGCCTCGACATAGCCTCAATGAGTTCTATGTTAAGTATTTCTAAAATTGGTAGTTATTAGATAATAAGATACTTTTGTTCTCCAAATTCCGTTACTGTTAATTAAAGAATTTATGTTATTTCATAATATAGGATTACCGATACCACATGACTCTAGCAACCCCAACTCTTTCAGTTTAATAATACTTAATTCAAAATACATAGCAATGACCAAAGACAAATCGAAGTATTGTATCATAGAACATGTAAATAGTTGCAAAAACATTTTAAACCAAAACTACATTTGAGAAATTTCAATAATTTTTATAACAGACACTAAGTCCACATGTGAAACAGAGTTATCAGTAAAGTAATTGATAAAGTCCCGAAAAATTGTGAAACTAAATTAGTTTAAGGAGAGATAGATATTTGGAAACCCCTTAAAAACAATAAATGGATTTTTCTACAGTCAGTACCCGGTAAAGTTTCTATAAATTGTAGAAATAGCGAAGCATCCGAAATTAAGATTTTAGTTACTGGAATTATGTCACTTCCTACTAATTGATTGTATTGGTTATCATAAAAGCAATACTCTCATAACACAATTTTGTCAATGCTACCATAGAAATTGGAATACCTGATTTTAATCTTATTAATGACAGCTGTTGTAATTTTAAGAAATTAAATTTAAGCGCAAGGAATGTGACCCCTATCAAACTACAAAATTTTGACTTAGATAATATTAAATTTAATTAACAAATTTTTCTTAAAAATCTTGAGGACTCAGAAAATATTTAAGAAAATCCTCATATAGTTGAATACGGGACACATTACTCCATAGTTGTTACACTTGTAGTGATAGTAATATTTCTTTAATCCATATTTAGATTTTATAACTGTGTGAAACCCGGCAGCAGAACCTTTAAATTGTATCTAGCAAAAGTTGACTCTAATTCCAAAGTATCTAAAAATATTCAGTGTGACATAATATTAATTAAAGACACTGAACAGAATGTTAAATATAATATAGAAATTGAAAACATCAATAATATTCGAAGTAGATTTTAGAATTTCAGCTGTAACTTCGATGTTTCCCCGAAGTTACATCATAGGGGGGAGGTATTATGTCCTGTCCCTGTAAGGGTTGTTGCTGACGTACTGTCGAATCAGCACATACCGTGTTTAGTCTGATCTTGACTCTAGCTGGATAATTCAGTTGGTCTTAAGTCCTCGGTCCTGATGGTTCTGCCCAAGGGTCCCTTCATATACTATTGTATTTTCTTTTAATAAAAGTGGTTGTGGAAATAAACCTTTTTTTTTTTAAATCCGAAGGGACCCCTAACAGTACGAAGTCGCGAGAAAATATTACAATTACATACTTAATTATATAATATAAACAAATAAAACTAAAAACGACACGTGACATCATTCTTTTTTGTTTTTTTTTTATTTATGTCACAAGTACTTTTTAGTGATAGGCACTTCATTAATTTCAGATTTTAGGAGTTAGGACTAATAACTATATTTTTTGGAACGAAGTTCCTTAAGGCGCTTTGCGAATTGGGGCTAGGCGGATTAAATTGGCACGACACTTTTTGCCATTCGAAATCACAATGTAATATCGACTATTAAAGATGATACAAAAAAGGACCTTATCACATTGACAATAATGTAGAATTTTGCAATTACACATTGTGACTGTTATGACTGTTACATATTGTGACTAGCTAGCCGGGCCTTAGGTATGCGAGCGGTGGGACGGAAGAGCGCTTGATGTTATTACTCAGTACGGAGCCGGACTTCGCGGCGGCAACACTGCGAGTAGCAAGCAACCCGCCCCCTCACCCCTGTCCTTACCTAATGCGCGGCCAACTAGTTCCGCGCGCACTATATATACTTAGTTCAACTATTTGTTTTGTATAATATAATATATTATATCTATACGGATAAACAAAATTGAAGTGTCTGTTTCACTCAATCAATCAATTACTGATATTTTGGGTATATTATATTGCTTATTATATAGACGTTTAGGCAAAAAACTACTGTCATACTCAAAGCAAAAAAATCATGTCATGTATGGGATAATCTCCACAGCCTCCGTGGTCTAGTGGTTAGAGCTTGGCTCTCGACTCGGAGGTCGTGGGTTCGATTCCCGCATTGGAACAAAAAAAAAAAATGTTGTTTCCAAGTTTGGTTAGGACAATTCAGGCTGATCACCTGATTGTCTGACAAGAAAGATGATCCATGCGTCGGATGGGCATGTAAAAAGTCGGACCTGCGCCTAATCTCTCGCCAGTCGTGTCGGTTATCCGTCCCACTGGGTTATGAGAGTAAAGGAGGAGAGAGTGCTCTTGTGTACTGCGCACACACTTGGGCACTATAACATAACTCCTGCGTAGCTGGCCTGGTTTCAATGAAACAGGCCACTGTCACCGAAATCGGTATGGGGAGCTATTATTATTATTATTATAATCTCCACCCAACGCAAACTCGCGAATATAAAGGAAGATTTTTTTTTTCGAGTATGACAACTATTTTCCTGCCTAAACCTCTATATACATATAAGTATATATATATATATATATATATATATATATATATATATATATATATATCATATACCCAAAAGATCCGTACTTAATTTTACCGAACCTTATATAAAAACTATACTCATCGTATGAAATGGACAAAGGTAACAACAACAACATCATTAACAACCGGTCAGAGAACTAATTAAATTTTGGATGAATCAAAAAGGAAATAATTTTTATTAATTTAAGAATTATTTTTAACTTTTTAGTGCATTTTTGTTTTGTCGGCGGTTTAATTTTTTGTTAAAAAGTTATTATTTTATATTTTTTTTATAATAGAATCCAGTTTTGCCCACGGCCCCCTAATCTAATGTCGTCTACCTACGTTCGTATAACAAAGAAACAGTGGTATTAGCATAGAAAATTACAACTAAAGCTAAAAATCGCTAAAGTTTCGAATGAAAGCTACAATACTTTTGAATTCCAATCGCATATGGGACCATTGTGTTCAGTGAATTACCATTGTGTTCGATATGAGCAACAACGCCCGCCCAACGAGTTGCCCAATGTGTGAAACTCGTTGAGCGTTTGTGTGTAGGTACGTATATAATTTTTTGAAAGGTAAGATTTCAATTGCAATGAAAAAAAAAACCGGCCAAGTGGGAGTTGGACTCCCGCACGTAGGTACCATTATACCAATATATTAAAATATGTTTACTCAATATTTGGTTATTTTTGTACGAAGTTTTCCAAGTAAGCGTATTTTACAAGTTCAGTATCTATAACTCCTGAGGGTCAGTTCAGCTTCATAAAACCGTCTACAATAATACAATTACAATCAGGTCACGCTAAAACTGTCAAACCGGTATTCTCGTAAACGTTAAGGCAGCGTGAAACGCCTTCTGATTGGTCCAAACGTCCCAAATCAGTTTACGATAACAAGTCGCTTCACTTATAATACAATCAAAGTAAAATGAAATACAAGAATTTAGGTTCTGAACTAACAAAGTTATAGAAGTCTTTATAGTTTTCCTTCAAAGTTATGGACTACCATAATGATTTTTTTTTCATATTTTTCGAGCAAGCCTTTTAGCTTTTGTTTACGTCCTGTTTTAACAAAAAAAAAAATGTGCTTTAAAGTTGAATACCTCGCAAACGGATACCTAAATCAAAAAATCGTTCTAGCCACCTCTTAATGTTTATAAAAGACCTATCCAATGATACCCACACTATGGAGTAGACGCGAGAAAAAATCATCCACACATTAAGTAAGTGTAGGGAAGGTAACCCAAATGAAAAAAAAACATGATTTTAATTAGCACTTTGTGGAAATTGTAAATACACATATCCATGTGTATTTCGAATAGAAAGTAGAAGAAAGTAAGAAAGTTTCATCTTTCTAGCACTAACCGTTTGGACGGTATGCCGAAGGTGGACGGACGGACGTATGGACGGATGAACATGACGAAACCATAAGGGTTCTGAAGCGTGTACTACGAAACTATTAGGTCTCTGTAGCACAAGCACGAACAATTTGCGGCAAAACATTCGTATCGTTATAGAATCAAAATTGTATGAAAATATTGACAGCGCCTTGCGATTACGATAAGAAAACGTATTTGTCAATGGTTCGCGCTTAGCCCACTGTTTGTTTCTTATACAAACGTAGGTAGATAACGTTGGATTAGGGCCGTGGGCAAAACTTGATTCTAGTATTAAAAATAATAATCGATCAAAACGGATAGTTTATGATTTTATTATTTTTATTGGGTTTTTGGTTTTGAATATATTTACTCAATGTTGGAGTCTAAACTAGATATGAAGAGGATGATGAAATCTTCTCGTGGCAGTGCTTGGGCGAGATCTCTTGCTTTCGAGTGTGGTGCGCTGCATGGTTAAGAGCGATGAGGCCTGGCAGGCGGCGGTCTCTTTCTGCGAATCCGTCATTTCGCAGAACAGGCTGTGGAGCGGGACAGAGAGATTGATCCATCCTCTGTTCCGCTCCACCGGCGTAGTATAGGAGTGCAGAGGCATCGCTACGCGAACCTCCTGCCTCCTGTCTAACGTCTAACTGGGCTCCGGGAGAGGATGGGAACCTCCCCGGCTTAGCCAGTCCCGGCGTCGAGGAGCGTGCTTCAGGTTGTCGGAGTGCTCCCTAGTGGGAAGTCCGGTCCCTCATAAGGAAGACCAGCCGGTCGTGGGGAGTGTCTTGTGTTAGACAGATCCGGGACCACTCCCTTTCATAGCGGCAGATGGCAATCTGCAGGTATGGTTTTAGTGGGTAAACCGACGTCAGCGCCGGGAGTCCCACATATCCCCGGGACACCCATCCCGGGGAAGGTGTAATGACGTTTCTCCTGCGAGAGCAAAAGAAATAAACATAGGACCTGAAATCTAAATGAAAACACTCCGTCAATTCCTACAAGTCATGTATGTATATTATAATAATTGTAGTTTTTATCTTTCTACACTGAATCTAAATCTCTCATTCAACATTCGACATGATAAATTAACATACGTAAATAATTTTCTTGAAGATTGCAAAACGTATGTGTTTACAGTAAATGTTTGACGCTACTTTTTTATCATTTACTGTAAGAGATTAGATTATTAACTAATACATAATACATATATATAATCCAATACACTATTGACTATACTTTAATATTTTAAAGTATATTCAATAGTGTATTGGAGAAAAAATACAAGTAGGTACCTACTTATCTCAGTACCCACTTAATTAAATAAGGTTTGAAAAATAAGCAATGAATAAGCAATACCTACATTACATTTCTCAAAATATAATTAAACATTTAGTATTTTAAAGAGAACTTTAAATTTTATATATATATATGTATAGGGTATAATCCCAAATTTGTCTTTTAGATATCAAAGTGGTGAGCTAATGATGGGATCCATGAGGAATCGAGGGAACTTCTCGACACATATAGTCATTTCAACTTAGTCTGAAGTAGTCCATGCATATGCTACCAAAAAGAAAGGTTTTGCACCAATGTAGGTATACACTGGATCCGAAAGTACTGGACAGAACTCCTCGAGTCCTTATAGATACATGTTTGGGGATTCCGTCGTTTAAAGAGCTATAAGCATATGCCATCATACCACTTACAGTAATCATCATCATCATCACCACCATCTTCACACGAAACACCAACATATTATTATAATGACATAGGTACTAACTACTCATCAGAGTTGTGCACCCATATCAATGTCTTTGAAATTTTGCTATTGCCAAATTATATTCGTGATCATCATCATCACTATAGTATATTTAATACTTACTGCTAAATTTATGCCACCGACTATAACAATAGATAATGATAATTATTAAATAATATAGTATCTAATCATTATCATTACTGGTGATTGTTTAGTAGAACCGCAGATCGGTAATGCTTATTTGGGAAAATACTACGGCCTCTCAGAAAACTGGCATGAAATAACGCTTGAGTTTGTTTTGCCAAGAGAGTGAGCGGAGGCTTTTTTTTATTTATAACTTTCTTAAAATGTGTTCATAGATAATAAATTTAACTAAATAAAATATATATTATTTTTAAACCATAAAATTAAAACCTACTTCCAAAGTAAAAATGCTCAAAAAAGTATGAAATAAAAAACTAATTTTCTTAATAATTCCCCTTTTAATTAATTTGACTAACATTTTAACTATTTCTCTACTCAATTTTCTTAATTCTCAAGTCGGTACCAGCCCAAACAATATCATACAATATTTTATAGAACTCGCGTTCAAATTTGCTGGTACCGACATCAAAATTAAGAAGATTGAGTAGAGTAATAGTTAAAATTTTAGCCGAATTTAAGGTGAATTATTAAGAAAATAAGTTTTATTTCATACTTTTTTGAGGATTTTTACTTTGGAAGTAGGTAATAATTTTTTGTTTATTGTTTATCATATTTTTTAACATAAGAATTAAAAGCCGTAATTGTGCGCAAGCGCTACAGCTTTGTGGACTTGTGGAGCCATACTGCAAATTTAACAGAAATTATTAGTATATTGGTACCCAGTACGCTTTCTATTTAGTTCGGTTACTTTCTAGTCTCTAGGTCTTGTGGCACGGATCGGCCCCAGCTGCAATTATCTAATGACGCGGCGGTTGCCCAATTACGACAAATGCCGCATTCACGTTTTTAGTTTTGCTGAATCGAACACCCCATTTGCTCGGTTTAACCACACAAACTTTTCACATGCTTAATCCGGTTGTTCACTGTGTCTTACCTTAAAATCGCACTTGTATCGTGGTTTGTAAACAATTCCATGAAATGGTTCTTACTTCTAAAACTATATTTAATTAATATTATATAGGTATATTTATGTGTTACGTTAACGAGATACTTTTATAAAGAAGCAGTAACAAAAAAAAACAAATATGTATCCTTTGCTTCCTTTGGTCCCAGTGTAGAGACCACGTTCAGGAAAATTTAGTTTTTGGTGTACTTTTACAAGATGGGATAAAATACGTGCATAATTATATGAATACTCAATACATCATACAGCATACTTCCATTAATATTACTTTAATTTTCATTAATAATAGCATAGCATATATTAATAAAAGGTCCTAAGTACTTCTAATACAAGAAAATAAGTTATTTGTTCAACAATGAAATCCAAGGAGGTACATAAATTGAATGACTTGGTAATAAACCTAATAATAATCTTTAGTTATTTTCAGACGCCAGTTCTTTTTAGAAAACTAATCGAGAGAGACGTTTCAATTGAGTCCGTCTGTCCATCCGTCTGCGAGTCCGCCTCTGCTAACTTCTGTTATTATGAATATAAATTGATGAAATTAAGTACAATAATAGATATCATAATTATGTACTTTACTTTTGGCAGCATAAAACGGTATTAAAAATATATATTATAATTAGGGGTATTTCATACACGATTTTTTCAATAAAGTAGGTGAACCTTTTTCCATATCGGCCTTCAAAGTGGTTTATAAGTTGGCTACCTACAACTACGGCAATTTACTACAACTTTTAAACCATAAGAAGTAGAAAGTTGTTAACTTTCAATACTGATAGATCATGCTAAATGCTCTTTCGAAAAATTATTTTAAGCGAAATCGGACAATAACTTTTGAAGTAATTAAAAAAAAAACCTATTGCGCGTTTATAGTTACGGAAACCACCTGAGACATATCCTGACATGCTCCCGGTTGGGTTTTTGTTAATTTTATTGATTGAATACAATAATTGATCTGATATAAGCAAGCGGTCGGGTCACGTTTGTCGATTAATGGCCCGTTTCAATAACCTTTCTACCAAGAACTATTTGTTAGAAACTTCAAATTTGTATCGCCATAAAACCGTCAAATGATTGAGTGACGAAGTTTTTAACAAATATTAATAAATATATATGTTATTGAAACGGGCCGTAAGGGTATACACGAGAGCTTTTCTATCTATTGTTATTTATGGAGCTGTTATGTCCCGTCCCTGTTAGGGTTGTTGCTGACGTAACGTCGAATCAGCACATCCCGTGTTTAGTCTGGTCTAGACTCTAGCTGTGAGCCTCAGTTGGTCTTCAGTCCTCGGTCGTGACGGTTCTGCCCAAGGGTCCCTTCATATACTTTTGTAATTTTCCTTAATAAAAGTAGTTGTGGAAATAAACCTTTTTTTTAAAAAGCCTAATCCGAAGGGACCCCTAACATTTTTGGTGGCAGCGGCGGGATCGGATATCGTTTGGTGCCGGTGCCGGTGCCGTTTAATTCTGGAAAGTTATCCTAGGAAAGTGAAAAAGTAAAAACTCGTCAAAAAAAAAAAATCTTAAGTGAAAGTGCAGTGAGGAAACCAACTCATTTCCAATATCCATAAAGTTATTAAGAGCAAAAGCAAAAGTGAAAAGTGTAAATCCCAAGTGAATAGTGTTCAAATCCTAAAAGTTATAACCGTGTGAACGAGTCATCCTATCCGGCCGGGCGCGGGCATGCATCGAGTCGCCGTGCAGCTTATCTTCGCCGCCCACGCGCTGATATCCCTGTGAGTCTTTAGTCACTGTTTACATTTAGTAGCCTTCTAAGGTTACCTAGATTTAGGGTTCGGTACTCCACTAAGATAATCCATATTTGTAATTTAATTTGTTATCATTCTAATTAATAATATTTTTCAATATGTCGAAAAGTGAACTATTAAATCTTAACATTCCTATGTCCGAATCGGAAGCTGGTCCATCTGACACAGCCAAAAACCCTCCTGTTTCTCCCAAAGCAACGACCCGAAAGGGAACCGCTTCGGGTACGAGTGCCATGATGGTCGAACTGGATTTAAATACATTATTTAAATTTATCAAACCATTTGATGGTTCCCGGGAGTGCGTAAATTCATTTATTATAAATTGTAATAACGCCTATGACTTGGCCACTGAGGTACAAAAGCCAATCCTATTTCGTTATATCTTTAGCCAGTTGCAAGGTAAAGCCGAAATCGCTTGCGCTATCAAGGAATTTAAAAAGTGGGACCAATTAAAAGAATTCCTGCGAAACCAATTTTGTGAACGTAAGCATTATGCTCACATACTTATGGACTTGCAAGAAAGTAAACAGGGTCCTAATGAAAACGTTACACAATATTCTTTACGCGTAGAAACCTATCTTTCACAGCTTCTGACTGAGGTAACCCTGTCTAATTGCACACTAAAAGAAATCCCTGGTCGTTCAGCAGCCATGGAGGATTTAGCGCTTCATCATTTTCTTATTGGTTTACATCCCCGTATCTCAAATATTGTGCGTTGCAGAAATCCGCGAAATTTAAATGACGCTATTAATATTGCGATCTCTGAGGAGCGCATACAACAAAGTCTTTACAAACGACCTCAGTTGGGAGAATCGAAGTTAAATAATAATCAAAGTAACTTTAGACCCAGACCGTTTTTCTCACGATCATATGGACAACCAAGCACGCCACGTAATCAGTCTTCTTATCAGCCGAGATTTAATTCTCCAAATAATAACCCTAATAACAACAATAATAATTATTATTCAGACAGAACCCAATCGATGTTTTGTCGATATTGTAAAACTACGGGCCATGATATTAAAGATTGCGCGAAAAGGGAATACAATAACAGTCGATTTAATAATAAATCCCGGCAACAACCAAATCGAATGCATTTGGTTATGAATGAACATGATGATCAACATGTTGATGACTCATTCCAATCGAATAATAATAATTTAAACTAAATTCCGTCTCGCTCTCGTGTCGTGCGGGACTAATTAAATCAGAAATCGACACGAAAACTTTCTCCCGCGTTATACGACAGGGTAACCAGCCCCAAAATGGAAACGCTAATAAATCGTCTCGCGTTATACGACAGGGTAACCAGCCCCAAAATGGAAACGCTGAAAAATCGTCTCGCGTTATACGACAGGGTAACCAGCCCCAAAATGGAAACGCTAATAATTCTCTCAGCATCATACAACAGGGTAACCAGCCCTAAAACGGAGATGCATCCTTCAGAGTTACGCAGCAGGGTAACCAGCCCCAAACCGAAGACTCCCTCGTAGTTGAACCTGAAAAAATAGAAATTTACGAAATTAATATCGATACAACTAAGCGACGCTTACCTCACATATTAGTAGAATCTTCAGTTTCAGATATCCCTTTATCCTTGTTAGTCGACTCGGGCTCGTCGATCTGTTTAATAAAAGAAACCTGTATATTAAATAGTCAAAAATTAATTAAAGAACCTGTAAAACTTAAAGGCATAGATCCAGGCGGTGAACCGACTTCAACGGAAGGTCACTTACAACTTAGGCTAAAATTAAATGACAAAAATCCGTTAGTATTTAAATTTCATGTAATAAAAGAGATTAGCTTACCTTACGATGGTATTATAGGCACAGATTTCTTAACAAAATTCGGCTGCAAAATAGATTACACGAATGATATATTAAAATTAGAAAAATCCGAAATTAAATTACTTTTCACCGAACCGTTCTTTATTGTTCCACCTCGAAGTGAAGCTGTAATTCAATGTTCGATACAGAAAACTAATTCAAGAGAGGGTGTTATAGTTGATCAACATCTTTCGGTAGATTTACTTATATCTAATTGCATCGTTAAAATCAAAAATAATAATCGCGTTAATTTAACTATTGCCAATACCTCTGAAAATTATGCACATATTAAAGGAGATCTAAAACTCCATGTTGAACCATTAAATTCTCCTCTACATCCGGTAAATACGTGTAGTTTATTTACCTCAGAAAGATCCGAAGCAGTAACAAAAGAACTTCGGACAGAGCATTTAAATGAAGAAGAACTCAATGCTCTTGTTGATCTTTGTAGTCAATACCCGGATATCTTTCATATGCCCAGTGATCAGCTCACACATACGTCTGCAATCGAACATACCATCAGAACAAATAATGAAATTCCAATACATACCAAGTCATATAGGTTTCCCGAATGTCACAAGCAAGAAGTTGAAAAACAAATAAATCAAATGCTTGAACATAACATAATAGAGCCGTCATCCTCTCCTTGGAGCTCACCCATATGGGTAGTTCCCAAAAAAATTGACTCGAACGGACAACGCAAATGGCGAATAGTGACAGATTATAGGAAGCTTAATGACATAATTGTAGGCGAAACTTATCCGATACCTCAAATTTCCGAAATTCTAGACCAGTTAGGCAAAAGTAAATATTTTACAACACTAGATCTTGCTTCTGGATTCCACCAAATTCGTATTTCAGCTGACGATGCACCCAAAACTGCATTTTCAGTCCCTCACTTTCAATTTAATCGTATGCCATTTGGCCTCAGAAACGCACCTAGTACATTTCAAAAACTAATGAATACTTGCCTGTCAGGACTACAGGGAAGCCGATGTTTTGTGTATTTGGACGATATTGTAATCTATTCCTTTGATCTCGACACACACATAGATAACCTTAAAGCCGTATTTGATAGACTTCGAAAGTTTAATCTTAAATTACAACCGGAAAAATGTCAGTTCCTTCGTAAAGAGGTAGTTTATTTAGGGCACATAATAGGTGAAGATGGCGTAAGGCCAAACCCAGAAAAAACAGAGGCTGTAGCTAAGTTTCCTATACCCAAGTAAGGACATTAAATCCTTTCTAGGCCTTGTTTCCTATTATAGAAGATTTATTCCTAATTTCTCTAAAATAGCAAAATCACTTACCAGTTTGTTTTAAAAGGATGTTCCGTTCGTCTGGAAGGAGGAACAGCAACTTGCTTTTGAATCTCTTAAAGAAAATCTTATTAGTGCTCCGGTATTAGCTTATCCTGATTTTAACAAACCTTTCCTCTTAACTTGTGATGCATTCAATTACGCCATTTCTGCAATTTTGTCCCAAGGTCCTATTGGTCAAGATCGTCCCATAGCTTATTCCTCTAGAACTTTAAATAAAGCCGAAATCAATTATTCAGTAACTGAAAAGGAATGTTTAGCGATAGTTTTCGGAACAAAGGTTTTCCGGCCTTACCTGTTTGGTTGACGTTTTACAATAATTACAGACCATAAACCGCTGAATTGGCTGTTCAGCTGTAAAGATCCGGGCTCTAGGTTAATTCGCTGGAGACTAAAACTCGAAGAATTTGATTATGATATTCAATATAAAAAAAGGTTTATTTCCACAACTACTTTTATTAAGGAAAATTACAAAAGTATGTGAAGGGACCCTTGGGCAGAACCGTCACGACCGAGGACTGAAGACCAACTGAGGCTCACAGCTAGAGTCTAGACCAGACTAAACACGGGATGTGCTGATTCGACGTTACGTCAGCAACAACCCTAACAGACAATACGGACGGGACATAACACCTCCCCCCTAAGATGTAACTTCGGGGAAACATCGAAGTTACAGCTGAACTTCTAAAATCTACTTCGAATATTATTAATGTTTTCAATTTCTATATTATCTTCAACATTCTGTTCAGTGTCTTTAATTTCTATTGTCACACTGAATATTTTTAGATACTTTGGAATTAGAGTCAACTTTTGCTAGATTCAATTTTAAGGTTCTGCTGCCGGGTTTCACACAGTTATAAAATCTAAATATGGAATAAAGAACTATCACTATCACTATAAGTATAACTACTACGGAGTTATGTGTCCCGTATTCAACTATATGAGGGTTTTCTAGAATATTTTCTGAGTCCTCAAGATTTTTAAGAAAAATTTGTTGATTAAATTTAATATTATCTAAATCAAAATTTTGTAATTTTAAGAAACTAAATTTAAGCGCGAGGAATGTGACCCCTATCAAACTACAAAATTTTGATTTAGATAATATTAAATTTAATCAACAAATTTTTCTTAAAAATCTTGAGGACTCAGAAAATATTCTAGAAAACCCTCATATAGTTGAATACGGGACACATTACTCCGTAGTAGTTATACTTATAGTGATAGTGATAGTTCTTTATTCCATATTTAGATTTTATAACTGTGTGAAACCCGGCAGCAGAACCTTAAAATTGAATCTAGCAAAAGTTGACTCTAATTCCAAAGTATCTAAAAATATTCAGTGTGACATAATAGAAATTAAAGACACTGAACAGAATGTTGAAGATAATATAGAAATTGAAAACATTAATAATATTCGAAGTAGATTTTAGAAGTTCAGCTGTAACTTCGATGTTTCCCCGAAGTTACATCTTAGGGGGGAGGTGTTATGTCCCGTCCCTGTTAGGGTTGTTGCTGACGTAACGTCGAATCAGCACACCCGTGTTTAGTCTGGTCTAGACTCTAGCTGTGAGCCTCAGTTGGTCTTCAGTCCTCGGTCGTGACGGTTCTGCCCAAGGGTCCGCTTTTGTAATTTTCCTTAATAAAAGTAGTTGTGGAAATAAACCTTTTTTTTAAAAAGCCTAATCCGAAGGGACCCCTAACAGAGCGTAAGTAATAGGTATCATAGTCCTACCGCAGATACTGCAATTACGGATAAACAGAAAAAAAATCTGTTATTTTAGTTAAATTACAAAATAGCGATAATAGTTTTATTGATGTTTCTACGGTTTCGACAAACTAAAGTTAAACTCGTTTAATTACGGAAGCGACTCCAGCACAAACTTCAGCTCCTACTCACATTTGCTTACGGGCTGCAATTGTTCGGATAAACTCGAACGAATATCAATTAATTAACGAACATTTTCTTAAGTGATTTTCATGATTCGGAGAAATATTTGTGAGTAAAATGTACAACTGCTTTGAGCGTTATCCTACACAGAAGGCGGTTCTTGACGTTACGAAAAATAATATATTATTTTTCTCCAAAAATTTTGACGCTTTCTAAAATAAAATGTGAGTTATGTTCAAACAATACAGTTTTCCGATTTCAATGCTTTTAGTTTTAATTTATGGCCGCCGATATTTCAGTGTACAAATTGTAATTTGACGGGACGTAGGTAGTCCAAGCCAGGTACACATTTAAAGGGTACAGGAAAAGAATGGGCACATATTTAGCAATTAACCATAATTAGAGAAAAGGGGCGATAAAAGATTTGAGATTGCATTGCCCTGCTATTTACCATTATTTTAACTAGGTATTATTTAACTATTTTATATTTTCAAACTACGTCTAGTGCAAGTAATAAAGAAAACTTTTCGTGGACATTCATCTACTTTCTGAGTGTCAGTAGAAGGAATAAAGTTTAGGTGTTGTATTTGACGTAAAATCATCAGTTTTACGTAAAATCGTAAGATCATCAGATATACTAACAATAAATAAAGCTTTGGGGTAAACGGGTTAGATTAAGAAATATTTCTATAATAAGAAAAAAATGATTAAACCCCATCACCTAGGGTTGCGACCCCCAAAAGTGTTTTACGACGACACACACTTTATAGTATATATATGACAGTAAAAATTTTCACTGTTTAATAACATAAAATGTACCTAATCTAACAGTTACAGTGCACTATGCCCGACGCGTGTAACATTTAAATTTATAGTAATATTAAAATATCAACAATACTCTTCTTATTTATAAAAATGGATTTCAATTCCAATGTCTCGCTTAAACTCGAGAACGGCTAGACCGATTTGACTAATTTTGGTCATCATATAATTGTGGAAGTTCAGGGAAAATTTAAACGGCATTAAATGTTAGAAAAATTGCGGGAAAAATAATAAAAACGACGGTTGAATTTTCCCATACTAACTGTTTACAATTTGTCACTTGACTGCGTTCAGTTTACCTGTATGGTTTACTTAAAAAATCGGGCCGTTCTAGTAGGTGTAGATCTTTTCATTTATTACATTTCATAGTTTATACAGAACAACGTTTGTCGGACCAACTAATCTTCTAATAGAGTCGGATAGCATAATCGAAAGTTTTATTATCGCTACCTACTTTATATCGAGCAACAGAGACATTAACTATTCACATTTCAGTTATATACTCACGGCCGGATAGCACAATGTATTTCGGCAAACTAAGTCTTAAATCCTGGTGAATTTAGTACAGCGTTTGTCGAACGCCACAAGTGTGTATCTGGCTTTAAATAATTCTGGGTATCGATCGTCTTGAAAGCTTTCGCTAACAGACGTTATCCTTAATGACCGATTATCCTTCCCTATCCTCGTAGCGCTACAAATTGAGTCAAATAGAAAAGGCAAGACTAGATCCACTTTTTTACAAAAAAATATTGTCTTGTACTTAATATTGTCCTGACAAAAGTTAAATCATCATATTTTATCACAGCCGTTGGAGTTTGGCAATCATAAATAAATAAAAAATGTCTATTTATATTCATACCTAACTAGATTGCCCGCAGCTACGCCCGCGTGAAATTGGGTTTTAAACTATATCTTTATAATCATTTACAACTTTCATCCCCTATTTTGCTCTCTGAGAGGGTTGAATATTAGAAAACGCTGAAATACGTAATTCTATTTTTAACCGACTTCCAAAAAAAGGAGGCGGTTATACGTTACGGCGACGGCGACGGCGATAACTCCGCCGTCTGATGACCGATTTTCAAAATTCTTTTTCTGATATATTGGGTATAATCCGAAATTGGTCTCGTTGTCACCAAAGCGGTGACCTGATGATTACATCCACAAGAAATCGAGGGAACTCCTCGAAATTTATATGGACACAAATAGTGATTTTAACTTTTTCAGAATTAATCCAAGTATATGCTACCAAAAAGTAAGATTCTGCACCAAGGTATACCCTGGATCCAAAAGTACTGAACAGAGCTCCTCAGTCTTTAAATATACGCGTTTGGAAGTTTCAACATTATTTTAAGAATTGTAATCGTATGGCATTATGTAACTTACAGTCATCATCATCAATACAATACCTAATGGAAGCTGGGCGCGTATTCAATTATACATTCGATCGTTTATTTTAAACGTTCTTAAAATGTATTAATAATAATTTAACAAATATCACTAAAATGGGAAAAATTGTTATTATTTAAAAAAAATTAGTCGGTTTAATTTTTAAAAAATTAAACCGACTTCCAAAGTAAAAATGCACAAAAAAGTATGAAATAAAACTTATTTTCTAAATAATTCCAGTTTTAAATTTGGCTAAAATTTTTACTATTTCTCTACTCAATCTTCAAAATTTTGAAGTCGGTACCAGCCAACTTGAACGTGAGTTCTATTTTAAATATTGTTTTATCAGGATGTTGTTGGGGCTTGGTTGGGGTTGAATTTTGAAAAATTCTTTCTTAGTGGATGCCTAATTCATATGAGAAATACGTGTGCAAAATTTCAAAATTCTAGCCTTACGGGTTTGGCCTGTGCGTTGATACATCAGTCAATCAGCTTTGTCTTTTATATTATATAGATAGCTTACCGAAGCTCTATCTAGGCAGAACGGACGGACGGACAGATGGATAGGATTAATAACTGCAAGGAGTCCTTACAGCAGTCGGTAAAAACACGCCTTTGATTTGTACTTTGAGGTCAGGTAAAATTCAAGCTTTTTGAACATTACCTTAAGTGGTCAATTATTTTCTCAAAATACAGACAGAGCGAAACTATGAGAATTTCTTGTAGGTACTAATTAATACGATTGCCTAAAAATTAAATATAATATTACCTTCTTACCTACTACATATTTTTACTCGACTACGGCGAAGCCAAAAGGAAGGGTAATGATTTTGCCAGTTTATGTATGTATGTACGTTTGTTCCATCGTAGCGCCTACACTACAAGTCAGATTTTAATAAATTAGGGGACAATAGATTCGTAATAATAGCCCGGGTATATATATACAACATAGGCTATACAAATTTAAGTAATCAGGTTATTAGTTTTTTATAAAAATGTTAGTTAAATATTGTATGAACAGTGAAAAAATTATACCCGCAAACGCATACCTCCAGCTTACATCTATTTGATAAAGTGTTGCGAAATTCAATCAATTTAATTTTATACCTACATACTTAGTACCTACATTTTGCGATGATATGTTAACAACGTTATTGTTCCAGTCGATTTAATCCGGGGGATGTTATATTTATTTGGATGTTTGGATGAAATCCGCCGACAAGGTATTTGATACGTAGTAATTTGACGGCATATCTCAAATTAAACGGAATATGTACAGGAGACGATTATTACGTTATCATTAACTGAGCAACTCGTAGGTATCTGTGTACAGACTACAGGGTTATCATTTGTCAATAGGTAGTGTTGTTCACGCAAATATAAATATTAGGTATACACGCAAATATAAATATATTTGCCCGCAAGTGCCCGAAGAGTGTTCGTAGCAAAAAACTTCTTAGGAAAATATTCCTACTGCAATATAGTAATAACTTTATTTTACAAATCCGACTACTACGGAAAATACTTGACATTTTTCGGGTTAATAATATATTATAGCTTATAAGAATTTTATAAATCAGTTGAAGTAGATCCAGAGATTACCCCTTACAATCTCGGTAAGTCACAAACTCACAAACAATCAAACCTCCTTTAATATAAGTATAGTCCAGATGTTAGCTGCGACTTCATACGCATAGTGTAACATGTAGTTGTAGCTTATACTAGAGTGCATATTTTTATCATAAACCTCTGATCTTGTTGTCGACTCTTCGTTCAGTCGTTATTTATGTAGTGTTCTGTAGTGATGGAGAAACCGGGTTTAGTATGTAAATTTGAATATTTTACAACAGCTGTGGAATCCTAATTTCATATACTGATGATGATGTCTGTTTGCCCCCTGAATGCCTTGTTCCAACTTCTGTCACATAGAAAACCTATATTGGATATACCATGCTTTATTATCAATTCAAATCACTTTTACTCTGTGAGTCCCCCAGCCTATATAACATTACAATTTTCACTATCTTCATCAATTTCCAATACCGAATTAAAGTCAACTGGAATTTTACTCTTATTTCTGTCTCTTGACTTGTATGCTATAATAATAAATCTTCTGTTCTCCATCCTACAACTATTTATATCATTTCCTTTCTCAAAGGTAGCTGACATCCACAAAACTATCTGAAATGATCCTTCAACTTGCACTCTACTCAATTTAAACGAAACTCTAAGCCATCTTGTTTGTCTCTTTGTTTCTTTCTCTAGTGTCATGGCTTTCGCTTGTAACAGTCACCAAGCGTACTCGTCTCAGATACTGCTACATTACTGAAGCAATAACCTCGAAAGATAATAATAATCATACTACAGGTCGCCCTATTGTCGAAACTCACCCACAATAATTATTAGCATCTTTTTTTTTAGTTTGAACTTTATAAAATTGCCCTTTTGCCTCATAAATACAGAATAATAAAAATATGGTAATGTTGTAACTTGCAAATAGAGTAATTCACTTTCTCCATGGCAGAAAGGCAGATTCACAAACATCAATGTGTAACAAAATTGAATCTATCAAACGCGCGGTAGTAACTGAGGTGTATGTTGTTGTTATATTCATAATTGTATTTATTTCTAAGCATTATTTAAAACAAAATTAGATTTCTTTACACCTTACTACACATAAACTTTAATTTACCGGCCAATTTTAATACTCCTCCGTTCGCACAATTCTCGTATAAATGTATTCAAAGTTTTTCTACACGTATTTTTAAATAATATATGAGAAACAGTTATCATTTATGAAAATTAAAATAATTGTATAAATATATAAATCACTCAACCCAGAGTAGCTTATCATTATCATTTGAAGACAATAAGCAATTTCACTTGGACGGACTCTAGTCCGTGCGATTGTAATCTAGCGTCTGTTACATGAATTGACAACCATCGGCAGGGCCCCATTTTTTAGGTTAAATTAGCAGGTTTATTACTCTATGACTATTTAAGTAATAAATAAGATACGTATATGATAAAATTAAGAACCTCACAACGTTTGTTTACATTTTTCCTTGTCTCGTGAATTCCACTCTACTAAATGTTAGTGAATCTCCTATTTGTAGCATCTTCGCTCAGTTGATTTGAATAAAGGAGCAGCAAATAAGGAGGACCTCATTTAATGCTCCTTTATTCAAATCAACTCTTGTGTTCATAATGTTTTGTTATGTTGCCCAACTAGGCGAACCGGAAACTGGAAAATACGAATAAAATATATCCGGCGATATTACAAAAAAATTTTGCAAGTTCTAGCAACTAAAAGGTAATAACCATTTATGGTTTTTAAACAAAGTAACAAGTCATACTGCTTGTCTGTAATTCTTATGACCTTACCAATTAAATGATCAATTTTGTTGCTTAGAAGTCATACTTATCAATTGAATTATCAACTATGTTGCTTACATGTCATAGTTGTGACCTTATCAATTAAATTATTAAAATTGAATGATACCACTACTACGATACTTAAAACCTATAGTCACATTCATGACATTACTCATTTTGCAACATTGGTTCGACAAACAGCAGTAACAAAGAAGCTTATGAGGTGTACGATAATGTGTTATAATGGGTATCCTATAGCATATTTTACTATTTAAAGAGATGCTATCATATCTATTATGACACAGATCATATTATAGTAACATCTTTTCGAGTTGGATTCGTCTAGATGTTAGTGAGAGAAGACTATGCCTATCTAACAAGGTATTGTAAGACTCTCGTGAATGACAACATCTGTTATTTATTAATGTATTTATTAATGTATTTATTTATGTACTTATTTATGTATTTATGTATTTATGTACTTATTTATATTTATTTATTTATTTATATTTATTTATCAATTTATTTATTTATTTCTTTATATTTATTTATTTATTTATTTATGTATGTATTTATGTATTTATGTATGCATTTATTTATGTATGTATTTATTTATGTATGTATGTATGTATGTATTTATGTATGTATGTATGTATGTATGTATTTATTTATGTATGTATGTATTTATGTATTTATTTATGTATGTATTTATATATTTATTCATTTATGTATGTATGTATGTATGTATGTATGTATGTATGTATTTATCTATGTATGTATGTATGTATTTATGTATGTATATATAAATGTATTTATAAATTTATGTTTGTTTATATGTATATATTTATGTATGTATGTATGTACTTATGTATGTATGTATGTATATATGTATGTATGTATGTATGTATATATATATGTATGTATGTATGTATGTATGTATTTATGTATGTATGTATTTATGTATGTATATATGTATGTATTTATGTATGTATGTATGTATGTATTTATGCATTTATGTATGTATGTATGTATTTATGTATGTATGTATGTATGTATTTATGTTTTTATGTATTTATATATGTATGTACGTATGTATTTATGTATTTATGTATTTAAATATTTATGTATTTATGTATTTATTTATGTATGTATTTATATATTTATTCATTTATGTATGTATGTATGTATGTATGTATTTATCTATGTATATATGTATGTATTTATATATTTATGTATGTTTATGTAATAATATATGTATGTATTTATGTATGTATGTATGTATGTACTTATGTATTTATGTATGTATATATGTATGTATTTATGTATGTATGTATGTATGTATTTATGTATTTATGTATGTATGTATGTATGTATGTATGTATTTATGTATGTATGTATGTATGTATTTTTGTATGTATATATGTATGTATTTATGTATGTATTTATGTATTTACTTATGTATGTATTTATGTATTTATGTATGTATTTATGTATTTATTTATGTATGTATGTATTAATGTGTTTATTAATGCATGTATTGATGTTTGTACGTATGTATGTATGTATGTATTTATATATGCATGTATGTATGTATTTAATATGTATGTATGTATCTATTTATGTTTTTATGTATTTATATATGTATGTACGTATGTATTTATGTATTTATATATCTATGTATTTATGTATTTATATATCTATGTATTTTGTATTTATGTATTTATGTATGTATGTATGTATGTATTTATGTATGTATGTATGTATGTATTTATGTATGTATTTATATATTTATGTATGTTTATATGTATGTATTTATGTATGTATGTATGTACTTATGTATTTATGTATGTATGTATTTATGTATTTATGTATGTATATATGTATGTATTTATGTATGTATGTATGTATGTATTTATGCATTTTTGTATGTATGTATTTATGTAAGTATGTATGTATATATGTATGTATGTATGTATGTATGTATGTACGTATGTATTTATGTATGTATGTATGTATGTATGTATGTATGTAAGTATGTATCTATGTATGTATTTATGTATTTATATATTTATTTATGTATGTATGTATGTATGTATTTATCTAATTATTTATTTATTTATTTATATATTTATTTATTTATAGGGTATGCCAACAATTGTGAACACTATTACTAAGCACATAAAACACTCGATTAAGTATAGAATTGAGTGTTACAAACTTTTATTAAGTAATTAAAGATTGTAACGCGTGTAGTAATGCGTGGAGCACAGAAATTTCTTCTGGACCATTTCAATTGCGTCACTATACTTTTTACTCAACATACCTTTATAGATATGATGATATGTTGAGGAGTGCATAAAACTCTTACACGATCTCATAACGAATCCATACATCTTGTATGCTTTACTTATTATATTATCGATGTGTAAATCTAGATGTTACTTTTTATCTAGAGTCACTCGAAGGTCATACCCTAATAGAATCAACATTTTCTAGTACTTGACTACATAACGTGTAACAGAATGTACTGACATTGCGTTTTTTTGTAAAAGTTATCGATTTGCATTTATTTAGGTTAAGTGACAATTTGTTTTTATAACAATAAACGGAAAATTATTAATGTAAGTGCAGAAATTATTTATATTACTATGAATACCATCTTCAACATTTTTAAGATACTGTTTATTACATTTACGTGACAGACGCTTAAACCTCTCCCTGTACATATGAAAATACTTTGTAGTCAGACACATTTTTGTACGTTTTCCACTTAACCCAGCTATTCGATTTATTTTTAAAAATATGTATTAGTGCAGGTGTGAATCATATAGGGAAGGAAGAATTCTTGGTTATTTTAGTAGGTACGCTTCTCTTAATAATTGAATATAGGTTTTCATATAATGATGGAACTGAATTTTCTGCAGTTTTGTGTTTAAGTAGCCCTAACCAATCAATTGAATCTATTTCTTTTTTTATGAGAGTGTAATCAGCTTTTGTATAGTTATATATTGTGTCTTAGGAAAAATTCTCATACTTTTGAGTGAATGATACTTATGATGACGTACTAGTTCCAGTAAATAATAGGAATTTACTGGAACTAGTACGTAGAAAGGTGGGTGACGTGGTACTACTGGTACCAAGCAAGTGAAGACCCTTCACACACACCTGTTCGCTTGGTACCAGTTTCAGAAATGTTAGTGAGAAGGAGGTCTAATATTCGGTCTCGCTCATTTTTAAATGTATTAACTTGCACGCAGTTTAACAAGGACATGAAATTAATCATAATATGACAATCGGAGAGGTTGTTGTGATTTCCTATAATAGGTTCCATATGAATAGTACTTTTACGCCAGCCTAACGTCGGTAGAAATTAGTCTACTATTATAAAGGAATCGACGTCCGATGATTGTAAAGAATTTTCTAAATAGCTCAAATGAGTTTCATAAACTTAAGGGGCAATAGCAGGTGGTATATAAGCTGCACTAATAATCAAGCTATTATTATTAATTTTTATTTGAACCATAACATGGTCTACCAAGTGATACGCGGAGGAGACGGTAGAAGCATCGGTAGCGTGCGGCACGTGGATCCCGGCCGCGAGACGCCGCGACGCCGGGAGCTCGCGCCACACCGTCACCAACACTCCACAGCCATCCTTGCGACGACATTTACCAAAATTCCTGTCACACCTGAAAACCCTGTAGCGGCTGTTTGTTTTATTACCCATATCGTCCAGCATTTTCGATATGTTTTAATTCAAGTTTAGATTAAGATAAAGTTAACATGCAACAACATTAATAAGATAAAATTATAATCTATAATGAATTTCCTAATGAAAGTAGTTTTTATTCCTCATATCATTATATTATAATATTTAAAGTTTAACAGTGTAAGAAAAGTAATTGGTTTCAAATTTAATTTGTTACCTTTGCAGTATTCTACAACCAATGTTGATTTTGCCACCCATGACACACTGTATTTCAAATATTTACTAAACTTAGAGAGAACTCTAGCTTGAAAAAATAAATTAAATATATGTAGTATATTTATTATTCTTATGGTGACTAAAACTTATACCTAAAGATTTAACCCACATTGACATATTGTGAATTACTAAGAATAACCTAACATATTTAAACAAAAAGAGCAGACCAGTTTGATAATAGATATACACATTTTAGGAGTAAGTTAATAAATATGAATCTTATACAACTATTGACAAAAAACAGATTATTTAATTTTATTAATCTCGGACTGTGATCGTATTGCAACAACGGGGGAGGTATCAGTTTTTCGAGCAAGAATATTTGTATAGTCGAATTTCGTATTTTTTGCTGTTACTCGGCACTAGCGAAAAAATTGTTTATTTTTTAAGTTTAAATGTTCATCAACATAGATAACGTGTGGGGCACCAGACAATGCCAATTAAATTAAAAATTCCTGTTAATATTCATATCAGTTAAGTTGTACTTAACAACATATTACTTTACTTGTTTTTCCTTTTTCTTTCTTTTTAGCAATACATGATGATACGTATGCGGTAATGCGTAAGAAAATACTCAGGTTATTTAAAGTTCCTCTGATAGAGATAGAAACTTGTAAATTTCCATGCTGTTAGATCACGCTAAAATCTCTTTAGGAAAATTATTTTGAGCGAAAATGGACTATAACCTTTGAAGTAGGTAATTCAAAGAAAACCTATTGGCAATAAACAGATTCCCTAGATTCTACCTAAGCGTCGTTACTTAAGCTGTAGATCATTTGCCCAAAATATCCGTAATTGATTTTACCAAACCCTATATATGGAGAGCCACCCCTAAAATATAAAAGAATTAGGTATTATTTTATAATGCCAAAACTGAGGTCAATACACATTATATTATAACTATATAAAATTTCATTAATTTATATTCATTATTACAGAAGATAGAAGGGCGGACAGACAGACATACAGTGGGACGGAAAGAGTGAAACTATAAGGGTTCTTAAGTATTACGTGTTGAGTGTTTGCCACCTTGGTTCTTGCATATCGCTATTACATTAGAGGGTGGTGATACTATATTCCAATGATACAGCAACACTTAATAATACGAGTATATTGAATCTTCTTTATTTACGTGTTATACGATAGGTACATATCAGAGATGCTTGTGACAGATACGTCTACACTAAACATAGCCCTCTGGCTAACTAAATTAAACAGTCTTAGCCATCAAAGTGACATTTGACATTTTGACATTTGACATTACATAATTTTATAATTACAATAATGTGCAACCATATAAAGCAGTGTTTATTTATGACTAACTTCGTAAAAAATAATTTACTAAGTTACATTCACGAATAGTTTCTTTATTAGGATGATCTAGATCTTGATAATATACTATACGTTGATTAGACGTTTCTTTATTAGGATGATCTAGATCTTGATAATATACTATACGTTGATTCATATAATCAACGTGAATGATGAAATCGAATTTATAAATTGACCGATAGATGTCAGAAAATCATAAATTGGTAGCCAGTATATTTCCAATTTACTTTCACACTGGAATGTAAAGGTTCAAGCCGAGACTAAATGGCATGGCTTTATTTTTCCCCAACTCCTTAAACATTAAACTAACAATAGGTTTATAAAAATTTCAAATTGCTTCAAACATATTTTTTGGGATAAAATAATCACCTTTCAAAAATTTGAATATTTACTGAGCCCCGCTTTTGACCAGCCAGTGTAGGACTGGCTGGTCAGAAGCGGGTCAGACAGTCTCGTATTGGGGTATAATAGGAGAAGTATAGGACACGGTTTCAGCTTGCCTGAAGCACCTGCTCAAAACTTTCTAGTAGCTTTCTATTAGTTAGGTAATAGTAAAATCATCTTCCAATAGAGTGATTAATTTTGCGCCACCATATAGTTTGAAAGTACATAATATTATGAAATTGTAAAAATATATTCCTATTCCCGTTTACAATAACGACTGATCGATATCGCGAAGAGAGACGAATGTATTAAGTAAACCATGAATAGAATGCACCTCGACATTAAAGGAATATATTATATATTATAACCGATGTACTATATTCTACCAATCAAAATTATTTATTACCCTTAGTCTTATACAAATTATTGACTACACTAGCCTGCAAAAGATAGAACTACACTTTTGAAATTTTGATTTTTGTTTCAAACTATACAAGTTACAGATTTAAAATAAAAATAACGTTTAATAGCTATCAGTATTTACAAGTTTCAGAAATCTGGTAACGTTTTTAATTAAAAATCTGTAACCTAGTCGAGCTGTAACTGTAATAATGTATTGTGTAAATAATTTATTACAACTGCTCCCATCAAGTTAAAACCTAGTTACAGTACACTTTTTTGACTATAATTTTTGACAAAATCTATAGCCGGACTACGTAAATTTGACTAGGTTACTCGGGCTACTATTACAAATCTTATTTGACTCCTCAATCATTTAAATCGCCTTTTATTTTATTAGTTTTTTTTCTTTGAGACAACAAACAATTCCCTACGTAATATGCTCAATTCTAATACTGAAATAAAAGCTTAAAAGTAATTACGCAACCAGCAACGTTATCCACAACATAATATATTTGATAAAATTAAACTAAGTCTAAGTTACGAAACAAACCGGAAACTAATTCATAATAATTTGTATTTTGAGAGGTACAATTAAGTTAATCTGGTTAACGTACATAATAGCAAATTTGTGTTATGTGTGTAGGTATTATTAGTTAACATTATTTACATATTAGTTATAATTAAGTTTTTAAACAACTCTTTTTTTAATTGACACACAGATAAAACAAATATCAATATCAGTGAAATTATCTCACCAGCGGTTGGTCCTGCACGGCGTAGGAGCAAATAGTTTACGAGCATCACGGATACGTTGGGAGCGACTAGGTATGCGAAGGTATATTTGATTTATCAACTTATCACAGTCCAATTGATTTTGACAGATTTTATACAGAAACATTTGGTCAAGGTACATTCTTCTTTGTTTAAGAGTTACAAGGATTTTTTTTATTGAGAAGTATATCATAAGTTGATCGCTTTCGTTCTACTTTAAAATTTAAGTAACGGAGATATTTACGTTGTACTGACCCGGTTTGGACATATATTTATTATAGAATGGGCTCCAAATACATGCGGCGTATTCCAGTTGCGACCGGATGAGTGTCTTGTATAAAAGAAACAAAGTTGCGGGTTTCTTGAACAAAGAACAGGTACGTCTAACAAAACCCGAGAGCTTAAACGCCTTGGCAGTGACATGAGCTACGTGAGAATCAAAGTGTAGTTTTGTGTCGAAATGAATACCCAGGTCTTTTATTATTAATAACACTTTATTTAAAGCGGTACCACAGATAGAGTAAGGGAAATTAAAGACATTTTTTTTTGTTGGTAAACGTGATTGATTCACACTTGGACAGACTTAAATGTAGTTTGTTAGCTAGACAACAAACAGAAAATCTTTCCAAGTCCTCTTGTAATTTGACACTATCTTTGATTGACCTTACTTTTCTTAAAACCTTTAAGTCATGAGTATACAAGAGAAAATAATTGTTTAAGAAACGTTAATTGTTCACATCGTTAATGAATAGAACAAAGAGCAGAGACCCCAAAATAGTGCCTTGAGGCACACCAGAAGTAACGGTGACTACGTCAGCATAGAAATCCTGAACCTTTTGAGTTCTGTTTGTAACATACGACGCAAACCAACGAAGTAGATTACCGCGGATGCCGTTATACTCGTTTTTTTAAGAGCCTTGCAGAAATCTAGGTATAGAAGTATATATTGAGTCAACCTGTAGTTAGTTATCCATACATTTCAACAAAAAATTTAAGTATAATATTATACTAGATTACTTAATGTGGAGCGATTTCAAACAAAGCCATGTTGCTTAGGAATCAGAATATTGTTCAATGTAGGATAAATTGCATTGTATACCAATATCTCCAAGACCTTAGACAAAGCTGACGGCAAATATACCGGCCTATAATTATATTAACTTCATTTTTGATGCCTGTTTTAAATACGTACGGCGTGATGTTTGCCATACACGAGCCATGATACTCGTAGCTTCCAAGAGGCTACGGTTAAATATTTAAATTAGGTAATGGAACACTCAACGAATCGGCGGTATGTTTTAGAAAGAAAGGGAGTATTCCGCCCTTACCTGAACCCTTAGTACTCGAGAATGACAAATCAGATAAAAGAATTTGAATTTGAATTTTGTTAAAATTGGGTTCATAAACTGAGCTGAAGATCTTTAAAAAAAACATACGTTCACAGAGCTGCACTCCTCATCATTTTATATGACATAGTTTTGGGTATACCAATAGTTATAACTACGGCCGGTACGGCTTTTTATGAATGACCAGAAATGTTTTATTACTTTTATATCGTTTTTCAGACTGATTTTGACTAACAATCAGTAGAGAGTGGCTTAAACTCGTACGTGAGTTTTTATAATATTATAAATAGTTTCAGAAATGATCGAGTGCTGATTCCAGCTGAGATATTATTGCTCAGAAGTGAAGGCCTGTCAAACTTATTAATCTTATACTTTAAACGAGACAATCTTGTATATATATAATCATAATCTCGGCAACGGCTGCAAGTATTTACATTACATTCAGTATGCAGGGTATTTTCGGGCGAAAAATCGGTCTAGCTAGGTTTTATCCCTGGGAAACTGCGTATTTTAAATTTTTTAAAGTTTATTTTTTCGTCGTGTAACAATATATCTCTATAATTTCGACTCTATGTGAGTCCGATTGGCAGTTTTGGTAAATTTTTGCGTTGTTCCGAAATTTGGAATGTGGTGGTGCGAAACCACCCCGGTAAAATATTTTTCTGATTCTTTTTTTTTTTAACACGTTAAACACTTTAAGAAAAATCGAGTATTTCCATTCAGGCCACAAGGCTCATCGGTGAGCCTTATCATACCGGACCGTTCGAGCCATGGTGGTCACCCGTGAGCCGCGTGACAGGTCCAACGTAAACGCTTCCCACAAGCCACAGACTGCAGCTATGAAACAAAACGCGTATGGAAGTGAGCCGCGAGGCCCAGTAGCCGGTACGGACTGCGTGGTTTTCAAATCCGATGGAAACTTACTAGTTTTATCCGGGTTTTTGTAAGAATGCTAGGGTTGTTGTTAACGATATGGTAGAAAATATTATTTAGATTTAATTAAGACAATAAAACATATAATAATAATCAAATATTTATTGAAATAAAACACATAATGAAAATACGACACTCTTATTCTAAATTTACGACGAAAAAAAATTATTTGTGGTTCTTGTTAAAACAAGGCAAACAAAGGAATGGTTTAGTTGGGCAGCTTTGGCAATAAGTGGAGACCTTTATCGACTTTGTTTTAGCCTGTTTGCTACCCATGACTGGTACGTTATCTGCATAACATTGGCGACATGTCCTTCTGACTTTTCTAGCCAAACCCTCTTTTTTTTCCAAGCAGTGTTTCTCTCTCTTTGGTCTTTGGTTAGGCTCAGCCACAGGATTTTCTTGGGCTTTGCAAAGATTCATCATTATGGATCTCCGGAAGTCTACCATTTGTAAGTTTTTTTTAGTCACTGACTTGTACAGAGTCAAAGCATTTACCATCGCAGTATTTAGTATTGATTTATATCAACAGCCAATTTCTTGTACCACTTTACAGATTTTCGCAACGGGGAGGAGTATGCTGCCATTTGATCCGATAAGTCGACTGCTCCTTTGGCTTTGTTGTAATCAATTATGATCTGCGGTTTCATGACCATAGTGCCCCGACGTTTTTTTATCATTCCAAATTGATCTGAATGTTTGGTTGACAATACCAACACGTCCCTTTTGTCTCTCCATTTCATGGCAGTAATACCATCTCGCCTCTCCCTGGCAATAAATTCTCCTTTCTTGAGTTTAGTACTCACGACTTTCTTGGATAGGTTCCTCCTATTCTTTCGAATTGTTCCCACCAAATGGGTTTCATTATCTAGCAAAGCCCTGGCCAATTTAATGCTGGTATACCAGTTATCGGTATAAAGAGTATGGCCTTTATTAAGAAGATTGCCAAGCAAATCCATTACAACATTATACGGAGTGGTATTTGTGACTTCGTTGTTTTTTCCTGCGTAAATACTTATCTTATAAGTATATCCCGGCACACAGCACAACTTAAATTCTTTAATTCCATATTTATGGCGCTTTTGTTTATTGTACTGTCGGAAGACAATTCTGCCACGAAACGGAACAACACTTTCGTCTATACATAGGTCTTCGCCAGGTGTGTAATGCATCTGGAATTGGTTATTTAATACCTGCAAAAGGTATCTAATACGATGGAGACGGTCTTCTGTATTTGCCTCATCGTTTTGAGAGAAATGAAGCATTTGTAGTAGCAATTCGAAGCGATTTCGTGGCATTACTGAGCGTGGAAATGGATGACCTATAATAATATTTGTTGACCAATACTCCGCCAATCTAGGAAGCCTTGTGATGCCCATAAAGATGATAAGCCCAAAAAACTTTATTTCCTCTAGATTTGTTGGAGCCCATTTCCGAAGCCTTGCAAAGTGTGAACTTTCTTCGGAAACAGCGATTTTTTTTATTGCGAATTGGTTTGTAAGGTCAGCAATCTCTTGGAAAAGACTATCAGGCACCATCAATTGGAAGAAATCAGCTGGATGTTTATTGCGCATGCTATAGCATAGGTTAGTGGAAAGGCCAGGATGTTCAGTGAAAGGTATTATATGGCGTTGGTTACCTTTAGGTCTTGACCAGGTTGTCGATGGCGATGTATTACCTGAACCAAAAAATGTATTGTAACTAGTGAACCTACTCATAAACAGTTTTATTATTATATTATTATTATTATTTAGTGTTGTTAATAAGCTGTTAATGCTGTTAAAAAACAGACACTTCAATTTTATATATTGGTATAGATAAGTAGGTAAATAAAATCATGTCTGCAATGTTATAATAACAACTTCATACTGAATGTAAATATGTTAAATTAATTGTCATGAGAACCAAACAAACGCGGTTGTAGATAGGTATGTATAATGTATATGTATGTGAAATGAATATAAAGCAAGTAAAGCCGTGAGCAGTAGCTCATTTAAGATTTAAAATGACTTACCAACAGTATCAGCAATAATCCTTGCAACTTCTGTGTCGCTGTCATCGCTCTCTGACAATATAATTCGGCAGCATCTTCTATTTGTTCGTTGAACTTCATATTCATCATCATCAGAATCTATTTGTAAACTTTGGTTGAGAAGATTTATCTCGATGCTTTCTAACTGCGTTAGCTCCTCTTGAGTTAGTTCAAAATCATCAAAATCATCCATTTTTGAAGAAAAAAGCGTAACCGATCCTCACTACTCGACGTAGCGCACGGAAGTGTCGCGCGTGAGCATGCGGCGCCGTGGGCCGTGCGGTGACCCCGCGGCCCCCCGCCAACGGAAAATACAAAATCCTTTGCATGAGGCCACGGGACTCACCCGTGAGCCTTTTACAATATCTTAAAAACTAGACGGTAAAAGTCGCTAGTTTTGATTTATCATACGAATTACTTAATTTTATGAACATTGGGATTAAAATTTTAAGTTGATGAAAATTACCGATTATCTGATTACGGCTTGGCTCGAATGGAAAAGTAAGCTGGGCTCACCGGTGGGTCGTAAAGCGTGCAACGTGTTAATATACTAGAGTTCCAAGCAAGGCTCGATTACCCAGGTACTATCCTCATTAATAGCAGAGTAATCGGCTTCTATAAAACGATATTTTATACCGGCAATGTAGCCATGGGTATATTTTATAACTCGAACGATCTAATAGCTATGAAAAGCGGGTGTAAATTATTATCTATCGATATTAAAGGCAAAAAGGTGCATAGCAGGCCCACATTCACATAATTTATTTAATATTAACAAGTCCAATGTGCGATCTAGGTAGTTTTTAATATTTTTATATTGCTTACAATTTATAGTCGAAAAGAAATGAAGTAAAACAGTGGTCAGGGAGCTGCTATTGTTGTGTTTAAGGGGCATAATTGCAAGTATGTTATGTCCAGTCCACACAACATATGGTAGATTGAAATCTCCAAATATATATAATTATATTGTGTCGCCAAAGGACAATATAATTATCGTTCAAGAACATCAAACAACGCTTGGTAAGTCGTGAGCGATTGGTTGGGTGGTATGTGTAAACCGCACACAATATGATATCGATTAATAGGCTAGATGATTGTAATTCAAAATTAACAGCTTTTCACGTAATGCAGATTGTATACACGGTACTTACAATAAAAAATCAAATCAAAATCAAATTTTTAAATGTTTGTCTGTCTGTCTGTCTGTTTGTTTCGTCTAATCTCTGAATCGTCTGGATCTGTTTTCAAAAGACTTTCACTGGCAGATTGGTGATGGTAAGGTATATATAAGGTGTAACATAGGCTACTTTATCTTAGGGTTCAGTTTCAGTTAGTCGTAGTTATGCGGACATCAGTTCACTACGTCTGATTAAATTAAATCTGATTATTTTTTACTAAATACTCTGACACCGGACACCATTTCAGGTTTTATTAATTAATTAATTAATTAATTATTATTTTTATTATATACTATTAAGATACACGCACTGTCCACAAAAAAGCTAGAGAACTTTTATGATATTGAAGAAGTAGTTTAATTTCATGTATTACTTACTACTACTACTACTACTACTACTTACTTAAGAATTCGTTATATGTATGATCTATGAAATGAAATGAAATGAAATGATGCTTTATTTGGTGAAAATATGGTTACATATAGGTGTTACATTTTTTACATTAGTGCGCATATTTTGTCGCAGTTAACGACGTCCAAATATTTTATTTATTATTAACACGATTATATTTTCATTATATAACGTACCTATCGCTTTAAGATACATTTAATAACAGAATCAAATTGATAATGATTAAGTATTAATTACAACCATCATTCATTATGTCAATATAATATAGAAAGTCAAAATTTAATGTTGTTAATACAATTTTTAAATTACTATAAAAATTGTCAAGAAAGAAAAAAATTAAAATGTAAAATCAAGAGCTCCATAAAATGTCATATCTATTGACATTTTATGGAGCTCTTGATTTTACATTTTAATTTTTTTCTTTCTTGACAATTTTTATAGTAATTTAAAAATTGTACAACATTAAATTTTGACTTTCTATATTATATTGACATAATGAATGATGTTTGTAATTAATACTTAATCATTATTAATTTGATTCTGTTATTAAATGTATCTTAAAGCGATAGGTATGTTATATAATGAAAATATAATGTTAAAAATGATGACAAATTTTCAGCTCATTAAAAATTCTTTCACGTCATAATAAGATTTATTTATTAACATTTTTTTAAGTTCTCTAATAGAGTGTTTTTTAGATAATTGTTTTATATGTTTAGGCACCTTATTATATATTTTTACACACATTGAATAAGCATTATTTATAAAAAGGGTTGTTTTTGGTTTTTTATCTATGATCAGTCTATTTCAGTTTCTAAAATATTTTGTCGGGTACTTATCTATTAATTGTATAAAAATGTCATTTTTGTGTATTACAAATTTAAAAATTTCTAAAATGTATAAGCTAGGTAGTGTCATGATGTTAAATTGTTTAAAGAAAGGCTTACAAGACTCATATGGTGGAATCTTAGCTATAGCGCGGATGCATTTCTTTGAATAATGAATGCCTTATACAAATGCGTGGAATTTCCCCAAATTATCAATCCATAGCGCAAAACTGATGAGACGTAGCCGTGATAGGCCATAATTGCGGTTTGTGTACTAACTGTCCACGCTAATCTACGTAAGACAAATACGAATCTGTTCAGTTTTGAACAAACTTTATCTATGTGTGAATGCCAGTTACAGTATTTATCAATTTGAATGCCCAGAAACAAGTTCTCATCAACTTCATCTATAATTTCATCACTATATGCTAATTTTAGTCGTAACGGTATTTTATTATAAGTTCTAAATTGTATGTACCTAGTTTTATTAAAATTAATTTTTACATTGTTAGATGTTAGCCATTCAATTAAATGTCCAAGTGTTAAATTAATGTCACTTTCGATTTTATTCACGTCCGATTTTTTAAATGTAAATAGTATTGATATACATGTCAATTTATAATTATTCATTATTTGAATACCATTAATATAAAATAAAAATAGCAGTGGACCTAATACAGAGCCTTGTGGTACACCAAATTCATTTAATAAGATTCTGGATTTACTATTAACTAGTTCTTTATCTGTGTTAATGTTTACTATTACAGTGTATTGCGTTTTATTTTCGAGAAATGACTTAATCCAATTATAAGCTTATTCCCCTTATTCCCATTTTGTCAGTAGTAGTAGTATCAGTAGCAATTCATGTAAAACAAGGTCAAAAGATTTAGTCATATCAATAAAGACAACTATACAGTGGTCTTTATCATCAAAGCAGTTTATAATTTGGTTAGTAACATTAAAGCAAGCTTGTTGAGTTGATTTATTATTTTGAAAGCCATATTGTTCGTGTTTTAAAATATTAAATTTGTTTATAAGTGAAGTTATTCTTTTATGCATTGCTTTTTCAAATATTTTCGATAATATGGAAACTAGAGAAATCGGCCTGTAATTATTTAATTGTTTTCTGTTACCTTTTTAATGTAGCGGTTTAATTATCGAGATTTTTAATTTATTGGGAAAAGAACCGTCCACAAAAGATTTATTTATAAGTTCTGTTATGATCGGGGTTATTACATATTTACATTATTTAATTATTTTTGTGGATATTTCGTCATAACCAACCGTATTTGTATTTTTTAAAGAAGTAATAAGTTTTATTATTTCGTCACAGGTGCATGGTTTCAAAAAGATACTGTATAAGGTTTGTCCTGGATATTACTTGTGAATTTAGAATTGGAAGTCATATTTATATTAGAAGTTTTAATAAATTATTCATTCAATGTATTTTCGTGGCGTATCTATTATGGTATTCTTTGTATTTATTACTGTGATAAAATTTTTTTCGTTACTTTTGTTAGAGCAATTTTTAACAATATTCCAAGAGGCATTTATTTTTAGCTTTAGAAACAAATTTTGTATGTGAATGTATTTTTGCAAGCCTAAAACACTTCCTTAATATTTTACTAGATTTTTTGTATTTGTTTTTGTTGATATATTTTTTTCCCAATAATAGCTCAATTTTAATTTTCGTTTTGTTTTGCAACTTTTTTTAAGCCTTTTGTTATCCAGTGAGGTACTGTATGTTTATTTGTTACCTTTAAGCGGACTAAAGGGAAGCAGAACTTATACAGCATTATGAATAAATCATAAAAGCTGTTAAACGCTTCATTAAAGTTTTTTAACAAATAACATTCATCAAAAGAAATGTTTGATAAGTAATCTTTAAATTTTTTTATGTTATCATTTTCATATTCTCTTTTGTAGATATAGTGGCATTTACTTAAGTTGCGGTAACATGCTTCTATTGTTCCCGAAATAAATTGTGATGTGTTATGGTCCGTAAGGCCTAAGTGTAATAATGCGGTTTTGGCATGCAATAAGTTAATTAATATATTATCTATACATGTCAAGTGTCTAGTAGGTTTATTAAATTGAATTTTTAAATTATAATTACTTGAAATGTCACGCAGTGCATTTGAGTCCTTATTTATTTTTAATAAATTAATATTCACCCTAAATATGTCACCAGCAATTATTAGATTTTTATTTGATTTTTTGGTTATGTTATATAACAAAGAATCAAACTTTTGGAAAAATGTACTATTCACTTAATTTGGAGTTCTGTATAAGCACATGATAACCAGATTTAAGTCAAAAATTTCTATGCCACAACATTCAAAATCATTATCAATTGCAGAACAAGATTCAATATTATTATAATAAGAGAATGTACTTTTTTTAATAAGTATGCAACCACCCCCCGTTTATTGTTTTTTTGACCTATCTATTTCTATATCTATTAGTATGTTACATTATTAATTAATAAACTCAAAATAAGTCTTTAAATCTAAGGACTTACACGAATGTCGCACAACCACTAGTAAAACTGTACTAGCTCCATGTGTGTGCGACATCCGTACAACACAACATACAGTTATAACATGTACCTATTATAATAATATTATGGTAAAGTGACGTCATTTTTGCGATCACAGTTTTGTGTATGGGCTCGACGTGCTACTAGGTTCGCGACGCGACAACCTGTTGACAGGCTATTTTATACATTTTATTTTGACCTGCCACACACGTTAGCCGATTGCGGCAACTCTAAACGTATAGCAATTGATTAGCGAGGACGACCGGTCGCAGTTATTTGTGGCGCGTCTGCACCGAGGCAATAAGTTTAAATAAAAGCTTCCATACACACAAGTGTTGTCTGTTTAATAACTAGAACTGATCATAACTTTTAATCGAGTTTTTGTTTGAGTTCCATGTTTTCATTTGGTTGAGTTGAAATCTTGCAAGTTAATGATTTAACAAAGTATCAACTTTGAGTTCAGAACCCAATTTTGTTGATTTAACACTAATTGGGTATCAATAGATTTAATATGGCGGTCTAGCACTAAACCATTCCCAGTGTCTAGTTAAAAAGACGGGAAAATAGATTTTTAGTTTTAAAGTTTTCAACATCGCTTTTCTAAATAGTCAAGTCCAAACTTCAAAGTCTAGTCAAAGTAAATCGTCAGTGCAGTCATAGAGTCAGATCAGTCGATTCAGTAAAGTGAAAATTCTTAGGGAGTTTTGGAGAAAACACAAAATAATACGCTTTTTGTCGTTGCCCACATACACACTTGTGCACGTTAACGAATATATAATGGTTAATATTCTACCAATATTTAATAACATTATGAACAAGGTGACACTTTCACATTCCCGCCAAAACTCCCTGGTCTATTCTTTTTCGCTTAGTTTGATGACCTAATCTGAGAGATGAATTCCAAAATTAATTACCTAAGTGTCTTAAAATGATAGGAAGTTACGTTGGTAAGTTCCTATCATTTTGACTCATCCTACAAGCAGCAAGCCTACTGTGGTCTGGAGGATGTTTCAGCGAACTCGGTAAGTTAATGATGAGATGTTAACGATGGTAAGTTAATGGTGCATCTTTTGATTGCATTTGTAGCGGAACATGTCTGTAATCCTACTACTATTATAAATGTGAAAGTTTGTGAGGATGGATGGATGGATTTTTGTTACTCAAAAACTACTAAACGGATTTTGATCAGTTTTTGTTTGGTAGTAGTTTAAGCCCAGGATAAGGATTAACACAGGCTACTTATAAACCGACTTTCAAAAAAAGGAGGTAATACGTTCGGGTACTTTTTGGTAGCCCAACCCAACAAAAAAGAAGTAACCCAAGCATATGCTTGGGTTACTTCAGAAAAAGTCAAATTCACTATGTGTCCATATAAATTTCGAGTATTTCCTTCGATTCCTCATGGATACCATCATCAGGTTACCACTTTAGTGACAACGAAACCGACTTCGGATTATAGCTTTTATAGATTGGGTATATATATATATATATTATATATTATGTAAAAGGATAGATAGTGAATTTGACTATTTCTGAAGTAACCCAAGAATATGCTACCAAAAAGTAAGATTATGCACTAAGGTTTACCCTGAATCCAAAAGCACTGATGATGACTCCTTAGTCTTTAAAGATACGCGTTTGGAAATTACGACATTGTTTAAAGAACTGCAAGCATATATGGCATTATGTAACGTACAGTAATCATCATCATCATCTTATATATGGCATCATCAACGCATCCAATAAAATCCTGGACCTTGTGCTGTGTGATCAGAATATAGTTTCGGTTGATTCGTGTACTTCTCCTTTGCGCGCGATAGATCCATTCCATCCACCTCTTGAAATTTCACTTCAAATAACAAATATACAATATAGCTCAAAGAATACGGCTAAAAGGTTGAAGTTCTTCTCAGCTGATTACAATGCTATTATCCAAAGTCTCGATAAAGTGAAATGGATTAATGAACTCTGTGAATTTCGAGATGTGGATGGGATGGTTTCTAGATTTTATGACATTCTTAATGATATTATAAGAGCTAATATACCTTCGACTTGTCGCTGCAAGAGGAGGGTACCAATTTGGTTTTCTCCAGACCTTAGAAGATTGCTAAAACTGAAGCAGAAATGTCACATCAAATATAAAAAGTACAAAAATCCTCTCGACAAAATTGAATTTCAATACTTGCGAAAGGACTGCGATAGCCTAATTGCTAGTAATTATAGGGCATATATTGAAAACATCGAAGCGCAAATCACTAAAAATCCGAAATATTTCTGGACTCACCTGAAAAACTTGCGTAAATCTAGTTCTAGCTACCCATCTCGCATGCACTTGGACTCCGACACTGCAAACTCACCAGATCAAACATGTGAACTGTTTGCCAAACACTTTTCCTCTGTATATCGCGTAAGTGGTGGGGTCTCTTCTAGCGGAACTGAGAATTACTTCCAAACATGTGCATCTAATATGCCTTTAATCAAATTAAGCTCACATGACGTATTTGTAATGCTAAAAAAACTAGACTGCACTAAGGGCTCAGGACCGGACAACATACCTCCTATATTCTTAAAGAGATGTGCTAAATCTTTAGCTTTGCCACTTTTACAAATCTTTAACACCTCATTAGAGTCTGGCAATTATCCTACATTGTGGAAACATACCAGAGTTGTCCCAATTTTCAAAAAAGGTCGAAAAGACTCTGTGTCCAACTACAGGTCCATCTCCATATTGTCGACCGTATCAAAAGTCTTTGAATCATTAGTTTATACACATTTGCACGATCACCTTGGGAGCAGCATCAGTCAATTCCAACACGGTTTCATGTCAAAAAGATCAACGCAAACAAATCTTCTCTCCTACACAACTGACTTGATTGATGCTGTTGATAGGGGATCCGAAGTTGATGCTATTTACACTGATTTTTCGAAGGCTTTTGATAGGGTTGATCACGACATACTTATGAACAAGCTACGTGGATACGGTGTATCTGGATCACTTCTAAAATGGTGTCGATCATATCTACATCTTCGCAAGTCATCCGTTGTGATCGACGGTTTCGAGTCTAGTGCCTTTATATGTACCTCTGGTGTGCCTCAAGGTTCAATTTTGGGTCCATTATTCTTTAATATATTCATTAACGATTTAAGTGACGCCATCGTTAACTCAAAAGTCTATATGTTTGCCGACGACTTAAAACTTACTCGCGTAGTAAGTAGTCAGACTGACCAACTCCTGATGCGACATGATTTAAACAGGCTAGTAACATGGTGCCAAAACAACAAGATGGATGTTAATAGATCAAAGTGTTTTCATATGAGGTTTTCTCGTAGGCGTAATAAACTTGAGACCACCTATACTCTTTGTGGTGACGTTGTCAGCTCTGTATCAGAAATTTGGGACTTAGGCGTGCTAATGGATGGCGAACTTCGTTTTATAGCTCATATCGACAACATGATAGGTTCTGCCGGCAAATCATTGGGATTTATTCTTCGAAACGGAAAAGTCTTTAAGAGACCTCAGACTCTCATATTCCTTTTCAATTCTTTAGTCAGAAGTAAACTCGAGTACTGTAGTTCAGTGTGGTCTCCTGCCTACAAGATTCATACTGAAAGAATTGAAAATCTACAAAAACGTTTCTTAAAAAGTATGTGCTTTAAAAAGTTCCTTGAACCTAACAAAACCTATCTGGACAAGTTACGGATTCTGCACATGCAAAGCCTTGAATCAAGACGTGCTATGCTGGATGCGTCTATGCTCTACAAAATTTTGCATGGAGCAATAGACTCAGCAGATTTACTGTCAAAGATATCTTTCAGAATACCTCACCGTATGCCGCGTTATCCAGTCCCCTTGTTTTCAAAATACGCATGCCGCACGAATCTTCGTAAACATTCTCCCTTTTCCAGAACTATAAACTTGTATAATAGTATTTCAGGTCAGGTTGATGTATTTTTTGATAGCCTTACATTAATAAAAAAGGTTGTTTTAGGAAAATTTAATCACGTTTCAGATAACTTTATTTAAATTATTATGATTTTATTACCAATTTAAATTCAAATCTAAGTTCATCTGAGATTATTTTTAAGCTTGTAATGTAATTTTTAATGAATAAGTATCATTATATCTATATCTTTGTATCGATCTATATATTATATAAGTATTTTGTATATCGCGTACTTTAGATATAAGCAACGCAATTTTATGAAATGCCTATTATTACTTTATATGTATATATATATGGGTGTGAATGTGTATATGTGTGTGTATATATATATATATATATATATATATATATATATATATATATATATATATATATATATATATGTATTTGTATGTATGTATATATATATATATTTGATTGACAGTATGGAATAGATAATCACAGTGTATTTGCATATACATTGTGATTATTTGTTCTATACTTGGGTTGGTGTTTTATAATTAGTAATAGAGTACTTTAATTTTTAGTGTAAAATAGTCCAATGCATGTTGAGGCCAAATGTAATTAGTTATTGTATCTAGCTGTAAATTTGAATGTATTCTATTATTCTACGTTATTATTGATGCAAAACTGTTTTTGGTCCATAAATAAATAAATAAATAAATAAATAAATAAATATATACAATACCTAATGGAAGCTTGACGCGTATTCGTTTACTATACATTCGATCGTTTATTTTAACGGTCTTAAAATGTATTAATCTAATGTAACAAATATCACTAAAAAGGAAAAAATTATTATTTTTAAACAAAAAATGAAACCGACTTCCAAAGTAAAAATGCATAAAAAATAATGAAATAAAACTTATTTTCTAAATAATTGCACTTTTAAATTTGACAAAGAGTCGGTACCAGCCCGAACAATATCCTGATAAAACAATATTTAAAATAGAACTCACGTTCAAGTTGGCTGGTACCGACTTCAAAATTATGAAGATTGAGTAGAGGAATAGTTAAAATTTTAGCCAAATTTAAAAGGGGAATTATTTATAAAATAAGTTTAATTCATACTTTTGTGCATTTTTACTTTCGAAGTCGGTTTAATTATTTGTTTAAAAATAATAATTATCCCGAAATAGTACAGTGATCCCTTGGGATACTGTATTTACGCAGGCGGAGCCGCGGGCATAAGATAGTGCGTATTTCACGTCGCATTTAATCTAAACGCGATGGTAAATAGAGAAAATAATTAATTATCGAGAACTTGTGTGGATTACTCACAAGCTGATCGAGTCGATCGCGGCGAGTCGCAACTTCCAAACACTCATTTATTTCTTTGAAGTCTCCATTCCCGACCCACAACTTTCCTTCGCTCTGCTAATTAGTAAGAAATTACTTTCGCTACATTATGTTCATGAATTATGAAGGTTTCATGTTCTTCGAATTAGCAAAATTGTGTAAATTACCTACATGTTGGCCAAAATCTTAAATTATACAAGATCGTTTTGTGGTATTGCAGGTGCGGCCAACAATTATGTGGTATTGCAGGTGCGGCCAACAATTATGTGGTATTGCAGGTGCGGCCAACAATTATGTGGTATTGCAGGTGCGGCCAACAATTATGTGGTATTGCACGAGTATCAAAAACAACTTAAACTTTAAAGTAATCCCATAGGTAGCTAACAATCCGAGATGTGCCCCAAACATGTCACGTCTCGCTCTCGTATACAGGATGTATTCAGACCGGTCCTGATAACTTCACGGGCTCATTAGGCCATGAGATAGATCCATTGGTACTAGTCATTTGCTTTTAATCGATTGTTTTTGTAAAAGTTAAAATTTTCAATACGCAATGTACAACGCACATAACCATACGGGCGGTCGGAGGTGTGCGCGCGCGGGGTAGGCCGCGCAAACACGTCCCCCGCGCCCGCGCAGGTGCGAATATGCGAATAGAGAAAATCAGCTGATACTAGCAGCTGTACTTTTCTTTTTTTTTTTAACAAATTTTAAAAGGTACAATACAAACTCGGTGTCATAAAAACCTAGAAGGTTTGTCCGTACACCGGTGCATCTATCATCAAATGCTAAATTTAGATATTATAACTTTACTTATTAACTATGTACAAAATGTTAGTTTAATAGCAAAGTAAAATGTAAATACATACAACAAATGCTGTTCACAGTGTCAGTCGCACTCATGGTAGGCATGAGGCGTCTAGTGCGCGAGCGGCGCGGGCGCACGGCACGGTGATGCGCCCGCGCCGCTCGAACATTAGGTAACAAACAACTTGTTCGAAACTGGTATCGCGCGAGTACAGGCACAGGGGAAAATAGTTAGGAGGTCTTATAATTTTTATTTTGATATTTTTATTTGTTTGATCCTTTTTCTTCATTAATTTAGTATAAATTTTTTTAATGAATTGTAAAAGTATGTTTTTAGTTTACTTTTTATATTTTTATCATTGATGTTTTGTTTTAGCTCCAAAGGTAATGTATTTAATAGTGTAGGTACCAAATATTCAAGAGATTGTTTTCCGTATAGATTGTTGAAGTTAGTGACAGTTAATTTTACATTAGTCACGCTACGCGTTGTGATATGGTGTTTTGTCGGTATTTGAACATCCAAGTTAAAAAAGTTTTCTTTTAGGATGGTATATTTAATCATATCTTGTATGGGCATGATCTTACAGAACGAGAAAACTTCATGATAATTATTCTTATTTTTAAGATCATTTTTTATCTTATAGGGTATCATAGTTTTAAGTATTCTTAGTTGAAGCTGGTATATGGAATTTAGATGCGTTCTGCAGGTTCTGCCGTAGCTGCTCAGGCCCTATGATATAGTAGATTCTACTAGAGTTGTATAAAGTAAGAGACGTGTGGCAAAGGGAATATTATTCTTGACTATAGTAAATTTAGCTACCAACGCACGCATTTTATCGCATACGTAGTTTATATGCTCGGTCCACTTGAAACGGTCATCTATCACGAGCCCTAGGTATTTATATGTACTGACTACTTCGACAACGCTATAGTTACATGACCGCGAGTTCAAATGTAGGCATTCATGTTCGTGAGCAACTAGTTTCGGTATTATACCACTTCTGTTTTGGCTCGAGCTCACATACATAAGCTTAGTCTTGCTGTTATTGACCACAAGTCGAGCGTCGTGAGACCATTTAGCTAACAAGGTAAAGTCTTCTTGTAAACGTGAAAGGGCTATGTGTATATCATCGTGGCCTGAGACGAGACATGTGTCGTCGGCGAATTGAAAAATTGCACAATTTTTAATTAAATAAGCGATATCGTTTACGTAGGTAATAAAGTGGCATGGTCCTAGCACCGAACCCTGCGCTGTTCCTTCTGTCACATCAACTTCCATGCTTAGCTCGTCGCCAATCTTTACTACATATGTCCTATTAGTTAAATAATTTTTACACCACTTTAGTAATGGGCCTCGTATACCATTTTCTTCCAATTTATTTATCAAAAGGTTATGTTGAAGTGTATCGAACGCCTTACTGTAGTCGATAAAAACTATCAATACATGTTTTCGGGCATTTAAATAGTTATAAATAGTGTTAGTAAATTTAGACAAAAGTTGTGTTGTGCTTTTCTTACTTAGAAATCCATACTGGTTACAGCTTATTATGTGGTTATCTAAGAAGAATGTATACATTTGTTTACAAATAAATTTTTCGATAATTTTGTCAATAGTGGGCAGTATGGTAATGGGACGATAATTATCATAATCTTTATGGCTTCCTTTTTTATGAATTGGCCTCACTATACCCATTTTAAGATCAGAGGGGTATTCCCCAGTTGCAACAGACGTGTTTATTAACTGGGCCAAGACTGGTGCTACATTTTGGGTTATTATTGCAAGGTCTGATGCACGTATTTATAATATTTTTTGTTAAGTTAACATTTAATTACTTTAATTTTTTTATTCTGATTAAGAATAAGAAGAAAAATAAAATGAGATGAGGTACATACAATTAAATCGAACAGCAAGTAGCAACTGGCCTACCGTGCCAAAGTCTAAGCATTTTAGCCACTGAGTCGCGTAAAAATTTACATTTTTATAAATTTAGTGTCAAATTAGCTTTTTCGATCAACGTTAAAACCTTTTCAACTCTTTCTAAACATTGCTCTACACTTTCTGCATAAATAAGAACGTCATCAAAATATGCCGTTGCTTCTATAAACCGGGAAGAACCCAAAACTTTATTTATCATACGCTGAAACACAGCAGGTGCGTTTGCCAACCCAAACGGCATACGGTTAAACTCATTGTCCGTCTGGGGTGACAAACGACGTAAAAGGCTTAGAGTTCTCTGATAAGGGCACTTGATAATATCCAGATTTTAAATCTAGGGAAATGAAATATGCTTGTCCCGACAACCGAGAAATTTCATCTTCAATAACAGGCATAGTATACCGCTCTTTGAACGTAATCGAATTGAGCATACGATGGTCGACACACATTCTAATTCTAATCCTTCCTTTTTTCTGACTAAAATGATTAGGCTAGCATATTCAGAAACAGATTCCCTCACAATTCCCGCGCGCTAGCATCTCACTTATCATACCTCTCACTTCTTCACGTTTCTTATGGGATAATCTATATGGTCTGTATACAATGGGGTTTGCACTGGTTAACTCTACATTCATCTCTGTGACATTTGTACAACCTAAATCTTTCAAATCAGTGGCAAAACAATGTTCAAATTTTTGCAGTAAATCAATTAAGCTTTGTTTTTGAACACGAGTTATTTTATCACCTACGCGTATGTTTTGTACATCTATTCCGTATTTACATGGCACTAGAGTATTAGACTCAACTGTAACACTATTAATAACTTGTACTTTTGTACCCCGCGCAATACAACCCTCGCGCAACAAAATGCTATTATACGTCATAGGTGTTATGTTTAAATATATCACTCCATTATTAATAATATCCATCCCCCCCACCATTAACGCAATACGTCCTCCAATAATTCTCCTTGCAATTAGAACAATATAACTGTCCCGGCACTATATTGTAAGATTTCCGTAATCCAGAACTATTACTATTGTCATTATTAATATTTGCCTAATGCCTTTATTAATAACAGCCTCCGTGGTCTAATGGTTAGAGCTTGGCTCTCGACTCGGAGGTCGTGGGTTCGATTCCCGCATTGGAACAAAAAAATGTTGTTTCCAAGTTTGGTTAGGACAATTCAGGCTGATCACCTGATTGTCTGACAAGAAAGATGATCCATGCGTCGGATGGGCATGTAAAAAGTCGGACCTGCGCCTAATCTCTCGCCAGTCGTGTCGGTTATCCGTCCCACTGGGTTACGAGAGTAAAAGGAGGAGAGAGTGCTCTTGTATACTGCGCACACACTTGGGCACTATAACATAACTCCTGCGTAGCTGGCCTGGTTTCAATGAAACAGGCCACCGTCACCGAAATCGGTGTGGGGAGCTATTACTATTACTATTTGAATCAGGCCTTGACCGTTGCCTTACATTCCACTGATTAATCATATTCTGTGACACGTCCTGTTTACTCATTAATAATTGTAAAAGTTGATCGGGTTGCGTTCATCGTAGTGCATTCGTACTAGACCGCATGGTCTTATCAGTTCGCCAATGTATCAAACAATCGACCGCATTTTTGCCACTTATATCGCACTGATTCAACAAAGCTAACTTTTCGTAATAGTAAACCTCCAACGTTTCATTATACCTACTTTTCCTACGAAGTATCTCCTCCAGAAAAGTTTTTCCTGCCATTGCGACCAACTAAATAAAATAGTATTTTGACTATCATACCAAACCTTCGTCAATCCCTGGAGTTTTTGCAATGAAAAATGAATTGTCGTTCGTTCATCCCACCCGTAAACTGGGGCGCACTCGTTTACCTTCCGAATCCAAATATCAGTTCTTTAATATTTAATTGACGGGTCAAAATCAGGTAAAGTATTCCTATGATAATTATTACTAGTAGAAGGTAACGAGGCACTCGCTGTAGCAGGCGGTTTAGACTTCATAAGGTTATTAAAAGTCATAACATCGTTATAATTAAAAGTAGGGCTACGTGACCTTGTATCTCGCGCGCGGAACCTTTCCTTCCCGCTGACCCCTGGGTGTCGCGGTGTCGGAGTTGGTTTCGTTCCCTGATGACATCCTCTTCAAGGGCACGAAGTTGGTCGCGTTGCCGCTCGAGTTCCTGTTCGCGTTCGCGTAGACTCGTGCGCCTTCTGCTGCTGCGGCTGCCACTAACACGGAGTCGGCTGCAACTGCGATTTGCTCTCCTAACCTCGGTTGAGCACCACCACGGTCCAACGGCGTCAGTAGCTGACGGTGGTTAGGTGTTTAACTTTCACGTGGCATTCTCTGAAACTCAAACGAAAGAGCTAAATTTTTTATACATAAAATAGATACATAAAATTAAAGCAATGTATTTATATGGACTACATTAATATGCTAACGATATTAAGCTACAAATAACAGTGAGTTTGGGGTTTTGGAACCCACTTCAAATCAAATAAAGAAATTAAAATAGCACTAACACAAACTGTAGGGTAGGTGTTAAAATAAATTATTAATGTTAGTTTAAAATAAAATCTTTAAATAATTTTACATTATTCTAAGTGTTAACACTTAGATTACGCACTGAATTAATCGTAATAATAAAAAAAAATCAAGAATTTGTAAAAATATTTCCGCTAAACGTGGAAGGTAGGTGATAAGTAAATTATTAATATTCTATTGGAATACAATAGCTTTCTAATTATATTTTTATCACCGTTTCAATATGGAATATTAAACACAAATCAACTTCTCCAAAACTATGCATTATAAAAGTAACACTCAATAAGTATTACTTTATTTACTAAAAATAAAAACGATTAACAAAATTTAAATGTTGGGCAGATCCCACTTCCGAATTGTTAGATTCAACTTAAATGTACTATTTGAAATACAAAAACACCGGATTTTAAAGAAAATAACAATTACGAATTAACACTTTTATTCAATACTAGCTGTTGCTCGCGGCTCCGCCCGCGTAAGTATAGTATCCCTCGGAACACTACTTTTTCGGGATAAAAAGTAGTAGTAAATTCGGTATGGTATTAGTTTAGACTCTGGATTAAAACATATAATCCAGAGTCTAAACTAATACCATACCGAATTTCATCGAACTCCGTTGAGTAGTTTTTGCGTGAAAGCGTAACAAACATCCACGCTTTCACATTTATAATATTAAAGTAAGGATCTTAAATCATCTACCAACACGAAATACCAATAAATCTTAATATGTAATTCAAGTGAATTATGAGTATAATAATCATTACCTTAGATCCACCTCCCTTGAAAGCCGGAACAAAAGTGATCCACCGAGTGTGTCAATCGAGTCAAGTTTTCCCCCAATGTTGCCCGTTACAATTTAAAATTTATACAAAACAATTATTAACTCTCAATTTAAAAAAAATAAACAAAATAGTATTTTTAATTAAAAAATTGATAACAACTCAATAAAATATTATTTTTCATTTAAAAACCTAACAAAGGGAACTCCGATGGGGCAGTTCAAAGCGCCTTCAAAAATTTTATTGATTCCTGTCCGAATGGTTTTTTTAGTAAAGGAATCAATGAACTACCTATGAGACGGCAAAAGTGCAAAGATAGCAATGGATATACTTTGATTAAATAAATATATTATGTTAAAAAAATCGACTTTATGTTCCTCCTGTACAAAACGCCAATTTCATATGTAGTGACCTAATATTATAAATTAGACCGAATAATGACTTTTTTATTAATTTTCTTTACAAAGTGGTCGGCGGCGGGTAACACTCCTTTTAAGTGTTCCGTAATAATCAAGGAACCCTTAAAGTTTAGGTCTGTCCGTCCGTCTGTCTGTCTGTCTGTCCGCGCTTCTAGCTTCTGTAATTATGAATATAAATGGATGAAATTTGGTATAATTATAGACTGTGTATAAATCTCGGTTTTGGCATCATAAAATTATAATAATTTTATATTTTAGGGGTGGTATCGTTGAATAAGGCCTCCTTAAATAACGGTAAGGTTCATACATTACTTTTTTTAAAGTCAACCATTTACGAGAAATCGGCCTCCAAAGTAGTTTATAACTATGAGACTTAAAAACTTGCAAATTTCCATGCTAATAGACCATGCTAAAACCCTTTAGGAAAATTATTTTGAACGAAATCGGACAGTAACTTTTGAAGTAATTAAAAAAAATTACGCGATTACAGTTACGGAACCCTCCGTAGACATGTCCTGACATGCTCTTGGTTAGGTTATTTAGCATTATCAAGTGACAGTAAAACCTGTTTATTTCATGAAATGTTAAAAATGAAGTTATATATAAACTAATTTTTAATTGATTTATTATTTTAGGGACAATAAATTTTAGAGCTATGCCTTATTAAGATGCCATGGCGACGTCGCCAATACGTGTCCAAGGAGTTATTATTTAAATGTTTGGTGGCCAAACCGTCGCTAAGTGAGATAAGTATCATACATTATAATATTAACTTCTTGGATACGGTAGCCAGCGACGACGTCACCATGGCGGCTTAGTGAAGAAGTAATTTGAAAAAAAAAATGCGCGTTGATAATTATTACGGAACCCTCCTCGGACATGTCCTGATAATAAGCTCTTGGTTAAGATATTCGTGCTTGTATTATCTCTACCTAATGTAATATTATAGCCTAAGTAATAATAGGTATATTGTTATAATAGACGAGGTAAAATAAGGCTTTTAGTTTGAGTACATCTCATACTAAAGGGGTGGCCTTATTATATTATACTTGTCACAATTGAAGCAACAGGCTACCATTAAGCTTGACCCCGTGTAAAACTATTAATATCTAAATAATAAGAGTAATTAATTTCTACCCTAGAGAGCTTTATGCATCTCTTAGGCCTAAGCGCATTAACTCACGCGCTGGAGCTCGGGCAGGACCGTCGGATTTTAAATGGATTTAACCGCCACCGCCACGGCAGCGGCAGGAGCTTCGGGGTTCACCGCCGGCGTTGCGACAAAAAGTTACATACAAATCCTTGTGCACGACACGGGAGCTACGTAGGTCAGTTCAAGCCGCGACGACACGTGACGCTACAACCGATGTTACCATGGTTACATAACTTTTTATCTTGGAAAAATTAAAACAAATCATGTAAAAAGTTGCCTATTAAAAGTACTTTTTAATATTTTATATAAGACATTGAGCAATGAGCGCAGCTTGCACTTGCAGTAAGTACTGACAGTCGATAAAGGCCAAATGATGTTGGCTGTATGCACGAAACTTTTAATCGCATCCACTCGACTTCCCAACTCGACCAACTACCGCATAACTTCTACCGTAATAATTTATTACCAACTTTAAGTAAACTCCCCGATATCCTGATTGACAGTTTTTACTAAATATACTGTATAACCCATAAGAGCAAAATTAGAAACAGCAAAGTAAAATAAATAAAATGTATGAATGAATGAATGAAAACTCTTTATTGTACCAAAAACAAATAGGACACACAGAACATAGAAAAACTAAACATAAATAAGCACAAAAGACGGTTTTATCACTACAAGCGATTTCTGCCAGACAGCCTTTATAATAATGACACATGTTTACTTAAATGTAATATACTGGTAGGTGGCTTTATAGACCGGCAAAGAGAAAATTATTTTTATAAGATATATTCTATTTAGGTACACTATTTTATAATATTTGTTAATACATACACAAATACTTAAATATCGTACTATGGAATAAATAAATAAATACTAATAATAAAATTAGAAATAATACATACAAATTATGGACTTATAGTTTGTATTTCTCGTAGGGGGTATTAATGATATATTAGAATTTCGAAAAGATTTTAGACTATCGTCCAAAGATTTAAACCTTTCTTTTAAGTAGGATGGCGTCTTGGGGTCATACAGTATACCATACAGGTGGGACAGTACGTGATCATTTCGCTGAAGTCGGATTGGCAGCCACTTGAGTTTGGTACGAAATTCGGATATGTGAACATATTTTCGTAAACCGAAAATAAATCTGATACAAAGGTTTTGGAGACGCTCAAGTTTATTAAGCTGCTCTTCAGAAATATTTGTGAAACATATGTCATCGTAATCCAATATAGGAAGGATAAGCGATTCGGCAAGCAGAATTTTGGTCGGAATCGGCAGAAAATGCTGCAAGCGCCTCAGAGTACTCCACGCACCAAAAACTCTAGTACCGATCTCACCAATATGGTTAGATCAAGACAGTGTTGAATCAAGATGAATTAAAAGATTTTTAACGGATTTTAACGGATAACGGAAGAACATTAACCATTCTTAAATGGTTAATGTTTTCTTCGACCATTACTGGGCAAAGATCCTGTAATCGAACCCTTGTCAACAACCTTGGACTGCCGATGATAATCGCTTGGGTTTTCGTAGGATTTATGACTAATCCATGAGATTTACTCCAAGCACATATACTTTTTATATCTTCATTAGGTCGTGCAATAGCCGACGGTAAGTAATTAAGTGATGCGTGGAGATAAATCAGCAAGTCATCAGCATACATGTGAGAGCAGGAGAAGATGTTTTTGGCGATGGTATTAATGAAAATGCTAAACAGTAAAGCGATAGGACACCGCCTTGAGGGACACCAGCCGTGACTGTTGACCACTCAGATACGACATCTTCCACCGCAACACGTTGAAGACGATTACACAAATAACCACGGAACCATGCAATCACGGTTTTATTTTAGAGGGACAAAATTTAGAGGGATCATGAGTTACCGTGAAGCAAGAGAATACCGTGGTCAACTGTATCAAAAGCATTTGTAAAGTCCAAAAGTGTTAAATTCGTTAATTCACCATTGTCCATGGCACAGCGGATATCGTCAGTAACCTTTATTAATGCAGTAGTTGTACTGTGGCCGGGACGGAAACCAGACTGAAAGGGGTTGAAGTAATTTAACCTATTTAAAAAGTTAACACCCTGCTGATGAATGAGGCGCTCTAATACCTTAGATAAAAATGGTAGGATAGAAATTGGTCGATAATCCTAACAAAATTGTGGCTTAGCCTTTACTGGGTAAAGGGATAATTTTGGCTCTTTTCCAGGATTCTGGAAAAGTACCTGTGGACAAAGAAAAATTAAGGATATCTGTTAAGACGGGACATATAATATCAGTTATTGGAACAATCCTGTTACGACTAAGTTCATTACTACCAACAGCATTAGATGAAATTGACATTATACTTTTCTTATAAACAAAAAGGAGAGTGTCTTTCAGGAGGATAAAAAAGAAATGTTGTAGCGTATTAGTCTTGTCGGTCGTACTTAATGATGTTGATGGCGATGAGAAAAATTTATTAAGATCATTAAGGTTAATATTATTGATTGGGACCTGTCCACCACGATTACCCATACCCAGAGACTTTTAAAATTTCCATGTTTTATCTGTCCTACCGCTTTCTATATGAATGTAACGCCTCTGTGCATCTCTGCACATAGTGTTGCAGCGATTACGAATTTTTATTTACTTTTCATAACTATCGTTAGTTTTTTGTCGTCTGTAAGTTGCTTTAGCACGATGTTTCTTAATTATCTCTTATAATTTTTCTATAATTTTTTTATCTCTTTAATTTCATTTAAAATGTACATTTTCTTACCACATAAACACAATAATAAGTAAGTAATAAATAAATAAATTCTTTACTGACACAAAAAATTTACATATCAGAAGTCTCTGACCCCTGAATTAGTTTATTAAAAATCTAAAAAAAAATTCCTGCCCCATACATATACTCAAATGAATATTTTAATATGAATATTTTTTTAAAAATATTTTATTAAAAATATATTTTGTATTATTTTGCTATCAATATAGATTGTTTTAAAGAAAAATAATTAAAACACTGTTTAATTGATTTCAAAGCTTTAAAAAGTAGATTTAATTAGCCTATTATATGTAAAATTTGTACTGTAAAAAGTCGGTCGATCCATTAAATTTGAAAAACAAAGAAAATTAACAAACGTGCTTTTTTTAACCACTTCCACTGAAGTGTGCCTCAACTCATGGCACATGAGAGTCAGGCTTTTGGACAATATTACTATTATGAATATGACAAAAACCAACCTTCTTTTAAGAAACACAGAGACTGCAGCTGCTATAATCGGTCTTAACTTTTTTGTGTACGAGTCAACTTTAATGAATCTTTACCGTCAGAAAGGGTATATTTTATTAAGGGTTAATCCCTTGTGACAAAATAGTTAGAATTTGAATCATTCGATTCTGACTCCTTTGTCCATCCATTCATGTTTATATCAGGAAACAAGAGGAAATCGAGAAAAATCCTTAAAATTCGTAGTCATAGTATTTATGTCGATCTCTTAAAGATTTTAAGTCACTTGCATCTAACACACCTTACATTATAACTTACCTTCCATCATCACCTACCTTTGATCATCAGTTGATGATGTAGGGCACCCTAATGGTAATGAGTAAGGGGCGTTAATATCAGCTACAAGATTTAAAGATATCGTAAGAAGACTGTCGATCTTTTTTGCAGTGTCAAGTCGTCGCCTTTTTTCCTCGGGTGTTTCATTGTCCCTCGCGATTTTCGCGACTTTTCGTTAAAACATTATTCATTTTTCTACAGATGCCCATAGCCACACAGTATTATAGTAGGAATGTAAAAAACCGAAATAAATAGCTCAAAAATAATTCCATTCAAAATATGCAAAACAATTTTCCGTATTTTTAATTTACTCTTTTAAGTCGGAGCCTTTACGTGTGGCGCTATCTCTTGAGTAATTTAGGAACTAAATCGTACTTCTGCATCGGGAGGCACCGACATCAAAATGTGAATTAAAATTAAGTAAATTGTTTAGTATATTTTAAATAAAATTATTACTCTTGCAAATATTGCATACAAACAATAATTTCCTTTAAAAAAATCCTTACATAAAATGTAATGTATCTTAGCTCCCTAACGGATGTACCTACATAAAAAATAAGAAGATTGAGAAATAGTAAAATTTTAGCTAAATTGAAAAAGAAAAGTTGGTATATCTAGAATAAGGATTATTTCTAACTTTTTAGCATTTACATTTTTTAAGAACTTAATTGCTTTTACTTCGGATAAACCGACTTCCGAAGCCAGGCTTCCATTATATTGTGCTTTAGTACCCTTTATAGTCCTCATTCTCACTCTTTCGGTAAAACAAAACTCAAGCGATATTTTATGCCAGTTTTCTGTGAGACCGCGGTATTTCTCAAAATAATCATTACAGATCAGTAGAACTAATAAACCACCAGTGATGATAAATTGTTACTATACTATTAATATAATTTTGGGAATAACTAATGTTCAAAGAAAGATCGGTGTTAAAGGGTATGAGAAGTACCTAGATATCATCATACAATATTGTATGGTGTGATGATGGAGGTGATGATAATGATGATTCTTATAAATGACATAGTTACTGTTCACGAAATATCTAAACAGTAAATTCATATTTTGTTAAAGTTAAAATTCACTTCCACATAAAATATTGTAAAACCTTTGCTAAAGTAAATTCACAAGTAAAATCTGTTTAAAATCATTGAACAAGTAATATAAGTCATAATAGCAGTCTTAATAGACACCTGTTTTTTTATGTAATAACTAGACTCTAGTGAGCATTTGCTATTTACCTAAATTTATATGTAAATTGTTCAAAATTCGTGATTTTATGACCTACTTCAAAGTAGTAACTTAGTAATTTATGTAACGGAAAATTGAATGTTTCCGCTGCTTTACCTCTAGGGGTCGCCTCTGGCTCCGATAAAGACTTACCGTGCGAAAGAGACCGAACGGGAGACCGTTAAGTCAGGGCGGGCGAGGTAGTATAAACATCATGAAAACCATTTTGTGTAAATTACTCAGTTCCAAAATAATATGTCTTACATTGTATGTACTAGTTAAACTAACTAGAATAAGAAAATTGTAAAAATTGTGTAATACTTTATTTAATAAATGAATAAACGCTGTTTTGATTTAAGGGGGTGAGGCATGGATTGTTCTAGAAGGTTGGTTGGTATACGCTGTCGGTATAAATATTGGGCCGGCGGCCATACATTGTGTAGTTCGCTCGTAACCAGCCGCAAAGTAAGACGAATCCCTGCCTCATCGCCCATCGAAGTAGTGTACAGTGACCGGTGGCTTAAATCCCCTTTCTAATTCCTCTACTCCTTCATCCTATAATTTTCCTTCGTCTTTCCCAGTATTTCCCCCTGTAAGTTTCCCGTTCAATATTTTCATGTAGCCCTATGTAATCAAGACGTGTCCCCCACAGTTACATACATCTCAAGCTTGGGATAGATGTTATCATCAATTAAAGTAAGCAAAGGGCATTTTAAAATAATTATTTTATCTCATTTATTATTACATCATACTCTGAGGTGGGATTTGCGCTGGTAATATGAGGTGTGTCACATCAGGAATGTCAATGTATTTCACCTGCAGGAAATAATCAGGGGTCGCCAGACATGCCGGCCGTGTTCGGCATATTATGTACTGCATGGATTATTAACTGATGCGTATTACACAATTTGCGCATTTGCTGCGCCGCCGCGCCGCCCCCGTACAAAGACCGATATATAAAACAAGAATGATAATTTAACTATGAGGAACTAGTTAATATTTCGCTGGAGACGTACCATAATACCAATACCACTAATTAAAGAAATACTAAAAGGAAGACTACAGCTAGTAAGCGTTCGATTTGATTGCATTACTACAAGCATACGGTGTGTCCACGATTGTGTGGAAAAATTGTGGTCCGTTGAAATTAATCAATATTGGATCGATTGGATCGTTCTATGAAAGCTGTTTCGTAAGTATATATATTATATTCTACTCTGTGCCATTACTTTCCAGGAAACTGGCGTGGAATAACGCGTGCTAATACGCCAAGAGCCCTTTGGCGTATTAGCACGCGATATATTCCTCAGGCCTCATTCCCATAATCTCAGACCATTCCTCTTCTCGTTTGGTAGTATTATGCCTTAAAAAACATTTGTAAGAAATACTGACCGGAAAATGAACTAGCATTAGCATAATCATGTATGTTTTTGTATTAAGTTTTTGAACTGAGGAATCAGATCGTTTAGAAACAAATAATTCCTACCTCAAAACAGAAGAGATTTTCCTCAAGTATTTTTTTTACCAAGGAGATAAGTAGAATCGAGGAATAAGCGTCACAGTCAAGTTAAGTTAAGTGATAGTTAAGTTACTAAGCATTTGTGTTACTACAATTAGGTACTTTATATCTATTTCTACAACGTGAACGGAAAAATGAAAATAACACTTTATAGTCAATTTATTTAGAAGTTACTAGCAAAAGTAAATAAATGCAAAAGAAAAATATAAATGACAGATCAGGGTTAGTTCATACTGAAACGAGACGATACGGGATGCGACGCTACATTTTTAGGATAGCTATTCTAAATTTAACTTTATTCATTACACGAGAGCATACACGTTTAATTGTAATAGTTCAAATGTCAAGTAAATCAATATCGAAGGCGCGGCTCTTACACCTATGGTGTACAGTACTGTATGGCTAACTTTACTCTGTCACGTCTCGCGTAAGACCCGCTGAACGGATTTGTTCGATGGCAAAGCTTAAAATATAACCTAGATTATTATACATACAATGCAAATTTTCTACCCGCAAAATGTTAATATTCGGATAAATACCAATCAATAAGAGCCATCGCCAAAAAATTTTGTACATTATCTGGGAAATATTTAACTCAAATTCTAGGAAAGTGATTCTCTTATTAGACGTCCAATTGGTAACTTATTCTGATTTTAAAAGAAACCGGTCACAAAAGTATAAAGGGTAGGTACCGTTTTTATTGAAAATAAACGTGATCTAAATAGCAAAATTGTCACGAAAAGTTGGATTGAATTTTTTCTGATTAGTCGAGACCTTAAATATGATTTGGAGTTTTATCTTATAAACTTAAACTTTATATATATTTTTTTAACATTCTTATGTTCTTCTTCTTATATATTCTTGGCTGGTCCGATTTGGCTAATTTTGTCTTGAAACACTTGTGGAAGTCTCTGGGAAGGTGAAAAATATGTATTTCAAATATATGAGACCATCATTGAAATATGTTTCCATACTAACTGTTTACTGTGTTCAATTTTTATCTTCACTGATGAGAATATAATTGGATTTTAAATAAAGAATGAAGTTTCACTGCCGTATTGTCAAGTTTCAAAAACATGACGTGCACATTTTTTTAAATAAATAATTGATAATTGTGTAAGCGCTAGGACTTACACACGCGACTTTGAGCTGAGGGAAGCAGGTACATAGGTTAACGTGAGGGATGGAGACAACTGGGACTGACATTTTTGCTGACCTGGTGGTTCTGGATCTGGGCGGAGGTTTCTTCTCACTACACTACACAGCTGTTGAGCGGATTATCGATAGATTTATCGCGGTTCGCCGGCGAATTTGGGTTAGTATTGACGGGCACAAATAAATATGCGCACACGCGTTCGCGTTCACTAGGATTCGGGATGAGCTGAAAAAAGATCCGGCAGGGAAGGGGTTCCAATTGCAAGTCCTTACGTCACTCTCTCCCAGCGACTTCTAGCGTTCGATTATACGTCGAGTCGTTTCGTTAACCTTATCACAATCATCACTACCGTCGACTGAGAAGCATACTGGAGCACGAGCCTCACGATAGTGTCGTGCAGTATAAATAAAATATTATAATATTATTGACGTGATAACGTCTTATAAATCGATGGAGCCGGCTGCACGCACGAAAAAACATGACTCATGCGTTACCTGTTACCCGTTATCGTTACCAAGTACCGTTACCAAGTACCAGCGTTAGCTCGCATTGCCTTTACCTCATTATAATTATTATTGTTGTTGTTGTTGTTATTTTTGTTTTTGTTGTTGTTGTTGTTGTTGTTGTTGTTGTTGTTGTTGTTGTTGTTGTTGTTGTTGCTGTTGTTGTTGCTGTTGACGTTATCACGTTCAACTATCGTCAGTAAACCGACTTTACAGACAACCGGTATTTTGTGAAATGTACCTCAATTGACATGCGGAATGCGACTTTGTCTTGAAAAAGATGCGATACTAGTACGAAGTAGGTACCTATATTAAATACGAGTTAAATTATTATTATAATAATTTTCTGAGGCAGGCAGGCTCAGATAGACCAAGGCTTCCTAACGTTTTTCTATCCATCTATTTTCCCTCACAAAATTTCTAAGAGATTAATTTATTTTTTAAATTGAACTTTACGCATGTAAATAATTATACATAGTGTGACGGTTGCTATAGCGCTGGATTAGAACGTCTAATTGAGGAGACATTGTTGGTAATGCAAGGCGCATATTATCACGTTTCACTTTTAACCGATTCCGATTCTTAGTTATTATAGACACTAAAGTTCAGAAATCCTGCCAGAGCTAGGTAGTTACTCTGGTACCTACTTACAACGTAAGCAGGACTCCCAGCTTCCATGGACCCCTCAGGGGTCCGGGAATATATAAATAACCACGTTTCTACATCTATAACATAAACCTACATCTACCTACCGTTTACGATGTAAGAGAAGATAATAATCTATATGCATATTATACAAAAGGGAAAGCTGATTGACTGACGTATCAACGCATAAGCCAAACCCTTAAGGCTAGGAATTTGAAATTTTGCACACGTATTTCTCATTTAACGTCGGCATCCACTAAGGAAGGATTTTTCAAAATTCAACTCCCAAAGGTGTAAAATAGGTGATAAAAGTTAGTATGAATCTTTTTATTCCTTGAACATATTTGCATGATATTTCGTATGAATTAAGTACGGAAAAAATAATGAATTGCGTATTTCAGAATTACGTAATACCCATATTTTGGTATGTAATTACGAATTTTAATTAAAATAAACTTTGTTATAACAAATTTTAATTAAAATATAACATTTTCATAAATAGTCATACAACTAATATAGAACGTAGTGGTTATTTTTGTATGTTATTTTGTAAGTAATAAATATTCTTAGGAATAAAATGAGACCCTTTTAATATATGCAGGTTATAAATAAAATTATTTATTTAGGTTTATTCAACGTAAGATCCAAACCAATCATAAAATATTCAATTGCTTGTACGAGTAGCTTGGAGGGGTGAGGTTTGCGATTCCCACGATGGGGGTGTTTTGTCGATGTAATTAAACCTATTATTTGTAATTAAAATATTTTACCCTCGAGAAGCCACATATTGTATATATCACCGTAACATTGTAAAAACCGTTAGATTGTAATTATAACAAGCGAGATTACAATTTAACGCATTATTTTTGCAATCTCGCTAGTTATATTATTATAAACTAGCTATTTACTAAACATAGTTTCCTTGTGTGCATTCATCGTTTGGATTTAATGATCAATGGAATGAGTCAGATAATTATATTAGATCTTTACCTATGAAATTGCTCTTTGTATGAAAAAATTTAAACGAATTTTTTTCATGTGTTTTTATTTGCATTAATCGAAGTAATCACTCATGCAATAAATGCATCTTTGCCAACGCAGTGGCAGCTTATTGATACCCTTCTTAAAGAAATCAGCTGGACGCGTGGCAACAAATTCTTCAAAGGCATTTTGTACTGCCTTTAGGGTATTGAATTTTTTTCCCGCCAAGAAGTTATCCAAATTCTGGAAAAAGTAGTAGTCTGTAAGCCTTGCGCTTATCTGGTGAGTAGGGCGGATGACGGAGAGCTTCCAACCCCAGTTCTTGCAACTTGGAGACCGTCTGCTGTGCAGTATTAGGTCGCGCGTTGTCGTGCAGGAGCACCGGAGACGAGCGATTGACCAATGCTGGTTGGAGATGTTCCAGCTTCTCCATCATTGTGTACAGTACACATCTGCAGTAATGCTCACCCTGTTTGGTAAGAAGCTGTGATGAATCACACCGACGCTAGACCACCAAACAGTGACCATCACTTTTCTAGCGATAAGTTTTCGTTTATGGCAGGGGTCTCCAAACTACGGTCCGAGAGCCACATCCGGCCCGCGGACAGATTTTGTCCGGCCCGCGGAGAGCTAGCATACTTGAAAACTCCTTTTAGAGAACATATTTTTTATATCAAATTAAATTTAGTTTACTGAAGTATTCTAATTTTATGTTGAATAATTATTAATATGACATCTACATTGATATGGTCATGGCCCTCATGGGCTAACTACTCATAACATTGTTGTAGGCTTATTGTTATTGTTTTTGTGATAAGTTGGATAAAGAAACACAGAATTGTAATGAGTAAAGACATGTATAATATGCAGAAAATTTAACTTCAGTATAATATAATAACTAACAAATTATTGACGTGAATCCAAATAACATTTTATACATTTTAAATAAAAACATAACTTATAACAAGCATAATGACATGAAATACTAATGAAATTTATGTAATTGAGATTTTCCACTGACAATAGTTTGTAGTTGTGGACTAATTTTACTTGTACCAATATTAAAAGAGATTTAAGATGCTCATCAGTTAATTTAGATCTGTAAACATTTTTTGTGTACTTCATTTTGGAGAAGGTCTTCTCACACAAATAAGTAGTACCAAAAACAGAAAAAAGGGTTTTGAGTTTTGTAAATGAAGATTGCTGCGATTTCAATCCGCGCTTCATAGCTTCGAATTTTTCTGTCCGCAAACTTCCTGTATATTTTGAGTAATTTTGAAAATGTTTTGTTTCATAATGACGATTAATGTTATGTTCCTTGAGAACGGCTATGCTTTCATTGCAAATCAAACATAGCGCCTTGTTACTGGATTCCATTACGAAATACTGAATGTTCCACTGATCTTTGAATTTTCTGCATTCACTATCAATTTTTCGCTTCTTTTCCATACTACTAAATCACACACAAAAGCAACAATTCAAATCAAAATACTGTTACAAAGATGTCTTAAACTTGAACACGTTTTAAGGAGGTACGCACTATTTTATTTCACAACAGTGTCATAGGAACTGACTTGTGGTTGCGCCACTAGCCTTCTTATATATTCCAATTACTGCCATCTAGAAGTGAGTGGACGACACCAGAACTTTCTCGAACCAACGAAATTATTCTGTACGTGCTATTAGCGTCATCTGTTAGCAATAGAAGGTACTACCTATTTCCGCTTGTGTCCACCAGATGTCGTGTCACGTTACTCCTCATGGCTCGTACTCTACGACTAATCTAGAAATTACAGATAATGACAGGAAAATTAATAATATGCAGTGTTGCCGTTTTGCGGACTTTAGTCCGACTTGCAGCCTTTTTTAAACGTTGCGTACTTTTTCGGATTTTCGGATTTTTCATCAGTGGACTATTTCACTTTTTACCACCGGCAACAATGATAATATGGTTTTGGCCCTCGGAACTTACTGGAGTAATCAGTATGGCCCTAAGGCTGGAAAGATTCCTTCATTTGTGTGTCTGTTGAGGAGTGCAAGGCACGTCTCGACGCGTACTTCGCGCTGGCGATCATTGAGTTCGTGGGGCACCCATTTGTCAAGCTTTTTTACCTTGCCAATTTGACGCAAATGGACCAATATTGTTTTGACGCTAACGTCGAAAGCTGCTGCTAATTCAGCCGTAGATTGTATATCATCAGCTTCCACAATGGCTTTAATTCGTCATTGTCGACCAAAGTCTTCAGACGACATGAGGTTCATTTTTCAGTTCGAATTTTCCAGAACGGAAGCGAGCAAACCAATAACAGGTGGTTCGTTGGTTTGTAGTGTTGGCTCCGTAAACGTCGTTGATGTTGCGTGCCGCTTGTGCCGCGTTGCTGTCACGACGGTACTCATATTCCATAATTACTCGAATTTTTAACGTATCCATGATGACGAACAAGATTGAAATGCGATGTTTTTTTTATTTTTTTTATTATTTTGATTTGAAATGGCCAGTACTGTAGAACGGCAATTTCGTAGGTAAAGACCTATTATTATGTAGAGGTAATCGGTGCACGTGATCACGCACATACTAGCGGTTTTCCTGTTACCACGTGCTCAGACCGTGCGCCACGAGATATGGCGAGCGTATAAATAACCTAACCAAGAGCGTGTCAGGACAATTTTATGTCTAAGGACTAAGGAGGGTTCCGTAACTATTGCGCAATAGATCTTTTCCATAATACTTCAAAAGTTATTGTCCGATTTCGTTGAAAATAACTTTGCTAAAGTGTATATCCTATCTGTTAGCATGGAAAGTTACAAGTTTCAACCGCTTATATAGTTTAGAAATGGCAGAGAAGAGAAACACTGAAAATCCACTTTGGAGGCCGATTACTCGAAAATGTTTCGCTTCATAAGAAAGTCATGTATAAAACTTCGCCTTTATTTAAAGACCATTAAACCAACGCCAGTGTCGAGTAGTCATAGAAACCATTTTTTGTTTTTTAAATTTTGCATTTTTGTCACACATTGACCTTCTTCAATCTGTCTTTTATATTAAATATAATATAACATTCTAACCTTCTTTTCATGTTTAAAAGGTAGAAGAACCCGAATAAAGCTAAAACTTATAAAATAAATAAAATTATGGTAGAATTTTGAACATTAGGCGACCACTTGTATTCAATAATTACAAAGTAAAAAGAAGCCGACAGATAGACAGACGGAAGGACCGACAGTGTCAAACGATAAGAGCTCCTTGTAGTACAACGGAACCCTAAAAATCGATGAACCGCCCTGGGAAACCAGGAAAGGCCGTTACGTCACTTTCTCAGTCGAGCCAGCTACATTATTCATAACAATATAGGTAGGTACATTTTTACAAATAAAATATTTTAATAATTTATTGATTACAATAATCTCAAAGAAATAATGTAAGAAATAATTTCTTTTTTTGAGATGTAAGTAAATGTATTTTTTTAATTTTTTTCTGAGAAAATGATATTTTTTTATTTATTAATATTGTAAAAAGTATTCTTAGGAATATAAAACTGCACAAAAAAGTATAAAATAAATCTTATTTCCTAAATAATTCCCCTTTCAAATTCGACTAAAGTTTTAACCAATACTCTACTCAATCTTCATAATTTTGAAGTCGGTACCAGCCCGAACAACATCAGGGATAAGACAATATTTTATAGAACTCACGTTCAAGTTGGCTGGTACCGACTTCAAAATTATATTTTAAGTTTTTATTTAAGAATAATATTTTTTCTCTTCTTAGTTATATTTATTAAATTATTATTATTAACACATTTTAAGAAAGTTATAAATACACAAAAGCCTCCGCTATTCTCACTCTTTCGGCAAAACAAACTCAAGCGTTATTTTATGCCAGTTTTCGGAGAGGTATTCCGTATATATAGTTCCGTGGTATTTCCCCAAATAAGCATTACCGATCTGTGAACCTACTAAACAATCACTAGTGATAATATTGATAACATACAATATTATTAAATAATTATTATCTATTGTAATAGTCGACCACCACCAGTGATAATAATGAGTAGACACTGAATTATCAAAAAAATATTATCTATTGTAGTAGTCGGCGAAAAAAATGTAGCAATAAGCATGAAATATAATAGGTCTTTACCTATGAAATTGCCGTTCTGCAGTACTGGCCATTTCAAATCAAAATAATTTTTGTTTGGCTAAGAATTCTAATTTCAAATTAATTTTATTTTAAAAACATGGAATTCTTTTTCCAAAAGTAGTCATATGTTTATTGATTAGTGTTACATTTTCGTCGCATCTCAATCTTTTTCGTCATCATGGATACGTTAAAAATTCGAGTAATTATTGGAATATGAGTACCGTCGTGGCAGCAACGCGGCACAGGCGGCACGCAACATCAACGACGTTTACGGAGCTAACACTATAAACCAACGCACCACCTGTTTCCTTTCCGTTCCACCTTCCGTTCTGGAAATTTCGATCTGAAAAATTAACCTCGTGGTCGTCCGAAGACTTTGGTCAACAATGACGAATTAAAGGTGATTGTGGAAGCTGATGATACACAATCTACGGCTGAATTAGAAGCAGCTTTTGACGTTAGCGTTAAAACAATATTGGTCCATTTGCGTCAAATTGGCAAGGTAAAAAAGCTTGACAAATGGGTGCCCCACAAACTCAATGATCACCAGCGCGAAGTACGCGTCGAGACGGGCCTTGCACTGTTCAACAGACATACAAATGAAGGAATTTAGAACCGCATTGTTACCTGCGATGAAAAATGGATTCTGTTTGATAACCGCAAGAGCTCAGAAAGTTGGTTGAATCGTCGGATAGGTCGAGCGAAAAAACATTGTAAGGATTTTCCGAACACACTGGATTCTCCTCAAGTCGTCTAGATCTGTGTTAATTATCGATAATATTATCCTTAAATATTAGGACGAATGTATGACGCAATAACATTAATGTGTAAACCATAAAGCCTAGTTTGAAAAACCCATATCTATTGTGATTATGACCTCATATTCATATATATGAATGGTATGTAATGCTATGTATGTAATGGTAGGCATTAACCGATACCGCTGCCATGCCAGCAGCCAGTCTCCTCAAAGATTTTTTTTAATAATTCAAAACTATTGTGTATACGCTATATTATAGATTAAATATTATTAAATATCATCATAAATGTATAGCATTTGAAACTATAATCACTAGACTATGATTAGATGGCGAAAACCCATTAATATTAATTTATTTTATTTATAGATGAGGTAATTTATATTTCAATAAGTAGATACTAAGCTTCTTGTTCTATTTAATGTTAAAAAAATTATTACATAAATAAATTTAAAATTTATTTATATAATATTAATAAGTAGTTTTATTCTTATACAGATAGCTATAATTTTTATAAAACCTTTAACCCGACTACGTAAATTAAATAGCTTATATTACTTTTATATTTATGCTATTATTACCAACCTATTGACACCTCATTTATTAAAATAGGATCAATAGTTTAGGCGCTATCAGCCTACGGTGGAACAAACAAACATACATATATACAATATACATACATAAATAGACTGCCAATCACATTTTCTCTTCCCTTTGGCTTCGCTGAAGTCGGGTAAAAAGTAAATAATTGACCGCATTTTTGGATTAATTGAGAAGCGTAATTGAACTAGTTTTTTTTATAATTGAACCAATTCGCAAAAAATAACAATATTCCAAGTAAACTAACGCGCTTGCAATCAGTTATTTAAAATTTACAGCTAAAAACCATTATAATTATCCTAATTCATATTGCCAATGAAATTACGCGGCAAAACTAAGTCAAGTGTCTTCATAGAACAAAATTAGAATTAAAGCCTAGGTTACACAGTGCGAGCTGGCATAGTCAGTTACATCATACGAGTTACGAGTACGTTACTATCATAGAATCATGTGCGAGCCGGTTAGCACATTCTTAAAAAAAGTAACACACTCTTAGGTTTTGTCATACGTTCCACAAAGGACTTTAGGAAACCACATGGTGTACTAGCACTATTTTTCAGTTTAGTTAGGTGTGTACTGGAGTATTGCTGTCCCATTTGGTCCCCTTTTTACAATATCCATATCGATAATATTGAAAAGGTTCAAAAACTGTGTTTGCGATATAACTCACACGAAAATGTAATCTCGGTCGTACTGTTATATCCCGCTCCTGTATCCTAACATGCTCACCCTAGCTTTCCGACTTTGCTGATCCTGCATCTCTCTTATCGCCCTACGCTTCAGTCCAGACCCTTTCCACACATTCGATCTCCGACTCCTAACGGTGACAGTTGTCTCAGTTCTAATTCTTTGTATTATTTCCTATATCAGTTTAAGTATAATAAATCTTTTTTTAAAAAGGGAAATTTGAAATCCCGTACAACAAATTGGTGGCAGCGGTGGGATTATAAAATAATCCCGGGCACGCCTCACGAACTGTGAGTCCTGATTTCTAAATCCTAAAGTAAATTCTAAACGAATCCTGAAAGTGTAACGAGTCCGCGGTTCCCGAGTTCTTCAATACAATGATGATGTTTACACAAGCTCTTATCGCCGCATTCCTGTGAGTCGTTCATTTATTCTACTTTGGTCATTGCAATTTCTTTAGTATTTTTGTATCTTTATTGATTGTAGCGTTTTTTTTTATAAGGTTAAAATGTCGGAATCTAGGGCGCCTAGTCCAAAATTCGAATTGAATATAAATGAGCCCGAGGATGAAATTGTCCCATCCTCTCAACCTGGGCCTCAAACCAGATCTAAAAAGAAAACGCAGACCACCACTTCGCCAAAAGTGGAGTTAGATCTATCTACTTTACTCAAATTTATAAAACCCTATGATGGATCCAGAGAATCGTTAAATTCTTTCCTTGTGAATTGTAATAACGCCCACGATTTAGCTTCCGAACAACAAAAAGATATTGTTTTCAAATATATCCTATGTTAATTACAGGGTAGAGCCCAAACGACCTGCTCAATAAAAGAATTTGTAAACTGGTCACAATTAAAAGATTTCCTTAAAATACAATTCAGTGAACGAAAACACTACGCACATCTGCTAACAGACTTGCAGGAGTGCAAACAACAGCCAAACGAATCTGTTAGTCAATATGCCCTAAGAATTGAAACTTGCTTGCCGCAATTATTGACAGAAATTTCCATTTCACATGGCGGTAAAAGTAGAGAAATGGTAGGCCGCACTGCAGCAATGGAAGAGCTAGCTCTCCATCTCTTCCAAATGGGACTTGTACCTCGTATATCAAACGTTGTGAGGTGCAAGTCACCTAAAACATTAAACGAAGCAACAAATACAGCGATATCGGAAGAAAAAATCCAACAATTTTTATATAAACAAAATCCTCAACTTAAATCGCCTTCTCCCCGGCCTAGTTTTAACGCCAACAGCCGTTTTCGAAATCAAAATAACTATAATAATCGCTCTCCAAACCCTAATATTCGTTACAATAATAATAGCAACCGCGTTCCCAATCACAGTGGCGCTAACTCACCCCCGGTTTGCCGTTATTGCAAGAATGTGGGTCATACGATTGATGAATGTAGAAAACGAGAGTACAATAATAATCGTAATCAAAAATTTAATAGGCCAAATTACCAAAGGGTTAATTTTAATTCTTTTAATGACGAAAATCCTAACGAACTAACAAATACCGAAGAAGGTTACGATACGGTCGACAGCGCCCCAAAAAACTAATTAAGGTCTCGTCCCGGTGTCGTGCGGGACAAACTCGATTTAAAACCGACACCATACTAAATCAACGCACAAGTGGTGCAATTACTAAATCTATTAGTTTTACTCAACCCCGCAACAAGGGCGAGTTGTTTAAAACTCAACGTGCAAATGGTGCAAGTTCAATTAAATCCATGCGACCCCGCTACATGGGCAAGTTGCATAATTCTTATATACCAAATCAGCACCATCACGCGATTAATAGCAATTTACCCTTTTCTAAATCCACTGTATCTAATTCTAAATCCACTGTATCTAATTCTAAATCCACTGTATCTAATTCTAAATCCACTGTATCTAATTCCAAATCCACTGTATCGCTATCTAACAATTGTTCTAAATCCATTAATTCTAATGCCACTGCACCGTTACAAAAAAATTCTAAGCCTACTAACTCTAAAAGCACTGATTTCAAATCTACTAATCCTAAATCAAATGTTTTTGAAATTATTAATGATCCGACTAAGACACTCTTACCTTATATTCTCGTTGACTCCCCTGTTTCAGAATTCCCACTTACCTTATTAGTAGACTCTGGATCCTCTATAAGTCTAATTAAAAAGTCCTGCCTAACCAATTTCCCTAAACTCACTAAAGAATTCATTAATCTAAAAGGCATAGATTCCTCAGTCGATTCCATACAAACTCTGGGACATTTTAATCTTAAAATCAAGTTAGCTAAATCTGGTATTACTCACCAATTCCATGTTATTGAAAATATTAATCTACCATACGATGGCATAATAGGGTCGGACATGCTAAATTCTAATAACTGTAAAATCGATTATAATAAAAATTTATTGTTGTTCACAAAAACGTCTCTTCCACTGTATTTCCGAGATCCAACCTACATTATTCCTGCTAGAAGTGAAACTGTCGTTGAATGCTCCGTCACAAACCCTGAAATCAAAGAAGGATTAATTTTAGACCAGCACATTTCAAATAATTTATTAGTAGCAAACTGCTTAATAAAAGTCAAATCAAATAATCGCATTAATATAACAATAGTTAATACTTCCGAAGAATCAGCTACAATTAACTCAAATTTAAAATTAAAATTGACACCATTTGACACAGGAGACCTTGACAAAAACCCCACTGTTTCTGTGAATAAAATTGAGAGAACACAACCTACAGATAACTTAAGACGGACAACCCGAGTTCTTAATCAACTCATAGTATCACATTTAAATGAAGAAGAAAAATCTGCTCTCTTTAATCTCTGTGCTAATTTCTCTGACATTTTTCACTTACCTGACGAAAACCTGACACATACTAACGCTCTAAAACACGAAATCAAAACGACTTCCGACACACCAATACATACTAAGTCTTACCGATTCCCTGAAGTCCACAAAGCTGAAGTTCGTAAACAAATTGAAAAAATGCTAGAACAAAACATCATTGAACCCTCTTACTCACCATGGTCTTCACCCATATGGGTGGTTCCAAAAAAATTAGATGCATCCGATATACAAAAATGGAGAGTTGTTATTGACTACCGTAAACTAAATGACGTAACAATAGGAGATACCCGCTTCCCCAAATTGCAGAAATCCTAGATCAACTTGGTAATAGTAAATATTTCTCTACAATGGACTTAGCTTCCGGTTTCCACCAAATTCCCTTAAATGAATCAGACAAACCAAAGACTGCTTTCAACGTTCCAGAGGGACACTACCAATTTCTTAGAATGCCTTTCGGGCTGAAAAATGCGCCTGCTACTTTCCAAAGACTTATGAACACAGTATTGTCCGGTCTTCAGGGTATTCGCTGCTATGTATTCCTCGATGACATTGTTTCCTATTCATATGACCTCGACTCACACATCGAGAATTTGACTGCTATATTCCAAAGACTACGTAAATCCAATCTCAAACTTCAACCTGACAAATGCGAATTCCTGAGACGAGAAGTAGGTTACCTAGGACACATAATAACTGAAAAAGAAGTCAAACCAAATCCTGACAAGGTCAAAGCTGTTACAAACTTTCCTGTTCCCAAATGTCCAAAAGACACAAAGTCTTTCCTAGGTTTAGTCTCATATTATCGCCGTTTCATACCTGAATTCTCTACTATTTCCAAACCACTTACAAACTTACTAAAAAAGAATGTTCCTTTTAATTGGGAGAATCAACAGCAATTATCCTTTGAAACACTGAAATCCAAACTTACAACTGCTCCTCTCCTAGCCTATCCTAATTTCGCACAACCTTTCATACTAACTTGTGATGCGTTAAACTATGCAATAAGTGCTGTCTTATCCCAGGGACAGATTGGTAAAGACCAACTGATAGCTTTTGCGTCTCGAACCTTAAATAAAAGCGAGTGCAACTACAGTACAACCGAAAAAGAATTGCTAGCCATTCTTTTTGGCTGCAAAACATTTAGACCCTATCTTTTTGGACGGAAATTTCAGATAGTGACTGATCATAGACCATTAAAATGGTTATTCAATCATAAAGACCCTAGCAGTAAACTGCAAAGATAGAGATTAAAATTAGAGGAATTTGAATATGAAATTGTTTATAGAAAAGTCAAATTAAATTCAGCAGCTGACGCACTCTCGAGGTACCCCGTTAATCCTGTTTATCCTGAAAAGAAACAACTTACCAATCCTAGCAATGACTCTCAACTGTTGTCTACTCCGCCGAATCCAACATCCCCTACTGATGCACCTGATGTACCCTTGTCTCCTATCGATTTTAATGTTGATTTTCCAGAATTCCAACATGACTTACTTGATTACTTACCTATGACCGATGAACTGGTAACAGACACTGAAAATCCTATTCCCTACACTGACTCTAATGTTGCAAATCCCAACTCTAACGCTGATTCTAACAACGAAAACATATCTACTTACCCCGAACTAGGATCTTCAATATCATTGGAATTTCCTACATCTAACTTACCTGTCACTGATGAATCTCCTAGACCTGACCTTCCTGTCGTCGATGAAAATTATTCTAAATTCTTAAAATCACCTACTAGATCTTATAACACCATAATCCATGAACATAATGAAACTCTTTTAAAATCACCGCAAAAACTTATTATTGTGCCTGCATCGATAGACTTGGATGAATCGGTACCTTATCTGCAAGATCTATTTAGTATTAGTCATGGTCCTATCCTTGAAGAATTTTTAAAAATGGAAAGAGAACTTTATACTTATAATCATTTACAAATTGAAGACAAATTTTACCTATTCTTATTCATTAAAGTAAACCATTTTGACCAATGTACTTACCCAGATTTATTTAAAGCCCTGAAATATACACGCGATAATATTATGATATCATTTCCCAAATCATATCAAGTTGCTATATCCGATTTCAAAAGTCCATTTGATAAATTTCTCTTTGTTAAAATATACAATATATTAGGGTATATATTTGACGGCACAAATATTCAACTTCATATCTACCATAATAGTATCATGTATCCTTCTCTAAGTGAAATAAAAAAGATCTTAAAAGAAAATCATGATCTGCCTATTTCCAGTCATTTAGGAGCAAACAGAATGTACGACAGAATAAAAGAAAAGTATTATTGGAAGGGTATGCGTGCTGACGTCGAACATTACGTTAAATCATGCACCCTTTGTCAAGAAAATAAAGCCTTCAGACAAATAAATAGAGCACCGATGCAAATCACTACAACTTCTACTGCACCGTTTCAACGTATATCTCTTGACATAGTAGGACCCTTACCGGAAGTAGGTACCGCAAAAATCAAGTTCATAATGACTCTACAAGACGATCTCACGAAATACTCAGTTGCGTATCCCATTAGGACCACAACAGCAGAAGAGACCAGCGAATGTCTACTTCATTTTATCTCACTATTCGGAATCCCAAAAACAATACTTACCGACCAAGGCACAAATTTTACTGCTGATCTATTTAAAAAGACTTGTAACTTTTTGAAAATTAAACAAATCTGGTCAACTCCTTACCATCCCCAAACTCAAGGAGCACTTGAGCGTAGTCATTCTACACTCAAGGAGTATCTCAAATCGTTTGTAAACGAAAACCAGGACAATTGGTCCCGATATGTATACACTGCTATGCTATCCTATAATACGGCTGTTCATACCACTACAAAATTCACACCCTACGAACTCGTATTTGGCCATAAGCCATATCTTCCAGATTCAGTTTATAACTCAAACATCAATGTCGCCACATATCCAGAATATGTCAAAATGTTGCAACACCGATTGAAACATGCTCGAGAGAAATCGATTGAGAACATCATTAAGTCAAAACAAATTTCAAAAACTTATTACGATAATAAAACAAGACCCGTGTTTTATAAGGTTGGAGATTTGGTTTATTTAAAAAATCATTTACGGTTAAGGAAAGCCTTATCCCCTCAGTGGAAAGGTCCATATAAAATTGTTAAAGTTCATGGCTATAATACTGTTTCTCTACTCATTAACCGTAGACATGTTAAGCATCATGTTGATCAAATCAAACCAGCATCGACTCAATCTGTTTAATAAGAATAGTTAAAGTTAAATAATTTTAAGTAAATTTCTTTCTATTTCAGCATTTCGGCCTTAGCGGCTCAAGACCCTATTCAACAAATAAATTCAAGTCCGGGTATTTACTTTGATCCAATAGGGCAGTTAAAAATATGTTCAGATTATTTAGACGTTGTCACTCCAATAGACATATCGCATTTCCAATCGCATATAACTAACATAAATTCAATCCTTGGCACATTACGATTTTTATGCAATAAAGCAAAAATAGAATCTGACGATACCCTGGAATGTCATAATGTATTGCAACCACTTACCATTAGAAATAACGAATTAGTAGAAAATTATAATTCCATATCACATTTAATTGATCAAAGATTCCGTAGATCTGCGTGGTTTGGTGACGTAGGCTCTGCTTTCAAAACTATTTTTGGCACTCTTGATGAAAATGACGCCATTAAATATGATGAAGCTATACGAAATGTACAAACAAATCAGAAAGAGTTGGCTTCATTAATTAAAGATAATATTCTCATAGCTACTACTTTAAAAAATATTAACATTACTTTAAACAAAATAAAAAATTAATGAAGACAGCCTCGACAAAGCTATCGACAACCACTCTAATAAAATAAATAATATATCTACAATGTCTAAAAGCTTAATAATGAGAACTAGCATGATTACTATATTAAATAGCCTAGAAGCAAACATTATAACCTTATCAATTCAAATAGAAGACATTATTAATGCAATTATGTTTAGTAGTCAGAATATACTACATCCAACTATATTACCGCCTAACCATCTATACCAGGAGCTTGTCGATAACTTTCGTCACTTACCACCTGTTAACGCGAAATTACCTATAAACCTAGAATTAAATGAAATGTTTACTCTTATTAATGTCTCTAGTGTATTTAGTTATAGCGTTAGCAATAAGATTGTATTTATCCTTAGAATCCCTCTTGTATCCTTGAACGAATATAATCTATATCACACTATTGCTCTTCCGACACCACATGATGTATCTAAACCTAGTTATTATACTTATGTTGTACCTAGCGGTAAATACATTGCAATGACCAATGACAAAAGTATATATTGTAACTTAGACTCACTACGGGAATGCAAAGCGATGAACACGCATACCTACATCTGCGACGTGACCACGATTTTCTCCAGCAATGAGCACCCGAGCTGTGAGAGTGAATTACTAGTGAATACCACAAAAGTTCTACCAGTGCAGTGCAAAACTCAAAGTGTTAACGGCAAAATCAATATTTGGAAATCTATCTCGAACAATAAATGGATATTTGTACAATCAATTCACACTAAAGTGTTAATAGAATGTCGTAACAAAACAAATGTAGATATAAATGTGATAGGTACAGGAATTGTTCATGTTCCCAATAACTGTATCGGTTACTCTAATCACACAAAATTAATACCTAAATCTCAAATTGTGAAACTTAGAATAAATAAGATATTTTCTACTATTAATATATTAAATGATTCATGTTGTAATTTTAAAGTAAATGATGGAGAGAATAGTGAGTTCCATAATATAGATAATATAGACTTACAGAATTTCGATTTAGACGCTATTAGTAATGAAAACATATTAAAGTTAAAATCATTAACAAAGAAAACTGATGAAATCATCAACCAACACAGTTTTATTAAATATGAAACACATTATTCTTCCATTCTTCTCGTTATTTCTTTTATTATAGTCGTATTTTGTGTTTTTAAATGTTTAATATTAATAAAAGGTTACAACTGTCGCCACCCTTACAACCTTCCACGATTTTCCAAAACTCTCTCCGTCAATCCATCTCCAACACAGGAAACCCATGATGAATCATCTTCTTCTTTTTCTTCTTCTGGCTCCTCTCCTCCTCCCATTCCTCTTCAAGACCTATCCAAAAGCAAAACTAAAACTATTCCTACTCCTAACCTTAGAATCCACGTTTAATTCCCTAAATTTCGTTTTCCATAAACTTCGACCCCGAAGTTTAGTCTACCCCGGGGAGGTGTTATATCCCGCTCCTGTACCCTAACATGCTCACCCTAGCTTTCCGACTTTGCTGATCCTGCATCTCTCTTATCGCCCTACGCTTCAGTCCAGACCCTTTCCACACATTCGATCTCCGACTCCTAACGGTGACAGTTGTCTCAGTTCTAATTATTTGTATTATTTTCTATATCAGTTTAAGTATAATAAATCTTTTTTTAAAAAGGGAAATTTTAAATCCCGTACAACAGTACGGTAAATGACTACGCCACCCAACCAAAACGTCTAAATTTAGTGTGGAATTATTAAGTGCTCGTCGTGAGAGATAAATCTGCTTTACCTGCATAAAGTTTGGCACTCTTCTATTGATGTTCCAAATCTTCTATCTCAAGTATCAATGAACACTTTGTACAGAACGCGTAATCCAAAAATGTTTTATATTCGTGTATTTAAAAACAATACGTCATATTACAATCCATTGGTTAGAATGTGTCGTACCTATAACGAGTTAACAATTTCAAATTCGGACATAGACATTTTCTGTAAATTTTCTCAGTACAAGAAAACAATCACGGAAATAATGAAAGCCAAATGTTCACCACCTCCCGTGTCCGATAATTAAAAAAATCTAGGTACTTGTCTCCCGATTTAGATTACAAGTTAATTTTATTTTATTTATTATATCATTTCTTTTTTTGGTAGATAGTTGCAATAAGCTGTAGAATGCCCTTTTACTATTAATGTAAGTAGCTATCTTTTCACTACTTTATTTTTATCAACAACTGAAAACTAATTAAGTTAGGTATACTTTTTTGGGTACTGTCTAGTTTAGCCATTATGCTTAAGTTAAACTTATCATGCAATGATTGTAACCTGTTTGTGTGCTAAATATAAATAAATAATATAAACTATATGTTATTTATTTAGATTTAGATCTATAAATAATATTATAATTTAAACGGAGAATTAAATCTGAGAATCTTTGATTTTCAAAAGTTCTTAATTAGCCTAATAACCTTCGAAATAATACCCATTGTATTATTTTTTGTACACAAATCCTAAATTTTATCTAAATCGAGTAATTTCCTCGTACATTGCAAACCAACATAAGACAGATATATAGTCATAAATAGGTCTAGAATTTTATTATAAGTAAATAAGATAAGCAAACGGTACTGTTTTAATTAATGATTTGAGGTAAATAATTTTTTACTCGTAAAATAAAATTATCAGTATAATAATAGCTTCATTTATTATAGTGTTAATTTTATTTTTCACTAGTAAAAGTACAGACGCATAATCCAACTCGCACTTAGTCAAGTTTTATCTGACCTTTTTGCGTATACTATGTTCGTAGTTCATACGATAGTTTTCAATGCGATGGACGAGTGTGGGTCGGTGTGAAGGGCGAGGGTAAAATCAGATTTTTTTCCTCCCTCCCTCTTAACACCTTCATTGCGTCAGCCTATTTCGTTAACTTTCAGTTGGACGGTTGGACCTGTATCAGGCATCCTAGACCCGTTTGTAAGCTAGTCCATGCAGCGTCATAGACTCGAATTGATCTGTTCGAGATGCATAAGTTTTTATGCAATTTACTTGCTGGAGGTTTTTAATTTATTTTAATGTACCTACTGACATAATTTCAATGAACTTGTCAACATACCTCTTGGGCCGTTTGCAAATCGGATAATGGGAGACATGTAACAAAAAAAACTACAGATCTTTTCGGCCTTATGTTAGCACAAAACGGATGAATTATCGATAAAATTTTAGTTATGTTCAAATACGATGATGAAAAGAAATATATTTCTGTCAAAATCAACTGTGTCGACTTGTTAATTTTTTTTTTTTTCTATTTAAATAATTGATAAATAAATAAATGAAAACCAACTTCCAAAGTAAAAATGCTCAAAAAAGTATGGCACAAAAAAAGTATGAAATAAAACTCATTTTCTTCAGAATTTCCCTTTTAAATTCGTCAAAAATTTCAAGTATTTCTTTACTCAATCTTCATAATTGTGAAGTCGGTACCAGCCTGAACAACATCCTGATAAAACAATATTTTACAGAACTCACGTTCAAGTTGGCTGGTACCGACTTCAAAATTATGAAGATTGAGTAGTAAATTGTTAAAATTTTTGCCGAATTTAAAAGGGGAGTTATTTAAAAAGTGAGTTTTATTTCATACTTTTTTGTGCATTATTTCATAGTTTTTTTTGCATTTTTACTTGTACAACCGACTTACGGTTTTAATTTATTTTATAATATGATTTTTCTCTTTTTAGTTATATTTATTATGTTTTTCTTATTCGGTAATTAATCCTTCGGTATTCTCACTGTCTCCGAAAACAAACTCAGTTGTTATTTTATGCCAGTTTTCTGAAAGGCCGTGGTATTTCCCCAAATAAGTATGACCGATCTGTGGACCTACTAAACAATCACCAGTGACGATAATAATTAGACACTGTATTATTAAATAAATAATATTATTATCTATTGTAGTAGTCGGTGGAAAAAATGTAGCAATAGTAGTGATGATGATGATCACAAATATAATTTTTGCAATAGAAAAATTGCAAAGACATTGATATCGTTGCACAAAACTCTGATTACTCATCAGAGTTTTGTCATTGTCATCGTAATAATTTTCTTGGGTTACATGCGAAAAAGTGAAATCTCTATATAAATTTTGAAGAGTTCTCTCGATTCCTTATAGATCCCATCCCATCATCAGGATCCCATCCCATCATTCGGATTATACCCTAAAGGGTAAATATCAAAAAAAGAATTTTGAAAATAGTTCGACGGGTATATATATATATATATATATACAGTGCAACCTTAATATAACAAATCAGGGGGGAGGGGAACAAGTAAATATTCGTTATATCAAGTAATTCGTTGAACTGAGGTTTGTTATATTGAGGTTAGGAATTCGTTATAAAGAGGTAAAAAAATAGATTTATTCACCTCAACATTACGTACTCATCTTGTTATAGCGAACAACTTCTACTAATAAATGATAACACATTTTTACTATTCATCAAATTACTATATGTATTTTCTATTTAAAAACAATTAGGCAAGTAACAAATTTTTTTTCTTACATTAGTAATCAAAATTAAATGCAGTAAAATCCGTGAAAGTAGGTACATATCTTTGTGGGTACCTACATACAAATTTTAAAATTGTAGCCAATGTACTTGCGGGAATCCCGAACTTATTAGCTATGGCAAATTTTTTCGTCATAGGATTTTTGTCAACATAATTAATGATGTTTCGCTTTTCTGCGACCGATAGGAACACCTTTTACGTTTCCATTTTTTTAACTTAAATATTTGACAATAGTGACGAGAAGTGTTAACATTACTTCCCATCAAACAACAAAGATTGATATACGAACAAAAGCGTGTAGTTGAAAATTCGTTATGAAGAGGTTGTTCGCAAAAAATGTTCGCAATGTAAAGGTATATTTTATATTGACTCTTATGGACAATTCAAGGGGATTACGAAGAATTTGTTAAATCGAGAAAATCGTTATATTGAGGTAGGTTATATTAAGGTTGCACTGTATATTATATATAATAATAGTAATGTTCAATTATTATTGATAAAATCGCATTAGTAGTCGTATCTATCGTTTTGCAACTGCACTTGAGCTCTGCACTAGACAAACTCTCCTTAAATCAAGTGTAGCTGGGACTTGGGGAAGGAATGTAGATGAAAAAAAGTTCTTCCCTGTGGGTATCAGGACCAATCGACCCCATACGTTTTTAAACTATTTAACGACGTAATTACAAAACAGTAACTATCTGTTTTCTACTCCTAAGCAAACCGAAGATATGTGTCCCGCAGCAGCGTTAGGAACAGTATTTTCTCTGCCGCTCCGGCGGCAAGTTCACGATGTGTTCTATTAGACCTGTTTACGCAATGAACGTGTTAACCCAACGAGCATGCAGTTTGACGACGCGGATAATCAGGGAATTACCTGTAAGCAAATAGAGAGGGAAAAACTAACAACGAGCAATAAGATAATTGTAAAGTAACGTTTTCCTTCATCGCAATATTAGTAGCTTATGTATATAAAGCTCCACCGTGTAAAGCAGTTTCCCATTGCAAAAATCGCTCGCACATTGACTGTGAGCATCACAGTAGGAATATAGTGCCGATAAGGATTAGTATATAAAGGCGAGGCTACTACGCCTAGCGTTCATAAATCGCGATCTGATTTGATACAATTATCAAATAAAAATAATCAAAAATGATTCTGATTCTTTTGATTACGGTTGTATGCTTAGTGTTGGTGCACGATTTTTTGAGGAAGTGCGGTTACAGATGGAAGAAGTTGAGTGAGTTTCCAGGAGACCGGCCGCTGCCGCTCGTGGGGAATGCTCTGCAGCTGGGATTCGATGCCGATGGTAAAACGTTTAACTAGCTTTTGCCTGCGGCTCCGTCCATACATAATATATCCAACCTCACAAACTTTCACATTTATAAATAGTATATTAAGTTGCATATGATGTGATTATTTTAACTATAGGTGAAATAATGTTTTAAGTACTACCTAATTACTTTGTGAATCCTATACCTACAAAAACTAGGATGGGATTTTAAAACCTACTATTATGCCTATTAGAATAAAGCTTTCCTTTACAATTTTGAGACCTAGTAATGACACATAACTATATAGGGCGGAACAGTATCTGTTTAGTAAAAAATATTTTCGAACACACTTCCTATATTCTTCGACCTTAGGTATAAAGACGGTAATAGCGACAATTAAGTATATAGGTAAAGACTAAATATTGATCTTTGACACATTGCCATACAAAAAATTTGAACCTCTTATCCCAACTTACCTTCTTTTTATCAAAGTCATGAAAAAACTTTTGATGACGTAACTAATATTTTTTAATTATTCAATCCTATCTACTAAATTGTTTTGATACACAACCTAAAGCAGTTGTTTACTTTTCTAATGTAGTTTCGAATTTTAATATAGTCAACTATTTTTTTTGCTGATAAGAGTGGTTAGGTAGATACAGAGATATAATATATTACTATAGAGGTAGATAGTAGATACTAAATCGATCTAAACCTATATTGTCGCTATTAACCAATAATTAAGCTTTTAGCTCATTATGAATAAAGTACAAAATATCTACAATTTCGTAAAATAATAAGTTTTATAATTAATTAAACGAAAAATAATATTGCTATTTTTCGTTTAATTAATTTAGTTACAAGGTATGTCAGCGAATTGTTTTCCTGCATGTCACTATAATTAGGCGAAAGTCCTACTCTGCTCTTATGGTAGGTCTTTTGTACGTATGTCAAAATTAAATGTAAGTATCTGGGAGACCGAGCTTCGCTCGGTGTTTTAATAGAACCATAAAATTATTAAAAATAAATAAAAAAAATATATGTAAAAGAAAAAGAAATAATAAGAATCACAAAAACATTTATCTTACCGGGGATTCGAACCCATCACACTCCGAATTTCCAAACAATGCAAAAATTATACGTATGCACGCATACCAAGCTGCCAATCAGCAGTCTGATTACAGTACTTACATTTAATTTTGATTGAATTTCGACTGTCTTACGTCAGTACGTAAGTGAGTCAAAATTAGTGATATATTGTTGCAAGACTTTTATTTCGACTCAAAACATATATTGCTCGAAAATGCGCAGTTTCTAAGGGATAGGGCCTAATCCCGATTTTATATATATATATAAAATCGTCTCGTTTTAAGTTTTATGATTAGATATAGGCGATTTTATTTATTTAAAAACAAAATATATTTATCAATATTTTATAGAGTCATCGAAAAAACTAATGGCGCTCTGGGAAAAACACGGGAAAGTGAATTTTCGCATGTGTGTCGGCTCCGAAGACTGGATTCTGCTCTCAAACGCAGACGACGTTGGGGTAAGTTTCTAATATCAGACCTCATCTTATTAAGTCATACGAAAGTTTTAGCTAAGACCATTACACCTCACGTACCTATAACAGCTTATAGTAGGTACTATAGGAATGAAAGACACATATAGAGATGCAACATCGATTCCTCTAGTTGAGAATCACTGGCTGAGAAGCGACCAGATTGGACTTGGAAAACTGTTACTACTTATTAATTGTAAATTACTCATCAGTATATGATACAATCATTTCGTGTAATATAATTTAAAATCAAGCCATTACACTGGTCACCAACGCTGGTCAAGGGCTACATCGACATCGAGTCTGTTCAGACAATTTATCTTATACTTTAAACGAGCTAATCTTGAATATACTGGATGTTTTTTCAGTCAGTGTCTTAACTTACTGGAGTCAATATACTCTTGAATATAAGCAACTTTTACTATGGGATCAACTATCCTACCTGAAAAAAAAATTATCTGTTTCCTACAAACACACTAAACAGCAAATTTTTTTTCAAGTAGGAAAGTTGATCCCATAGTAAAAGTTGCTTATATTCAAGAGTATATTGACTCCTGAAAGTATGGATACTGACTGGAAAGACACCCATTATATTATCGGAATCTTGGCAACGGCTGGAAGTATTATTACCATGAAATTTAGTATGCACTATGCAGGGAGTCTTGGGGGAGAAAAATCGATCCAGCTAGGTCTTATCCCTTGCTTAAACTGCGCATAAAAATGTGCTTAAAAAAGCTTCATATATTTTTTTCATTCGTCGTGAAACAATATATCAATAATTTCGACTCTATTATGTCAGGCTGATTGACTGCTTGTCAGACTACGCTATAATATAATAGCATATAGTATATAGCTAATAGTTAGCACAAAAATATTGTTATGGACACGTTCACACTGTACTGTACTATATATGATGGGCTTACTATACGCTATAAAACAGTGCGATATGCTAAGTTCATGCTGGGCTATATCACGCGCCGCCCTCTTCCTCCTCCATCACCCCCGGCCGTCCCGCAAGCGAAACGAGCGACACAGCCATACTGAGCTTGCTATATAGTATAAATGCTTGCGATATTATCGCGTAATGTGAACGCCATGCTATATAGTATAGCAATAGGTCCTTTTTTGCTATAATATTTAGCAAAATAGTATAGTGTAGGCTATAAAATTAAGATTCTAATATTTACCTATACAATTATTTTACTTTTAGACGATTTTAAACCACACGTCCGAGTTGTCAAAGCCTTTGGAAAGAAATATTGCGATGAAGCCATTCTTCGGCAACTCCGTCTCCAGCTCTGAAGGTAATTTTAGTTGAGTTTTATTAAGTAAAAGTATGGCGAACCACATCTAACAAGAAACCATAAGAATGCCCGGTCACGTCTCAAGCTCACACGTCCGATATAAAATTTATCGGTGGTTAACTTTTTTTTAGGAAGAATATCTATTGCAGTAGTGCAACGCTTCCTACAAACATTCAGCGAGAAATATGGTCCAGAACCTGCCGATTTATTATATCGGTCCGAGTTTTAGGCCGGTTTTATAAAAAGTATACGGGCATAAAAGGGACCCCAGAAACTATATGCTGTGACCTTTAGATGCGATACTAGGCTATACGTTGCCATACTTTCATTTGCCTTAGGGGAGGTATAAAGACGTTATAAACGTAATAAAAATGACGAAATATAATATATTTATATACCTCTACTATACTATCACAGTAAATGATACATTTTGTGTGATAGAGTGTTAGATTTAACGTTATAAATAAACGGTAAATCTAACGGTAGCCGTAATGGTCGCCGCTAAAACAATGTGCGTTTTGCGGTCACCCCGCGCCGCCGCCGCATTGTCACCGACAAATAACGCTTATTTTATAACATCAGCCTGCGGTTAAACCTTTCATTAGCGAAAGCTGCCATGACGGTTTATATAACCTTTTTATAAGGCTAGACTTTTTAGGAGGATTTTTAAAAGTTATCGCGTGTATGATGGAATTTTTATACGAAATAAAATTCACAAATTCATTTGTTCATTTTGCTAATCAGACGCATTATGCCTAATCTAAGGGTGTAGGAGTGGAAAAAAGCAAAAAAACGATGTGTGGACATGCTTAAGCGTGTGTTTTTTCATTCTTATTGTAGAGGTAAATATACTAGAAAAATTGAAATAATATACTCTGACGGTTCTCGCAAGCCGAAAGTAATCAAAAGCCAAACGATAGGTGGGCATGGTAGGCAAAATCTGAAACTATAAGGCATAGCGAAAAATGCTCAAAAGAGTTACGAGCTCGATTTTGATAAACATTAAAAGTACATAATTAGATTTTTGATAAATCAATTTACCTAGTCAAATATGGGAGTGACTCATTTTGAAAAAAAAAACATACCCTGTTTTTTACACCATTCGATAGTGTTGCTAATAACAAACTAATTCTGTGAAGTAATAATAAACGGCAAACTTAAGGAAAGGGCTGATTTTTAAACGAGAAGGCTACATCTTCCATACAAAAAGGTATTGCTCTTTTAAATCGTCAGATAAAGGCTTTTAAGGATACCCACCAAGATTATTATCAGATTTTTAGTCAGCGCAATTAAACATGATGAACTATCAGTATGCTAACGATAACGATATTTTTACATTTTCAAAAACTCGCTGCGTGCTTGCAGCACTTCCAAATCGTTAGATTAAGAAATTGAAGCATCTATGGGGTTCACTGAACAACCCCTATGAAAATCTGAGGCGCTCGAGTAATTAATATTTTTTATTTTCACCCCTACCGCATAGCTACCCCCGTCCCCCACCACGCAAATCGTCAGATTAATATATATTTCATATCAGAGACTTGTTGACGCATGAACAATACTATAATCTGACACGCTACAGCATGTCCATGTCATTGATATTTTTTACAACTTTGAAACCATGTTGACGCTTCCCCCACCGCTAAAAGTAGAAACACTATAGGATCATTTATTTAGTATTTTAATAATCTTTTCTAAGAATTCTAATGGGTTTCCACGACGCTGGAGCATGTCCACAAATAGCTACTAGCCCCAACCATAATACCTATAATTATCTAATATTAATTACTTACGTAATCAAATTATCGTCCAAACTATGTTGTACGCAGAAAAATAAATAAGCAAATATTTGAATACCTTTTTAAATATTCTACTTTACATAAATAATATATACCTATATAAATTTTTATGTTAAATTGAATAGCTTCTGTGTGTATAAAAATAACTTTATGTCAAAAATTATGTAATATATCATATTTCTTTGACTTTAACGATATTAGAGGAACCGTTTGCTAGCACAAATACTACTTATCTAATAACAACATACAAAATAATTCTATACAAGGCTCAATCATATGCTGTAACAATAATCTACATAACGACTCCCATTATCATGGGCAGACGTTAAATTCTATAGTCCTGCTTAATGTACCTATTAAGCTTCCGTTTAACTGACCATACAACATAAATTCGGATAAGTTACAACTTAATGATATTGTTTTTGTATACATAAATACGTACATACATAAATACGTGCTACATACATAATATTATGTAGCTTGAGAGATTTTTGATGTGTAATATCTTTCCTCTCGCTTTCGTCCAATTTGTGGGAGTGATTTTCTGAAATGAGACGGAAGTGTGTAAGAGGAACTTGCGGAAGCGCGCGCTATTTAAATTGACCAATGAGCGCACGGTGATAGAGTTGCCCGTCGGATTCGAATAAAATATTTCAGTATTTAGCTTATTTAAATTTTAACATTGATTTCTGTCACTGCTTAATGGAAAAGTTTCCATATTTTTTTATCATATTAGAAAATCATGCTAAGCGTACGTATTGTGTTTTTTTGAAATATTTTCATAAAATGTTACACATCATAATATGCGACTCTGTAAGGCTCGCTGGTTTATTAGAGTTCCGTACCCACGGCAAAAACGGGACCCTACTACTTAGACCCCACTGTCCGTCTGTCTTTCTGTCACGATCTCATAGAAGACTTAAATAAATATTTCAGTTGGGCTCCCATACAAAAACGTGATTATTGCCGTTTGGTGCGGGATCCTTAGTGCGCGAGTCCGACTCGAAGTTGGCCGGTTTTTTTGTATTTTATATTACAACGTGGTGTAATTCGCATTGGGAAATAGTAGCTGAACTAACTTCAGAAGTTTAAAAATCTGATACACTGTCACAATCAATTTTGGCGTCTTTGTTATACGTAGGTTCCATTTAAGTGAATGTACCGAAAATCAAAATGGCTTAAGACGTGAACATTCAATAGGTTTGCTAAGCTCTTACGGCTGTGTACATTGTGTGACGTATGTGGTATGTACACTGATCATGCACTGTAGGTTGCTGTTGTTGCGTGAAGTTTGGGCGCCTCTCCAAAAAGCTTAAACATATTATTTAGATTGAAAACATAACATTCATAACTATGATTATAACATATAACGTGTTTTGTCGATTGTAGACAATATTATCTCTCCTTGTTTCCCATACAGGAACATAAAATTCCTAACACTGTAATAATAAGGTGAATTTAATACGCCGGTTCTTGCCTGGTTAGTTCCCGAACCGGTTTTAGGTCATCATGTAGGACAATTCTAAAAGAGTGAGTTCCTAAACTATTTAGAAATAAAATACTTACTTCGCTTGGCTTGTTTTGGCGGGGGCACTACCGTGCCCCCAGATTTTCCATTTCATCATCATCACCCAACCACTGACGTCCCCGCTGCTAGGGCTGACATTTTTCCTCAATATGAGAGGAGGTTGAGATGTTTTCCAAAATTCCCCTTACTAATAAAAATATTTACACAACGTATAAGATATTCAATGTTGCTGTCTTTGTCTGATACGTTGGAACTTGGAAAAGTCGCTTGACAAAAAAAAATTACAACATTGAATAGCTTATCCGTTGCGTAAATATTTTTATTAATACGCTAGCCCACTGCGTGTTGGCATGAAAATCATGACAGCGACCACATACGCGATACAATATTCTGCCGATAACGTTACGAATACGTTGTTGTCAATTGTCCGTGCCAAGTCCCCTGTACACAGGACCTGTGACTTGCACTCTCTCGAGGCGTTCAAAGTGTAGCTATCAATAAGTTTGTTAATTCAGGTGACCGGTGGCGGACAACTAGGAAGCTCATGACGCCGAGTTTCCAATACAACACGCTGGAGAAGAGAGTCGATGACGTCAACACTCACTGCGTGGATCTCTTCAGACATCTTGACGAGTTTGTTGGCAAAGGAGACGTAGAGATGTACAAATATTTGAGACCCTACATGTTCGATATTTTAAGCGGTGAGTGTATATGTCAAATGATTATTATCATGGGACTGTTTTACAATCCTACTACTATTATAAAAGTGAAGGTTTGTGAGGATGAATGGATGGATGTTTGTTTCTCTTTCACGCTGAAACTATTGAATGAATTCTTATAAAATATGGTATGGTAGTATTTTTGGCTCTGGATTAACACATAGGGTACTTTTCATCCCGAACAGTACAGTGTCCCCGTGGGATACTGTATTTAGGCGAGCGGAGCCGCGGGCAAAAGCTAATCTTCTATTAAGCGTCGGAAATGTTATTCCGAAGTTTGGTGGCTGCTTACTTTAAATGTAACGACAGAGACAAAACACGCAAAGAAGTAATTTCAATCACTACCAATAGGTCAACTTTATTGGATTATCACAGCAATGAAATATAATTGATGTAATAATGTAATCGCAGTCTTCGAAGTATGTGGATGGAACTACATGGAAGGAACACTAAAATCAAGAGGTTTTTGTAATTTTGTTGTTATTTTGGTGGTTTTTCTAGTACGATGTACGAATTACGACTTACTTGCAATGTAAATAAGTGACATTATAAATTGATAGAATATAAATATTATAATTTGTGCACGGAAAGCTTCAACAAAAAGCTAGGCATATCTTGAAATTTTTTAGATATGGATGGTGCAATGACTAATTAGACATATTATCTTCCTTCCCCATCACTATGTGTCGTGAGGAGAAGGAGGAACGATCCTTCTCCTGCTAATAACTGAGTATCTATGCTATGTAGTAGTTATTTTTTCCTTATACTACAAAATCAGTAAGTGAGTCATACTTTGCATCAGTAATTCTCAAAGTGGTCCAGGTGGACCCCCAGGGGTCCACGGAGACTCGACGGGGGTCTACGTTGGACGTGCCAAAAAATGGGCGTCTACAATCGTAAGCAGGGGTGCATGAAAATTAATTTGGTTTCGATAGTGAAGAACTAAAATGTTGGCTTGTTATTTAAAATAATATGATACCTAAATTAAAACTCCTCAATAAGACAATTTATAAATAAATTGAGAAAAAAAAGGATAGTTCCGAACTGGGAGTCGAACCCAGACTATGTTGGTATCGCACCGAGTGCTCTACCAGTTGAGCTATCCGGCCCTATGATACTTTCCTTTTTTAATTTCATTTATAACTTATTGAGCCGCACCGTCCATCATACGGTAATACAACAACACAAACAATATGATACCTAAATTAAACCTTCTCAACAAGACAATTATCTCCTATCAATATACGCAGATAAAATTTAAGAAGCTCAGCAACTGTTACTTGTAAAAACTTGCATATTCCATATTCAGTACAACGCATCGAGACTTGTTGCCGCGCCGGCCGCCGCCGTCCCGTCCGCAATGCGTGTTAAAACGTGCAAATTAATACAACTTGTGGTGTATGTCTTTGTAATCTTGTATGAACGTGTTTAATTCTTCACCAATATAAATACGAATGTCAAGGATAAACGTTACTCATTTGTTTCCGAAATTTCATAAAGAAACGTGAATCGATATTAGTAGATGATTACCAGTGTCGGAAAAGTAAGTACCTACCTGCCTATTTGTATACCTACTTACCTGCCCATATAGTATAATATCGCGTGCCTAATGTTAAAAGGGCGCATTTTCCAACATTTTGTATTAAAGCTTGATTTTTTTTATTTATTAATTACAGGTAGGTAATTGATACGAAATATATGATATGATAAAATAGGTAAAGATTTAAAATATTTTCAAATATTAAAGGAAAAATATGAAAAGAGACCCACCATGTACAGTATATTCGCTTCAACGTCTGAAAGCAACGATGATGCTTGTAAGCAAAATCTGGAAAACTGCACACCGAACAGTTAATTTCACCTGCTGTTGAAGAGGTTTTAAACTGTTCTGCACAAATCTTCATTTGACATACTCAAAAGAATTTCTTTAAGGAACAACACTGTACACAGACGTATTGATGAAATGAGCTCTGATGTTGAAAGTTTCTTGTATGATTATCTGCAAACAACTCATTTTTATATTCAACTGGACGAGTTAACTTTACCCGGCAATAAAGCATTATTATTGGCGTATGTTCGATTTGACATGGACGAAGAAATTCATGAAGAGCTGCTATTCGCGAAAACTTTGAAGACGGACACTAAAGGTGAATCAATATTTAATGTACTGAGTCATTTCTTTTAAAGAAAAATCGATTCCATTTACAAGCGTTATTTCGGTGGCAACAGATGGAGCTCCTGCCATGGTCAAGCGATAACGTGGGTTTATAGGCCATTAAAAGAATTATACCAGAGGTAACTGCAATTCACTGTGTTATCCACCAACAACATCTAGTTGCAAAAAATTTGAGTGATAGATTGCACCAATCACTTCAATTTGTGATTAATACAGTTAACAAAATTAGAAGCAATGCATTGAATACGCGCTTATTTGCACAATTGTGCGATAAAAATGATGAAAACTTCCAACGATTGCTGTTACATACCGAAGTACGCTGATTGTCGAATGGTGCTTGTTTATGTGCAAGTTTTAGAATTTCTGGAAAGTAAAGATCCTGATTATCAATTTTATATGATATTAATTTTAAAGCAGACATCGCGTATTTGACAGATTTGTTCAAAAAATTTTATAACCTCAACTTACAATTACAAGGGGACAGCCTTAATTTTATTAAAACAAAGAGTGTAATTCCAGCTTTTATTAGTAAATTGAAATTTATGAAGGAAAATATTAGTCGGTTCGAATTTTCACAGTTTTCAAACTGATCGCAGGTGGAATGCCTTGATGAAGATATTCTGACATACATTCAACATTTGATTGCCCTGCATGATGATTTTAAATCAGATTTGAATACATTCTGTCGATAGAAATACCACCATGGATCATAAATCCATTAGATGAAATGGAAGTGGAGAATGGAATATTACAAGAGGAGCTACTCGAGCTTAGCACTAATGAGGAGCTGAAAGTGACATTTAAAAGAGGGTATCAATAATTTTTGCTGCAGGCAGAAATACCTGAAAAATATCCTGGACTGTGGGGAATCGCGCAAAAGCTTCTGAAAGCGTTTCTCTCATCATATCTCGTTGAAAAAAGTTGTAGTGCCGTTACAAACTTAGAAACAAAAAAAAGAACAGATTAAATATCACAGAACGGGGAGATTTGCGGTTATTCCTTACAAAACTCAAGCCGAAAATTGATAATTTGCTATCAATACATCAAGTACCATCTCATTAAAATTATATATTTTTTTGTATTACCATTGTAGAAGTTACATTACGTTATAAATAAGTGTTTAATTTTGATTATATTATGATTGTTAAAACAATAATAATTATTAGTGTAATAATTTATATATTTAAATATATAATATATATATATATATATATATATATATATATATATATATATATATATATATATATATATATATATATATATATATATACCTACAACACAAGGAATATATATTTTTTTTACCACTCCCAATGGGACGTTTTCTAAATAAAATTTGTGAGAATCGATTGGTCCTTGTCCTGAGTCACTGTAGATTTCAAAAAAGTAAAGTTGGATGGAGTCACTTTTTCGATTGGCCATTTTTACTTTTTTGACACCCACTCACAACACAATGAATTAAAATTTAATTGAAAATTTGTTTAGTCTACCTACTTTATTATCAAATAATTAACCCTATCAAGCAATCAAATCTAACCTTTTTTTGAAAACTGTTAATTCGTCGTAGAAACTCAGCCACAACGCAAGTTTCCATAGATAGATATATCTAATCTTCACCGGATCCAGCAAAATTTTGAAAGTGGTCTATGAAACAAAAGAGTCTGGGAACCACTGCTTTACAGTATAACCACGTTGTACGTATTTATGGTTGTAATATCACCTAATTGTGATAATCTGATTAAATGGCATTATTGTGATTTTTTTTTAATAACAAATGTAACATGACGTAATTAACATTCAATAACAAATGTAACATGACGTAATTAATATTCAATAACAAATGTAACATGACGTAATTTATTTTATGTTTGTTTTAGATTCACTGATGGGTGTAGATTCGAACTTACTAAATAATTTAGATCATCCGTATTTAAAAGCAAGTGAAAAGTAAGTACCGTAGATCATCTATTATGATTATTATTATAATATTAACAGGAAAAGCAGGCCCTCTAGCCAAGATGCCATCGCTAATTACGATGACGAAGTTAGAAATCTAAAATGTACATTACTGTATGGTATTGACGTTTCGAGCGCTATCTCAATAAGCGAACGATAAGTCAATCCCATATATTTTCAATTTCGAAGATATCATTGTAGGTAATTATTAAGTGTAATCTGATTAATAGTTATATATTGATTATTCCATCATTAAAATAAACTGTATCTTGGTGACTTGCAGGCTGCAAGACAGGCCCAGCTTAGTGCAAGGAACTCAAGATGATTCTGTGTAAAACTTGGTTTAACCATAAATGTATTGTAGGTACTTCTAAATATTGTCATATTATGTACACAGATGCAAAAAGTTTAAAATAAACTTATTTTTATTCTTAAAAAATAATGATAGCATCATGGAGAATAGAGGTAAAGAGTACCATCTCTCTAAGGCAGAAAAGCTAAAAAGTGTCCGACAAAAGTAATTAAATAATAGTTCCAAAACTGGCCATAATGGCGCTAGAGTCAGAAAAGATTGTGATATGAAGTTAGCAATAAGAGATGGAGTGAAGTTTGTTGAGTTTAGTTATTTAAATTTTTTGACGACTTTAGTAGATTAAAAGTAGTTAATTCAGTAAATCATGAAAATTATAATTACTCGTATAGTCGAAAATATTTTTATATATAAAACCGAAGAAGATGCTAAGATTTAATTATACGTTTAAATTTTGCCACTTTACTCCCGTCTGTGTCTGTAGCGCCCCCTATTTAATGCTATTTTACTGACACTTTTCATGTATGGAGATGGTACTCCTTAATTCTATTCTCCATGGATAGCATGTTGGCTATAAGCCCTCGTCTTTTATTGGCACTAGATACCAATAGAGAGTGCTTGTTTTTTTATTTCATTTTTAGGGCTCCGTATCCAAGGACTAAAATCAGGACCCTGTTCCTGAGACTTCGCTGTCTGTCTGTATGTCCGTCCGTCTGTCACCAGGCTGTATCTGCTTAACCGTGACAGCTAGACAGTTGAAATTGTAACAGATGATTTCTGTTGCCGCTATAACAACTAATACTAAAAACATAGTAAAATAAATATTTAAGGGGGCTCCCAATATGACAAACGTGATTACATTTATAACACAGTCACATAGTGCATTCAGCGACACGACATAATATAGTTACAATGTAAAATAAACACTATCATGAACCGTTCCATTTGATTCCAGAGTAATCCGGATCGTTACAGAAAATTATTTTTCGTATTGGAGGAACATTCGACCTATATTCGTGCTGACGCCCATTTACACCGAAATGATGGACACCATTAGAACCATTAGAGACACCAGTACCAACGTACGTACCTCCTAAACGCAGTAATACATAAACGTTCATAGTTTACAGCTTCCCAGGAGCGCTTTAAGCGTATGATTTACCGCCGAGTTGCATCATAATGAAGTGGTGTATCAATGCGGAATAACAATGAACCGTTTATATATAAACAGTAGCGCTTTTTGCGCTGTTCTAGGAAAATACTTTTATACAATTTGAAATGGCAAACATTTGATTGTACAGCCGGGAATACCAGAGATACAACATAAATGAAACAGTGTTGGATTAATTTATGATTCAGTCAGTATTATAGCAAACATTTTATAATGGGTATTATTAACTATGATTAGGGAGCAATTTTATGGTACATAGTTTGGATGATCAACTTGTTGTAAATATTAATTTAGGTAATAAAGAATATGAAGATTTTAAGTGTTATTAACACTATTAAACGGGTGATTTTGTTCTAAAATACTTTAACCTTATTTCTTTGAGCCTTATCATCATTATTAATCATTATCATTTTGTTACGTCTCGAAAATCCAAATAACAATATGCTCGATTAATTTTATATCCGCAGAGGTTAAAATCCTTACTCAGTACTTGATATTTACGCTTCATTAATACGATAAACGCTAATCGTATAATTCTCAAAATTATTATCTCTAAATTTGACACTTTTCGTAGTAATTGACAAGAATTTTATATGAAAAGTTCTTATGGGGCAGGGGCGTACCTTATTTTTCTTTTTGAGGCAGCAGGAATTAATTTTTGTATACCAGTGGTCAGTGGCCATCTTTAGCTAAAAAACGTCTTACCGCATAGTACAATAATCTAAGGTACTTCACATAAAACACTAACTAATTCACTTGACTTTGATGAAAAGTAATTCAATTTTAGGGCTCACTTCAGATACGACAGTCTTAAGATAGTTTTGTCTCACATAGACAAGCCTATCTTATAACTAAATTAGTCACAGTTTTATCGGTCCTAGACAGTTTCGTCTATGAAACGTACTGTTTCAAATATTTTGTGATGCAATAGACTGTCTTGAGACTGTCGTGTCTCAAGTGAGAGTCACTCTTACTAATAGGAAACCCACAATATACTTACCTAGAATCGATTGATGATAACGAGTACGTTTTTGATAACGCATTGTCTATCAAGGAAATGAAACAGCAAGCGTAAGAGTAGTATTTTTTTTTTTAAATAAAATTGCAATCAGCTATAATAATTGTCCTAGAGTATAAAAATGATTAGTGTTATTTTAGCACTTTGCATTACGAGAAATGGTACCTAAATAGATTTAGTAGCTCATATTATATACATATTCACTGGCTTTCGTTATAGATAATGCGCTATCGGAAACTATTGGTATCTTTCCAATTAATTCATAGATATTATGATAATCTGAGATATTAACAATAAATATACCATTCATTTTAAAAGTTATCGCTCATATAAAATCAAAGCATATTATTTTTCAGATCATCAATAAAAGAAGAGAAATGATAAATCGAATTCGAGACGACCTAATAAACAATAACTTAGACTGCGATGACGTGTCAGCGAATGTTGAGAAGAAACTCAGTGACAATGCATGTTTATTAGACAAGTTTCTGCTCGGTACAAACTCGAAGGGCGAGCCGATTCCTGACGACATGATCGCAGATGAAGTGACTCTTGTTTGCTACACTGTAAGTTCTAGTAAACAGTATGTATAAAATGATAATTGGAGATTGAGAAGAATTGTTTACCACTGAAATCCCCAATCAATTTAAGAAAAGTACCTTTATGTATATGAAATTGATTCTTCGAATTAATTGGCTCGAATTCTCTATATTCTTCTCTATATTTCTTAAAGAACTTAGGTATTTCCTAGAAGCTACTTGCTACCATTCTTAATTTTACATTATACTATAGCATTAATTTTAATAATTATAATTAATTTTCCATTACATCATTTATTAATCTAGTAAAACTGAACCTTTAAGAAAAATCACGTAACCATATTTTTTACATTTCCAGGGTCACTATACGACTACGATGACGATGGCACACACACTGTACTGCTTAGCCAAGTATCCAGAAATACAGAATAAAGTTCTGGAAGAACAGAGACAGATCTTAAAAAACGATTTAAGCAGAAGCCCAACAAGCCAAGAACTAAATCAAATGAAATATTTGGAGGCAGTTATAAAGGAGAGCATAAGAGTTATACCAACTGTCACAAAAATTGGAAGACAGCTGCAACATGACCTGAAATTCAATGGTTTGTGTTAATATTTCTGAAATCCAAAACCCGCTCAATAATATATTATAATTACTAGCTTACGTTGCTCTGTCTTGACTGTGAACTGCAATAAATAAATAACTACCTACATACACCTACAGTTTCTACGCCAATAACTACACTTGATTGGTTGAAGATTATTACAGTACTAATATTGCTATTAAACAATGAGGGTTGGTGTTCGAAGGGCGAAAATTAAGGCTTATATAATATGTATTTTTAATGCAAGTCACAAAATAATAAAAATAAAAAATGACATAAAAATTAGGGTGGGTCACCCTTATTATTTAGGGGTAAGAAAAATAGCTTACGACCTATTCTAATACCTTTATCATAAAGAATACACACTGAAAAAATGTCATTACAATCGGACGAGCCGTTTCGGAGGAGAATGAGATTAAGTCTTAATTAACTATTTACTGCCGAGCAGTTCAAAATACGTTTTAAGAATGAAGAAATCTATATTTATAAGGATTGTGTATTTCACTCCGAGTTAAAAAAATATATTGTTATTTTACTCACAAGTGGTAAATGTCATATTTTAAAAGGTAAATACTTACCAAATACATAAACCCAACATTATTTTTACAGATGGCCGAGTCGCTCCCGCGGGAACCTCTGTTATAGTTTTCTATGAAGCTATGTATGCGGACCCCAAAATATTCCCTGAACCGGAAAAATACAATCCCGAAAGATTTTTAGGCGCCATGCATACATTTGCCTTTGTGCCCTTCAGCGCGGGACCCAGGAACTGCATAGGTAATTCCTGATTTTTTCTAACAAAATTATGTAGAACTTGAAATGTATTTCAAGATTTACATAATAAAGAGTTACTTACATCCTACTACTATTATAAATGTGAAAGTTAGTGAGGATGGATGGATGGATGTTTGTTACTCTTTCACGCAAAAACTACTTACTAAACGGATGTCATTTAAATTGGTCGTTAGTCGTTTCGTATCGCAAGGATTCGAACCGCGGTGTGAATCGCCCAAGCACTTTTTAAATGGGTCGATTTGTATCGCGATCCGAAACACCCAAGACGTTTTTAGGATGAGTCGATTCAAACCGCAGTAGAGAACTTTCCTTTTTTTTGAATAAATAAATTTTTACAGTAAAATATGTATAGTATAATCATGCCCAAAATAACAGAAAAGTACAAAATAAGTTATAATTACTCCATTGGGAAAAACTCTGCGATTTCGTTAACGATTAACTTCCAATAAAACGATCATGCCATAGTTTGGTACATGGTTGTCCTTGGAAACCAGAGGTTTATTTAATGGAATCGATCATACGGCATCGCCACCAGGACCGACCGTTCAAATGTTAGAATACTCATTTTAGGACTATTAGCGACAAAACATTGGCTGCAACCTTCTGTGAGTACATTTCCACAAGAAAAAAAAAACATTCGCTAATAGATAGATTTATATATATACACTTTATTGCTCATATTAAAGTAGGTACAATATACCAAGACTATGTCAGGATGTAAATTAATTAAGAGTGGATATCGCTCCAGGTAAAATTCAAGCTTTTTGAACTTTACCATTATTTTTCATTCAATAATAATTTACTCAAAATATTACGATTTAATGGACTTAAACTATTTCTTACTAATCAATTTACAAAGCTCAGAAGATCAAATAACCAATAACTATCAGAAAAATAAGGGCAAGATAAAAATTGCTAATTTTCTTTGTCACTCGTTTTTTTTTTTTAATAAAGAGAGTAGTTACAAGTACATTAAAGTGTACATAATAACCTATGTATATAATAATAATAATAATAAGTAATAACCTTATCAATCTCTCACGAAAAAAAAAGTTGAACATAGGTTGAACAAAACTTATTCTGCGACAAAATCTTGTTTTACCATTTATCTAAAAAAGATGTGTAGTAAGATGGATAGTAGATACTAAATCTGTGGTAAAATTGTACTTATTTAAATGCGTGGAATAACCCCTGTTTTAATATTATGATAATTATTTGCCATTTTTTCACGGACCACTTTTCTACTCATCTGTTTTAAAAATTATAGAGTCCTAATATTTAAAAATGAATATTTCAATCAAGTAGTTTAAGCTCTGGATTAAAACTTACGATACTTTTTATACCCAGAAAGTATTTGTATAATAATATTCGATTTTTGGCTTACTATGAGGTATGTTAGTCTGTGCAGTTATTATGAAAACGAATGAACGCTTCTTAAGTAATCACTGCAAAGGGCTAGTGAATGAAAGGATACATCTCCAGAGTCCTAGCGCTTTTATTGGCTATTTAAGAGAAAGCATTTAATTAAGATTGCAGCAGAAAATCCACTTATACAAAGTAAACCTAGTGCTTGTACTCGCCATTAAACGATTGTAATTCCGTTTGATTTTCAATTTAAATTAATTAAGCTCATTTTAAACCTCTAAAATTTTACCAAGATACTTATTATATTTATTTTTTTATTAGATAGAATATTTTTAATATGACTTATAAAACTTACTACATATAATGATCCTACTATACTATTATAAATTTAAAAGTTTGTGAGGATGGAAGGATGGATGGATGTTTGTTACTCTTTCACGCATAAACTACTGAAATGATTTCGCTGGAACTCTATACTTTTTTGCAGATAAAAAGTAATATTATCGTCCGTAAACCGACTAACGGCCCGTTTCAATAACCCATCTACCAATAACTATTTGTTAAAAACGTCAAATTTGTATCTCAAAAAACCGGCAAATGATTGAATGACAACTTTTTTAACAAACAGTTATTGAAACCGGCCATTAACCGAGAACCATTTTTTTCAGGCTTCCGCTACGCGTGGGTGGTTATGAAATCGACTCTGTCCCATCTGTTGCGGAGGTACGTGATCCTCCCCGGCTCTTCGGGTATGGAACCTCAGTTTGCCTACCGCATCATCACCGAATCCAAAACCGGCATTCATCTTAAACTACGGAAAAGGATTTGCTAAGCGTTTATCCAAGCTCTGATGATATGTTAAGAGATATGGGTAAACTTCTTTATTTTGTGATAGTTGAGAGATCGCTTTTAAGCCTATAAAATAATTAGGTATTGAACTGTCTTATTTATTATATATATTAAGCTGTAAATGATAAGTAATTTATTATTTAACTATTATGATTGTTAAATGGGGGAAGGCGGAGCGGCTGTGTTTGATAGAAACTCTGTCAGTGGTAAGTTTGAGCCAAGCGAGTTGAAACATTTTAGACAAACTTGGCTCTTGAATCTTGTGGCTAGTCCTAAATCCAAAATGTGTGACTATTTAACGCATCTTGTGATGTACTCTCGCTGGCAAATTCATTGTAGATACTATTTTTTAACCTTTCGCCATAGTAATAAGATCGAAAATGAAAATTTACATTTTTTTAATATGCGCGTTCGTAACTGAAAATACTAGTAATTTGTTTGAAAACTATTTTATTGCTGCCTACGAGTATCGTATTATTAAGTTTCATTACCTACCTCTTTACGACTAGATGCATTTGTTGTGATTTGCTTATAAGTTATATTCACGATTTATATGTATATTTGTGACTAGCCTTTTCTTAAATCAATAAAATTGTTATTGAAAATAAATTGATTTCTATTTATTTTATTTTTTAAATCCTTCCATTTACTACTACTCCTACTCACTGTTTGAGCACGTACCATCACTTGAAACCATGTCAAAATTTTTACTACAAGCACAAACAGTTAAAGATTTGGCGAAAACTTATTTTATCTAAATTACATACTATACTCGTATAAATTATATACTTATTATAAATGCGAAAGTTTGTGAGGATATATGGATGGATGTTGTTACACTTTTACGAAAAAACTACTGAACGAACTACCTATCGAATGGTAAATATAAACTATTTAAAAACATAAGCGTATCCTATACCGGAATCTCTTCGACCGGAGAAAATTCAGAGCATTGAAAATAGAACTCTGGACCAATTTAATAGAGCTGAAAATCGGACACACGATTTGACGTTTGACAAATGTCACGGAGCATATATTATAGCCTTAGACCGAGCGCCCGCAGCTGCACACGCGCTTTTCTCGGCCGAGGCAGGTATCTACATAGACCGAGTTGCCTCGCGCGGCAAATGCCAATTTCAACAGTGCATACTGAATAATAATACTATACTTATAGTCTGGTTCTATTTGGGGCGACGACTTACATACTTTTACAATATTTCGCATTCAATAGTTGTGTAAAATTGTAAGTAATGAAATATAAATAAACTAAAAGAAATATAATTGTTTAAAAATTGATTTAAAGAGATTTGTAAAATGTAGTTATTTGGTATTGCGATAGATGGCGCTGTACAACTCGAATGGTGATGCTATCAATATATTGTATTAGTTTTAATGCCCAATGCTAGATGTCACTATGCCGAAGAGGCTTTTCGAAGAGAGGGAAGAGGTTTTTCTAGATCGCGCTGTCGTTTGACCGAGTCTAATTTGACTTATTAATTAATAGATTTCCATACTGTACATTCTGCTCTCGGACACCGTCCGATGAACAGCTCCACTCGTTACGATCGTTGCCGTCGTTCCCGCAGTATTGCGCTCTCGCGTGTGATAGTGTACCACCACCTGAAGAAAGAAGACAGAAGACCGAAGACTCAAGAGGGAAGAGGACAAGGCGTCCCCAACCGCCTTTGCCGCCCGACCTGTGCCGTACCGTGTCTCGCGACCGCCGCCTACCGGACGATTCGTGCGACCTGTTATGTCCCGTCCCTGTTAGGGTTGTTGCTGACGTAACGTCGAATCAGCACATCCCGTGTTTAGTCTGGTCTAGACTCTAGCTGTGAGCCTCAGTTGGTCTTCAGTCCTCAGTCGTGACGGTTCTGCCCAAGGGTCCCTTCATATACTTTTGTAATTTTCTTTAATAAAAGTAGTTGTGGAAATAAACCTTTTTTTAAAAAAAAAGCCTAATCCGAAGGGACCCCTAACATTTTTGGTGGCAGCGGTGGGATCGGATATCCCCAGTGCCGTTTAATTCTGGAAAGTTATCCTAGGAAAGCGAAAAGTAAAAACTCGTCAAAAAAAAAAAAAATCTTAAGTGAAAGTGCAGTGAGGAAACCAACTCATTTCCAATATCCATAAAGTTATTAAGAGCAAAAGCCAAAGTGAAAAGTGAAAATCCCAAGTGAATAGTGTTCAAATCCTAAAAGTTATAACCGTGTGAACGAGTCATCCTATCCGGCCGGGCGCGGGCATGCATCGAGTCGCTGTGCAGCTTATCTTCGCCGCCCACGCGCTGATATCCCTGTGAGTCTTTGGTCACTGTTTACATTTAGTAGCCTTCTAAGGTTACCTAGATTTAGGGTTCGGTACTCCACTAAGATAATCCATATTTGTAATTTAATTTGTTATCATTCTAATTAATAATATTTTTCAATATGTCGAAAAGTGAACTATTAAATCTTAACATTCCTATGTCCGAATCGGAAGCTGGTCCATCTGACACAGCCAAAAACCCTCCTGTTTCTCCCAAAGCAACGACCCGAAAGGGAACCGCTTCGGGTACGAGTGCCATGATGGTCGAACTGGATCTAAATACATTATTTAAATTTATCAAACAATTTGATGGTTCCCGGGAGTACGTAAATTCATTTATTATAAATTGTAATAACGCCTATGACTTGGCCACTGAGGTACAAAAGCCAATCCTATTTCGTTATATCTTTAGCCAGTTGCAAGGTAAAGCCGAAATCGCTTGCGCTATCAAGGAATTCAAAAAGTGGGACCAATTAAAAGAATTCCTGCGAAACCAATTTTGTGAACGTAAGCATTATGCTCACATACTTATGGACTTGCAAGAAAGTAAACAGGGTCCTAATGAAAACGTTACACAATATTCTTTACGCGTAGAAACCTATCTTTCACAGCTTCTGACTGAGGTAACCCTGTCTAATTGCACACTAAAAGAAATTCCTGGTCGTTCAGCGGCCATGGAGGATTTAGCGCTTCATCATTTTCTTATTGGTTTACATCCCCGTATCTCAAATATTGTGCGTTGCAGAAATCCGCGAAATTTAAATGACGCTATTAATATTGCGATCTCTGAGGAGCGCATACAACAAAGTCTTTACAAACGAACTCAGTTGGGAGAATCGAAGTTAAATAATAATCAAAGTAACTTTAGACCCAGACCGTTTTTCTCACGATCATATGGACAACCAAGCACGTCACGTAATCAGTCTTCTTATCAGCCGAGATTTAATTCCCCAAATAATAACCCTAATAACAACAATAATAATAATTATTCAGACAGAACCCAATCGATGTTTTGTCGATATTGTAAAACTACGGGCCATGATATTAAAGATTGCGCGAAAAGGGAATACAATAACAGTCGATTTAATAATAAATCCCGGCAACAACCAAATCGAATGCATTTGGTTATGAATGAACATGATCATCAACATGTTGATGACTCATTCCAATCGGATAATAATAATTTAAACTAAATTCCGTCTCGCTCTCGTGTCGTGCGGGACTAATTAAATCTGAAATCGACACGAAAACTTTCTCTCGCGTTATACGACAGGGTAACCAGCCCCAAAAAGGAAACGCTGTAAAATCGTCTCGCGTTATACGACAGGGTAACCAGCCCCAAAATGGAAACGCTAATAATTCTCTCAGCATCATACAACAGGGTAACCAGCCTCAAAACAGAGATGCATCCTTCAGAGTCACGCAGCAGGGTAACCAGCCCCAAACCGAAGACTCCCTCGTAGTTGAACCTGAAAAAAAAAGAAATTTACGAAATTAATATCGATACAACTAAGCGACGCTTACCTCACATATTAGTAGAATCTTCAGTTTCAGATATCCCTTTATCCTTGTTAGTCGACTCGGGCTCGTCGATCTGTTTAATAAAAGAAACCTGTATATTAAATAATCAAAAATTCATTAAAGAACCTGTAAAACTTAAAGGCATAGATCCAGGCGATGAACCGACTTCTACGGAAGGTCACTTACAACTTACGCTAAAATTAAATGACAAAAATCCGTTAGTATTTAAATTTCATGTAATAAAAGAGATTAGCTTACCTTACGATGGTATTATAGGCACAGATTTCTTAACAAAATTCGGCTGCAAAATAGATTACACGAATGATATATTAAAAATAGGAAAATCCGAAATTAAATTACTTTTCACCGAACCCTTCTTTATTGTTCCACCTCGAAGTGAAGCTGTAATTCAATATTCAATACAGAAAACTAATTTAAGAGAGGGTGTTATAGTCGATCAACATCTTTCGGAAGATTTACTTATATCTAATTGCATCGTAAAAATCAAAAATAATAATCGCGTTAATTTAACTATTGCCAATACCTCTGAAAATTATGCACATATCAAAGGAGATCTAAAACTCCATGTTGAACCATTAAATTCTCCTCTACATCCGGTAAATACGTGTAATTTATTTACCTCAGAAAGATCCGAAGCAGTAATAAAAGAACTTCGGACAGAGCATTTAAATGAAGAAGAACTCAATGCTCTTGTTGATCTTTGTAGTCAATACCCGGATATCTTTCATATGCCCAGTGATCAGCTCACACATACGTCTGCAATCGAACATACCATCAGAACAAATAATGAAATTCCAATACATACCAAGTCATATAGGTTTCCCGAATGTCACAAGCAAGAAGTTGAAAAACAAATAAATCAAATACTTGAACATAACATAATAGAGCCGTCATCCTCTCCTTGGAGCTCACCCATATGGGTAGTTCCCAAAAAAATTTACTCGAACGGACAACGCAAATCGCGAATAGTGATAGATTATAGGAAGCTTAATGACATAAGTGTAGGCGAAACTTATCCGATACCTCAAATTTCCGAAATTCTAGACCAGTTAGGCAAAAGTAAATATTTTACAACACTAGATCTCGCTTCTGGATTCCACCAAATTCGTATTTCAGCTGACGATGCACCCAAAACTGCATTTTCAGTCCCTCAAGGTCACTTTCAATTTAATCGTATGCCATTTGGCCTCAGAAACGCACCTAGTACATTTCAAAAACTAATGAATACTTGCCTGTCAGGACTACAGGGAAGCCGATGTTTTGTGTATTTGGACGATATTGTAATCTATTCCTTTGATCTCGACACACACATAGATAACCTTAAAGCCGTATTTGATAGACTTCGAAAGTTTAATCTTAAATTACAACCGGAAAAATGTCAGTTCCTTCGTAAAGAGGTAGTTTATTTAGGGCACATAATAGGTGAAGATGGCGTAAGGCCAAACCCAGGAAAAACCGAGGCTGTAGCTAAGTTTCCTATACCCAAGTCCCCTAAGGACATTAAATCCTTTCTAGGCCTTGTTTCCTATTATAGAAGATTTATTCCTAATTTCTCTAAAATAGCAAAATCACTTACCAGTTTGTTGAAAAAGGATGTTCCGTTCGTCTGGAAGGAGGAACAGCAACTTGCTTTTGAATCTCTTAAAGAAAATCTTATTAGTGCACCGGTATTAGCTTATCCTGATTTTAACAAACCTTTCCTCTTAACTTGTGATGCATCCAATTACGCCATTTCTGCAATTTTGTCCCAAGGTTCTATTGGTCAAGATCGTCCCATAGCTTATTCCTCTAGAACCTTAAATAAAGCCGAAACCAATTATTCAGTAACTGAAAAGGAATGTTTAGCGATAGTTTTCGGAACAAAGGTTTTCCGGCCTTACCTGTTTGGTCGACGTTTTACAATAATTACAGACCATAAACCGCTGAATTGGCTGTTCATCTGTAAAGATCCGGGCTCTAGGTTAATTCGCTGGAGACTAAAACTCGAAGAATTTGATTATGATATTCAATATAAAAAAGGTAAAATAAATACAAATGCCGACGCTTTTTCCCGGTACCCCGTGAACCCAATCCAAGCCGAAAACCCATCTCCTTCAGCACCAGAGCCCCAGGAGGAACAACCGTACTCACCAGATAGAGATCTTTTAGATTTGTTAGTGACACCGCCATCCTTTGATCCCGAGAGAGACCTATTAGATATCTTGCCCGATCCAATCCCTGTAGAAAATACTGAATCTCCATCGAAACTTTTAAACACTCCTCTTGATCCATTTGATCCACCCGGCCTCGAAGATGCCGTGCCTAATGAGCCTAGCGATCAGCCTATCGCCGAACCAGATTTTGAAGTACCATCCGAGCCAACTCCTTCCACTAGCGCGAATCCAGATGCTCCTGTAGATGATTATCCTACCTTCTTAAAGTCCATGTCGGATAAAAGTCAAACATTTAATACTGTAATCGAAGAATATTACGGGAGTTTATTAAAATGTCCGGCGAAAGTAATTCTTGTACCAACATCTATTGACCTTGATGAATCCAACCTTTATCTTGAAGAAATGCTGAATGATCCTGAAACAAATCAAACAATATTAAATTCTGAAAGAGCGCTTCTTGGTTTCTATAAAATAGAACGTAATAATAAAATATGTTATTTGTTATTTTATAAAATTCATCATTTTGATGAAGCATCCTATCCAGAAATATTTGAAACCTTAAAGAGGATTCGTAATGAATTATTAATTTTCGGAAATACCAACGAAATAGGTATATCGGATATGAAAAATCCTTTTGAAAAACACTCATTTATTAAAATACTTAATATTTTAACTTACCTTTTTCATAACACGCAGATTAAAATTAAAATATATCATAATAAAATTATCTTCCCAGTCCCAACTGAGATAAAGAAAATATTACACGATAATCATGATATCCCGATTGCTGGCCATTTAGGTTCTGCTCGTATGTATAATAGGATAAAATAAATTTATTATTGGAAAGGGATGCGTTGTGACATAGAAACATATGTTAAACAATGTAAATCCTGCCAAGAAAATAAAGCACTCCAACAAATAAATCGCGCTCCCATGCAAATAACTAGTACTTCAACAGAACCTTGTCAACGTGTAGCTCTTGATATTGTCGGGCCACTTCCAGAATCTGGTCCCGGTAAATTAAAATATATATTAACAGTTCAAGATGATCTAACGAAATTCTCCTCAGCATATCCTATTAGGACTACCTACCGCGGAGGAAACATGTGAATGTCTCCTTCATTACATCTCAATTTTTGGTATACCTAAAATGATCTCCACTCCACTCTACTACGCATTTTACACCATATGAATTAATGTTCGGTAATAAACCATTTATACCAAATTCTATTTATAACGAATCCCCAGGGGCTACATACCCTGAATATGTCCGCATGTTGCAGAATCGTCTCAAGCACTCCCGGCAAAAAGCCGTAGAATTCATCAATAAATCTAAAGGAAGTTCCAAAACATATTTTGATACACGGACACGACCAGTCAGCTATCATGCTGGCGAATACGTTTACGTAAAGAATCATTTAAGACTGCGGAAAACCTTGTCCCCAGTGTGGAAAGGCCCCTATAAAATAATTAAGATCAATGGTAATAATACGTTGTAAATATTAATTAATCGACGTCATGTCGTACACCACTATGACCAGGTCAAACCTGCTCAAGTGCAGAGTTCGTAAAATGTTTGCTTTTATACACACCTTACATTTAAATTTTACTTTATTATACTTATACATTATTTAGTAATTACTTTTACTTTATCTTTTTTTTTCATACTAGTGCACACTAAGTATATAATATTAGTTTTTATAATTTTTAATAGCAAGATACTGTTCTATTCTTGCAGAACTCATCAACATGCTGAAAGTCAGCAAAATCATTACGTACAACAATTTAAATCAAGTCCATGGATCTATTTCGACTATCTTGGCAAGCTCAGCGTTATTAACGGGAAATTAAATATCTTAATGCCAATGGACATATCTCACTTAAGTACACATATTGAAAATATAGACTATGCTATAAAATTAGTTAAGGATCTTTGTGAGAAAACGACATTTAGTAATATCGATTGTCACCATCTCCTTGAGCCGCTAGCTGTTAGATATAATGATATGTATAAGGAATTTAGTTCTGTATCCCACTTAGTTACTAGGAAATCAAAGCGTGCTTGGGTGAGTGGAATAGGCTCAATAATAAAACATGTATTTGGCAATTTAGATGAGAATGATGGTCTTAAATACGATGAGGCTATAAAAGTATTGTTTAATAATCAAAATAAAGTAGTTTCTCCCGTCAAAAATAATATTTTACTTACCACATCTACCGTATCGATGTATAACGATATTATAAATAAAATTAAAATTAACGAATTAAATTTGAATGATGCTATCGACAACCTCTCTGTTAAAGTACGTAACATATCTATCATCACGGATGAGCTTTGGTCTCAGATCAGTATTAACCATAACCTGGTTAATACTGATCTGAGATCAAAGCTCATCCGTGATGATAGATATGTTAATAATTTAGAAACTTCAATTTTAACATTATCCTTCCAATTGGAAGACATAACTAATTCTGTTTTATTCAGTAACCAAAATATTTTACACCCTTCTTTAATCACGACACAGCAATTATTCAGAGAACTTGCCGATAACCATCAACATTTACCTAATAATATGAAGTATCCAGTAAGCCTCGAAATAGCCTCAATGAGTTCTATGTTAAGTATATCGAAAATTGATAGTTATTATGTAGATAATAAGATATTCTTTGTTCTCCAAATTCCATTAGTGTTAATTAAGGAATTTATGTTATTTCATAATATTGGATTACCGACACCACATGACTCTAGCAACCAAAACTCTTTCAGTTTAATAATACCTAATTCAAAATACATAGCAATGACCAAAGACAAATCGCAGTATTGTATCTTGGAAGATGTAAATAGTTGCAAAAATATGTTAAGCGAAAACTATGTTTGTGAAATTTCAATAATTTATGTAACAGAAACTAAGTCCACATGTGAAACAGAGTTTATGAGTAAAGTAATTGATAAGGTTCCGGAAAATTGTGAAACTAAACTAATTTTTGGAGAGTTAGATATTTGGAAACCGCTTAAGAATAATAAATGGATTTTTGTACAGTCAGTACCCGGTAAAGTCTCTATAGATTGTAGAAATAGCGAAGCATCCGAAATTAAAATTTTAGGCTTTTTACTGGCATTATGTCACTTCCTAGTAATTGTATCGGTTATCATAAAAGCAACACTCTCATAACTCAACACGATTTTGACAACGCTACCATAGAAATTGGAATACCTGATTTTAATCTTATTAATGACAGCTGTTGTAATTTTAAGAAACTAAATTTAAGCGCGAGGAATGTGACCCCTATCAAACTACAAAATTTCGATTTAGATAATATTAAATTTAATCAACAAATTTTTCTTAAAAATCTTGAGGACTCAGAAAATATTCTAGAAAATCCTCATATAGTTGAATACGGGACACATTACTCCGTAGTAGTTATACTTATAGTGATAGTGATAGTTCTTTATTCCATATTTAGATTTTATAACTGTGTGAAAGCCGGCAGCAGAACCTTAAAATTGAATCTAGCAAAAGTTGACTCTAATTCCAAAGTATCTAAAAATATTCAGTGTGACGTAATAGAAATTAAAGACACTGAACAGAATGTTGAAGATAATATAGAAATTGAAAACATTAATAATATTCGAAGTAGATTTTAGAAGTTCAGCTGTAACTTCTATGTTTCCCCGAAGTTACATCTTAGGGGGGAGGTGTTATGTCCCGTCCCTGTTAGGGTTATTGCTGACGTAACGTCGAATCAGCACATCCCGTGTTTAGTCTGGTCTAGACTCTAGCTGTGAGCCTCAGTTGGTTTTCAGTCCTCGGTCGTGACGGTTCTGCCCTTCATATACTTTTGTAATTTTCCTTAATAAAAGTAGTTGTGGAAATAAACCTTTTTTTAAAAAAAAAAGCCTAATCCGAAGGGACCCCTAACAGACCGCTCGCATCGTCCGTATCGCTCTTTTATGCGAGCCTTCTGCTCACACACCCGCCGCGTATCGCGTTAGGATGAGCGTGCGACCGGTCGCATCGTCTATCTCGTTTTTATATCGTATAATTAGAGAGCAGAATTCCCCATTAACCAGGATAAAACTTCCTAATTATGGCAGACGCCTTAGTCAAAGTCAAAGTCAACATTTTTTTATTCAAAATAGGTATTTTCATACACTTTCTGAACGTCGATCTACATGATGCCTACCACCGGTTCGGAAACTAGACCGGCGAGAAGAACCGGCGTAAGAAACTCGCGCGGGGCCATCTTTTATCAAAAAGATGGAAAATTGTTCTTTTAAAATATAAAAAAGGCATATATAACAATGTTATGACTAAAACTACATAATAATTCCTTAATCAGGAAGTTCCTGACGTTCCTTCCGAACGAATTCCCAGATGCCGCGAGAAAATGGGAACGCTTCGCGAGTGCCCATGAAGCAGATTCACTGGCGTCGCCCGATAGCGACGACTTACCGATACCATTAGAAGCCCAATCATCATCATCAAATCAGAGATGTCTTGCTCGGAGCAAGAATCCGACCGTAGTGAAGGCGAGTTCACTACAGTCAAATCTAAGAAGACAAAGAAGAGGAAGCGCCCAGATGGCACCTCCTCTCCAGTCTTATCTTCCCCGACCAAATCGGTCCCGAAGAATAGGAAGACCGTGCAGGCGGCCCCCGTTACCTCATCGGCCCCTCTGGCCTCCCAGGTCCCCCGAACCTCTCAGGCCTCTCCGGCCTCCCAGGCCCTTCCGGCATCCCAGGCCCCTCAGGCCTCCCAGGCCCCTCAGGCCGTGGGTTCCCCTAAAATGCCTCCTCCGGTAGTCATAAAGGAGAAGGCTAAATGGAACCTAATCTCCGCAGCGATTAACGAGCATAAGCTCCGTTACTCTTCTGCACACACGCCCCCATCGGCATAAAGTTGCAGGCTAAGACCTCGGAGGACCACCGCCTCCTCACCGCGTTCCTACGTAATAAAAACATAGGATATCATACGTACGCCCTTAAAGACGAGCGCCTTCTGCGCGTCGTCATTACCGGATTCGATAAGTGCCTCTCCTCACAAGAGGTACTCATGGACATCCAGTCCCAGGGTTATCCCGCCCTAGAGGTACATCGTATGTACCATCCCATTAAAAACCACGAGTACAATATGGTACTCGTAACCCTCCCTCTCACGCCAGAGGGCAAAGATATCTTCGATATCCGAGCCATCTGCCACATTACGGGCATCCGCCTCGAGCCCTCCCGTAAAAGGGGCATCCCTGGCCAGTGCCACCGATGCCAACTTTACGGGCACTCGGCACGGAATTGCCAAGCTAGGCCGCGTTGTGTTAAGTGCCTCGGTGACCACGGCACCTCTGACTGCCCCCGTAAGAGCCCAGCTGAGGAGTCCGAACCCCCCAGCTGTGTTCTCTGCAAGTCCCAAGGACACCCCGCCAATTACAGAGGGTGCAAAAAAGCACCCAAAGTAAAAAAGCGCGTTGCACCACAGACGAAAGGTGCCCCCCTCAAACAGAGATTCGTCCCTGCCCCCTCGCTGCTACCCTCCCAATCTGCATGGTTCAAGCCCGCGCAGAACCGTAGTTCGGAGTTAGCGGCTTTCCCCGCTCTCCCCAGTAAGGCCATGCCCTCCGCGCCCAAAGCGACTAAGGCCACGCCCCCCCCCCCCCCCCCCGTCTCCCAGCTTCACTGCAGACCTCTCTTTCGTCCAGCAGTTTCTAAGCAACATCGGGCCTATTGACCCGATGAAGCTTTCTATTTTAGCGACAAAGCTAAAAGGATCGGCCACAGACCGCATCCAAGCTTTGTCAGACCATCAGGTCTTGATCCGTCAGATCAAGATCAAAAAAAAATTATTCTAAATCAATTAATTTTTCACTTCAACTCGAATAATTTGTTACATAGTAATCAGTTTGGTTTTACTAAAGGTCAGTCCACAACAGATGCAGGCATTAGTCTTCTGCGCAGTATATTTGAAGCTTGGGAGAGGTCACAGGATGCACTTGGTATATTCTGTGATTTATCCAAAGCATTTGACTGTGTGGAGCATGATACGCTGTTCAGGAAATTATACCATTATGGTGTAAGGGGCACGGCTCTAAAGCTTCTAAGCTCTTATCTAATAAATAGAACACAGACTGTAGAAGTTAATTCCAAAAGGTCTAATGGTACTAAAATTAAACTAGGAGTACCACAGAGGTCTATTTTGGGCCCTTTTCTATTTCTCATCTATATAAATAATCTACCTTATCTAGTTAATGATAAGCATGAGATAGTACTTTTTGCTGATGATACTTCACTAATTTTTAATGTGAAGCGACGACAATCTAACAATGACGAGGTAAATAGTGCTCTCTCAAAAATAGTACATTGGTTTAATGCTAATAATTTACTGTTGAATTCTAATAAAACAAAATGTTTAAAGTTCAGCTTGCCAAATGTTACGCAGGCACAAACCAATATACTATTAAATAATGAGAAAATGAAATTAGTAGACACCACTGTTTTTCTAGGTATAACATAAGATAGTAAGTTACAGTGGGGACCACATATTACTAAATTGGCAGATAAGCTGAGTTCTGCAGCATACGCTGTTAAAAAAATTAGAGAAATTACCGACATAGAGACCGCGCAATTAGTTTACTTTAGCTATTTTCATAGCATAATGTCGTACGGCATCCTCTTGTGGGGAAACGCTGCGGACATTAATACAATATTTGTGCTGCAGAAACGTGCTATACGTTCTATTTATAAGATGTCGACTTTTGAATCTCTAAGGGAAAAGTTTAAAGAAATAAAAGTTCTGACCGTCGCATCTCAATACATTTTGGAAAATGTGTTATACGTAAGAAAGAATCTAAACAACTTCAAAAAGAAATGTGATAATCATTGTGTTAACACTAGAAATAAGAACAAGTTAGATATGCCAGTGTTCAGACTAAGCAAAGTTAGTAAATCCTTTAAAGGCCAATGTATACGCTTATACAATATAATCCCAGAAAAGGTTCAAAACCTTCCCATTAATAAGTTTAAAAAAGTAGTTAAAGAACGTTTGTGTGCCAAAGCGTATTATAAAATTAATGACTTCATTCAAGACGGCACACCTTGGGAATAAGGTGGCTCCTTATCTTATGTTATTATTTGTTACATAGACATAAGCAACATTGTAATAATTTTGATTTTAAAGAATAATTTTCCATCTTTTTGGTAAAAGATGGCCCCAGACGAGTTTCTTGCCGGCTCTTCTCGCTGGGTTAGTTCCCGAACCGGTGGTAGGCATCACGTAGTAACGACGTTCAAAAAGAGTATTTAAAAATATCAATTTTGAATAAAAATTTTTGATTTGATTTGATTTGATTCAAGGCTCTCTCCACTAACGGTAACTAATGGAGCCTTCGGGAAGGACAAAGCCGCACTCGTTACGCGTAGTGTCGTTCAATACGAACGACATTAGGAATAACATAAGCGAAATTCGCGATTTTGTATGCTTACAAAATCGCGTGCACTAGAAGAATGTCGACATTTTGGCTGCTGCCAAAATGTCGACATTCTTCTAGTGCAGGAGACGTTTTTAAAACCTAGTATGAGGAGTCCTAAAATAGCAAACTACAAAATAGTCAGAAACGATAGAACTTGATCTCGACTCGGAGGTACTCTTATCTACTATAAAAAATCATTACATTGTATTCCCACCGACATTGTTAACTTTAGAGACATCTGTTTGCCATATTAGCATGTCCGGCCACGGACCCATTGTTATAGTAAGCCCGTACTTAGCGTGCAACAAAGAACTACATTCCAGCGACCTACAGGCGCTATTCAATTTAGGCAACGCTGTCATCATTGCCGGCGACTTAAATTGCAAACACACCGAGTGGGGCAATGTATATAACAATAGAAATGGCTCCATCCTTTGTAGTTTAACCGACACTTTAAATTTTACACTATTAGCACCCACTGACCCCACTCGCTATGACACCAATGAAAACATCAACGGTGTCATACGCGATACTAGTACGATAGACATAGCTTTAGTTAAAAATGTTCCTCTCAATATCTATATTGAGACTCTCCACGAGCTTAACTCGGACAACAGACCGGTTACGATTACACTTGGTAGTCTTAACCCCAATAATTCTAGTACTAGGAAGATAGTAGATTATAAATCATTAGCAGAGAACATCAAAGTCCTCCAATCTAGTCACTTAGATAAAATCCCCGATATTATAGATAGTAAAGAGACAGCCATAGAGGCCGCCACCCACTTGACCGATCACCTGGTAGCGACCATAGAGAACTCATCTAGGGAGGTGCCAACGACCCGCAAGGGCCCTTGGCCCCACCCTGAGGACATAAAGGAGTCCATCAGACTCCGAAATGCGGCTAAGCGCACATATGATCGCTACCCGTCGGAAGAGTGGAGGAAAGCCCTCCGTCACTACGAGAGGGAAGTTAAGTTTAAAATTAAACAGCACAAAGACCGAGAGTTGGGATCGACTTCTCAGTGATTTAGAACCATCTCACGTGGCGTACTGGCCACTCGCGAAGGCCCTCAAAAACGACACGGAGAGCGATATGCCTCCGTTAGACAGACCTAACCGTCCTCCTGCATTCGAAGACTTAGACAAGGCCGAGTGCCTAGCTGATAATTTCGAACAACAGTGCCAGCCGAGTACTCTCCCGATTGATCCCGTGCACCTTAGCTTAGTATATAGCGAGGTAGACAGCCGACTCTCGAGGCCACCTGATGTAGATAGGGTGAGGATGGTGGACTCGAAGGAGGTCAGTGACATTATTAAGTGTATGAATGCCAAAAAGGCCCCATGCCTCGACGGTATTTCAAACAAAACACTTAAAATGTTACCGTCCGAGCTAATTCAACTCCTAGTGAACATCTTTAACGCCCTCTTAGTAGGATGTTAATTTCCAGACATTTGGAAGGTAGCTATTGTCATAGGTATCCACAAACATAATATCTAGCAAAAACGACAGGAAGACGACATGCGCCGTATTCTTTGACATTGCAAAAGATTTTGATAAAATTTGGCATAACGGACTATTATACAAACTCTATCAAATGGCAATACCCGATTATCTTGTTTTACTAATTAGTAACTTTTTAAAATCGTAAATTTCATTTCCGCGAAGAAGGCGCACTGTCGTCGCCAAGATATATGGAGGCGGGAATACCGCAGGGCTCGGTCCTCTCGCCCTCCCTATATAAATTGCCCCCGTAAACTAATGAGCCTTATTAGCCTGCACGGCAACATAATCCCTGAGGTCACTCAGGTCAAATATTTAGGCGTAGTACTAAACAAGTCGATGACGTTTTCGAGTCACATTAGTAATACATTACGCAAAGCGAAATTTGTACTCTACAAATTATATCCGCTACTTAATCCGCGAAGCAAAATGTCCCTAAGACATAAGCTTACATTTGTAGCGGCTAGGGATACCTAACCGCTAACGACAATTAATTATGCCTAACTAGAAATTCTTCCAAATTTAATTTACTTTATTTAACTTTACAGATTTGAAATAAAAGATGCAAAAAAGAAATCTGTTATATTCACAATTTACAATATTTAAAATCAAGCGAAATGAGCTAGCGAAAAATAGCGAATAATCCAACCACAAACAAGTTACACTATTTATATAAAATAATTAATTAATAATAATTACAACTCCCGCTTGACCGTCGTTGCGCGGGAGTAGGGCGCCCGCAATATGGTCGCTATGCGTGTACAATAGATGTGCGTGCGGCCATATTGCAGTGGGCGTGGCTTACGCAATGCATAGCGACATCAGACCATATGACGTAAAGTGGCGTGATCTCGGTGCTGCGTTGAAACGGGTGAGCCAACTTGCATAGGTGCTCGCCACACATTGTATAAGGTTTGCATCAGAACGATACTCACTTATGCGTGCGTCTCTTTCGCACAGATAAGCGAGTCTCAATTGGACCGATTGCAAAGAGTCCAAAACCGGTTTCTACGCATGGCAACAGGCACCCCCTGGTACATGCGTAACATCGACTTGCATAGGGACTGCGAACTAGTAAAGCGACTTACTAGTAAACTGGTAACTAGCGAACACTATTAAAGCCTATATCAATGAACTCGTAGAGAGATTCTTTGATAAAGGCAAAAATCCCCCAAACCCCCTTATCAAATAGGCACTGGACTATAATCACGACGCACAGACTTTCCGACACCCGTACAAACGGCCTAAGCATATCTTAGCTGATTCCATTGACCCGATCACAAAATACGTAACGTACTGTGTACAGTTACGTAAACACAAACCACACGCACCCGCGAGGTTAGTATTGCACCGGGGTCGACGCCGGCGCCTACCCCGAGGTCCCACATCCGACACGACAACACGTACAGACGTACAGACCGACCCTAACACGGGACCGGACCCGAACCCGAGTTCGAGTTCGCATCCTAGTAGACTAGGTTCACTTCAAAATAGTGTCCGCGACCGCGATATTGATATAGAGAGCTCTACCAATACCGCGAACCTCATCGACATTAGGACTTACGCTCGCGAGTCATCCCGACCGTACGCCGAAGGGAAGAGGGACGGCCCTCTCAGTACCGATACAATTCAAAACGAGAGCTCCTCTATCGCGATAACTCGCACGCCGCTAGTTTCTGCTACCGCGCGCGAGCAATCTCACTCATCAGCGAGTGAGGAAGGGGTCGGACCCTTAGCAGGAGAGACCCGCGTCTCCCCTGTCATAATAATAGCTCACAATCCGTAGCTGTCCCCAATATCCGGTCTGAACATCACCCGGGTGGGTTAGGGAGGGTCAAACCCTCCCATCGACTCTTACCAAATAAACTAGCCTGTAGTTATAGTCCAAATCAGCTACAGCGGTCTTAACCCGACCCTTAGCATAGACCCGTTCGAAAAAAGATAAAAAAATCCATACTGTGACCGCACGCGGAAGGGGAGAGGAACGGCCCTCTCAGTACCGAAACCGATAAAAACTCGAGCTCCTCTATCGCGGTAACTCGCACGCCGTTAGTTTTCGCTTCCAAGCGCGAGCAACCTCACTCCTCAGAGAGTGAGGAAGGGGTAGGACCCCCTAGCAGGACAGACCCGCGTCTCTCCCGTCGTAAAAATAGCTTACAACCCGTAGTTGTCCCCAATATCCGTTCTGAACGTCACCCGGGTGATGTTAGGGAGGGTCAAACCCTCTCATCGTCTCTTACCTAATCAACTAGCCACCAGGCTAGTTATAGTCCGACGTAGCTACAGCGGTCTTAACCGGACCCTTAGCGTAGACCCTTTCGAAAAAAAAAATCTATACTGTGTTAATCAACTAGCCACCAGGCTAGTTATAGTCCGACGTAGCTACAGCGGTCTTAACCCGACCCTTAGCGTAGACCTTTTCGAAAAAAAAAAGAAAAAATCCATACTGTGAGTTTAAATTTTACGAGATCTAATTACGTGTTGTATTATCGAGTGTTTATACGTGTAGTGTTAATAGACGATAAGTTACGTGTTTGTGTTTCATTTTTGACATGGTGCCGAAACCAGGGATGGAGTGAGAAGCGTTTACGATATGGTGAGGCACAAGGAACTTGTGTGACAGTGAAAAGTAAATAGGAAAGTGACCTCTAGTGCAAAGGATTAAGTGTAAGTGAGAATCATGCTAAGTTAAAGAAATTTAGACCCTAAAACTGTGAGTAAATAAACTTGAGAAAAGTGAAGTGAAAAAGACTTGTAAAAAATTTCGCAATAACACAAGTGAGCTATGTAAAAATTTCAAAAAAATATATTCTATACACTTGTAAAATTTTTTCGAAGTTGAAATTATGGACTTGTAAAATATTCTTCAATTTACTCTATGGACTTATAAAAATTTGTGGTGTTTTGGACTTGTAAAAAGCATTAACATTAGACTTGTAAAACTTTGTTCGGTGAAGATAGAAGGTTCCAATAGTTAAAGACTGATATAAATTTTGAGTCGTGCCTCAAGTGGTTCAGATAGAATTAGTTGTTGCAAACTTTATATAGAACTTTAACACGTGTAATACGAATTGTCTTTTAAAATGGAGAAGTTAATTAAAGGGCAAAAGGAATTGTATGACCAATTGGTTAAAGCCGAACGTAACTAAGAAATATAATCAGGAAACACGAAAGAAACGTAATTATTTAATGGCTAGAATGGAAGTTTTAGAGAAGTTAGAGAAGACTTTTAATCAAAATCATCTTGAGATTATGGCAATGGTGACACATGAAGAAATACAAAAATATGAATATTTCACTCGTACGATACGCAAAATGAATTTCAAGAATTATTTTTACAGTATATAGCTCTATTGAAAGATTACTTTGGTTTGCAAACGCAGCACACCACACATAGATTCTGCAGAAAGTTCGTTGCCAGCACTGAAATTAAATAGTTCTGAGGTGCAATTACCGAGAATACAGCTTCCACATTTTTCTGGAAAATATAACGAGTGGCAATCATTTTATGATATGTTCGTGTCCTTGATACATGAAAATCAATCACTTTCGCCGGTACAAAAACTGTATTACCTTAAGTCGAGTATGTCAGGAGAACCTAAGACTTTACTTAGAAACTTTCCTACGACATCCGCGAATTATCAAGAAGCGTGGGAACAACTAACTAAGCGCTACAACAAAAAGCGATATAATCGTAACGCAATAATGAAAACTCTATTCGGACAAAAACATATACAGCACGAATCGACTAATGCATTGAGACATTTATTAGATACCACCACATCTTGTTTTAAAGCACTTAATAATCTCAATATTCATACGGATCAATGGGATCCAATAATACTTTATTTAGTAGTATCAAAATTAGACCAAGAGTCTTTGAGACAGTGGGAGACATATGTAACTGCTGTTTCGAACGATTTGCCGAAATTGACGCAACTAAAACAATTTTTGGAAACACGTTTCAGAATTTTAGAGTTGATAGAAACAAATAAGCAAACAAGAAACCAAGTGGTGAAGACGAAAACTTTTCATTCTGCTATGGTAGTAAAAAAGAGAGCACCCGAGCAAAAGTGTGTAGTATGTAATGGCCCGCATTACATTTATTACTGTGCCCAATTTAAGAATAAATCTGTGCTAGAGCGACAAAATTTGGCACAGGCCAAGAGATTATGCTTCAACTGTCTTGCACCGACGCATCCGCTTCCTGTCGTAAATGCGGCAAAAAGCACCATATAATGCTTCATTTTGAAAAAGATGATAAAGACGCTTACGAAAGATCGAGGCAATCTGAAACAAATAAGAGAGATAATCAACAAGAAGAAAGAGAAGTTGTTGTAGAGAGGGTTACGGATAATATAGTTGCAAATTTCTCGAGGGAAACTGTTAAAACTTATAATGTATTGTTATCTACAGCTGTAGTAAAATCTAAATCTAGACACGGTTATTATGTAATAAGAGATTTAATTGATCAGGGCTCTCAAGCCTCATTTGTTAGTAAACATACTGTGCAATTATTAGGTCTTAAACGTACACATGTAGATGGTAAGGTGTGTAGTTTGGGAGAAGGTCAAATTAATATAAAATATGCAGTCAGTCTTGAAGTTGAATCTCGTTATAAACCTGAAAAAAAGGTCTTATCTGGTACATACGCATAAAGCTTATGTACTAAAATCACTTACCTCATATGTATCAAAGTGTGTATGTATCAAAGTGTGTATCCCTGTATCCAGGGATACACACTTTGATTGGTTGGAATTAAAAAGCTTGCCTCTTGCAGATCCAGAATTTGCATCTCCAGGTAATGTTGACATGTTACTTGAAGCTGATGTATATGGAGAAATATTTCAAAACGGAGTAAAGAAGAGTCCGCATGGGAATTTACTAGATCAAAATACTTTATTTGGATGGATTTTGTCCGGAAAAATATCACAGGAGTTTAATAGAGAAAATATAGTAACATTACATGTACATATACGAGAAGATGAGCTATTGAAGAAATTTTGGGAGATAGAGAACGAGCCTAATAGTATTGAGAAAAAGTTAACAGAAGAGGAAAAGGAGTGTCAGAGATTATACGAGAGAACTACCTCTGGAAGAGAAGATGGGAAGTTTGTTGTTAGATTACCGTTTAAAACAAATGACCCGAAATGTCAATATGGACAAATGTGTGACACAGCTTTTAGAAAACTATGTGCATTAGAGAGAAGGTTAAACAAGACACCTAATTTATACAGTGAATATAGTAACGTGTTAGAGGAATACGTAGCGCTCAATCACATGGAAACAGTAGATAGTGACGATGCATATAGCTCCACATCTGTGTATCTTCCTCATCATGCAATGTTGTTCATTATTTAATGCCTCAAATAAAGGCATCAATAACGTGTCCTTAAATGATGACCTTATGATAGGTCCTAAACTTCAGCAAGATTTGCGTTATTTGTTGCTAAGGCGGCGTAATCATCCTATAGTTTTAATTGCTGATTTGGTCAAAATGTATCGCCAAGTGCAAGTACATAGAGATGATGCTAAATATTAACGTATATTATGGAAAACTAATCCAGAGTATCCAGTTCATTACCAACTATTAACATTGACTTTTGGAACAGCTTGCGCGCCGTATCTAGCTGTGAAAACTTAACAAACATTAGCATATATAGAAAAGGATAAGTTTCCAGTTGCTGCAGATATTACTTAAAATGATTATTATGTTGATGATGTCATCACCGGATGTGAGACAGAGACAGAAGCATTAAATATATACAATGAAATGACTGAACAGATGAAATCTGGTAGTTTCGAATTACAAAAGTGGAGTAGCAGTAATGAACGAGCTATGAATTATTTTTAGAAGAATAAAATAAATACCCAGAAATCGATAACAGTAAATAATGATAATACGGTGAAGGTACTGGGTATAAAATGGAATCGAGTGACAGACAAATTTGAGTATGTAGTTAATTTAGAGAAAACAGAGGAACCTATTGCGAAGAGGAGGATTTTATAGGATATAGCTAAGCTTTATGACCCTATTGGATGGATTTCACCAGTGGTTATTACGGCTAAAGTCTTTATTCGGAAATTATGGAAAGCACATTTAGAGTGGGACTAAGAATTACCAAAAAAATTATTAACAGAATGGCTAAAATACAGAAATGAGTTAATTAATACTAAGAATATTTTGATTCCACGATGGCTTCGCTGTACAAAAAGGCTTAAGATTGAGCTTCATACATTTTCTGATGCATCAAATATAGCATATGCAGCTGCTATTTATCTGAGAGTTTCGGACGAGAAACAGCAAGTACATGTAATGCTAGTTGCTGCCAAAACTAAAGTAGCACCGATTGAGAAGGAGTTATCAATGCCTAGGTTGGAACTTTGTGGGGCTACTTTGGCAACAAAGCTATTAAACAAAGCTTCACAGGTAATGAAAATACCTGAAATTAATTTGTTCGGATGACACGTGTAAACTGATGTTAATCCAGCAGATTGCGCATCTAGAGGGTTAAAACCGACGGAGTTAAGTAGTTATCATTTATGGTGGTATGGTCCGAGTTGGCTATCGAGATTAAATGTTACAGTTAATAGACCTGATTTAATTGAGACACACGAAGAAGAACGAGTGAAAACTTATGCTACAATGGATGAACAGATCGAATTCGAATGGACAAAATTTTCGGAATTGACTAGAATGTTAAAAGTGATTTCGTTGTGTAGAAGATTTCTTAAGATTAGAGTACCTATTAATGAAAGAAAAGATTTTTCAAAATTTGTTACACCGGATGAGTTGGAAGAAACTTTAGAATTATGTATTAGACAAGTTCAAGAACATACTTTCGCGGAAGAGATACACGCACTAAAAACTAAAGGAGAAGTTGCTAACCGGAGTTCTAACGCACGCTTTGTTCTTTTTTGGATAAAATAGGGTTTTAAATGTGAGTGGACGGTTGACGCAATGAGACGTGAGTTATGATCAGATGCATCCCATTATTTTGCCAGCTAAGAATCATCTTAGCCAGTTAATAGTGACAAATGCTCAAACAAGTAAGTTACGTGTGTGAGTGTTTCATTTTTGACAATAGTTTATTTTCGGCTTTAATTAAAAGTAATGAACTAGTTTTGTATAAAAATGATTTTTAGGTGTAGAATAAAAATTTTATAACATGTTTTAGTCGATTATTCCTGGTAATCGATTTAAATTACTGAGTCAAACTAATTACACCTTAAATGACAACACTTTCCCTATTTAGATTCAGCCATTTTCAGTTATAATAAAAGTAAATCAAATACGAATCTTGATTCTTGATCATTTTTAATCCGGAGAATTAAAGCTGTATTAATAAGTTAAAGATTAATCTAAAACAGGAATTTTAATGTATTTAGTTAATGACACAATTGCAATTGAAGCGATACCATCCGTGGGCTTGTCCGTGTGTCCTTTGGTATAGTTGCTTAGGATCTGGATTAAAACAATATGCTACTTTTTATCCCGAAAAATTACAGTGTTCCGGTGGAAAGACACGCGGGTGGACCTGCGAAAAAAAGCTAGGTTTTACATAAGTAACATGATAATATTAATGATGATCGTTTATTTGGTTGTCTGGACTGTGACGTGTCTACAAACATAAATTATTTCATTTTCAACATAACGTTCTAGTCTCGGCTATCGGCTATCTTGGTAAAGTTATAGCTGTAAAATTTGGCATGAGTACCTATTTAGTCGTGAAAATTTACCAAGGAAAGCTTTAAATTTCAACAACGCGTAGAGATTGGTAAAATTTGTCAACAAAATCAATGATCTTTCCGATTGCGTAACTAAATATTTATTTTATTTATTTTTATTTTATTTTATTTTTATGGCTTTTTTATTATTAAAGAATTCTGGCCTAGAATAGATGCTATAGATCTCACAAACCTGTAGTTTCTAATAGCTTGGCGTTACTTACCATACAGCGCAACGAGAAGGCGACATTAACACTGTCCACCGAAATCGTGTGATTTAAAACGACTCGATTATTTCTGAGGGGCTACATGTAATCTCTAGTCAATGCAGATAAAGTAGTTATAGTAGTTCAGATAAAGTAGTATAAAGTAGTATATATTAGTTTAGATAAAGTAGTATAAAGTAGTTCAGATAAAGTAGTATAAAGTAGTTCAGATAAAGTAATATATAGTAGTTCAGATAAAGTAGTATATAGTAGTTCAGATAAAGTAGTATATAGTAGTTCAGATAAAGTAGTATAAAGTAGTTCAGATAAAGTAGTTTATAGTAGTTCAGATAAAGTAGTATATAGTAGTTCAGATAAAGTAGTATATATTAGTTTAGATAAAGTAGTATATAGTAGTTCAGATAAAGTAGTATATATTAGTATACACTATAAAGTCGTTCTCAGTAAAAAGTGAGCCCCATTTATGCGAAGATGTCGTTAAAAATTGGTCTACACTGGAGTCGCGACGGCCATTTGGCAGAATTTAATTTACATACATTATGTCATGTATGTCATATCCTTTACAATACATATTATAAAAATTGTGGTATATAACTTATACAAGATTTTTTTATTTCAAGCGCTCTTAATGAAAAACCCTTTATAAGTAGTAAGTAAAAATGGTTGCCATCCCAAGAGAAAGCAAATTGATCAAATCGTGAAAATTATTTAGCTTTAATAAAATATGAAGCCTTTTTATCTGAAAAAAAGTTTTTAGGTCTTAGTATTTTTGGCGTCAAAGGCACAAAGCTACTTCAATCATACAAAACTTGTTCAGGTAAATATGTGACGTGTACATTAAAAGAACGACTCGAATGAAACTTTTTTAATTTGACCGAGGAGAATAAAACACACAAAGTTGCCCCGTCGCGGAGGAATTCTTGCATTGGTATTCTTGGAAAATATTTTGTTTGCAATAAAATATTAGATTTTATTTTTATTAAAATAATAAAGTGCGGCAAAGTTAAGGTGAAACTGAAGCGTATTTCTCTGTATTTTATTTATCATTATTACGCTAATAATAACCTTTATTAATACGCGTTCTTTTCCCCACGCCACGTCAAAAATAGTGGCACAAATGCTTATGCGCTTTCTTCGTATTTTATAATAGGATTAAAATATAATAATATAAGAGAAGATACATAATTATTATATTCACAAGATGAAAATTCATTATCGGTATTATTAAAACTAATGAACTTAAAGTAGTTACTTGTAATTTATCTTAGGAGCGTTTTTTATATAAGCCGATCCGATAGAATAATATTCATAATATCTATGGACGCTTCACACCACGTCAGTCTGGTCCCGTGGTAAGTATCCGAAGAACTTGTGTTACGGGTTCCAGACAACGGATATATATTAAATACTTTTTATCCTAGGTATACTTATATTTAAGATTTTTTAATAAATTATACACATATATAATTACACATCCATGGCCCAGAAACACAGAAAACTATTTCGTTCCCTGGCGGGATTCGAACCCGCGACCTCCGGCTTGAGCGCCAATGCGCTAACCACTGAGTCACAGAGGTCGTCAAACCATATACATATATTATATCCGAGCAATTTATATATAAAACGACTAATGAGTAGCGACACACCGATTTTTATCATAATTTAATAAGGGGTACGACATGCGAGTTGTGAAATGACGAGGTGGCCAGATGGGAAGGAGCAATTATTTTTAATCTGCGACAGATGTATCGGTGATGTATGACGCATTACTGATTCACATCGGGCGGTGGACGGCGATCGATCACCGCCCAACAATACCGGATCACTCAGCCGGAATGTGCTGTTAGCGCTGATTAGATTAACAATCCAACAAGCACTGATGCTGTAGCGATTAATTTCCACGCTCATGGATTATTGCTGATGGACAATGGACATAATAATATACAAGTATTAGATATGTCTTTAATGAACCTTATTTATAATCCGCAGCATATTATCACGTAAATAATGAATATAACAACGTTTACTTTTCAATATTGCGCTACATTCAAAAGCACCATTAATATGATATGATATTAGAAAATTATATCGTATTAAATTATTTTTATATAATTAATTTGACGATCAACCAGTGATTGTTTAAGCAGAAGAAATTAACATTCTTATTTCTTATCATATAGTTTAATCTTAATGAATTTGATCACGGTTAATAATTAAGAGGCGGCTTAATTACACAAGATATTTTTAAGTGTCTAATTGCTTATCGTCTGCGTTTTGAACATTGAACAATAATTGGATCAAAACCGAGAGGAGCTCTGAAACCACAGAAAGCCATTGTTACTAATGAATATTAATATTATGTTAGGTTAGTATAATTAAACTAGCAACAAAACGATGCTTGTTTCAGGATATTTCTGTTGGAATGTTATTGTGTACCAACACAGAACGTTATATCGATACACCGACACAACGCAGTGTGTCCTTTACAATTACTGTAGAAGATACTCTACTATATTCATTTGAGGAATCGTGCTGAATCCACAGTCAATCATAGATAGACAAATATCCCCTTTTCTAGAGGTCTAGTGAAACTGAATTTACTCACAACTCATTTATATCAATTAGGCTTATATAAACAAAGTTAAAAAAATAATTGAAGATGAGAGAATGTCAAACAGGCAAGCTTATTATAGCTAAGAATACTCTCTATCACGGCAGCTTTTAAGCAAAAAACTAGATATATACACACAAATACCTACACTTCAAACTTGTAACACCACTATGTTTCTGTTAGGGGCTACAAATGGGGTATAAGAATAAAGCCCAATATTTGGATTGTTGAATTGTTCTCAAGCACAATTTTACTAAATACCTACAGGTTTTTTTTTTAAAGTGGCGCAACTATCCGGCTTTTCCCCGATTCATATTCCAGATTTGCATCTACCAACTGCTAGTTTTCATCATCAATCATGATTAACAACTTTGAATATCTATGCCTCGTTCCTGTTGGTAACAGAGGAATATATATAACATTATAGTAAACACATTATACAAGTATACAGTAGGTACCAGTTAATATAATAATAATTCAATTCAATTCAATTCATTTATTGATCACCAGAATGTAGTATAATTACAAAGATGGTAAATTAAAAATATTATAGTTCTAGTACATTCTGCCATTATAATGGCGTGTGACACTTGCATGCTCTTATCATTTACTACATTTTTTATTTATTTCATTATTTACAATGAAATAAACCATTAAAATCACAATTATTACTCAGTATTATTAAGAGTCTTGGTATAATAATAATATAAAAGAAAAAATCATGAAAATTAATAAAAGAAAACTAAAATTGATAAAAAAATCATGCACCTAGAGAATTAATAAATAAAAGTAGAAAGTGACATTAAATATAAATCACTACAACAATTAATTAAGATTATCAATAAAATAATTAAAATCATCACACATACATCATTCGCCTAAAATTCATTATAATTAACAAGATATATATATTAAATCATTATAAAATTAGAAGAGAAACATAATGTCAAAAATTAATTCATAATAATAATTACAATTTTTAGGTAAGTCAATTAAAATTAATAATAGATAAAGTGATAATAATATAATTAAAAAGTGTCATTAAGATAGTCATCAATTGAGTAATAACATTTTTCTGTTAGCAATTTTTTAAATTTTGTTTTGAAAAGATTTGTATTTAGCTTTTTCATATGCTTTGGAATCTTATTGTAAATTCTTGGACCCATACAATATACACTTTTTAACATCAGTTCAGTCTTATTCTAATAGCAGTCGTATTGATGATTCCCTGCTAATTCCGCACAGGCCAGCAAAGACAAGCTAAACATTTATTTAGTGTAATTGTATGGGTTTCATGCACGTAGAAAAACTGCGTACGTTACGTAGTAACTATTTAATAATCTGTGGCAAAACTGACTCTGAAGCTAATTGGGCAAAACGGCTCCAGAATTTAAGCGAACCTGTTAGCATATTTTCCATTTTCCAAGGATTAAACCTTCAAAAGCATAATATTTTGAAGCTTTAATCTTGTATTCAGTAGTGGTCGAAATTCCTACTACCATTTTAAATGTGAAGGTTTGTGAGGATGGATGGATGGATGTTAGTTACTCTTTCACGCAAAAACCACTGAACGGATTTCAGTAAAATTTGGTATAGTAGTATCTAGTTTAGGGTCTGGATTAAAACATAGGCTACTTTTTGTCACGAAAAAGGACTGTGTTCCCGTGGGATGCTATATTTACGCGAGTGGAACCGCGGGAAAAAGCTAGTCACCCATAATTCATATTTTTTTAACTAAGAACTTTATTAGGGTTCTTTTGCCTCTATATTAAAAAAAAACTAGATGGTACCCGCGACTCCGTGCGCGCAAAAGGAAATCTTACAGAAACCTTACATTTTGCTGCGACGAAAAGTAGCATACTATATGTGTGCCAAATTTTATCAAAATCGATCAAGTACTTTCGGAGCCTAATCAATGCAAAAAACAAACAATTTCTGCCTCTTTATAATATTAGTATAGAAGTATAGATAAAACGAAATAAAAAATTTAATGAAATGTTGTCTATTAAATGTGAACGTGCAATGGACACGTTGACGTTTATCAATATGATGAACCTCAACGTGTGGAAAAATTGTATCAAACGCATGAGTTAAATTATTCTTAGCTAGTGTGTGTAACGTTATTTCTATTAATTTAATGTGTTTTTAAACATTATTATTTCTATTAATTTAATGTGTTTTTAAACATTATTATAAAAATAGTAGTGCAGTTCACGCCTCCTCCATATAAACTTCAACTGTGTAAAATTTTATACTCCTCCGTTTGCATAATATCAGTCTTTATGGTATTTATAATATGAGCCTATGCAGCCTGAAATAAACAATGTTATTAATATAATTTTCGAAAAAAGGGGTACAAAGTTTTAGCTTCACGTACCTGATGATGATATTGTGTGAGTGAATGAAATTGCGTAGGCAAAATATCTACTTTTTAATCAATTAAAACATTTAATATTACCATTTTAAGAAAATGCAAAATAATTATTTTAGTGGTTTTTTAGACAAGTGGAAAGTAATTTTATATTATTTCCATCCAACCTATGGTCAAAACCTTCCCTCGAGCGAAATACTTCAGAAAATCTTTGTCCCAACTCTGGCAAACAATAAACTTATGTAAATCAATTGACAAATAGCTGTGTGCACGAGATTCACAAGTTAGGTAGTTTATAGTCGAGGCGGTGGTATGTCGGTAACTTCAACGACACAGCATAGTTTAGAATCCATCGTTATTATAGTAAGGTGCAAACTAGCCCTGTTTTATAAAGCATTCACGTAACTTTTAAATGCTTTTAATGTAGCAATTAGGTATCATTTAAACTTCTAACGAAGCTCTATTTTCCATTGTAAAAAGTAAGCGAAGAGAATTTTAAAATTTTGCTTTGCTGCTTTTATTATTTCGTATAAATTCGCACACGTGCTTATAGGATGTTTTCGTTGTAACTGGTAATTGTTAGACATTTTGTAACTCACTATTATTTTTTATTTTCCTAGCAATTATGACGAAGGTACTGGGACATATTTTAATATTATAATATGACAAAGGTTTACGTTACTCCGAAAATACATTTAAACGAATGACATAGCTGTTAGGGACAGTTAACTCCGCGATTTAACGCGACGCTACACGGCGCTGTATTATTAAGGTAGCTATTCCAAATTAAACTTTATTCACTACACGTTTCATATTATGACGTCAGTCATACACTGCACATGCGCTGTGCAACGTGACATTCGAACTCTTACAATGAAACGTGTATCTTCTCGTGTAACGAATAAAGTTCAATTTGAATAGCTAGCTATCTTAATAAAAATGCAGCGCCATGTCGCGTGTCGTTTTGCCTCATCTTCTTATTTGCCAGGATTAAAAGTAGCTTGTGTCCTTCAGGATATTCCTAAGAATATCAAATCTAGTTCCATGCTAGCTATACATAAACACAAAGTACATACGTCATACGTCGTCACTACGTCACAAACAATGTAACATTCATAAACATATTTTAAATGGTTTTATATTAAACAAAGATGATGATGAACCATTATGCCTGATATTATTTAATCCAAAATAAAATTTTGATAAAAAATGGTGGAGCAGAAAAATAATTAAACATTTAAATTACATCGTTTGGCGTGCAATATTTTCAACCGGGTGAACAATTACCAAGTAAACACCATAATAAGTTGCAAAGTCAACCATTGCTTTTGTGTTTTATTAATTGTTTATCGCTGTATCATAAAATGTGCTGTTTGTACTTTAATAAATATACTGTATTATGACAAATAATGCGAACGGGTATAATTTTCATGGCAATTATTTCATTAAAATTATATATCCACCTTACCCTGTCACACGTATATTCATTTAAAAATGAATAGTCAGAACAGCTCGAGTCGGCGCTTGTGTGTGTTTCAGATCCACATCAATGTTTTTATATGATCCTAATATTATAATATATATTATATATATGCATATTGCCAGGGGACAGCCTTGGTCAAAATCAAAAGTGCTTAAGCCGCATTTTTTATAAATAGCACGGAGTCGTTATTTTTTAACCGGACTTTGGTTTTATATTCTTAAGTGAAAAACTAATAAAATGGTCATAGGAATTGTCTCGATAAAATTAATATATTGGAGTTATAAACGTTTAAAGTTTCTAGAAATCTTAATCGTGATAAATATATAAAATAAAGGACTAAATATAAAACAAAAAATGTATTTTATTCTTTATAATATTATACTTACTAGCTGACCCGTGCCCACTTCGTTGGCCGGTAAACATTTTTAATTGTGATGTAATTATGATTGGCGTTTATAATTTATGTGAGTATTATCATGCCAATTTGGCTATATTGCCAAATTTGGCGGGTTTCAAATGAGTGAATGAAATCATTTAAATTGTAAAAATTATGTTTATTTCAATTGTTTAAATCTTCTCTGTATACTATATTAGATGTAATGTTATTATTTGGTGCCAAAATATATTGTCTTTCAGGAGTTCCAACCTGAGATAAAGCAACATATTTTTTACATTTACATTATAACTGCCCATGGGAAAAACATTGCTTACTAAGGTCAATGTCCACCAGAGAGAATCTTTGACCCTCGTACTTATTAATGGTGAGGGTAAAAGAGATCTGATACTAAGAGACGGGATACTGTTGGCTTTTAAACGGTATAGGTCCGTTCCAACGGGATCATGGGTATCCGCGGAATATAATCCAGTTGACCCACTGCTGGTCCTGTGAGAATGGTCGCCATTATTATATTCTTCCGCAAAACTCTTTTATAAGGAGTCTTGTGCCATTACACATGTTGTGGGCTCAAGTTTCTTAACAGCCATGATAGGAATGCCAACTTTTAATATGAGATCGTGAGGAGGTAAGCCAGATCAAAGAATTTAAAAAATCTTGAGATTAGTGCACTGTATCCTCAATATTACACACCGTGTCAAAGGACTTATAGTGTTTGACTTGACCGGAAACTTTGTCTAAAATCAGTTTATTGATCTCATTCACTGTAATGAAAAAAACGTTTAATAAAGAAATATCACTCATTTGATTACGGCACGGTCGCGGTTCCATACCTATCGTATTATCTCTTTAACCATTCGAGCAAATTATATGCAGTAAAAGGAAAAAGTATTTTGTTTTAAACATTTGAGACTATAAATTCACTTATTTTGATAAGAATTCATAATTATTGATAATATTAACCAATAAACATGACCTAACGATTTAAACTATTTTTTATTATAAAAACTACTTTTTAGACTTATATAGGTATAAAAGTAAAACACATATGTCTAACTTTTATATATAAGTCTAAAACGTCACAGACAGCATACTGTACATACAGCATTTTTTGTAGGCATTTTCATTTTCACAATCATATATCTCCCATCGGTAAGGCAGCGTTCGTAAGAAACGTTTTCGTTCGACCGTTTTTTCTTCGACTTTCTTTGCAAATCTGGCTATCAACGAAAAATCTTTTAATTTTTCGAGTTAATCATTTATTAATCAAAGCAATTAAAATATAGCTTATGTCACTCAAAAAAAACGTAGGCTTCTATTGGTAAAATAATATTCAAAATCGGTTCAGTAGATCGAGAGATTACCCTCTACAACCTCACGAACTCACAGACTCACAAACTTTACTAGCTTCTGCCCGCAGCCCGTGGGAGTGTTCGTGGCAAATAACTTCTTTAGCAAATATACCTGCAATATAGTAATAGCACAGAGTAAAAATATATACTGTATATTTATAATCAATTTTCACGCTTACTTTTTAATTTTAAGATATCTCGTAGATATAATCTAGATAAGGATAATTAAATTGTATCCATCTATATTTTTTTTTGAATTTTTTTTTGATATCGTTGTATGATGCGAGTATGGTACTTGTATTATTTTTAAGTATATTGTCAAAATTTCTAAGCTCAAATTTCCATGTACTTAGTTCTAGGTTCATATCTTATTATTGTTGGTAGCTTGTGATTGCTGTTAAGTTTGTATAATTTTATATTTTATAGCTATTAGTGGAAACCTATTATTGGCTTAACTCTCAACTGTCTGCTTTCTACTTTTTATTTATAAGCTGTTGGTTCCCCAAATAAATAAATAAAAAATAAATAAATAAATATAGCTTCTGAAAATACCACATTATTTCTGATCATTTTTTTAAACTTAGAATGGGTATAGTAACCTATCCTTAAAGATAGGCCTTATCCTTAAAGATAGGATAGCCATATCTATGCCATCGCGGACTTTTTTGTAGACCTATTAAAGAGTTCCGTAACTAGAACCACGTAAAAGTTTTTTTTTTCAAATTACTTCAAAAGTTAGTGTCTGATTTCATTCAAAATAATTTTTATCATGATCTATCCACCATGGAAAATTGCAAGTTTCTAAGTCTCATAGTTTATAAATGCCAGGGGGGACCAACTTATAAACCACTCTGCAGGCCGATTACTCGTAAATGGTTGACTGTGACAAAAAATCATGTATGAAATCTACTATTATTTTAAAAAACCCTAATCAACCATACCCCACACGATGGGGTAGGATGAAAAAATATTTTTCATCCCCACTTCACATGTATGGGGAGCCACCACTAAAATATAAAATTGTTATTATTTTATGATGCGAAAACTGAGATCTATACACAATCTATAACTATACCAAATTCCATCAATGTATATTCATAATTACAGACGCTAGAAGCGCGGACAGACAGACAGACACAGATAAACAGAGCGAAACTATAAGGGTTCCTTGTGTATTACGGAGCCCCTTAAAATCGATGTCTAAAGATCGATTACTAAAAAATTGTTTTTTTTTCTCAAGTTTGTATTTACAATGTTAATTAATAAATCCATTTTATGAAAAACAAGAAAGATACCTTTATAAACAATCTCTGGGATCTCATATTAGTAAAATCAGGGATTTCTTAGTTCAGGGAATTCGATAATAACAATTATTTTTATCACCACATCAAAGTATCAGATCAGGTACAAAAGAAGACATTTATTTTCTAAATGTACCCTTAAACTTAAACCTTACTTATCAACAAAGTTCCTGCTCGACCAGTTTTTAACATTTTCCTTTGCTCTAGGACACCTCAAAATATTTAAACACAATGGAAGTGATCGCAACGACTGCAGACGTGGTTGAACTACGTATTTACACGTGAGTATGTGTGCTTGCGCTCAATTCAATGGCGCTGTTAAGCGATTTTCATCTTATAATAATATAATAATAATAATAATAATATCTATGGACGCTTCACACCACGTCAATCTGGCCCCGTGGTAAGTATCCGAAGAACTTGTGTTAGAGGTACCAGAAAACGGGTTTTTTTTTTTTTTTTTTTTATTTGTACAGAAAATCTATTACAGCTATACATATAACAATATCATAACAAAATAGAAACAAAAAGCCTTTTAAAAGTTTTAACAGATTTGTAACAATTAAGGTGAGTGCTATAATTTAGCAGTAACCATGAAGTAATGAGATAAAAAAAGCAATAATAATAATAAACCATTACGTAACAAGCAAATAAAAAGAAAGAAAAGAGAAGAGAACCGCTGGATCGCAGAACCATACACACAATTAGTATTAAGTATTACCTAACTATCAGATGAGAAATATTCCGTAGTTGCAAGCCGCCTGATATAAGAAGGTTTGTTTAAGAAAAGATCAGCATCATAATGAACACGTAGAAAGTCGTTAAATTGTGCAGTCGATCTACAAATAAACTAATTTCGACGATAATTTGTACTATATGTTGGAATATAAAATGGGACAAAAGTGCGGAAGGACCTACTAGGTACATTAATCTTAATTATATTGTGCAAACCAGGAGCATCTATGAGATTATATAATATGATTTTCTTTAAATAAACTATATCCGAGATTTTACGACGAACTCTTAAGGGGAGGAAATAATATTATTTACATCTGGTTTCGTAGTTAATTAGATCATCGCCACATTTGTACTGCAAGTATATAAGGAATCTTTTCTAATTTGATTCATTTCCTATTTATATAAATATCATATGCAGGGTTCCAGACTTCTGAGCAATGCTCAAGTATGTATACTACGTACGAAAGAGCAATACAATACTTTTATAGGCTTAAGTGATCTGAAGTCTTTGCAAGACCTAATAATAAACCCAAGAGCTCTCGAGGCCTTCCTAACTACATAGTATATGTGCTCGTTATACAATAGTTTGTGATCAACAATTACACCTAGGTCTATAAATGCTATTTTATGTAACACGATCCGATTATTTAGAGCGTAATTGTACATAATTAAATTTAGTTTGCAAGTAAATTTCACCACATAGCATTTCGATGTATTTAGGTCCAATTTGTGATTTGAGCAATATTAACTGAATCTTTTTAGGTCATCTTGCAGCAATCGACAATCCTCACTTGAAGATATACATATTATTATTTTAGTATCATAGGCGTATAATAAGCAACGAGCATAATGAAAACAAGCTGACACATCGTTCAAAAATATGGCGAATAGAAGCGGCCCGAGCAGCGAGCCTTGAGGAACTCCGGAGGCGATTGACATCCAGGATGAAACGTACCCGTTTAATGCTACTGCATGAGGACGTTTATTTATGTATGAGGAGAACCACCGAAATAGGTTTCCATGTATTCCCGCCAGATGGAGCTTCTCAGGCAAAATGAAATTATCTATACGATCGATAGCTTTCTTCAGGCTGAAGTCTGTATAAATAATGTCAACCTGGATTCCCGAGTCCATGGATGAGCTGACATAGTCGTAAGTAAGGAGAAGATTTGACGTAGTCGAACGACCCTTTAAGAAACCATGCTGCTCTGGATTAAACCAAGACTTAAGTGCACCATGATGTACCTGACGATACACTATGCTTTCAAAAATTTTTCAAAAATACAAAGTTTCGTAATGGGCCTGTAATTTTTAATATTTGTTTTATCGCCACTCTTGTAGACTGGGATTATAAAAGCCGCCTTCCAGGTATTTGGTACATAGCCTTCGTCCAATGAACGCCTAAAAAGTACTTAGCTTATTATACTAAGCGGAGTGATGAGGCTTTTAGCACATTTTTGAATAATTATCGGTGGAACGTCATCGGGCCCAGCGCATTTATTTAAGTTAACATTTTCGAGAAGTTTAAAGAGTTCATCAGAATTTATAGTAATATCTCCTATATTAAAACTATTTATTTCGTTCATCCTGTAGCAAGTGAAACTAGAATTAGGGATAGGATCAAGGAAGTTGGCCTGGAAATAAGTAGTAGATCACAAATTTTATCACTGCAATGCAAGCAGTTCATTGTCCAGAGACATGGAAGAAGTATATTTAATACTTTTATAATATACATATATTTAAGATTTTAATTATATTATGCATATATTTAATACACATCCATGACCCAGGAACACAGAAAAACTTTTTGTCCCTTTTGGCGGGATTCGAACCCGCGACCCTCGGATTGAGCACCAACGCGCTGAACCACTGAGCCACAGAGGTCGTCTTATGCCTGTCAAACCGCAACTTGTACGATGATACCTACTTACCTACAACTAAAGCATGAACGTATAATACATTTATATTAATTAATAATAATTAGATTGCCACTTATAAATTGTAACTACCACTTGTAAACTAAAAATCCACCCCACCCCTTCTTACGAAAACCAAAAACCAATTAACTGCTAAAAACCTTGAATATAGGTCGGTCAAAATAAGTGAGGAACTCTATAAAGTTGGCGAAGTAAACGTCTTTATCGGGGAAGTTTCAGTATTGGATTCTTTCTATTATCAAAGTTAGATGCAACCGGGCCGACCAACTTAACCGATTCCAACTAGAAAACTACTTGTCCGACGTGCGAACCCCAAACTACTAATCGAATCTAATAAACCTAATTTTACAAAAAGCCCTAGCCGAGCCGTAAAAGCAATAAAATATACGTTATTTCTATACAGGTTATTAAATAACATTTATATAATAATTGTTCTACAGCCTATCACCGCGCCCGGCTTTTTTTAATTTTGAATATAAATGAATATAAATTAAAAAAAAAAGTTTTTCCTTATAGTTGATGTCATTTGGAAACAAATGAGATCTAAACTTATACTATATAATAATAAGTCTGACTTCTCATAATCATCTTCAGTTTAAGCGCAATGTCCACACGCAAAACACCATGTTCTGTATATATATATATAACTATTGCATTCGTAACTAGTATTTTTCGGGTGCAGCTGACTCATTTTCATTCGATAATCCTAATCCCTATCTAATCTATCTCTTGGTTCAAAATTATCTTCGGAGCTTCTTCACAAAAGGAATCATCACAAGAACTATCATCATCAGCTGATTTGAAAAGTCTTACACACCCGGTTTCTGAAAGCCTAATCAAATAGTTAATGAACTAACACGTAGTTGAGTTAACAGGCTTGTTAAATCAATTTACGTTTCTAAAACGCTAATTAGTGCAAAATGTAATAATCATTGATCATCTTGACATGACACATTTACGCCTTAGATAGCTTTCCAGAAACCGAAAACAGCGTTTGACATGAGGTTTGACCATGGGCTTGAAATAAGGAAATAAGATTCGTTAACTAACACTTTGATCAAATCAAACGACTGATCAAGCTTTTTGCAACTCAATTTACACCTGACAAGAGATTTGACCGCTGATTAGTTAATTTTGGCTTTGATTAGCCTATCAGAAACCGGGGATTAATAATCTACTTTAGTTTTCTTCGTATGACATATAAACTATGACGAATATAAACCAAAAAATGTTTACTCGAATTTGTAACACGAAGCTTATGCTTATTTATATAAGGTGGGTGTAACTCACCCAAGCGCAACTTGAACTCTTTCTGATCACCTCACCAGTCGGCGAACAATTTCGACGTGAAACGCAATACTTAGGTAATTATCTCCCCCCGGGCAGCATCTCAGATGGACAACTCATTTTGACATACGAAATAGAAAATATCGAACGATTTATAACAGGCTGGGTGTATTACACCCAACCATACGCTCGACGGGTTAAATTAAAGTGTTTCCAACCATAAACTTGCTTTCATTTAAATAAACACTATTTAAATTAATTCCAAGAGAACTAAGATGTTCTTGTTGAAAATCTAATTAAGTAAATAAGTATGATACTGTGGCGTTCGGGGGCGTATTTACTAGGATGGTAGTTAGGTCTACCGAAATAAACCACAACAATATAAGAATATTATCTTCTTTATTTTTTTGCACCAACACAACATATATTATATAATATGTCTTGCATATATAGTATATCTAATATATATATAATATATTATATAATTTTTCTTATATTATATCTTCTATGTACAGACAGCGACCAGTTACGAATTTATTATAATATGTATAGATAGATGACACTACTGTACTGATATTTTTATTTTCTATACATTATCGTCAATACATACGTTTTTATTAGGGTTCCGTAGTTTATGTCTCGGAACTCTTATAATTTCGTGGGTGTAAAATACCCCATAGTGTGTAGTGGCGTGTCGCTAGATAATATGTCTTTACCTATGAAATTGCCGTTCTGTAGTACTGGCCATTTCAAATCAAAATAATTTTTGTTTGGATAATAATTCTAATTTCAAATTAATTTTATTTTAAAAACATGAAATTCTTTTTCCATAAGTAGTCATTTGTTTATTGATTAGTGTTACATTTTCATCGCATTTCAATCTTTTTCGTCATCATGGATACGTTAAAAGTTCGAGTAATTATGGAATATAAGTACCGTCGCGTCGTGGCAGCAACGCGATACAAGCGGCACGCAACATCAACGACGTTTACGGAGCTAACACTACAAACCAACGCACCACCTGTTATTGGTTTGCTCGCTTCCGTTCTGGAAACTTCGACCAGAAAAATGAACCTCGCGGTCGTCCGAAGACATTGGTCAACAATGACGAATTAAAGGCGATTGTGGAAGCTGATGATACACAATCTACGGCTGAATTAGCAGCAGCTTTCGACGTTAGCGTCAAAACAATATTGGTCCATTAGCGTCATACGAGGGCGGCACTGAAAATTTCGGGAATCAAGGAAGTGACACAACATTTGTATTTAAAAATGTATTTTTTGCTTTTCGAAGTATTCTCCGTGAAATTTGACACATTTTTTCATACGATGGAACCAATCATTGAAGCAACCATTCCATTCGGAAGTTGGGGTCTCCAAAATGGCCGTTTTGTAGGCGTCCACAGCTTCTTCAGGTGATGAAAATCTCTGACCACGCAATTTATTCTTTATTTTAGGGAAAGTATAGAAATCATTAGGGCTTAGGTCGGGGCTGTACGGCGGATGGTCTAATAAATCTATGATTTCTTGCTCTAAAAATTTGTTTGTTCTGTGCGCGGTGTGAGAACTCGCATTGTCGTGATGGAGGATGATGCGGCGGTTGCAGTTCTCTTTACGGAGTTCAGAAACGACCTGTGGCAAACAAATGTTAGCATACCATTTTTTGTCCCTCAAGAGGAATAGTCGCAACATGACCGGTTTTGGAGACAAACGTGGCCACCATTTTTTTTGCATCACTCCGTGAACGAACAATTTTTGTTGGCTTTAACTCATTTTCGAACACCCAAACTCGTGACTGGTTTTTTGTTTCGGGTTCGTACGCATATATCCAGGATTCGTCACCTGATACGATGTTGTATACAGCATTTGAGGATCCTGCGTGCAATCTTTCGAGAGTTCTGACGCACCAAGTAACGCGAGCCGCTTTTTGCTCTTCACAGAGCAAATGCGGTATCCATCGGGAAAACAACTTTTTTACACCTTGTTGTAATGCAAGATTATTTGTATTTGACTCATGCCAATGTCTAAAGTTGCCTGAATTTCGCGGTATGTCACATGTCGATCTTCCTCAATCAGCTTACGCACAGCATCAACGTTTTCTTGGGTGACTGCAGTTTTTGGACGACCTTGACGGGGATCATCACTGAGCTTGACACGTCCACGTTGAAATTCAGCAAACCAGCGATAAATTGTGGTTTTGGATGGGGCTTCATCACCAAATGCAGAAATCATCCGGTCAACAGACTGTTTTTGTGTTAAACCACTTCGAAAGTCATAATAAATCATCGCTCTAGAATTTTCTCGAGTCAATTCCATTTTCTCAACGACTAAACAAGTTTGACAAGACCTTGTGACAAGACCGAGAATCTTTTTTTATATAAATAAACGGTATTCGATTTTTAAAACCAAGGAGTTTTAAATTAAAAAAAATTTTAATATGACAGGAACAGTGGAAATATTCCATTCCCGATACTTTTAGTGCAGCCTATGTATTGGCAAGGTAAAAAAGCTTGACAAATGGGTGCCCCACAAACTCAATGATCGCTAGCGCGAAGTACACGTCGAGACGTGCTTGCACTGCTCAACAAACACACAAATGAAGGAATTTTGATCCACATTGTTACCTGCGATGAAAAATGGATTCTGTTTGATAACCGAAAGCGCTCTGCAAGTTGGTTGGATCCTGGTTCAGCACCTAAACAATGCCCTAAACAAAAACTTACCCCTAGAAAAGTGATGGTCACTGTTTGGTGGTCTAGCGCCGGTGTGACTGTCACAGGTTCTTACCAAATGGGTTGAGCATTACTGCAGATGTGTACTATGAAGAACTGAACACAATGATGGAGAAGCTGGCACATCTCCAACCAGCATTGGTCAATCGCTCGTCTCCGCTGCTCCTGCACGACAAAGCGTGACCTCATATTGCACAGCAGACGGTCTCCAAGTTGCAAGAACTGGGGTTGGAAGCTTTCCGTCATCCGCCCTACTCACCAGAACTTGCGCCTACAGACTACTACCTTTTTCCAGAATTTGGATAACCTCTTGGCGGGAAAAAAATTCAATACTCGAGGGCAGTACAAAATGCCTTTGAAGAATTTGTTGCCTCCCGTCCAGCTGATTTCTTTAAGAAGGGCATCAATAAACTGCCACTGCGTTGGCAAAGATGCATTGATTGCATGGGTGATTACTTCGATTAATACAAATAAAAAATACATGAAAAAAGTTCGTTTAAATTTTTTCATACAAAACGGCAATTTCATAGGACCTAATATTAAGATATTTTAGGTCTTTTGAACAAGTTTTTTAAGCTACAAGCTAGACAGTTTAAATTTTCACAGATGATGTATTTCTATAGCTGTTGTAGCAACAAAAGAAGTCACCGCGACAATTGCAGACGTGGTTGAACTACGTATTAACACGTAAGTATTAGGCGATTTTCATCTTATGCTTGGAAGAGCTGCCGATTGTTCGATAGTACCTTTTTCTATAGGTATGCTATGGCCTATACATTGAACCTCGCCATTAACTGAATTCTCCACTTCACTAAGTCTAGTCACTGGTACATCAAGCAATGTTTATTCCTAGTACTTATAGTGTGATTATCACATTTATAATTGAATAGTTCTTTTTTTAACATAATATAATAAGTACATAATTGGCAGGACAGTAAGAAGCTACAGTTAAGATTCCAGTTTCCATAAACTTTTCTCTTAGCCTTCTTATTTCTACGAAATTTGTTCTCCACATTACTCATTGACGAAATCCACCCCTTTATACATATTTCTGTTCTCTAAGGAGCTTCGGTTTAAACTACTTTAAAGTCTACTTAGATTTTATACCATTCCTGACGACGCTTTTGAAGATTTATGCCTTTGGGGTTTCGGAGAAATACTGTATCATCGATTTGGAGCCAAAACAAAACTTAGCATTATTAAGTTATGTTTGTTTCACTAACTAAAATCTTTCCGTATTATGAGATAAAGGTGAACTCTCCCGGGAAATTATTGCCGAAATCTCAGGCCTACACAGACGGTTGTTCAACTCTTGTGTGCATTGAATCAATTCCCGTAACCTATCTACATATTTTATAATGCGAGACGAAGTGAGGCTGTATCGAGAGTTTGTTACTCGAGTACTCTGTCACATTGAGGCGCACATCCTCTTATGTAGGTAAATAACGTTACACAGAGTTTCACGAGCAAAATAACCCGTCTTTGTTACGAGTACATAATTAATTTCTTAGCATTTTCATAATAAACCTAAGAGTACAATGTGGAAAATTGTAAGATACAAATTATTATTTATTTAACAAGACACAATAAACGACCAGAATATTTGTAGCGTAGGTGAGTATTTTGGTATGCATATCATCCTACTACTATTATAAATGTGAAAGTTTGTGAGGATGGATGAATGGATGTTTATGCCTAATGAGGCGTGCGCGTTCCTCTGGCGTGTGAGTACTGCGCGCGCCGCGAGCGCGTCGCGTTCTTACCCCTACTTCGGTCTTCGCCTGTGTTTCAGTCGTCAGTCACAGGGCGGCCAATGCGAGCGCCGAGTGCGTGCCGCGTGCGCGGTGCACCACACGGCGGCAACACGCGACGCTCACGCAGCGCGCCCGCATCGCTCACACGCCCGAGGAACGCGCACGCCTAATTATTACCTTACTGCTTTGCTTGCTTGCTTTTAAGAATTTCATAGTAACTAGAAAAAACCCTTATAGTTTCGCTCTGTTCGTCCGTCCGTCCAACTGTCCGTTTGTCCATCTATTCGTCTGTTCGTACGTCCTCTCTTAATCACTTCAGTAATAAAATTTTGTACGGGTTCAGCATAATATTTATTTTTATATTATACTTTTATTTTTAGCATCATAAAAAAATAATTAATATTTTCTGCTCCCCATACATTTTGTGATTTGGATTGTTTATTTTTTTATCGTCGGCACTTTTAAATGAAGGCGAGGTTTCATATATTTTTTTTTATAATATAAGCCATTTTCGAATAATCGTCCACCAAAGTGGTTTACAAGTTGGTCCTGGCATTCCTAAGCAATAATATTCAGAAACTTGTAACTTTCTATACCGATAGGTTATACTAAACTTAACAGAACACTCTATACGTAAAATATTTTGAACAAAATCAAACTATTACTTTGAAAGTTATTTGAAAAAACCTTTTACGCGTTGATAGTTACGGAACTCTCCTTAGACATGTCCTGACATGCTCTTGGTCAGGTTATTTACTGTTAGACTAGTATGAAATAATTATGAATATCGCCTCTGAACTCTTAAACATTTGAAAGTACGAAAATTTTTAAAGCGGTTTTAATCAATTAATACCTTAGAGAATTTAGTCACTAAAAATTGTAATCGACGGCGCCTACGTACATTATTGTTTCTGAAAAATGCTACTTTTCAGGAGAGCGATTTAAAGTTTATTTTTCGTGTAACTTTGTCCTTAATGGTTAGATCCTTAAGAAAAGTTGTATAAAGAGTATTGTTAGGATAACAAATTAGTATATTGTATAAAAATTCAAAATGTTGAATAGTTTTCGCAAAAATTGAGTTATGATAGTATACCACGTAAATGAGCTTGCTCTCTTAATCGTAACTGGCACTTCCAATTATTTTCTAGAAACTGCTTATACAAAAATATATCAGATTTGCCAATCCCGATAATCTACGTTGGTATTTATCAGGAATATTTTATTGTAAGTATCACATTCGATTATGTACTTCGTAGATTGCTTGTACTTACGATTAATTTTAATGAAATAACAACAACAAAATCTACATAAAATATCTTTACTATCGTGGTTATTCACAGTACTTTGCTTGGCGCACTTATTTGGTGTTCTTTATTTATAAGCCACTGTATTACAGTAACAGAAAAAACTTAAATTATTCTGGAAATACGTATTTTTTGTATAATTTGGTGCTAGGATAACAAACAAATTTAAGAATCTTCGTTTGTAGCACGTGTAGCGATAAAAGTAACCTATATCCTTGTGTAAGTTCTGACTTACCCAAATCAGTTCAATGTTTTGTGCATGACTTCGTTACAGACTAATACAAATACGTTAAAGAAAAGCCATGTAAAATGCCGGAACTGCCACTTACGCTATTTTTGGAATATGAAAATCCATCTTAAGCAATCGGTTCTGCCCGATTCAATACTTTATTCAGTGACATTTTCAATTCAAGAAAAGCAATATGAATGCTAATTGGTACACTTAGGCCATTTCATCCGTTATTGGATGATTTACACAGTATTCTTCGAGCAAAGTCACCACTCTTGGAATAATGTAGTACCTGGGACAGTTAGTTTTTAAATGCCGTATGGTTGCCCTACCACATACAGCATTCCCACAACACAGTCAGCCTAGTCCAGAGGAATGACTGGTCAATCAGTCTCCTGCCAACCATGTGCGGGTTTCCTAAAGATGTTTTCCTTCACCGTTAGTGCGTCCTTATAATGTACTTGAGATCTGGAAAAGTTTAATTGGTACACGTCACAACCTGGGGATCGAACCTGCACTCAATTGGTACAACATATTTCAGTAACTAACACTTAAAAATAAAAAATAAATGACGCGCGTATATAGCGGCGAACACTCACGTTAGTGGCAGTTACGGCCTTGACACACACTCAGGTGCGCAGAGTTAACTCGAGTAAGTTAACATACGTTGGTATTGGTCGGACAGACTCATATGTTACAATAAAATACGACTCAAAAATCGCACTTCCAATGGGTTTTTAAAACGTGATGTTAAAGTCACCTATATTATATAGACTCCAAAACAGTAACAAAAAAAATGCTATTTTGCAGTTACAATAATGTACGTAGGCGCCGTCGAAATATACATAACTTAAATCATAGTCTCTTCGACCCGGAAAGTTTCTAAACTAAGAAGACTATTCTAATAGTACTGTGTAGTGTATACTTAGTAATACCATGCGCTTTATGACATAGTGCTATTTCTCAAAGACGTGCACTGAATTTAAATCTTTTATTGTTAGTCTGACAAACAAAGTAAAGGTGAAGACAAAGGGAAAATATACATTCTAGAATATCATACACAATCATACAAAATGAGTGTCTTCAGAGCGATTGTGTAACACGAAAATAATATTTATAATATATTATAAATATTACCTGAGGTAGTAAGTCAGAAATGGCACTAAGAAAATGCAATATTTTTTTAACTACTTCTTTTGACGTGACAACGTCTTATAATTCGATGGATCCGGCTGCACGCACGAAAAAACATGACTCATGCGGCGTTACCTCGCTCTGAGGCGTTCCATTTAAGGCTTGAAGTGCAAGCGAGAGCGCGGAACGAGCGACAAAGAAGCACAATCGGCCTCCGCGTTCGGCAGCGTTCGACATCTGCCTCTCTCATCCTTGAGTGAGCGATCCATCAGTATTTTCTTATGACGTTGTCACGTTCAACTATCGTCAGTAAACCGACTTTACAGACAACCGATTATTTTATATATTAGGTCATTACAATATATGAAATTGGCGTTTTGTAAAGGGGGAACATAAAGTCGATTTTTTTTTAACTTATTATATTTATTTAATCAAAGTATATATCATTGCTATCTATGCACTTTTGCCATCTCATAGGTAGTTCATTGATTCCTTTACTAAAAAAACCAGTCGGACAGGAATCAAAAATTTTTTTTCCTTGCAAGAAGTTATCCCAATTTCGAAAAAAATGGTAATCTGTTGAAGCAAAGTCCGGGGAGTACGGTGGATGTCTTAGAAATTCCAATTGAAGCTCCTCTAATTTGGTAGCCGTCTGTTGTGCAGTGTTTGGTCTAGCGTTGTCCTAAAGCAGCAGTGGCCTAGAGCGAATGACCAACCTCGGTTGTTTAGCAGCTAGCTTTTTCATCATGATTTGTAGTTGCTGGTAATAGACATCTGCCATAATCGTCTCGCCAGATTTAAGAAAGCTGTAGTGAACGACACCGGCACTAGTCCACCAAACGCTCATAAGTAACTTTTTTTGAGTCAATTTTCACTTGGGGCAGGCTTTGGCTGGTTCGCCAGGTTTAGCCATTGCGATGAGCATTTCCGATTCTCGTACAGGATCCACGTTAATCACAGGTAATGATTTGATTTAAAATCCCTTTATTATTGTGCCGGTTGAGTAATGTAACGCAGCAGTCGACGCGCGTTTGTCGGTTTGCTGCAAGCTGCTGCATTCATGAGGTACCTTTCAAGCTTTTCACCTTCCCAATTTGCTTCAAGTAAATTAAAACAGTTTTATCACTAACACCGCAGCCTGCAGCTAACTCGGAAGTGGTTTGCGAAGGATCCGCTTCCACAATAGCCTTCAATTCTTCATTATCAACTTTGGTCTCCGGCCGTCCACGGGGCTTGTTCTGCAGGTTGAAATTTTCAGAACGAAAACGTTGGAACCAAAAACGCACTGTGTTTTCTTTTGCGACATCGCTGCCATACACATCATTAATCCTTCGAGCTGTTTCTGCAGCACTGGTGCCACGGTGGAACTCGTACTCGAAAATAATACGATATTTCAAGTTTTCCATTTTGTAAACAGAGTGACGCAAAAAAAACAAAAGAGAAAAAAACAAATGAATTACGGTTTCAAAACACAAATGCATGAGTAAATAGCGGTATAAATTTGAAATTGGAATTCTTAACCAAAGAAGATATATTTGAGATCAAAGTGGCCAGTACGACAAAACGCCAATTTCATATGTAAGGACCTAATATAATAATACATTGCAGTTACTATGTCTCTCTAAAACTCGAGAACGGCTAGACCATTTGGTTAATTTTTGTCTTGAAATAATTGTAGAAGTTTGGAGAAGGTTTAAACAGTAACAAATATCGAAAAAATTACGAGCAAAACATTAAAAAACACAGTTTAATTTCCCCATATTAACTGTTCCCACCACCAATCCTACCGGTCAAACATTTGATGTCCGTTCCGCGGGATCCCATTTTTGGCATAATTTTTTTTGGCATAATTTAATATGGGAAACCTCAAAAGGCATAACTTTGTTTGTCATATTAATACTTTGGCGTACTTGTTTCTTGGCATACTACCATCATTACGCATAAATATCATTTAGACCAATGTTTTTGTGTCATAGCTCATAACAATACTTTTGCATAATTGTTTCTTGGCATACTTGAGTAGCATAGTGTGATAAATGATAATAGGTTAATCCAGCGTGAAGTAACGTTTGTGTAGTTTTGGGTTAGGTTAGGTTAGAACTTTTTTTCATGTTCAAAATGTATTCTGAGTGGTAACACGGCTTCACAAAAATCAGGCGTAAAATAACGTTTGTGTAGGTTTGAGTTAGGTTAGACCTTTTGTCACGTTCAAAACGTCTTCGGAGTAGTAACATGGTCTCACAAATACCCGGCGTGAAATATCTTTGTATAGTTTTGGGTTAGGTTATAACTTTTTGTCTTATTATTATATTATTATATCATTATGCGTAAATAAATATATGCTTAACCATAACCAAAGGCCAAATTAAGCTTAGGCTTAGTTCTCAGTAAATTTTAAATCCTCAAAAGAATAACAGACAAGCGGCTTACTATGAATTGGTGGAGTCAGTTTGTAGCATAGCTACATTTTAACGCATTAATATAACTTATAACGACGCTCCTAGCGTCATCTATTGGCTGTTATTGCTAACTTTAATAACTAAATTATGTTAGACGACGCCATCTATTGGCAAAGGTTTTGTAACTAGAGCTTCATCTCCAATATCTCTTTATTGTGGCAGTTGGATTATGCATTACTGCTAGTTGTCAGTTAAAAAAAAAAACATTGTCAGTAGGAGTATATAAGGGCTGTCGCGAGATGACAGGGCCTTTTTTTCCTCCTGCTAGAAGACGAAGTAGAATTTTTATTGTTGAAGTTTTTCCAGTTTCTTTTAATTCTTAATCCCGTGTATCACGGTGAGTAATTTAGTGTATCTGTATTGTGAATATTTGGGAAAATCATGCTTGTATTAAAACTCATTATTCTTTCATGTAAACTATCATCTTGGTAAATTAGTTGTCAACTATTTGATTGGCCATACCACGTGCTCAATTGTAGTTTCGTCTTTCCAATCTAGCACTATTAAAATGTTACGATGTTTGTATCATATTGGGTCCTAAATATCATCTTATCTTTTTTATTTTGCCTACCTTTGTAATGGTCACACAGCCCGTGATTTTTGATCGTTTGGGGTTGAAATCGCGCTGGCTGTAGGACCGGACTCCTACCGACACATTACCGTGATTATTCCAGGAACTTGGTTTGGGGCACGAAACACCGCCAACTACAGCATTCGAGGCACCAATTAAAAGGACTTATATCTAGCTGGAGTTCAGAGTGCTGATGATCATTGGACGGGGATTTATTTTTTTTATTGAGAGGATCTATCTACGACGTACGGACGCAGCGGTGACGGAGAAGCTTCCAGGAGTGGTAGCCCTAGCTCGCATCCGCCACGTGCTAGACAGCTGGATCCTCAGCTAAGTTCCCACGTGGTTTAGGGTAAGGGGCCCTACCTTGACACCAAGAGGCTAGTCCAGACCATACGGCCTTCTGCCCACGACCCCTATTTTTCCTTTTTTTAAATATATATATTGTCACGGAGAACCTTTTTTTTATTTTTAATATCACCCGTAACAATTGGCGCCCATAAACGTGGTTTTGTCTGGTCTGGCATCTGGTGTCTCTTCCTGGGTCTGTGTGTCCAGTATTGGTGTTTGTTTTGTGCCGTATTATACTTAGTGTAGAAACTAGTAACTTTATTGTTGTTGTGTAAAGTTTAAAATTGTTAATAAGCTTTATACTATTTATTTTTTCATCTTATTGTATATGGTCTGTACCATATAGTCTGTAGAACTTGTTGTAGTTAGTTATCTTATATAGCACTGATTACAATTTATATTTTTTTGTGTATTTTTTAGAGAATACATCTGATTATTTTTGTATTTTCTCAACACAGATATACTCACCGTTAGGCTTGTGAATATTTTTCTTGAATTTACTTGGTAATTTAACTTTTAAAATTGAATTTAACTTCTGATAAATTCATTAATTGATTTATTTTGGAAAAACTTAATTTCTTCTTAAACTTTAGAGTTTACTTAGTTACTTAACTTCTTAATAAATTTTACTTCTGACAACTTAACTTCTCATTATGCCGGAGAAAATTAAATTTTTTTCTCTTCAAAAATCAGAATTGGAGTATGAAGTTTTGGTTAGAAATGAAACACCAGCTTCCACCGTTGTGGAGCTAAGAAAGCAAATAGTTAAATTAGCTGAGCTTTACCCGTCTGAAGATATTTTAGACTCTTGTCTTTCTATAAAAGATGATTTGTTGGGGATTGAGGAAACCCTAACAGAAATAAAATTACAATTAGATTCTCACTCCGATGGTAACTCATTGCTTAGAGCTGAGAATAATTTAAACCACATTGAGTATAGGATTAATAGAATTTCTACTAATAATATAGAACCGTTTGCCGTACAATATAATAGTTGCTTACAAAAATTTCAAAATTATTTGGGTTTATTACATCAACTTAAGGGGTCTAGTAGTTGTTCCGTGATGCCAGCTCCTGCTGCAGCACCACCTATGCCTCCTTTAAATATTACAGTTCAATGTGAAAAAAATAATCTAGCTGATTTACAAAAATTTAAATTTGATGGCAAGTCTTGTGTCCGCGCGTTTATTTCTAGAGTGAATGAGTACTGTACACAGCATAACGTTAGCGATTCAAAGATTCTCTCTCACGCTTTTGATCTTTTTACTGGTGATGCCTTACATTGGTATAGAAGTATTTATCAAAACGTTAACAGTTGGTCAGAACTTTTAAATCTTTTGTATTGTGACTTTGACAAACCGAGTTTTGATTATCGGTTTATGTCGGAAATCCGTAGTAGAACTCAGGGCGAAAAAGAAACCATTACAATTTATATTGCTATAATGGAAGGAATGTTCAACCGTCTTGTTAAACCTGTCCTAGAGAGTGAGAAGTTGGAAATCTTATTACACAACATTAAACCTTGCTATGCAAACATTTTGGCTTCTTCTCCTACGGTCAACTCTATTGAACAACTAAAGTCTCTTTGTAAGAATTATGAGGATGTACAATCTCGACTAACTTTATATCATGAACCGCCTAGGATAACGTCGGATACCTTAGCACCGGACCTAGCTTATACTTGTAACAGTAATAAAACTGAGAACAAACAAACTATTAATAAAACTTTTAGTAGACCATTTCGGAATAATAATTTTTCTAATAACCCACCTAATAATAATAATAGTTTTGCTTTTAAACATTCACATAATCATGTTAATAGTTTGCATTCGTATATACCTAAATTTTGTTTACGTTTTAAGGTTAACTCGCACAGCTATTATGAGTGCACAGCTGATAAGTCGAAAATTTTTTGTTTTGGCTGTGGCAATCCTGGCGTACGCCGGCCCGATTGTACTCGTTGTCTTAGTAAATATCGTTCAAAAAACTAGTTTTATCGGATCGTGTTATACCTAACCATACCGACCTTGATGATCGGAAACAATGGGTTAAAACTGTAGGCACATTTTTTAAATATTACACCATTAATACGGTCCGATGTATTAACAACAATTTAGATTCTCGACCTTATGTCAATATACACATAGACGCTTTTAGCATGCGCGGTCTTTTAGACTCGGGTTCTTGCATTTCTTTGTTAGGTAATAATTCTCATTTAAACATTATTGAGCTAGGCTATCCTATCAATAATGATGATAATAATATTTCAATTTTCGCCGCGGGCGGTCAATGCTTAAAGTCTATAGGTTATATAAATTTACCTATTCGTTTTGAAGATCAATTTCATATTTTAAAATTATACGTAGTACCTCAGGTTACTTCTAACCTCATTTTAGGTATTGACTTCTGGCGTATTTTTAAACTTTGTCCTAAATATTTAAATTCTATTAATTCTAGTACGGCTACCGAACAAATCACTTCTCATCAGGTGACCCAGCCGGCCATTAACGGCTATGAAAATTTGAGTTCGTCTGAGCGCTCGGTAGCCGACGACATAATAAAACAATTTCGTTCTATTTCTTTTGAAGAGAAAGGTTTAGGTTTAACTTCTCTTATCACTCATAAAATTGATACAGGCGATGCGTTGCCTATCCGTCAACGTTATTATAGGATGTCGCCCGAAAAACAACGTATTTTAGTTGAACAAGTTGACGAAATGTTGGCTATGGACGTCATCGAGCCGTGCCAATCTGCTTGGAGCTCTCCTGTATTAGTGGTGCCTAAGAAAAATACTGGCGAATTTAGATTTTGTTTAGATAGTCGTAAGTTAAACTCTGTCACTAAAAAAGACGCTTATAGTTTACCGTACATTTCGGAAATTTTAGACAGCTTACGCGACGCTCGTTACCTAAGTACTATTGACCTTTCTAACAGCTTCTGGCAGACTGCTATTAATGAGTCTGATCGCGATAAGACTGCTTTTTATGTTCCGGGTCGTGGAATGTTTCGTTTTAAACGCATGGCTTTCGGTTTGACGAATGCACCTGCTACGCAGCAGCGTTTAGTAGATGCTTTATTTGGTAACTTTGGTAATAAAACATTTTGTTATTTAGACGATATAGTTATTATTAGTGAGGATTATAATGAACACGTAGCTACTCTTTTGAGGGTTCTTCAAGTCCTCAAGGAAGCTAATTTGACTGTAAAATTTGAAAAGTGTAAATTTTTTCGGTCTCAACTTAAATATTTAGGTTATGTAATCGACGGCAACGGTCTTCGTACTGATCCTGATAAGGTCGCCGCGATCATAAATTTTCCTACACCTACTTGTAGGAAAAGTGTAAAACGTTTTCTTGGTACTGCCACTTGGTACAGAAGGTTTGTGCCTAATTTTAGTACTCTGGCAGGGCCCTTAAATAAACTAACGTCTACACGTAAGAATGCCCCTCCTTTCGAGTGGACTTCTGAGGCGGACTTGGCGTTCAATAAACTTAAGGAGAGCTTGGTCTCCGCGCCAGTACTGCGCTGTCCCGATTACAATGAACCCTTTGAGGTTCATACGGACGCCAGTAGCTATGGTATTGGGGCCATGCTCACCCAGAAGTTCGAAGGAAAAGAACACCCTGTCGCGTACATGAGTCGCTCCTTAACTAAACAGGAGAAAGTTTATGGGATTACTGAGCGTGAGACGTTAGCAGTTTTAGTAGCTTTAGAACACTGGCGTTGTTATTTAGAGAACGGTAAAAAGTTTACAGTTTATACTGATCACAGTGCTCTTAAATGGTTCTTGTCTTTGTCCAACCCCACTGGTAGGCTAGCTCGCTGGTGTGTCAGACTTTCCGAATTTAATTTTGAAATTAAACATAGGAAAGGCTGTGATAACGTTATACCAGACGCTTTGTCTCGAGCGGTTAACATCAACGCAATTTCTACTTGGACAAACTATACCGGCGCTGATACCTGGTATCTTAATATTTTTAACGGTTGCAATAACACGCCATCTTCTTTTCCAAATTTTACGATTAAAGATAATAGATTGTTTAGGCTTTCTAAAAATAAACATAACTTAACTTCTGAATTTTCTTGGAAAGAGGTAGTTCCTAAAGATTTTCGCGAAGAAATTATTCGTGCTAACCATGATGAGCCCACTGCTGGTCACATGGGAATTTTTAAAACTTATAGACGGCTCGCACTTAACTACTTTTGGCCTAATATGTATCGCGATGTCGTCACTTACATCTCTAAGTGTTCTAAATGTCTACAGTATAAGTCTCAAAATCATAAAGTTTTAGGTGAAATGGGTCGCCCTAAAGACTGCTCACGACCATTTCAAGTCATCTCTGTTGACATAATGGGACCATTACCTACTACTAGAAAACGTAATAATTTTATTTTAGTTGTAACTTGTTGCTTTTCAAAATTTTGCCTTATCTTTCCTATGAAACGTGCTACATCCGATATTATAATTAAAATTTTAGAAGATAGTGTTTTCTTGGTTCATGGTGTACCACAAACTATTATAATGGATAATGGCCCTCAGTTCGTTAGTAACGAAACTAATAGGTTTTTAAAAAAATATAATATACCTAAAGTTTACTTAACACCGCGTTATACCCCTCAGGTAAATACGGTCGAACGCTACAATAGGACTATTATCACTTGTATTTCGACCTACGTGGAAGAAGACCATAGGTCATGGGATGTATATATACCCGAAATACAATTCGCCATCAACAACTCGGTGAATGAGGCAACCGGTTTTACACCATCTTTCTTAGTTTATGGTAGGGAACTAGTGTCTTGCGGTACTCACTACCTAGATACCGACAGTATAAAAGACCTCGTGTTTTCGCCTCGTGACGCCTACGCCGAAAATTTGGGATGTATGTCATCTTTGTTTGACAGCGTTCAGATGCGTCTTTGGCAAGCTCATGTTAAGAGCACTGCTCAATATAATTTGAGACGAAAGCCTGCTGAATTTAACGTTGGTGATGTCGTTTTTAAGAGAACTTATTTTCTCAGCGACAAGGAGAAACATTTTAGCAAAAAGTTGGCTCCTAAATTTGTAAAATGTAAAATTGTAGGTAAACGTTCTCCGTTAGTTTACGTTCTGCAAGACATGCAAGGCAAAGATCTTGGTGCCTGGCATTTGAAAGACCTTAAGCTACCAATTTTATCAAAATAGTTGGTTAACTATTGTAGGAAGGCTAGTAGTTTCGCGCTTATTCAGACGCTGTTCGTTATCTTGTCGTATAACGTTATAGCTGTGTACATTATTATCTTCGACTTGTGTTGTTTTCCTCTTTATGGAAAACAATACTCGCATGTTAGGGCGTCTCGGATCATATTATTTGGTTCGGGATGCAATAATGTAAGTGGATGTATGTATGGGATGTATGACTATAGTCTGAATCGTAGTATGAAAGGTTGTCGGTTGTTTGCGCGTAGACACAAGACTAGCATTTAACCTACATCATCGTAGTTTTTTCTTTTTTCAATTTTTTTTTAACAAGTTAACTTCTTTTGTAGCTGTTTCTGGATTTTTCCTGTGATCAGTCAAAATCCTTCGGTAACAGGGGGGGATATGTAGCATAGCTACATTTTAACGCATTAATATAACTTATAACGACGCTCCTAGCGTCATCTATTGGCTGTTATTGCTAACTTTAATAACTAAATTATGTTAGACGACGCCATCTATTGGCAAAGGTTTTGTAACTAGAGCTTCATCTCCAATATCTCTTTATTGTGGCAGTTGGATTATGCATTACCGCTAGTTGTCAGTTAAAAAAAAAAACATTGTCAGTAGGAGTATATAAGGGCTGTCGCGAGATGACAGGGCCTTTTTTTCCTCCTGCTAGAAGACGAAGTAGAATTTTTATTGTTGAAGTTTTTCCAGTTTCTTTTAATTCTTAATCCCGTGTATCACGGTGAGTAATTTAGTGTATCTGTGTTGTGAATATTTGGGAAAATCATGCTTGTATTAAAACTCATTATTCTTTCATGTAAACTATCATCTTGGTAAATTAGTTGTCAACTATTTGATTGGCCATACCACGTGCTCAATTGTAGTTTCGTCTTTCCAATCTAGCACTATTAAAATGTTACGATGTTTGTATCATATTGGGTCCTAAATATCATCTTATCTTTTTTATTTTGCCTACCTTTGTAATGGTCACACAGCCCGTGATTTTTGATCGTTTGGGGTTGAAATCGCGCTGGCTGTAGGACCGGACTCCTACCGACACATTACCGTGATTATTCCAGGAACTTGGTTTGGGGCACGAAACACCGCCAACTACAGCATTCGAGGCACCAATTAAAAGGACTTATATCTAGCTGGAGTTCAGAGTGCTGATGATCATTGGACGGGGATTTATTTTTTTTATTGAGAGGATCTATCTACGACGTACGGACGCAGCGGTGACGGAGAAGCTTCCAGGAGTGGTAGCCCTAGCTCGCATCCGCCACGTGCTAGACAGCTGGATCCTCAGCTAAGTTCCCACGTGGTTTAAATCCCCTTACCCTACCTTGACACCAAGAGGCTAGTCCAGACCATACGGCCTTCTGCCCACGACCCCTATTTGTTCTTTTTTTTAAATATATATATTGTCACGGAGAATCTTATTTTATTTTTAACAACACCCGTAACAAGTTATTAATTATGGGCTAAGTTGCTATGTGCTAGCATTTAATGTATGTTTCTGTATGTATATTCTAGCATAAATGTATCTTTTTAATTTCTTCAGCATAGATTATGTTGAACAAATTAAAAAGATACAGTTATGATTCTTAAAAATAATCGTAGATAAAATCGTATCGTAGATAGTAAGATAAAAGAATAAAGGTAAAGTATAGAATAGACTATAATAAGCTATTTCAGGAGTGCGAAATTATGCCAGTAAGTGAGAAAGTTAAATATTTGATAGAAATAGAAACAAACATATTATAGAGAGGAATTTAAAGCAAAAAAAAAATGTATTTCAATATATTAAAACAATAAATAAAGGAAAGTTAGAGCAGGTAAAAGTTAATAATTAATAATATGGGAAATGGACTAGAAAGTATATAGTGCCAAAGTGATGAAATAAATATAAATTATTAAGAGAGGAAAAGAAAATAAAGTGTAAAATTAAATTAAAACAAAAATTAAAATAAATGTTTGGATTTTCTAACAAATATAAGTTATAGTGTCATACATATTATACATAAGAACATAAAATATAAGAACCCTGTCGGACCTGCGCCTGATCTCTCGCCAGTCGTGTCGGTCATCCGTCCCTCTGGGTTATAAAAGTAAAGGAAGAGAGAGTGCTCTTGTGTACTGCGCACACACTTGGGCACTATAAAACAACACCCGCGTAACTAGCCTGGTTTCAATGAAACCGGCCACCGTCACCGAAATCTATGTGGGGAGTTATATAAAAATTATAAAAAACTCTTAAGTATACAGATACTAAATATATAATAATAGGTCTGTACCTATGAAATTGCCGTTCAGCAGGACTGGCCATTTGAAATCAAATAATTTTTGTTTGGCCAAGAATTCTAATTTCAAATCAATTTTATTTTAAAAACATGGAACTCTTTTTCCAAAAGTAGTCATTTGTTTATTGATTATTGTTACATTTGCATCGCATTTCAATCTTTTTCGTCATTATGGATACGTTAAAAATTCGAGTAATTACACCGGCGCGGCACACAAAAAAAAAAATGTCTGAACATCGGGCGCCACCTATATACGGGCATGTTTTTCGACCCGCTGAATACGAATTTCAAGTCAGTTTAGGCCGTCCAGCCTTCAATTTCGAGTAAATTGCAAAAGACCCCAAAAAATAGCGAAAATTCGATTTTGCAAGAAAAAATTTTTGAGATCTAAGGCAAGCATAATTTTCATGTATTTTGATCTGTTAAATACTAATTTCGATCGTACTTTAATCATAAACCGTTTTAAATCTAAAAAAAATGTAAAAAATCATCAATTGTTCAAATTTAAAAGAATTCAAATCAAATTGGGATTATCTTGATATAAAAAATTGAAGGCAGACGGCCTAAACTGACTTGAAATTCATATTCAACGGGTCGAAAAACATGCCCGTAGATAGGTGGCGCCCGGTGTACAGACATTTTTTTTTTTGTGTGCCGGTGTTATGGAATATGAGTACCGTCGTGGCAGCAACGCGGCACAAGCGACACGCAACATAAACGACGTTTACAGAGCTAACACTACAAACCATTGCACCAACTGTTATTGGTTTGCTCGCTTCCGTTCTGGAAATTTCGACCTGAAAAATGAACCTCGCGGTCGTCCGAAGACTTTGGTCAACAATGACGAATTAAAGGCGATTGTGGAAGCTGATGATACACAATCTACGGCTGAATTAGCAGCAGCTTTTGACGTTAGCGTCAAAACAATATTGGTCCATTTGCGTCAAATTGGCAAGGTAAAAAAGCTTGACAAATGGGTGCACCACGAACTCAATGATCGCCAGCGCGAAGTACGCGTCGAGACGTGCCTTGCACTGCTCAACAGACACACAAATGAAGGAATTTTGAACCGCATTGTTACCTGCGATTAAAAATGGATTATGTTTGATAACGGCAAGCGCTCAGCAAGTTGGTTGGATCCTGGTTCAGCACCTAAACAATGCCCTAAACGAAAACGTACCCCTAGAAAAGTGATGGTCACTGTTTGGTGGTCTAGCACCGGTGTGATTGATCACAACTTCTTACCAAACGGGGTGAGCATTACTACAGATGTGTACTGTGAAGAACTGAACACAATGATGGAGAAGCTGGCACATCTCCAACCAGCATTGGTCAATCGCTCGTCTCCGCTGCTCCTGCACGACAACGCGCGACCTCATACTGCACAGCAGACGGTCTCCAAGTTGCAAGAACTGGGGTTGAAAGCTCTCCGTCATCCGCCCTACTCACCAGACCTTGCGCCTACAGACTACTACTTTTTCCAGAATTTGGATAATTCAATACCCGAGAGGCAGTACAAAATGCCTTTGAAGAATTTGTTGCTTCCCGTCCAGCTGATTTCTTTAAGAAGGGCATCAATAAACTGCCACTGCGTTGGCAAAGATGCATTGATTGCAGGGGTGATTACTCCGATTAATACAAATAAAAAATACATGAAAAAAAATCGTTTAAATTTTTTCATACAAAACGGCAATTTCATAGGCAAAGGACCTAATAATATATTAGAGAGTTTTATTTTTATTTTAATAAATATATAATAAATTAGATGTAACTTATAAGTGTAATTGGCATGGGAAACTCAAGTATTTTGTTATTGTAGTAATTTAAATAAAATTATTTAAGTAGGTATCTATGTAAGTGTAACAGACTGAGCGGAACGCGTACAAACTGCTTGATCAGTTTGGCGTATTACAGTACATGGAAAAAGTTTATCTTAAATATGTCAAATATCATATAGTGAATATGTCAAAAAAATGATGCCTAAACAGTTATGCCAAATTAATATTATGCGTAACTATTATGACAAATTAAGTTATGCCAAGTTAAATTATGAGTTATAATTTATGACAAATTATTTTATGCGAAAAAATCGGGAACCGCGTTCCGCCGGTAGCGTAAATTTAGGTCTACAGTGTCTCTTGCCACTTGACTATCAATATTTATGGGTGCGTTCAGTTTATCTCTTTAGTTGGACTGCAAAACAGTTATATTTTAGGAAACTGGCCAAGTGGTCATCGGAATATTTTTTTTTTCTGTCTTTAGTGGGTATATTTTGTTGTTATAGCGACAATAGAATTAGTTAATTTGTGAAAATTTCAACTGTCTAGCTATCATCATCACGGTTCACGAGATACATACTGGCGAGATACAGACGGATGGACAGCCAAGTCTCAGTAATAGCCGTTTTTACCCTTTGGATACGGAACTTGGCCTGGCTGGAAATCGGCTGGCCTGGCTGGCTGGAAGGTCGGTAGGTAGGTAAGTGTAGATGTAGGTGTAAAGTAGTTGAAGATGTCGGTGTGTGTGTAGTTGTGGTTGTGTACTATTAGTTATAAATAAATATTTATTACAGTTCATAGATAAGACAGCACAACATGTCGACATCGGGTCGACAAGTCTTATCTATCATAGAAAAGGAAAAATTCGCGGGTTAAGACCAGGATGTTCGAGCGTAGTACGCTTTCAGCGCTACCTCACTCCCCGCGCGAATAGTTGCACGAAGTGTCCGATCAAATGAACTCTCTCTAACCCCGCGCGGCGACAGTGAACAAACTGTGCGTTCTAGTATAATTTTAACAGTAGTGCAACTTACTAGGTTTTTGTTTTACTTTAGTTAATTTTATAATTACATTATATAATGAACTTTTTGTGGTTTTGTTTTCGATCTTGAAGGCACAGAATAAAATACATGTTGCATTTTATACTGTGCCTTCAGGATGCGATCGTAAGTAACATTGAATACTTAAGAGAAGTAGAAAAAAATTCCAAGGCTAGGTATTCCTGCATAAGTAGGCATTTAACGCTGTCCCGGCACAACGGCAGTGAACATGCATTGCCAACATGCCGCCACCCCGCCGTCAGAATTAAGCAGTAAGATGGATTTGGCATGAATTTATTATAATATTTTTTTATAGTATTGATAAATAAGAGTTTCATAAATAAATAATAGAAGTAAAGTAAAGGATTTCAAGTTTATTTATTTTAAAAATTGTTTAGCATAAATAGAATAAAGAGTATCAAATAAAATAAGTTACATATTAAATTTAAAATATTACCTACTATGTTTTATCTCAATAACGTAGCCTGTAATGATTATATGATAAATTAGTTGTTGTATGTTAGTATGGTGATGAATTTAAAAATAGCTATCAGCTTAGGCGTAAAAAATATAGCAGACAAACAGACATACTTTTAAATTTTGTAATAGTAAATACTATTACAAAATTTAAAAAAAATAATATATTCATTTTGAACTGTGTGCATTGTGTTGTGCATTGTGTGCAACAGTGTATTGTTTGTCATGTAGCGCTGTTTAGTTTAAACTAGTGTCAAAATTATTTTATAACTTATCTAAATTTAATTGGCGTGTGCTTTGTGCCGGCATTGAATCATCAGGGCTATGAGTGTTTGGAGGATCTGGGGTAAGCTTTTCATTTTCCTTTTGAATTGACATGTCTCTAATGGGCATACCTCTTGCATTTCTCCTGTCTATGATATTAATGTCCCAAAACATATCATCCTTTTCTATGAATTGTGTATATTTTTACATTCTCGCCTGCCCATATGGCTAAAAGACACTTTTGTCGTTCTGATATATGTAACTGTCCTTGTATTTGGAAGTACCAGTTAGATTTTTTATTAATTGTGGTTGTTTTGGTGTTTTTATTATACTTTAAAATTTGTATTTTGTTATCTTCTACAGCATTACAAAAGCCTTTTTTATATGCTGTAATTGGATACTTGACTTCGACAATAGTATCGTGTCCAATTAATCCGTCAGGCGTTGCCCCTATAAAAGGGTAATCTTTGTCAATGAATAAACCACAGGGTGCAATAATAACACCTTCCTGTTTATGTAATTGTTGCAACGCTTGTTGCTCATGCTCGATTCCGTGTGCAATAGATGTGACGTGGGCCAATTTGTTTTTGTACAAACAAATACAGGTAAGACCATAGTCGTTTTGCCCATAGTTTATATTTTTTAGAACTCTTCTTTTTTTTACTGGGTGTTCCTTATTTTGTTTTCGTTTTTTTGCACGCCTTTCTTCAATTTCTTTAGATTTGCCCCCAGAAGTGTTACCTGTTAAAGCAGTTTGGATTGTTGATACTGCAGCTTTTGTATTAAACGAAACAACGGCGGCCGCACATCTTCCTTGGTAGCCCCCTTTTAATGCAAAATTTATTCTTTTGCTGCCAGTAAATTTTGCTATTATGCTGTTGAAGCACTCTCTACCTTGTTCGTGCTTACATTTTCAATTAAACTTCGTGCTTTTGAAGCTACGTTAGATATGATCGCATTTAATCTAAACAGAAAAATTGAATTTTCAATTTTCTTCAGTTCGACATTATTGTTTTTGTCTTTGTCGCAGAAGTAATTTTGACACACTGGTGGACTGGTGATTACCATAAGGTGATTAACTGATATTGCTTCATTTTTAGGAATCTGTGAGGTATTGTGATGTTTAATAGATTTCACTATTGCCTTTCTCATTGTCATAATTTTTTGATTAGTGAGAGTTTTTCGGTGCGCTAACATGTACTTCGTTTCTGTGGTGATCACTCTTAACTTTTTACAAAAATTACGCAATACGTGATTGCGGCACTCAAGTTTCTCAACGGTCAGATTCTGGGTTTCGTACGGATTTGCATTAAGAATTTTCGCGTACGTCGAAGCATCACCGTCTCCAACCATTCTGCCATATATAAGACCATATGTCGAAATCGATGTCTTAAAACCTTCAACGATTATGTCAGCTTCCATTGAACTTGATGATCCTTCAAAATTTTCGAAACAAACATGAACTTGGGGCGTAACTTTTTTATTTTCAGCTCGAGTACACACTAGGCAATATTTGTTTTTGACACCATAGTACAGGACCTCACCTGTTTTTCTGCCGATTATGGCTGCAGTGCCCGATGCATCTTTATAGTTCGTACCATACGACCTAGCACACCATGCCCCATCAACATAGACGTCTATAACAGGATAGCCGTTTTTGGTCCAGCCTTCTGCCAAGGCAATTTCTTTTTCTTTACGAGCTGCAGCTTCCATTGTCACACATGCAGTTTCTTCCCATTTCTTATAAACTTTATTTTGCAGAGTATTAAAATATTTTGATGAAAATATTGGAATATTTATAGCCGAAAATAACTCTTCCATCTGAGAAAATCCTATACCAGAGGCTACTACTCCAGTGGTAGCAGCTATATTAGCATTCACCTGCTCAGTATTTGTCGTGTTTTCGGATGGAATTAAACAAACTTCTTTACACATATTACATTCAAATTTAAAGGTCGATATAAGTCCATTTCTTCTTTCACCAACTAAGCATAAGTTACTTAAATTACAATTAAATAAATTATTGTGTCGTACTTTCTCTTGTAATTCTTTTAAAAAGTAATTGATATCAATTATCCGCCGTCCTGATATGGGTTGGAAATGTTCTTCTTCATTAACCATTTCAATCACAAACTCGTCGTCGCTTGCATCAGTTTCGCTGCAACAACAAATAAAATATCAAGATAGGATTACATAGATCCAAAATAAATTCTATATCCTAAAGGTATTAGGTTCGCGGCGCAATCGGTGCCTATATTGATGAGTTATTTCTGACTAATGTACGAACTTATCAATGTTTCTAGGTTAATTAATAACTTATATAATTTAGTATGTTTCTAAGTTGTCACTTGTTCAAAACGGAGAATGAAAAATTTTCGTGAGAAAGCCTGCATACGCTGGAGAAGCTATTCAACGACCTATGAATATTACAAGCATCAGATGACAGTCGCTCTCGTAAAAAAAATGTCAAATAGATAGTGTTAATTACAAGCGTGTCCTGGGCTCCTCCGAATGTAGAAGATGATACCAGAATTTACACGCTTGGATGATTGTTTTTTTTAAAACCTACTTCAAAAAAAGCTACAAAGGCTCACAGTTGGTTCAAATAACTTACTTGGTAGCTTCAGAATTAGTAACTGGTTCTAACGCAAATGACGAAGACATAGGAATGTCTTTTAAATTTACATCAATTGGCGATATCACTGTCCTGAAATAATAATAATTAACAAAAATCTATAAACAATGTCTATACAAAACAAATAATTTCAGATCTGTACTGTATGACACTGAAACACAAAAAACTTACTTAGTAGTAGAGTGTTGCAACTGTAAATCAACAGGCTCCAATGTTATAAAAGATATTTGGGAATTGCAAGAGGTCACACGGTTGTCTGGAAAAAACACAACTTTATTATCCCTTGAACTTATCCTTATATAAATACTAGGTATACGTTTGAGTTGATATAATATTATGATGTTGGTATATACTTCTATTTATTTCGTGGTCAGGATAGCGAGAAAGAAATCAAAGACAGTACTTACTGATCATCTGTACTATTTATTCGTAGAAATAAGCCTTTCTTTATTTCTAGCTATTTTTGAACTGATTACTGAAAATGTATTGTACATTAATAATTAGATATATAATATATATTTGTATTGTGAAGTGTTCTCAATGGCTGCGGTGCGGGGGAATAATTGTAAACGCGTTTTATCTTTACTCATACAATTTTACAATAGTTTTTTTTTTTGAAGTTAAGACCAATTTTGTTACCATATTCTATGTTCAGCAGAGGCCGGATAGAGGCTAATGATGATGATGATGATGATTCTACCAAATAAAGGATGTAAGTAGTAATAAATTTATGATTTTATGTATCTCTCATCATTATTACTCTCTTTGAACGTACTGACAAAGTTAGACTGTGGTCAGTATGTACGGATATTGAATCCATACTAATATTAAAAATACGAAAAAAATATACGAGGGCGGGTCAATAAGTCCGTGACTTTTGGAATAAAACACAGATTTTTTGATAAATAAATCATTTTATTTTTCAACGTAGTCCCCCTTGAGCTCTATACACTTTGTCCAACGCTTCTCCAATTTTTTTATCCCTTCCAAAAAATATGATTTGTCGAGGTCCTCAAAATAGGCCTTTGTTTGCGAGATGACTTCATCATTGGAGTCAAATCTTTTTCCACCGAGCCATTTTTTCAGGTTTGGGAACAAGAAGTAGTCACTCGGAGCCAAATCTGGAGAATAGGGTGGATGTGGGAGCAATTCATAGCCCAATTCATGGATTTTTGCCATGGCAACTGCACATGTGTGCACCCTTGCATTGTCTTGGTGAAAAAGAACTTTTTTCTTGGCCAAATGAGGTCGGTTTTTTTCCAAATCCTCATTGAAGCGGTCCAATAAGTTGGCATAATATTCCCCATTAATTGTTCTTCCCTTTTGAAGATAGTCAATGTGGATTATCCCACGTGCATCCCAAAAAACAGTCGACATAACTTTATTGGCTGACAAACCTACCTTGGCCTTCTTTGGCGCCGATTCACCCTTAGAAACCCACTGTTTTGACTGTTGTTTGGTCTCTGGTGTATTGTGATGGATCCATGTTTCGTCCACGGTTTCAAAACGGCGCAAAAACTCCTCCATATTGTGATTAAACAACGCCAAACCTTCCTGTGAATTTGTTACACGATTGCGTTTGTGGTCGACTTGCGGAAAGCTTTCTCATGCCCAAGTGATCATTCAAAATTGAAACCATTGAACCATGCGAGATGCCTATGGCTTCCACAATCTCTTACACTTTCAATCTTCGGTCGGCCAACACTATATCGTGAATTTTTTCGATTGTTTCGGGTGTAGAGACCTCAACTGGGCGTCCAGGACGTTCGGCATCTTCAGTGCTTGTACGGCCACAACGAAATTCAGTAAACCACTTTTTTACCATTGAAATCGATGGTGCAGAGTCCCCATAGTATTTATCAAGCTTAGCCTTGGTCTCGGTAATGGTTTTTTTTCGCAAAAAATAATGCTTAATAAGCACACGAAATTCACTTTTTTCCATTGTTTCCTTAAGTTACTGGATAGTCTGATAAAGATAGCTGTAAAACACAAACTAACTGACGCAGCAAGTTCAAATTTTGATAGGAGTCAACTGACAGATGCCTGTTGACAGGAGTAGTGTTGCTTTTTCAGTAAGAAGGTTAGAAATTCAAAAAGTCACGGACTTATGGACCCGCCTTAGTACCTTACCATATTTTCTTCGCTATGTTTTTCTTCTTCAACCGTGAATGTTTGATTTTTTCATTTTTTTTATTTCCCATTTTCACAGAACAATCACTGTAATACGGTCTTATATGTAATATATTTACACAATAAAACTTATATAACTTTAATGATTAGCTTAACCTACTAATATTATTTGTTATATAAATAAAAATTATTATTATATTATAATGTACTTTTACGTAACAGAAGGGACGCGCGCGCGAAAATTTAACACAGGTCCTACCTCGGTAACGTCCCGCGGGACAATGCGAGTGCCTCGTGGATCGAAAATCACTTGAATATACGATTAAAAAATTAATAGATATAATTTAAAAAAAACGATCGCATGTAATACCTCCAGTTATATATGTACTTTATTTTGGTAAATAGCTCATAATATCAAATCAGTTATTTTAAAAATAAAATCGAAAATAGAAGATAAAATGACCCGAAAAGAGGTAACTTTGTGAATTTATTCTATCGAGCCAACTTTATCAAATCATGTTTCCATCGCATACATTCTGTTTAATATACCCTCAACAATATCAATAAAATTTATTAGATGACAATTTCACTGTTTACTACTTCAAAAATGAATAACTAGAAACGTATTTTGCAGGAATATCTGAACCAGCTCCCCTTAAAAATTATTTTAACCTTTTTCAATTTTTACGTTAATTTTTCATTCTTTTTATTTACCTATGTTTTATTTTATAATATCCGCATGAAAAAATATAAAAATCTGCGTATTCGTTTAGGAGTTACGATGCTACGGACAGACACCCAGAAAGATAATAATGTCTGAGGCGTACCTCGAAGTGTTTTATTTAATAAAAAAAAAAAAAAAAAACAAGTAGTACCTATTCGATGAAAAGTTGGAAGTAGATTACGAGAACAATCTAGAAAAGAAAATAGCTGGTATTCGCGGCGGTGTTTAAAAAGCCGTCAGTAGCGGTAAGTCCTGGGGCGTAGTGCTGTAGTGATGTAACGCGCAACTTTCGGGCGCAAACAACTGCGGGTCGAGAGTTCGAGGCCGCAATAGGATTACCGACAGACCTAGAAGCCTCGCGCCAGCTAATCCAATTTCATTGTCAATATACAACTTTTTTAAACCTCTAAACTTTGCTTTTAAATGTTCTATTGTTCAATTTGTAACTTTGATCGATTAAATACATGAAAACGCTAGTTTGTATTTAATTAATTAATGCTTTAATCCTTTGGCGATTCTCACTGACTGGCTGACAACTTAACGCAGATTTTTAAATTGTTTGAAAATGTTTCAACTGGTATTTTATCATAGACTGATCATATTATCGCAGAAGGAATGTGTGCTTTATGATATGGACTTAAGGGTCAATTTGCTATATGAAATTTAAGAATTTCGCTTCGCTGCGCTTCGACTCTACGCTAGTATGAATTGACCATTAAGGTTTTAAGAATAGCTTAAATTTCTCATCACCTTGAATTTATATTCTTGTACTTATTTCTGTACAGTCACTAAACTTTTAATGACAAAGCTGTTATTTTAGGAAAATTATGTAATTCTGAAATACTCATATATACCGCAGTCACAGGTAAAGGCTAGTTACATTGCACAATACCTACCGAGTAACATTGGTAAGTATTTTATACCACCCACGTTAATTTCGATTTCTCTTTATGCATTAACTGTTTTCTGCAACTTCGTTTGAATACAACGAACGGAAACGGTACCCTACCGTAAAATTCACAGGAAAGCCTAAATAGTTTACAAGTTATCACAAAAAGAATTCACAATCGAACATCCAATTCTACCTGGCTTCAACATGCCTTTGAAACTGTCGGGGACGAGTAACTGGCGATTTGTTTCAGTCCTGACTACAGCCAATCAAAGGTTTTTCAATTTCAGACGGCCATCGAATGAAATGTGAAACAACAGGCGCAATGGAACGGTCTAGAGCGTCGCGAGTGGTCGTCGTAGCTCGGACGAGCTTCGAGTTTTATTTCACAAAAACACCTAAATGGAGCGCTATATTCCGCTTTTGATATGGCGTAAGTAAATGCAGTGTTAAAAGATTTGCTTCAAATTTTTATGTTTTATAAAAACTGAAAAGACAGCTTCCGTATGATGCGAAAAGGATTTTAATATTGCATGTGGTTTCCATAATATAAGGCAGCAGGTAGAAACGTTAGTGACCTTTCAGACTTCACGGACATTGACAAACCATAAATAAACCGCCTAAAAATTGGTATTTATGCTATGGATTGGACATAGACTACCTTTTATCCCAAAAAAGTACAATGTTCCTTTATGATAATGTACTAATTTCAGAATTTTTAATGTATTTTACGCCCAAGGGCCTGGACCGATTTGAATGATAACTATGAAATTAGAACCTGTAAAATATTTGAAAAGTGTTATCAATAGCTTTTGGTTCATAAAAAACGGGAGGGGGATAGAATATGTCAGACACTTTAGGCAGGAACAGATTTCAGGCAACGTGCTGGGCCCCAAAGTAGCCTAATTTAACACGGACGGCGTCGCGGGCAAAAGCTAGTTTAAAGAATAGAGTAGTTCCATATATCTAGGCGACTCATTTTATATTTTCCTTCCAAGCAGAATAAGTTGTAATAAGCGGATAACTGTGGCTATGATAACAAGGAGTCCAGGCACACAAGATTTGAATATTTGTGTTTAGAATTAAATAAATTCTAAGTAATCCGCTACGTCAACGTTATAAAATAGAACACAATACGGAATACGGAATTGAATACGGTTTTAACTAATCCGTTTTGGTTTCCTCCACTTAAAATTTAATGTTTGTTTCATTTTAACCGGTTCATAAATATAAAAGTTATATAAGTCTAAAGAATATAACTTATAAAATCCTACACAATAACTGATCAGTTCAATTGGCTGAAACTTTACTTAGGTATTACCTACTCATTGATGTATATTAATACCAGGAGGAATAAGTGAGAAGTTCTACTATGGTCGTAGCGCTAACTAATGTTAAGCAACGCCGATCTTGTATTCAACTAGGATGGGTGACCACAATCACAAATAATTTTAAGGTCAATATTTTCTTATTCAAAAGATTTTTGAAATCATTAAAACACGACGACGAATATATCCTTCCTTAAAATATTATAAACGCGAAAGTTTTATGTATGGATGTATGAATGTTCGTTACTCTCTCACGTAATAACAAGAACGAACTTTGACGAAATTTAATATAGTAAGTTAAGTTTAGTATCTGGATTATTACACAGGCTACTTTTATTCGCTGCAAAAAGTACGGTTCTCCGGGATTTCTTTTTCACGTACGAAGTCGTGGTCGTGGAATAATATTAGAGTAGTCCAGAATCCAGATGTTAGCCACACATCTGGATTCTGGACTACTCTAATATTATAAAGAGGTAAAGTTTGTTTCTTTGTGAGTTTGTGACTTACCGAGATTGTAAGAGGTAATCTCTGGATCTTCTTCAACCGATTTTCAAAAATATTTTACTAATAGTAAGCCACATTATTTGTGAGTGTCAGAGGTTATATATTAACCGGAAAAATTGTAAGTCATTTCCGTGGTAGTCAGATTTATAGAGTTATAGAGAAAAGTTTTGGAGTTTGATAGTGCCGCAAAAAAATATAATTAGCATTTGCCCGCGGCTTCGTCCGCGAGAAATAAGATTTTAAACGATATCTTCATAATAATTTTAAACTTTCATCCTCTATTTGACTTTCTTAGGGGTTGAATATTGGAAACCGCTGAAGTAAATGACTCATTATTTTCCGTACTCAATTCATACGAAATTTCATGAAAATATGTCCAAGGAATGAATAGTTTCATGCAAACTTTTGTTCCCTATTTTACCCCCTAGGGGCTTTAATTTTGAAAAATCCTTCCCTATAGTGGATGCCTACGTCATATAAGAAATACGTGTGCTAAACAAGCATAAGGGCCTGTGTGTACTGCGTGGAGACATCAGTCAACTTTTATACATATAGAAGATAGATAAGCCTATTTAAGTCACAAAAACATGATTGTTATATTAAAAAAAATCAATAACAAGTTATTTTTATTGGTCATATTATCAACTATATATGATTTTTTAACAAAAAAAAGATAATTAATCGTCTCAAGTGTTTAAAACATAAGATCTTTTCCCTGTTACTGCACATGATTTCCACTAAAGGTTAATGAGATGAGGCTGGAACTATAATATGATCCGGAATCCCGAAGGCCGGAGTATATTTAGAGCGCAAAAAATAGAACTCTGCGTTAATACAATAGAGCTGAAAATCGAGTGTCGAGAGTGAAAGTGTCGAGTCAAATGTCAATGTCACATACATAGGCTGCACTAAAAGTATCGGGAATGGAATATTTCCACTGTTCCTGGCATATTAAAATATTTTTAATTTAAAACTCCTTGGTTTTAAAAATCGAATACCGTTTATTTATTTAAAAAAAGATTATCGGTCTTGTCAAACTTGTTTAGTCGTTGAGAAAATGGAATTGACTCAAGAAAATTCTAGAGCGATGATTTATTATGACTTTCGAAGTGGTTTAACACAAAAACAGTGTGTTGACCGGATGATTTCTGCATTTGGTGATGAAGCCCCATCCAAAACCACAATTTATCGCTGGTTTGCTGAATTTCAACGTCGACGTGTCAAGCTCAGTGATGATCCCCGTCAAGGTCGTCCAAAATCTGCAGTAACCCAAGAAAACGTTGATGCCGTGCGTAAGCTGATTGAGGAAGATCGACATGTGACATACCGCGAAATTCAGGCAACTTTAGACATTGGCATGAGTCAAATACAAATAATCTTGCATGAACAATTAGGTGTAAAAAAGTTGTTTTGCCGATGGATAGGTACCGCATTTGCTCTGTGAAGAGCAAAAAGCGGCTCGCGTTACTTGGTGCGTCAGAACTCTCGAAAGATTCCACGCAGGATCCTCAAATGCTGTATACAACATCGTATCAGGTGACGAATCCTGGATATACGCGTACGAACCCGAAACAAAAAACCAGTCACGAGTTTGGGTGTTCGAAAATGAGTTAAAGCCAACAAAAATTGTTCGTTCACGGAGTGTTGCAAAAAAAAGGTGGCCACGTTTGTCTCCGAAACCGGCCATGTTGCGACTATTCCTCTAGAGGGACAAAGAACGGTTAATGCAGAATGGTATACTAACATTTGTTTGCCACAGGTCGTTTCTGAACTCCGTAAAGAGAACTGCAACCGCCGCATCATCCTCCATCACGACAATGCGAGTTCTCACACCGTGCACAGAACAAAAGAGTTTTTAGAGCATGAAATCATAGAATTATTTGACCATCCGCCGTACAGCCCCGACCTAAGCCCTAATGATTTCTATACTTACCCTAAAATAAAGAATAAAATATTGCGTGGTCAGAGATTTTCATCACCTGAAGAGCTGTGGACGCTTACAAAATGGCCATTTTGGAGACCCCAACTTCCGAATGGAATGGTTGCTTCAATGATTGGTTCCATCGTATGGAAAAATGTGTCAAATTTCGCGGAGAATACTTCGAAAAGCAATAAATACATTTTTAAATAGTAATGTTGTGTCACTTCCTTGATTCCCGAAATTTTCAGTGCTGCCCTCGTATTAAGACAGCTCGAGATTCGACACTTTGATTTTCAGCTCTATAGTATTAGCATAGAGTTCTATTTTCAATGCTTTGAACTTTTCCCGGCCAAACGAAATATCCCGCCGAGTCTATGTGTCTGAATGTTCGCGATAATCTCAAAAACTACTAAAAGGATTTTCATGCAGTTCACATTTACCGACAGAGTGATTCCTTAGGAAGGTTTAGTTGGATAATTTGTTAAGATTTGTGGAAATAGTTTTATTTATGACGATAATTGTATCAGAAGCTATTTAGACGGATACAATATTAATCCTTATCTAGGAGATTATACCTAGGTGATATATATCTTACTATGTGCTATTACTATTTAGCAAATAAGTATACAAATAGGTATACTTATTTGCTATACAAGTTTTTTGCCACGAACACTCTCCCACGCGAGCGAAGCTGCGGGCAAAAGCTAATTTTAAATGTGTTTTAAAGAAAATTCCGGGTTTGTTGTCGGTTTTGGCAGAACATAATATTGTTACTGGAGAAATCGCTATAATTGGCAATCGCAAAGCTAAGTGGAACCGAGAATGCATAATATGATACATTTTAAGAGCCTTTTTTGGCATTACAGTTTCTCATTTGTATGGAAATGCGATTCGGTCACTGGAGGCTTCGCCGCAGAGGCTTTTGTGCATTAAGTGTCAAATACGCAGAGACGACGGACTGCAAGGAAAATAAAATACAACATTATCTTTATAAGCAAGTAGCTTTTCCACGCCCGTGTAAACACAGTATCCCACGGGAACACTGTCCTCTCTCGGGATGAAAACTAGGTAGCCTATGAATTAATCGAGAGCCATATATACTACCATACTAAATAGCCGAAGCCGCCTGCAAAAGCTAGTTTATTATAATAGTAGTAAGACAAGATATAAAAAATATTTTATACTTGCAAAATGCGAAATAAGTAATGAAATAATTCTGGATTTCCCGTTTAGTGTTTGATCAACTACACTTCATATCTACCAACTAGGCATTCAGGACTCAGGAGATAATGGATACGAAGTTTTTTATCAAAATATTTTATGTTAGGTTCTTAGGACTTGTTAAACAAGACCTATAGGAAGCGATTTTTGCCGTCGATTGGGCTTTATTGGCATCTTAGACCAAATGAAAAAGTTAAGATAGAGTTTTGCGAACTACAAAGCGTAGCTTAGACTGGCCCACTCTAAACTACGCCTCGCCGTGTAATTACACAGTGTCACGCACACACGACATGTGTGAGAAAACTACGTTAGGCGAGCTATAGCGGTTTGTAATTTTTATGTATGATATGCTTAGCTACACGCGCACTACATAAATAAAAACCGGCCTTAGTTTTTGTTTACAAAGCGCTGTCTTCACATTTTTTTTTGGTCACTGGTTGGCATAAACCACTTAGATGTAAGGTTGTAAGCGCCTATAGGGGTCAATAGCATTTTAACTTATTAAAAACCTTCATGACTTGGGAGGTTAGGTTAGGTAGTTGCATGTATCTACCAATAATATTTTACTCTAGCACATTACGGACTACATTACTTTCAGACGGTGAAGCAAAATATAAACGTTATTTACACATTTTTATCAGACCTACAAAGTATGAGAGTAGGTACCTATAATAAATTGGTAAATAAACGAACATAGGTAACATTTTACAAGAGACCGATTGAGTGAAGTCACACGACTTGGCAATAACAGAGTAGAAACTGATTAAAAGTTTTATTTTATCTTCTCTGTACCTATAGGATTATTTGTCCTGAATGACTGAATGACGGATCAATGCACAGCCTAAACCGCCGAGCGTAGAGACCTGAAACTTGAAGCGGATGCACTTTGCATGACGTAATTATCCGATAAAAAAGAGTTAACAAAATTCGACTCCTAAAGGGGTGAAAAAGTTTATATCGGACAACGTGATTCCTTGGAACAATCTACTTCAACTTTTGCACAAACATTCTTTATCAGAATTGATAGAATTACGCGTTTCGTATTTAATTGCAATTCATTTTAAACTGGGTTAAAAACGGGTAAAATCCTATGAGAAAATAAAAGCCTTTTTCGATTTCTACACGAACTAAGTCGCGGGCAAAATCTTCTATTATAAATTTATTTCACCAATAAAATCCTTGTTTCTGCAGGTAGAATACGCCACGTAACCAAAGAATATATATTACTAATAACGTAAAGAACCGTCATTCGATAGACTTACACGATTGACTGACACTGGCTAGACGTATGCCCAGGGTGCGCGCGGAAGTGGGGCGTGAGTTTTTTTCAGCCAGGACTTTCGTTCACGGGGTTGGCCGCTGGTCGTTTATTGCTTTGACATAATTGACAATATAATTTCATAATATTTATGATAGATTTGTCTGACGCTACGTTTAAAATTATTTCGGTGTCAACCTTACGTCAACATTGCTGACATTTGCCGGTTCTCGAGCTGTCATTTGTAGAGAGTGTCGCCCCTGTGATGTAGCGGTGATTAATCTATGCTAGCAACTATGTCTATTGTCTACGTTATCTACTCTGTATCTGAAGTAGCGATGTCCAAACTACTGAACTAAATCTAACTTGATTTTGAATGTTTACATCTTGTCGATTGTAATGGCCCGGGAGCAACACAATTGTTATCGCCAACTTTTGCGTTAAATCTCTATAACAAGCATGACCAACCTGCGGCCCGAGGGTCTTTGCCATGCGGCCCCTGTGCTAATTTGAACCTCGAATCATCTAATTGATATTGTTTACAAACACGATCTATCGAAAAATCCCGATATTCGCGAACAAACGGTAACCAACCCTGTGTCCGGCCGCCAGGTGAATAATGGTACGCCCTATATTTGGTAATGTTTGAGAAACTTTGATTTTTGGGGTTTTGTGGATGAATTGTGGATTTTTATAGATGTGCGGCTCGGCAAAACCCTAAGTTTTTCTTAAATAAAAAATGGCACGCAATCTTGAAAAGGTTGGTCATGCCTACTTATTACCCGACTACGGCGAAGCCAAAAAGAAGGGTGATTATTTAAGCAGTCTATGTATATATTTTGTATGTAAGTATGTCAATTTTTTATGAATGAGTTGTCAATAGATTCGTAATAATAGCCCAGTAACATAGACTATATAATTATATAATTAACGTATTCAGGCTATAGTTTTTAATAAAATATATTATAGTTATTTTATAATAATATAATCTTCAATATATATATTAAATCATTTTTTATACAAAAACATTTAACTACCCCTTTAAAAACGTGGAAAATTTCTTATAATGATACCGATTCACAGTTTTATATTTAAATTAATGAAATCCATTGATTCCAAATCGCGGATGTAATTTAGCTTAAACTGAACAGTGAACATTCTTCGGTTGGATATTTAATTTAAGTTGAAAATTTGTTTTGTTTTCACTTGGAGCCGTCACTGACGGCCGGAAACTTGTTGTTTTCATTACTCGAATTCTTTGCAATTGACGCGGCGTAACGTGAACTTAGGGTTAGTTCACACCGAAACGAGACGCTTTTTAAGATAATAATTCCTAATTGAATTTTATTCACTCCACAAAGTATTTTCCATCCCCACTTCACATGTAGGTATGGGGATACATGTGAGGTGGGGATAAAAAATATTTTTTCATTCTGCCACCATTGTCGAATAGGTATTTTTAAATAAAGGCTTGGTTAACTAACTTTTTTACAAAATCAACCGTTTTCGAGTAATCGGCCTCCAAAGTGGTTTATAAGTTGCTCCCCACCCTGACATTTCTAAACTTCAAGAGATAAAGACTTGTAAGTTTCCATGCTGATAGGTCATGCTAAAAACTCTTTAGAAAATAATTCTGAGCGACATCGGACAATAACTTTTGAATTAATGTAAATAACCCATTGGCCGTTGATAGGTACGGAACCCTTCTTAGACATGTCCAGACATGTTCTAGGTTAGGCTATTATTGAAAGTACGGGTAAAAGAAAACAAACGGTTTTCGAGTTGTCAGCTTTTAGTAAGCTCGACTAGATGAACTGGCAACTGCTACAACAATGCTGAGCAAGTAAATAGGTTACCCTATTCCGAATTGCATACAATTTTCTATTTGTGGAAGACACTAAGGGATGATTTTTCAATCGTCAGATAACTCATAACTGAGGAATAAGTATGTGAAATTGATAGATTTTGTATGAAAAATTTGTCAATGTCACATATTATTCTTCAGGTAAGGGTTATATGACGATCGAAAAATCAGCCCCTATAGTAATAATAATCACAATTCCATGTTGGTAACGCGCGCGTTTGGGTTAGTTCACACCGCGACTATACGCAACGCGACGCGGTGCTGCATTTTTAATGCACAAAAATATACACGTCTCATATGACATCAGTCAAACATTGCTCATGGGCTGTGTAGCGAAATGCAAATTGACATTCGAACTCTTACAATAAAACGTGTATCTTCTTGTGTAATTAATAAAGATTAATTTTAAATATCTAAATAATAGGTCTTTACCTATGAAATTGCCGTTCTGCAGTACTGGCTATTTCAAATCAAAATAATTTTTGTTTGGCTAAGATATCTTATTTCAAATTAATTTAATTTTAAAAACATGGAATTCTTCTTCTAAAAGTAGTCATTTGTTTATTGATAAATGTTACATTTTCATCGCATTTCAATTTTTTTCGTCATCATGGATATGTTAAATATTCGAGTAATTATGGAATATGAGTACCGTCGTGGCAGCAACGCGGTACAAGCGGCACGCAACATCAACGACGTTTACGAAGCTAACACTACAAACCAACGCACCACATGTTATTGGTTTGCTCGCTTCCGTTCTGGAAATTTTGACCTGAAAAATGAACCTCGCGGTCGTCCGAAGACTTTGGTTGACAATGACGAATTAAAGGCGATTGTGGAAGCTGATGATATACAATCTACGGCTGAATTAGCAGCAGCTTTTGACGTTAGCGTCAAAACAATATTGGTCCGTTTGCATCAAATTGGCAAGGTAAAAAGCTTGACAAATGGGCGCCCCACGAAATCAATGATCGCCAGCGCGAAGTACGCGTCGAGACGTGCCTTGCACTGCTCAACAGATACACAAATGAAGGAATTTTGAACCGCAGTGTTACCTGCGATGAAAAATGGATTCTGTTTGATAACCGCAAGCGCTCAGCAAGTTGGTTGGATCCTGGTTCAGCACCTAAACAATGCCCTAAACGAAAACGTACCCCTAGAAAAGTGATGGTCACTGTTTGGTGGTCTAGCGCCGGTGTGATTCATCACAGCTTCTTACCAAACAGGGTGAGCATTACTGCTTATGTGTACTGTGAAGAACTGAACACAATGATGGAGAAGCTGGCACATCTCCAACCAGCATTGGTCAATTGCTCGTCTCCGCTGATCCTGCACGACAACGCGCGACCTCACACTGCACAGCAGACGGTCTCCAAGTTGCAAGAACTGGGATTGGAAGCTCTCCGTCATCCGCCCTACACACCAGACCTTGCGCCTACATACTACTACTTTTTCCAGAATTTGGATAACTTCTTGGCGAGAAAAAAATTCAATACCCGAGAGGCAGTACAAAATGCCTTTGAAGAATTTGTTGCCTCCCGTCCAGCTGATTTCCTTAAGAAGGGCATCAATAAACTGCCACTGCGTTGGCAAAGATGCATTGATTGCATGGGTGATTACTTCGATTAATACGAATAAAAAATACATGAAAATAATTCGTTTAAATTTTTTCATAGAAAACGGCAATTTCATAGGCAAAGACCTAATATTAAAAATGTCGCGTCGCATCGCTTATAGTTTCGTTTCGGTGTGAATTGACCCTTGAACACCTAGCAGTCCTGCGCCTTTAGTCACGATGCATTAGATAATTTCGACCGCGAAGTTCGAAAACAAAAATGTATGGGATTTAACATAAGTCATCGCTAAGTGGCATGTCGCTTGCGATGCCATTCGCAACTTCGCCGTTGAAATTATTGAATGCATCTTGACTAAAGCCCCTGGCTCGCGTTTGTGTGCGACTCTCTATTCTAAAATGATGCTAAATCTCGACTAGTATAGATCGGAACCGCGACATATTAATATAGCGTGTTATAAAATTGCGCCGCATTAGCATTATAATTTTATGCAGCGCTAGGACTGAAACAAACTTCTTATTATGGCACGTAGAAGCAAATGCCGTCTGATATGACCCAGTTTCTGTCTTTCGTTGCATCCAGCATTCTGAACACTATCTAGATGACTGAAATTGCTATGCAAATTTTTCTTTTCGCTTCCGCTACATGTACAACTGGGTGTGCGCTTAAATATTTTTTTATGCCAGAATTATTTATGTACATATTCATTCAGTATTTATGTACATATTCATTCAGTTAAATAAAAATATGTATCTAGATAAATAGCAGATTTTTATCTTATTCTTTAAAGTTCATTTGGAAACGAGTATACCGTATATATCCTTACTTAATATTATAAATGTGAAAGTGAGTTTGTTTGTTTGGTTGTTTGTCTTTCACGTAATAAAAACTACTAAACCGATAATCATAAAACTCGGCATAGATTTAAGTAGAACACGGAGAAGGACATAGGCTATTTTATCCTCGCAAAATGTACGGTTCCTGCGGAATCTATTTTTGCGCGCACGATGTCGCGAGCATCATCTAGTAAGTATATATAAAGCACAAGTACGTGTTACGATAGTTTTAACAAACGCTCTATTATATAGTCAGAATATCTAACGAGTCAGCTTGTTTCTGTAATTCAGTCAAAATTACGTTCATATTAATATATTAATCAGTATAAGTCACTTTAATCCGCGTCGCGCTATTTTATGAAGTTCACTTCTATTGCGCTGAAACAGACTACAGAGAAACTGAGTTCTGGCATAGATTAAAAAGAAACGGATAAACGGCTACATAGTAAGCTCTCAATTCGATTGAACTACTACAAGGATATTATGGTGAATGTGTGCATATCCACAAATCTCCTATCGCGTACGCGGCAATAGTGGGAAAATCCGGTAAAGTTTGCGGACCGTCGAAGGGACGACAAAATTCTCAAATTTCAAATATTAATATTAAACAAAGAATTGATTATACATTGTACTGCGTGCATGAAAAATAATATAATAAATTAAAATATCTCTTATTTCACCTATCCTAAGAATAATTATTGGCAAGTAGATAAATATTTAATTTTCTAGAATGTGTCATGGCTTATTAAAGACGAGTCCTTGTGAAACCTTAAGTCAGACACGTGATGGTGCAGGTTCGATGACGGATTGTGGTGTGTACAAAGATTTCAAAACTCGTGTCTACCAAATTACTTTACCTACATCAACCCTAACAAAATTTGGATCGTTTTATGAAAGCTATTCCTCTGTACATGATTATATATTATTTACTCTGTGGTTCTGGCTAACATCCAGATTTCAATGAACTTGACGTTCGCTACTCGTCACGTGTCATAAAATATATTGCTTTAAAGTCAGTCGTGAATTTACTAATTAATGTTGAAGTTAATAATAATTATTATTTGTCAATGTTAAGTAATTATCTGTATCTATACTAATATTCATAGACTAATCATTGGTCTCGCTGGGCGCTCTACGTTAGCGAGACCAATTAAATATCTTTCCTAATATTATAAAGAGGAAAGGTATCTAATTTTACATTTTTGGATTTTTTTATGTTTGTGTCCGATTCATTCAAAAACTACTGGACCTATTTAAAAAAACACTACTAGAATGCTATTATTCCGATTTTTTATAATATATTTATTTATTACTACAAAAATAGGGATACCAACTAAAACTATAACACTAAGTTCACTGCTGGACATAAGCCTTTCCCAGCCCCTTACGACATTTTAAATTTTATCCCACGTGGCTTGACTACACCTTGGTGCTATTATGAAATCAATTCAGTGTAATATAGAAAAAGACTATCAAATTAAAACACGTGACAGTAGCAAGTTATTGCCGCTTAGTCTACCTACCCCTATAGTCAACTATCCCCGGTCTCCCCTACTCCTTATAACATCAACTACCTGTCCGTGAAAATCGGACCAACCGTTTCAGATGATTAGCTGGAACAAACAGACAATCAGAAAAAACATAAAAGAACCGTTTTTAAAATTGTATACCTTTATAATAATGCACACTCATTTAATGCAAAGCTGTTAATTTAAAATTACGTACTTCTATTAATTTAAGACACTTCAATTTATTTGTATAGATTAAATGGTAAATGTTGGAGAGAAATGCTTTTAGTTTATCGGGAAATAGGGTGATATAGGGTAACTTGAGAGAGAGCTTGTTATGAACTATTAATATATATTAGTGTGTTCTCTCTCTATTCTATTTCTATTTCAGGACAATTGCAATTGATGTTATTGTTATGAATGATGATGGTCAATCAGAAGTAGGTTTTTTGTTGTGCTAATTACTTATGGTGACAAATGTGAACCAGTTCTGTATTGTCCTAATTTAGGCCAAACCCTAAAGCTAGAAATTTGAGATTTTGCACACGTATTTCTCATATGATATAGGCATCCATTAAGGAAGGATTTTTCAAAATTAAACCCCCCTAAAATTCAACCCCTAAGTGGGTAAAATAGAGGATGAAAGTTTCAAACCTAATTTCACGCGGGCGAAGCCGCGGGCAAATGCTAGTTGCAATATAAATTAGATCTATAAAATTCATAATTTAATAAAATCAAAGAATTTTTAATAAATAGCTACTATATAGTGAATATCTTACAGGAAAAGTAATTTTTTACAGGAAAAAAATTCAGAGAGCTTTACGTGGTAGCGAGAAAAATAGTCAACAAGCTATGAAATATGAAACACAGTGAACTAATAATAGCCACTGGACTGTAACCCTTTGTGAGACCGGTCGAGGACAGGTTTCTAAAAGTACGGAACGTCGTTTGTTACTCGTATTGATGCCTCAATTTAGTTAACTAAATCGTTATTAAGCGGAAAACCATTGTGGAAAATTAAAAAAATAAATTGTCAAGCACTGAGCGAGCTGATGATTATGAATTATAGCTAAGAATACATGTCACGACATGTCTAAGGAGGGTTCCGTAACTATAAACGCGTAATAGGTTTTTTCAAATAACTTCAAAGTTGCAATCCGATTTCATTCAAATAATTTTCCTAAATAGTATTTAGCACGGAAAATTGCAAGGTTCTAAGTATCATAGTTTACAAATGCCAACAGGTCTAAAGAGGCCACATCGCGCAATATTGCTAAAAGTAAATAATTTGCAGCATTTCTTGCAATTTTAAAATAAAAGTTCGTCATATTGACACGTTTTATAGCAACATTGCAGCAATTACTTTCATTTGCAGATTCATATTTGTCGGTAAGTGTTGCCACATGAAAAAATTATATAACCGTAACCAACCGAATAACCGCATATTCTGTATATTTAATATTTAAAACTAGTATTTTTTACATAAAATATACAACTGCTATACTAAATTAGTTCAACAAGATTAACTTCTTAGACTATTGTTAGATCTTGAAGAACTATTTTAGTACTTGCCGTTTGTAAATAAAAGATACCAATAAGTACATTAAAATATTAACGGTAATCAATGGAGTATGAAAAATCGTGTTAATTTCTTGTTCTTCGACTGGCAATTCGTTAACGTCACGCTGGGTTTTGTTTGAAGTTTCACGTTTTTTTATAAACAATGGGGCCCTCGAAACCCAATCGTTTTTATGGTCAAATGCGTAGAATACCTTAAACGAAAATAAAGAACTAATTACTAAATAGTTACCATCCTACTATATTACAAAAATATCATAGAAAACTGCGATGGTTATATTTATTAAATTGAAATAATCGTAATAAGTAGATACATATCTTCAGATAGTTTACTCATTTATTAAACGTTTACTTTGGAGGCAATAGGAGGAGGTTTCCAGGTTCCAACTCTTGTATGAGCGACACAAGCCTTTATTGAGGCGAAATAGTCCTACAAATTCAGACTTCTGAATTTCGGAATCAATGTCCAATAACCATTTAGCGAAAATACGAACTTGTTCAATGATATTTTTCACTAACATGGCTTACATTAGCAATAAAATGCTCTTAAAGTTCATTGTATTTATATAAAACAGAAAATATTTATTGCGAGATGTTCCTCGCGAGTAACTATTTATGAATCTGCTATTTGACACTAGAGCAATTTTTCTTAAGCGGACCGTTTAGGGATTATCATAGAAAGTTGTGAAATGAATGTATTTCTGCTTATGAATTGTATCCTAATCAAATTATGAATTAGCGGTCAAATGGCCGTTTTACGTTTTTGGAGTAATTCATAAACAGAATGGGTGGGGACGGACTTATTAACCACTTTGGAGGCCGATTACTCAAAAAATACTTTGTAAAAAAGTGATGTATGAAACCTTACCTTTATATTAAAATACCTATTTAAATATAGGTACCCCACATAATGGGGTAGAATAAAAAAAAAATTCATCCCCACTTCACATGTACTACCCACCCACCCCTAAAATATAAAATTATTATTATTGTATAATATCTCTAGCTCTAACTGAGATCTATAAACAGTACATGACTGTACCAAATGACATCAATTTATATTCATAATTACAGAACGGACAGAGGAGAGTGACCGTCGGACAGAGCGAAACTATAAGATTTCTTTGAGTACGACGGAACCCTACAAACTACTTCTAACAGCTCAAACTTATAACACCCCTTTATTTTCAACGGGGCTTAAAAACCAGGAGGTGATGAATGAAGATTGTTTTGTCGATAAAATTAAATGTTATCTATTGTTTAAAAATGTTTTGCCTCAAAACGAAAACCCTGTCTGCAATACAATTTGAAGTTTCTAAGCGTCAGTTCATTTATAAATAAGTAGGTTTTGTTAACCCCAATTAGTCTGTTTTTCCACTTACCATACTACCCGGCGTCGGCACCGGAAACTGCCCGTCTGCCGGAGGAGCAAAAATATATGAATAATATAATATAAGGATAAGTACCTGGGTAACCGAACTTTGCTCGGAGTTCTGATAAATTTAAAAAATAAAAAGAATCACAAAAATATGTATCTGACCGGGATTCGAACCCACCACAATCAGAATTTTCGATAAAAGCAAATATTATACATACACATACCAAACTGCCAATCGGACTGACTTAATAGAGTCCAATTTATTGATATAATACTGCACGACGAAAGAAAAAGACATTTGTAGCTTAAAACGCTAATATTCCCAGGGATAAGACCTAGCTAGATCTATTTTTCTCCCCTAAAACTTCCTGCATACAAAATTTCAGGGTAATACAGCTGTTTTTGAGAAACCGATTGTCGTTGTGATTCGAGATTCCAATCTACAGGATTGTCTCGTTTAAAGTAGAAGATTTATGGCATATTTCATCACTTACCAGCCCGGCAACGTCACGGCGATGACTCCCACTTGACCACATATTATCACGGCTGCCACAGCGCCGGGTCAGTAAGTAGAAAAACAGCCATGAGGCATGAGGCTTATTCGACTAATCCATTTAACTGGTAGGTAATTCGTACAAACTTGGTTTTGGTTTTTATATCTGTCTATGTCTATCTAGGTACAATACTAAGTTTAACAACAAAATATTAAGAAATATAATGCACGTCGAGTTATAAAGATTTATGGTTATCTTAATTGAACTTGTCTATAAAATAAAACATAATTACTTTACAGATTTTTATTTTATAAATAGAAAGCAAAGTTTGCATATAGCACTTTACGGTAAAAAGTTGGAAGCGCCACACCGATGTTATAATTGAAATTGCGCTCACCTTTTGTCACTGTGACAAGTTAAATAGGGATGTTACCCTTGTGTCGAATATCATATTTACACATATTAAATTTCAATTTAAAATTGTTGAATAGAAATAAAAAAATATAGTAGGTACTTCTGAACCTGTCATGCGGCCCTCGGTGCTCTCCTTTTCAAACTGGATTATTACAAACAATTTCAAACAAATTCAAACATTTATAATATTAGTAGGATGTGTCTGTAATTTCAGACACATCCTACTAATATTATAAATGTGAAAGTTTGTGAGGATGGATGGTGGTTTGTTACTCTTTCACGCAAAAACGACTAAACTGATTGTTATGAAATTTGGTATGGTAGTAGTTGAGGCTCTGGATTAAAACAGGCTACTTTTTATCCCGAAAAACTACACTGTTCCCGCGGGATACTCGATAGTATATTTACGCGGGCGGAGCTGCGGGAAACAGCTAGTATTTATATACGTATATTTTAATAAAGACGAGGCATGTAGAAGCAAAAACTGTCCCCACCTAAATGGCCCTACGTTTGGAGTTGTTTCGGGCTATTTTGACATTTGAGGTATGGTGAAATCAAAATGGCTGACATTTGAAGTATGGTGAGAACAAGATGGCGTAACTTTTTCTTGTTCTGTCAAATGTGCGTCTGTAAATCTTTAATTTTAAAATCTTTGCACATATTATTTAAACCATTATTTAAACCAACACATATTATTTAAAAGACAATATAAACTTAAAACTAACTAGGCATTCCAGCTCGATTGAATGTCAATGTAGGACCTAGATCTCGTTTGGAGCGGGGCGGGAGGCCGACTGCTCACAAACTCAGACACGGCGCTGTAATGAATTAAGTTAGCGAGTTTCCCGGACCCTTCTCATGTCACACTTATTTGCATCTTCTCGCTAGACCCCTGTTGAAACACAGAATATAAAAGTGTATTATTCACATTTAAGGCGTTGACTCAATATATACTTATTTATAATACATTCGTAATAACTTCAGCACAAATGCCCGTGCTGAATTTGTTACGAAGGCAACCGCAGACGCTCAGTTTTAGGAAACTGTAATTAGAAAATTTGGACTCAAATTTAATGCTTCTTCAATACTATGCTTTACCTTTTCTTTTTTACATATAAATTATATAAATAAATATTTTACAAAGTATTTTATCTTCTTTGAAAAGCCTCCTTACCAATCTAGCTTTTGCGCATGATTTCGTCAGCGAGGATCCCCATTGCACCCCCGGTATATATTTCTACTTCATAAAAACGATCTGCGTGCCAAAAAAACGCAATCCACCATGTTGTTATTTACTATACAAACTTTGGTCCCCCATTTATAGGAAAAAATAAGTACTCTATAATTTGTAGTCATTACATCGGATAATAAATTTCATTAAAATTGGGACAGATTTAAAAAAAATAAAAGAAAAATTAAAAAAAAAACCTTTTAACCCTTATTTTAGACCCTCATAATTAATATTCCTAAAATTCCTGAAATACGTATTTAATCAAATGTATTTAAGAGCATGATTTCGTTCATTCATCAATTCATTCTCAATTTTCATCGAAATCGGTGCAGATTTCTCTAAACCTGCAAAATTTTTCCATGCAAACTTTTAACCCCTATTGCAACCCTTTAACTGTTTTTTTTAATCCTTTGGTGTGCTTCTGCATTATAAATTGAAACTACTGACCAAATTTCACATTTCTACCGTTAGCGGTTACGTCTGTGTGTGCGTCTATAGGTGTGTCAGTGAGTCAGTGGGGACATCTCATTTTTTAAATATAGATAGATAAACAAGACTAAGCTTTGTATATTGTAACATTTTTGTTATTTACTAATTGCAACTAAAGTATTTGCAAGCGCTGTCTGCTTTGAATATAATAAGCATTTGCGCTCCGGTTGTATTCGCAGGCAAAAAGCTTTTAGGTCTGTTTTCGGTTTACACTTCAGAGACCATATTGTGTTGTCATTTTTCTAAACGGAACGAGGGCGTGTTTTGAAAATGAAAGCAGCTATTGTTACAGTTGCATTTTTGTAATCAAAAGCGTAACCCCTTTGCAAACAAGGCAAACAGTCCGCTTACAATTCTCAGAGTGTAAAAGTGTGAAAATATAATGCTGATGAAAAACTCGGATTCCAAGTCAATTAAGCTGCTGTCTACAAAACCTATTTTTGTATTAGGTACAATAAAGCCAAAAACATATGTATATTGTAAAATGGCCTAACAGCATGTTTTAAATATCGACTGGTGTTTTGCTATATAAAAAAAATTAACAATAATTTTTCATACTTAATAACAGCTTACACTACTTACATTAATTACATCTTTGGCTTACCAGCTAACAAAAAAACACTTGTCTACAATTTACCAATAATAAGACTAACCCTTATTAAATATAAGGCATCGCGACTAGTTTTATTGCATAATTTTAAGCTCTAACTCATTATATTGGTCCATATTTGGAACCATGTGTTCTATTAAAATATGTTTTTTTCATTTTGTCAAAAAAAATTTTTTTTGAGAAAATATGAACACTTTCTAAGAACTTTTTGAATCGTTTCTGATACCAGATAAATATTGAACCATTTAAAATATATAAAGCTGATAAAACTATACAACTCTGAGATTAATTTAACAAAATTCTTATGGTAGTTCATAATTACCGCACTTTACCAACGGCCCGTTTCAATAACCTACCTACTATCTATTTGTTAGAAACGTCAAATTTTTGTCGCAAAAAACCGGCAAATGATTGAATGACGACGTTTTCAACAAATAGTTATTGGTAAATAGGTTATTGAAATCGGCCGTTAAAGTAATGATGCACATCTGCATGCATGTATTAGTAATGGTTATAAATAGAGGTATAGAAACCGATAGTAAAATATTCTTACTTAATTATGAAGCAAATATACTTAATGTTGCTCGATAATAAAATACACAATTCGGATATTAATTTGAATAAAACATATCAATCGGTTTCGTTAGTTCCGTTAAATGTTTGGCAACACCAATATTAATGCCGTTTGAATATAATAACTACTATGTTAAATATTAACCTTAGATGGTTATGAGTCGTTAATGTAGTGATTAATATTATTGCAAAAGAATTGTGTAATTGTGAAGACGAAATATATACACGTATTTGTCATTAAAACCTATAATAATTATAGTCTGTGCAACTGTGGCAACCCCAGGACTGTAGTGGGCGTAGTCTATAAAATGGCGAGCTACACCCGGTTGGCGGTTAGCCTCTCACACTAATGCCGATAATTGTTGTCAGGTGACGTACTTGTTTTCTTTTGTTTTTGTTGTATTCCTGTATTTTTGGGAATATTTAAACAAGTTAAAATTACAGAAGCGATGATATATTATGGTTATTACTTTTATAATTTTAAATAATTAAAAGAATAATACTGTAATTATAATTGGTATAAACGTGGAAAGATACGATTGTACAAAGTATAATATCGTCTGGGTTTTATTTCTATCTGTTATGCATATTGCATATTGCAATTATAAATTTGAATCTTTATAGGCGGCACTAAGTGTAAAAGTTATGATAAGTCACAAACGGTTTTAATGTTGAAAGTATCTGGAACTACTTTAAACCTTATGTTAAGTATATAATAATATACAGGGATATAACGTCAATAGTAATTGTGTTGTTAGATTAATAGTGTTCTGCAAATAGAAAGCGAGTCTTTTATTAATTCTCATAGCTACCCACATGTTATTTTATGCTATTTCCGAATTAACAAACAATTTTGACTAATCCCTTTGTTTTATGTTTTGAACTGTGATAGTGTTAATAAGATCTTTTTAGAAAATGGTATATTTCTATGTAACTACCTTTAGGTGCTTGGGTAGGTTGATATAAATGTATTTGCTATAACAATTACTTGATCAAATTGAAATATCAGTAAAGAAATTCCTGGTAATATATTAATATCAGTTATTAACTTAATATTACATTAAGATAATAAAATTATGTCGGTATCCTGATCTGACAATATATTATATGTACATTATTTTATTATGTTTACTTTTGAAGATTCAACCATTTGAGAATATATTATACACTTTTAATTTTGATTATCTATAGCCTAACATACATCTACTAAGGCGGGTCAATAAGTCCGTGACTTTTTGAATTTCTAACCTCCTTACTGAAAAAGCAACACTACTCCTGTCAACAGGCATCTGTCAGTTGACTCCTATCAAAATTTGAACTTGCTGCGTCAGTTAGTTTGTGTTTTACAGCTATCTTTATCAGACTATCCAGTAACTTAAGGAAACAATGGAGAAAAGTGAATTTCGTGTGCTTATTAAGCATTATTTTTTGCGAAAAAAAACCATTACCGAGACCAAGGCTAAGCTTGATAAATACTATGGGGACTCTGCACCATCGATTTCAATGGTAAAAAAGTGGTTTACTGAATTTCGTTGTGGTACGGCCACACGCACACGCACGCAAGCACTGAAGATGCCGAACGTCCTGGACGCCCAGTTGAGGTCTCTACACCCGAAACAATCGAAAAAATTCACGATATGGTGTTGGCCGACCGAAGATTGAAAGTGCAAGAGATTGTGGAAGCCATAGGCATCTCGCATGGCTCAGTGGTTTCAATTTTGAATGATCACTTGGGCATGAGAAAGCTTTCCGCAAGATGGGTGCCGCGTTTGCTCACAGTCGACCACAAACGCAATCGTGTAACAACTTCACAGGAAGGTTTGGCGTTGTTTAATCACAATATGGAGGACTTTTTGTGCCGTTTTGTAACCGTGGACGAAACATGGATCCATCACAACACACCAGAGACCAAACAACAGTCAAA